>JANHMN010000002.1:86613631-86643685 GCA_030674055.1 Rhabdomys pumilio | reverse complement strand
TGTGTGTGTGTGTGTGTGTGTGTGTGTGTGTGTGTGTGTGTGTGTGTTTATAACTAAAATAAAGAAATTGCAGTTAGAGAAAAGGTTCAGCAAACAAGAGTTCTTGCTGCTCTTGCAGAGAAACTGAATTAGGTTCCCAGTATCAGGGGTGGGGGATGACTCAAAACCACCTCTGACTCCAGCTCCAGAGAATCTGATTCTCTCTTTTGAACTCCATGTGCACTGTACCCATGGGTGCATGCACATCCTTACATACACATAAATTAGCAATGATGTCTACAGAGTTACTATTTCTGCTGATGCTGATGTGAGTGCCCAGTACATAGGCTCTCTGAATGACAGGTGAACGTGGCTCAACAGTGTCTTATGTGAACTTCCTGCATCTCCGCTTCTTTATCTCTAGAGTGAGGGTGGTGTCAGGCTATCAGTTATGAAGTTCTCGGTAGGCCAAGTACACTAAATAAACATAAAGCTCTTAGAATAGTTGTTGGCTCTATTGGTAAGAGATCGATAAATGTTTGCCAACAGTCACTTTCAGATTTAATAGTGACTGTGCTTCAGTTTTAATGAAAACATTTCAATGTATCGTATATTGGTATCCTTAAACTCCCACATTTGTAGCCAGACAACGAGGAGAGTGCATTACCATATTACACACACACACACACACACACACACACACACACACACAAATGCATGCACACACACATGTATACATATATACATACATTTGCACACACATACATACATACACACACATACATACACACACATACACACAGACATATTAGCTGTATTCTGAAAAATCAAAGGATCAAGGAAGGGGAATAGAATTGGGAAAGGAAGAAGACTGAAGAAGGAGTAGGACTAGAGGAGGAGGAAGATGGGATGGCAGGGACCATGGCTATTTTTCTGAACCACCCAGAGACATCACAACTCCTCACTGCCCCTAGGTTACCCAAGACAATGAAGTCTCAATCAATAGATGGCCTTTTTCCTGAGCTATTTAGCCAGTTCCACCAAACAAGGAGTATGTGAGCATCTCCAGCAGACCCACAGTCAGTGTCTATCAGAACCTGGGGGTACCACATTACAGGGACACAGATCAGGAAGAGCTGATGTCCCACTGAGTGGCTTAGGTAGGCATGCTGCAGACAGCCCCCGATTAGTTGTTTGAATTATTCCCAGACAACTGTCAGGATCCTCTAGACACTCAAGCTGTGCTTCAACCCTGAACATCCTTCTTAAGCACATGCACGCCTGAAAATGTGCCTCATCACATCACCTTGACAGTCATGTGGATACCTTCCCCTCTGGTGAGCTTAAAGGAGCTTTCTTCCCCATGCCAGCCCATATAGAAATCCTGTCCTTTTATGAAGAGTGGGTTCAGTCTTGGAAGAAACAGGACATGTTGACATTGGCCCTTCTTGGGTGTGGCTCCCACATTCAGAAACAGGGTGTGAGGCAGCTCTTCAACATTCTATTCATGTTCCTTATCTCTGATCACTGAAAGTGCCTCTCCTTTACTGTTCAACTTCCTGTTTTCTTCCACATTCCTATTGAAAGAGTAAAATATCCTCTTTGTATACATGAAAAAATCCAAGGCTCAGAAAAGCCTGTTACTTGCCCAAGGTTACATGGCTATCATGTGACACAAACTGACATTTCACTAACAAATGGTACCTGCCTTTTCTATGAAGGTCCACATTATAATCTCAGACACTGGACTAGTTTCATGCCTATCTCTGTGATAAGACATTATGATGGAGTCAAGAGGGAAAAGATTTATTTTAGGGACAATTTGAGGTTACTGTCCACTGTGGCAGGGAACCCAAGGTAGCCTGAAAACAAAACAGCAAGTCATGGCATCTGTGGAGCACAAAGAGATGAAGGATGCCCACTCCTGAGCTCACTTTCCCCACTTTCACACAGTCCATAACCAAATACAGGGGTTGGTGCTACCCCAGAAAGTAGATGGAGGCTAGGGATGCCGATAATATCCTACAACTTACAAGACAGACTGGCATAGTATTAAAATGCTTAGGTTAGTAATAATAACAGAATCAAGATTGAATAACAAATAAACATACATACAACACAAATCTACAGTAAGCACATATGATAATCTTTGTTAAAGTATGTATACATGAATTAATTTATTTATATAAATAGGCATATATGTGTATATGTCTACATACAATCTATCTATCTATCTATCTATCTATCTATCTATCTATCTATCATCTATCTATCTATCTATCTATCTATCATCTATCTATCGGCAAGGAAGTGCTGAATAGTTTTATGCCAACTTGACACACGCTAAAGTCATCTTTGAAGATGTTCAGCTTTGAACCTTAATTAAGAACATGCTTCCGTGAGATCAGGGCTGAGGGCAAGCCTATAAAATATTTTCTTAATTAATGATCAATATGGGAGGCCCAGCACATTATGGGTAGTGCTGTCCCTGGGCTTTATAAGAAAGCAGTCTAAGTAAGCTATGAGGAGTAAGTCAGTAAGCAGCACTCTCATGGGCTCTGCATGAGTTCCTGCCTCCATGTTCCTACCCTGCTTGAGATCCTGTCCTGACTTCTTTGATGAAGACCTGTGATGGAGATGCATGAGCAGAATAAACTTTTTCCTCCCTGGGTAGCTTTGGGCATGGTGTCTCATTGCAGCGATAGTAACCCTGACTGAGACAGAAGTACATATGAACACGTGCTTGCATGCATGTATTTTTTTAACTATAGACGAGCACGCTTTTGTCAGTGATGACAATGGGACCTAGTGCCTTACAAGTGCTAAGTAAACATGTCACCCCTGATCTACACCTGCTGCCCCACAGATACAAAGTATACTGGTCGATTTGTATCAGATTTGTACCTAGGTGTGGATTTTCAAAAAACTCTATCTGAAACATAGTGACGGTAAAGAAGAGAGTTATATGAATGAAAGTCTTTAGAAAGAGGCCACATCTTCAGCTCAAACTTCAGGGAGGATTGACTGGTAGAAGAACTGCAGTGACTTTGCAGAGGGTGGAATGAAAGTCCAGTGCCTCATTACCATCTTGGAGTGTATTTAGTTCCCTAAATTCCCATTCTTGCTAACCTCCAACACTCTGTGTCCAAAAGATAAAACCCGTAATATATTAATGTAAGAAAACCCTATTTTTCACCAACAAGTCAGCCAAGCATTCATTAGATAGCATCTGAGATCTATAGTGAGGTCTCTCCACTCTGCTTTAGTCCACCTATTTAATGTTACCACCAATATGCTTAAAATTGCTTCGATGTCTCACTTTCTTTTGTTACCATAGCATGTGAAGCCTGGTACAGTGGCACACACCTTTACTCCTAGTACTTGAGAGGCTGAGGCAGGAGGATCTCTGTGAGTCACAGGCCACTCTGGTCTACAGAGTGAGTTCCAAGCCAGCTAGGGCTACATAAAGAGCATTTATTTCAAACAAAAAGAAAGAGAAAGAGAAGGAGAAGGAGGAGGAGGGAGAGCAGAAGGGAAGGAGGAGGAGGAGAAGGAGGAAGAAGAAGAAGAAGGAGAAGAAGAAGGAGAAGAAGAAGGAGAAGAAGAAGAGGAGGAGGAGGAGGAGGAGGAGGAGGAGGAAGCACATCAGCAAAACTATTACCACTTTGAAACATGAAATTGGGATGACATAAATCAGTGTTCTGGGGCCACAGTCACTCACAATCAACTTCAGAATAACTGATTTCTTATACTTTTTGAGGCTTTTGCATTGGTAGCTATTTTCCCTTTGTTATGACTTTTGAATAAAAATGAAACATTTTAAAACCATTCTCACAGTATCCCAATTCATCACATTTACCCAGGTCATCTTTATGCAAGTGTTTATTGTGAAATTTTACTGACTTTCAGAATAACTGACTCTGAAATACGAGAGCTATGATTTGTGTGATTATTTCCTTTATTCTTGAGATTATAATATAATTTCACCATTTCTTCTTTACTTTTCTCCTTTTGAACACTTCCATATACCTCACTTTGCTTCCTTTTAACTCATGGCCCCTTTCTTTCATTAGTTGTTGTTACAAATATATATATATATATATATATATATATATATATATATATATGTCTATACATACAGTCTATATCTATCCATATCTACATATATGTGTGTGTTTGTGTGTACACTAATAACCTGCTCAACCTGTACAATGCTCCTCGTATGTATGCCTTCAGGGCTGACCCTTTGGTATTGGATAACCAATGGATATGTTCTTTCCCAGGAAGACTGTCTACTGGTGTCATTCTTTGCTTGCCTGTTATTCTTTGTGTAGGACTGAAGCCTCTTTAATGAACACATTTGGTTAAATAGCCATGCTGATACTGGAAGTCATCAAGTTCCCAGTAGAATTCTTTCTGCTACAGGCAGCCATAGGTATTTCAAAAAACAATACAAAGGGGCTGGAAGGCAACTTGTCTTTTTTTTTGGGGGGGGGGGGCTCTGAAAACATCCCAAAGTGAGATGAAATACAATAAGTATACCCTAATACCAAGAAGACATGGGCTTGCTCAGCTAAGAAACATAAAACTTCACAGGGTCTATGTCAGGGTGAAGCAATATAGGCCTCGTCTCCCTTCTTCTCTCCTCCTCTCTCCTCTCCTCCCTTTTTCTTCTGTCTCTTTTCCTCACCTTCTTTCTCCTCTCCTCAGTGCTCCTCCCTTGTCCTCCCTCCTCTTTTCTACCCTTCTCTCTCCTCCCTTCTTCCCTTTCTCTCTCCTTCCTCACCTCCTCTCCTCCCTTCCACCTCTCTTCTCTTTCTCTTTCCTCACCTCCTCTCTCTTCAGCTCTTCTCTCCTCTCCTTTTAAGGCAGGTCTAATTGCCCTAGCTCCCATGGACCCCAGGCTGACTCTCAGTTCTTCACCCTCCACCTTCGTCCTGAATATTGCTGGCACTGCAGATTTGCAGCATGGTGCCTGGCTCTGCCCTGCTGAAGACTCATTTCTTCCCTGGGACTTTTACTTTTTAAAATCAGGAGAGGTTTCTAATCCATCTTTCTGATCAGCAAGGGCAGTGTTAGCCCCAGAGTGCCTAGATTCACAACCAAATGCAAGTGCCTGCTAGCACGGGAACCAGCAAAATACCATATCAACAGCAGAAAATTCTTGCGCAGTCATTTAAACCCAAAGCAACAGTCATAGTTCAGGAGATAAGGCATGGACCAGGGATAAAGCTTACTTGGGTCAGCATTGCCTGGAAAGCACAAGGCTCCAACTTCAATATTTAGCACTCCATACAACTAGACCAAAGAGGGCTCACACATAATTCAAGACTTGGGAGGTGAATGCTGGTGGATCAGAGGTTCATTAATGCCCACAGTTATATAGAGAATTTGAGGCTAGCCTAGGCTACATGAGACTTCCTTAAAAAATAAATAAAAGACATGTTAAAAACAATATCTGTGAACAGAAACCAACATAATCAAAGAACATACTCATCTCTTTAACACAGACACTCGTGCTTTAAAGGGCCAAGGCTTTGGATTTGCCCTCTATAAAATGAGGATGAGGATGATGTTGGTGAAGATGATGATGATGATGATGATGATGATGATGATGATGATAAGGAAATATATATATATATATATATGTATATATATATATATATCTTTTTTTTTGAGTATCAACTTGTTAAGCATGGAAAGCACTTAAGATGGTGATGGATATATATACTGTTGCAAAGGTCATGGTGTACCATTCAGACTTATCCTATCAACCAGGTGGGTACAGGGGAGTTTCACAACATGAAAACACCAACCAATATTAATGACTATTGTCCTTCAGTCCGTTGAGCCACATGGTGTACTTCAGAAGCTGTAGTCTAAAGTAGTAAAATGAATATAAATGATATTTATTTTCTTCCTCTGAGCCACATGCCCCATTTTTGGTTCTAAGTAAGTTACTGCTGATTCAAAGAAATGCACAGACATACAACATCAGCAAATTTTAATACACTAACTACCTAAATCAAAGGTTCAGAAGATAAAATAATCATCAAATATGAGATAAATGTGCTGTCACAATCTTACCAGGGGCAGTGGTACCTACCAGTGTCCTGTTCTTTTCTGTTTCCATTTTTCTTTCAAACACATGCAAACACATGTACATGCACACACTGATACATACACACACACACACACACACACACACACAAACACAAACACAAACACGCAGAGGCACTGAATGTTCCCTTTAGCTGATTCATGATTTTCTGAGCCTTCTGGACTTCCTTCCCTGTCCCCATGTCAATGGTGGAAGATACCCATTGGCTTTTTCAAACTATGTCTTCTAGAGATTATAAGCAGTTAAAGACAACAGATGGAATTGGAATTCCCTGTCTATCTCATTAGAGCTTTGGAATTCAGGAGATAAACAGGAAAAGAAAGAGACAAAAGTGAGGTTTTCCTGATGATGCACAGACTAACCAAATGTTTGAAAGAGGAAGAAAGTTAATCTCTAGTGGGAAAAAGATTTCCAGGTAAAATATTCCAGGCAAAAGAAACACCCTGTGCAATGCTGTGTGTTCACCTGAGGTGGGATGGAGAGGTTAGTGGGGAGCAGGTGACTCACGGGTAGAAAGCAGAGCTGACCTTCCAAAGCCAGGTGTGTATCCAGGTAGAGCTGGAAGTATGGAGCCATGACTCCAGCTCCAGAATCTTATTGGGGTTTTCCTTTATGCATTTCCTTCTGATGTAAGCTAATACACTGTGTTTATAGGTGACAACTATGTAAATGTGATTTTAAAAATCCTCTGGCACCATTTTGAGTTGTATTGAGATGACAGAGTTAAACAGAGATCATTTTGTGATGTTAATAGAAATTATTATATGTAGATTGCTTAGTCAAAAACCAATTTCCTTATAGCCCTTCTGATGAACTTCTCTGGGGCTTAGTGGACATGGAGGGGCATCGGATTCCCACTGAGACAAATGGGCTCAGTGTATACACTTATAAGTGAAAAGACAGAATCTGAAGCCCCTGTGAAGAAGTGACTCTTGATTATAGCCACTGACATGTGAGCCTCTCATGCTGACACCTGTGCTAGCTTCTGTGGCATGGTCTCTAGAAAACAGCTTGCTCCCTCTGAAGCCTCCATTTCTCTCTACCTGTCCTGGACCAGTCTTGTGCAAGATGTGATGAGCTCTCCCTCAGAAGAGAACTTTCCAATTCTGGCCACTCCAGGTTCTACCCCCAGATGTCCACAGGGTACAGAGAAATGCCTTGAAAGACATTCCTAGGAATTATAACCACACAAGACATCCAAGAGAAGTAAGATCAAACTCACATATTTCTTGGGAACCCTATGATTGCTGAATAGTTAGATATGGGGATAAAGTCAGACTCAGGGCCAGTTTCCCTTCTTATTGCTTGCATATTCAAAGACTGCTGGCTCACCCGGGCTACCAAATGCTAGTGCAAACTCACAATAGCAGAGAAATATTTTTCAAAAGCAGAGCTATGCTGACTTAGAGTCCTTCAGGCAAATACTCAGGAGGGGTATAGCTGGTTTATATGGAGGATCTATTTTTGGCTTTTTAAGGAATTTCTGTACTGATTTCCACAGTGGCAGGACTAATTTACATTGCACAATGGAATTTTATTCAGCTATAAAGGAAAAAGAAATTATATTGTTTGCAGGAAAATGGATGCAGCTGAAGATTATTATATCAAGTGAATTAAGTCAGACTCAGACAGACAAACGCCATGTGTGTTCTCTCATTGTCAGATTCCAGATTATATACAAATACATAAAACAATGCACAAGTGCATGCCATGAACGTAGAAGCAACTTTTTGGGGGAGCAAAGGGGGCTCTTGGGAGTGGGGAAGGGAGAGGAAAAGAAGGGATACTTGGGAAATGATCAAAGTACAATATATACTTGTGCTTAAATGTCCTTATGAAACCCAGTGATATGACAGTGAATATACACCAATGAATGAAGCTACTAAATGATTTTTAATACTATGTGTGTGTGTGTGTGTGTGTGTGTGTGTGTGTGTGTGTGTGTGTATTACGGCACAGACCTGGAGGTAGGAGGACAACTTTTTCTTTCCAATGAAGTTTCCAGGGATCAAACTTAGCTTTTTATAGCAAGTAATTCTACCTCTTGAGCCATCTCCCTGGTCTCTAACTGACTTTTTAAGCAATGACTAAAGCCATGTAAGTACCTCACTCTGAATAAGTTCCTGCTAGGGACTACTTAACAAAAGGACTGTTTATAGTCAAAAAATACTCATTCATAGGATGGGGAAGAAAGCAAAGGCAGAATCCTTAGGTGTGCAACTGGAGAGAGTATAGAACACACAAGGGCCTTACCACATCAAACAGCTGAGAAGGGAAGTAGATCTGAATGTTCCTGGAGGGACCAAAAATGGACTATGATGCCCTTGGGTAAAATAGGATGGGGAGATTTTCTTTAAATACATGCATAATATTCTTTGTTCTTCAAATTGTATTAAAACTGTATGGTAGGGGCTGGGGACACAGCTCCTTAGGGAGGATGCCTTATCTAGCATGCACAAAGCCCTGAGTTCGATCCCCAGTACTGTGTAAACCAGAGGTGGGGTGCATACTTGGAATGTTAACACTCAAGAGTCAGAGGAGGGAGGCTTAATAGTTCACCACATAGAGAGTTGAAGGCCAGCCTGGGATACAGGAAAGCCTGTCTCAAGAAAAGCAGTACAAGTAAGAAACAATGTGACGTTAAGCAGACTATATTAACCCTGGGCTGTTCTTAATATGAAGTACCAAGACTTCCCCTTAGGGATCTAAAATACACCACTTGGCTATTTGCTTTGATTTTTGAGATATTAATTAGAGCAGATCAATGCTTAATAGCAGCATTGTTTAGGTGTCCAACTTAGAGTACAAATAATAAAACATTCTAATTTGCTGAAGGCTGGAGCATCCAGATAGACTACCCCCAGGATGTGTTTGATCTGATTAAACAAGACCACCACGGTCTAATGAAATCCCTCCAGTCACTAATCAGCGATGGTCCAATCCAGAAAATGCACCCTTCCTAATGAATATTGAAATTGGCTGTCATTAAGAGAGACCGCTCACAGGAGGGCAAGGAGACTGTGATCAATATTCATAGGGTCCTTGCTGCCTCATTGATTAATAGCCTTCAAGTGTAAAAGCTGGAATGGTGGTAATAAAGCATTATTTTTCGTGTGCAGGCTGACGTGCGATGCTACTTAGATTTAAACTTTGAATTTATTTTTTCTGATCAAGTTCTAATAAATTGTTAAGAAGGAAAATGTAATGGGCTCCCTCCCTCCACCCTCCCCCTTTCCCTTTCCCTTCTTCCTCTGTCTCCCCTACCTCTTCTCTAATTCCCCATACCTCCCTCCTCCTTTGTCCTGTTCTTTTCTCTTTGCTTCCCCCCTCATTTCTTTCTTTTTGTTCCCTACACCTTCCTTTACTTTCCTTTTTCCAAGCCTCCCTCAAACTCAGAACCTACCGGTCTTAGCCCCTTGAGTATGAAGCCACACCTAGATAAAGGGCTTCTTAAAGTCACAGGAGAGAATAGCACCCTGTGCATTCACACGAGGACTCACTCATCCCTAGATGAAACTTCTCGTTAACTCATAGGGGAAAAGAAGCTCCAACTTTGCATTAGATTGTACACGCAGCGTCTTTACGTGGGACTCCCCCAGGGCCACTGATGATCTATGACGACTACAATACAGAAGTGAAGCCTTTTCCCTGAGAGTTTACTGCCACTCCTACCCTGTCTGTACTGTCCTGCTCAGCCAGCTCTATCTCCCGCGCACACTCTCACGCCCTGCCAGGTGATGCTATGCTAATGATTATAGTTTATCAACCTTGAACGTGTCGATGTGTAACCCATCCCTTAAATGGAACCACAATTCTCACTGTGGAACTCTCCTTTAAATTGAATGCCACCATTTTAAGGTGCCGCAAAAAATATATGACATCGAGTGAACGCTGATTACGAATGCAGCCACTCATGATCCATGGATTTATATGTGTCTGACGGAACTTTCTCCACCTTACATTCACCCTGCTCATGAAGCGCACACTGGGAAGGAGAATTCCAGCATGGGGCTTTGACTCACCCAGCGAAAACTCATTAGACATTCTCTTTCTCGGACTGCAGCCGCAGAAATAAATTTCTTGGATCCAAGCGGCAGCTATAAAGGCAGGTCTACAATAGATCTCAGCAAATGGAACTGGGAGATGTTCGTGAATAATTCTTATGGGATATATAAAATTCCTACCTATTAAATGCTGAAAAACAGCCGTGTACCCCAAATGTGCCTTGCCTTTTTCTTTAGAAAATTGAAAATGAGTTTGAATGTGTTCTATTACGTTCTTATTTCTCCGTTCAGAACAGGTGTGTGGAAAGATTGGCTTAACCGGCAAAGTTCAAGTTCACTTTTTTTTTTTTTTTTTTTGGTTTTTTTGTGATAAAAAGTTTCATTTTTTTTTTAATCCTTAGCTTTAATAGAACCTAGTGCATATGTTTGTTAAGGCTGGTCTCTACTTCTTTGTGAGAATGGGGGCTTATTTAACAGGTAGCATGTTGCTTTGTGTGCTTTTAAAAGATATTTGTATGTGTTTATGTATACATGCTTTTCTTGGTATAAATATGAATTCATGTGTGTACATGCAGTTCAGAGGATAAACTTGTGTGACAGACCTTGACTTCCATGTGTTTGAGACAGACTTCTTTTATTATTATTGTTATAATTATTATTATTGTTTGCTGTACATGCCAGGCTAGCTGGCCTGGAAGCTTCTAAGGACTCTCCTATAAAAACATCCTCCTCCCCATTCTCCCCAAATCAGTTCATACTATTATGTCCAGCTGTATGGGTTCTGGGGATTCAAACTTGATCTCTCAGGTTTATACTTTACCACTGAGCCAACTTGACATCCTGCGCTGTCAGCTTTTATCTTGCAGAGGTTGATCTTTCTCATGTTGGAGTTTTTTAGCCAGTTAATAGAAGCCTAACCAAATAGACTACTTGCCGCCCTTCACCATATTGTGTGCAGAAAGAGCCTGCTGGCATTTAGCTCCCTGATAAACTCTTTTCTTCCACAGTGGGGTTACTCTTTATGTGCCCTGACAAATGCTCTTGTGTCTGAGAATGCAGCACTGCTTTACACTACACTCTAACAGCATGATTGCCTGAATGACTCCCATACCATACAGACAAAGACGTCAGAAAACCAGGCAGACTCCCAGCACCAGACCAGAACACCCGGGAACATACCCAGCTTTCTCACAAAAGCAATCTCCACGAGGCCCCCTTTCCCTTTATCATTATGTAACTTCACAAGGTTGTCTCCGTTTTGCTGAAAATGAAAAATATCAAAATAGAATTAAACATATTCCCATCGATTCTCTCAGGACCTGCAAAAGCCAATGGAGATGGAAATGCATGCACTGAGCAGCCGCAGCAGCTCTGGGCTGCCGGTGATTGACTTTTTGGCTAAGCTAAGCAGAAACGAAGCTAGTGACCAATTAGCTTTTCCCTTAATAGGAGTGCATTGGGCAAAATAAACCAGAGAAAGGAATGGAAGCGAAAACTGTCATTTAGTGAATTCCCAGATGTTGTCATTGTCCCTGAGACACACATCATAAATAAAAGAAAGGCTGAGAGTTCAGTGGGCCAGTACCTTGCACGAAGGTCATGGGCCTTGTTGAAATGGCAGAGTACTACAGAATAGCCAGGCACTCAGGATGCCGGCTATAAACACATCCCAAATAGTTCCGCCAATTTGTGCTCCAGGGCAAAGTGGACTTTGGAGATTTTCAGAATGATCATCATAATAACCGCCACCCATTGATCTCATTTAACAAGCACTGATCTAGGGCTCGTGCCATCCAAGCCCTCATATCCATCAGCAGAGTTGCTTTTGTGAACAAGAGAGGCTGAGAGAAAAATACAAGTCAATGTCAAGAATGAACAGAGATGTTAGGAGACAAGTGACCAGAGAGTAAAAAAGGCACAGGTCCCCCCTTTGAAGAGGTGACTTCAGCTGCAATAGGAATAAATCAGAAGGAGGTCAAGATTTCATGAGAAGCAAAGAATAAGACTAGGAAGATTTATCACAATCAGACTTTCAGAAGTGTGTGTATGTGTGTGTGTGTGTGTGTGTGTGTGTATCCAAATCAAGACTTCTGGTGTCTTTCTTCATTGGTCCCTATCTACAAACCTTGTGTCAGAGTCTCAAATTGGCCCAGAAGCTTCTTATTTTGGTGAGGCTGAATGGCCATCAAGTTCTTGGGATCCACCTGTGTCTTTTTCCCCAATGTTTGGTTTGCAAGCACAGGCCCCATGGTTAGCTTCTTACATGGGTGCTGGGGTTGTAAACTCATGTCCTGTGTTTGCACAGCAAGTACCTATACAGCTCCTGAGACCTCCTCCACTCAGTTCTAGGAATTTTAGCTGGGAAGCGAATATAAGTCGAGGGTACTCTTAGAAAGGTCCTGGGGCTTCTGTTGGAATAACAAAAAAGAAGCAGAAGGTGCCTGGTACAGTGTTCAGGAAAGGGTAATGACAATTATGTCTAGTGCATTAGGGAGAAGAAGCAATACTAGGCATACGGCCTTTAGGATCTGATAGAACTTGCTAGTCAATAGAGGTAGGTATCAATTTGGGGAGTAAATCCACTAACTAGGGCTTATCTGGGGTATGTGTGGAGAAATATGTTCACGTGTATTCATTCTTTCCCTTCCCTTCTTTCCTTTTCTTCCCCACTTCTTATCTCCCCTATCCTTCCTTTTGTTCTTGCCTTTACTTCCTTTTTCTTCCCTTCCTACCATCCATCATTTTCCTTCTTCCTTCCTCTCTTCTCCCTTCTTTCTACTGTCTCTCTTCCCCACTTTCCTTCCACAGGACTCTGATCATCACATTCTTACTAATGTTTATGCCCATACTTTCAAGTGCAGAGCTGCTCCAGAGGTGATGAGGTTCAGGGACAGGCCCCACTTACACATCCTGTGTAGGGCAAGGTCTAACACAGCGTTATCTCTAAGGCTGTTGTAAACAGAGCTCCGTGGTTGCATTTCGCTTTTTAAAGAAAATCTGGACTATTTCTGAACATCATCAACTTCGGCGGATAAAAGCATGACTTTGTGAGATACATTGGTGCCTTGCAGAAGACTGTGTTGAATTATTGGGATGCTGCAAGCTTCCAGGCTGATGCTTCCTGAAGCATGAAAGGAGTATGTGAAGCTCTCCCTCTTTGTATTTAAATGACTTTGCTTCTTACTTGACTACTTTCTGTGACCTTTTAGAGTACGGCCTTCTTTATATTTCTCTTTGAATCCCCTAACCATTTTTTAAAATAGTCCAGTGACATCTTGTATGTGTTATCCTCACCGACTCTTCCGCTCCCTAAGCTTCTAGAAAGAACATCTTTTCCTCACTTGACCCTTTCCTATGAAGCCTGGTTATATTATTATCTTCTCTGCCCCAGTCCATCCATCTCTTTCTGTCTCTCAAAGTTCCAGGGAGAACATGAAGCCGTAAGTCAGTAAAACATCCCACTCTGTTTTGCGGTACTTACATACACACCTTTACATGAGTAAGCATGGGCATGTGAGTGCCACATTGCCCATATGGAGGTCGGAAAACCACTTCAGATGCCTTGTCTGTTTCCACCTTGTCTGAGATGATTTCTGACTCTTCACTGTACTCCAGGCTATCTCTTGAGCTTCTGGGGGCTCTTCTGTTTTAGCCTCCCATCTTGCTTTAAGAGTTGTGGGATAACAGATACATTCTAACATGGGTACTTTTACATGGGTTCCAGGGATTTGAACTTAGGTCTCTATGCTCGTGCAGCAATAGCTTTGCCCGTTGTGTCACCTCCCAGCCCACTAATTTCTCACTCTCAAGGGAACCTGAGAATTAAGACCAAGAACTTCTGTCCACAGTCCAGTTTTCTCCTCAAATGGAGAGAATCATGGTTAAAGTCACTTGAGTCCCTGAAAATACTACCTTGGGATTAATGTTCTTCCTACTTGTGCATCGAGTTTGCTTGAGCAGAATCACAGCCACATCTAATAATATGCACAAAAAAAGAGAGAACTCTGGAGAACCTCTGCAGGCCTGAGTTCTGTATTCATTCCTCACTCTGTTATAGCTGCGTGGCCTTGGGAAAATCACTGATGCTCTCTGGTTTTCAATCTCCCAGCCTATAAAATCTGGTTGATATTACCTACCTTGATAAATCATGGAGGGAAATCGATTAAATGAGAACATGCCTTTAAAACCACTGCACAGCCAGTTCTCCATTTAAGAGCACCATAATGATGATCGAGGGCTTCATTAAGCAAACTTTTACTGAACGTATGTGACTATGACACTTGGAGTTGGAGGAAGAGGAAGAAATATAATGAGGTTCTTGATGTCCCCTTTAATAGGTGAATTAAAATTACAACTGCCTTCCCATCTTACCTTGGGGATGAATTTAGCCTCCTGTTTGGACCAAGAACATCTTTTTATCCATCCATATGACAAATATTTATTGGACATTTACGTCATGGTGGCAAGTAATAGTGAGCTAGCTAGGCCACATCTAAAAAAGGGACAGCCTACAACTTGCCACCTGCTGCAAGGCAGTGTGTTCTCAACCAGGAAGAGCCGCCCCAGCAGACTTCAAGGAATACCAGGTGCCAAGTTGGGTGTCATTACTTGAGGAGGGGGCAGGACTCTATCTACTAGGAGCTCATGATCAGAGACCTAGAATGCTGTTTAACGTCCTTCAACAAAACAGTGCCTGTCTGTGAAGAAATCCCACTATGGAGAATGGGATAAGGATGTGATTCATCATTATGGCAAGAAAACCAGTAAAGACAGATTTTACCAGTGCCTCTAACTCTCTCAGACATGGATGTATGCAGAAACACTGGGAGCTCCCAGCTTTTTTCCAGGAGAAGAAAAAGATCCCTGGGTACTTGGGCTAGGTGGGGAAAGGAATATTCACCTAATACCTGCAGGAAGGGTCTGTGTGTGGCCGTGCATGCCACGCCCTGCTGTGGACCAGGTGGCTGGCCCGGTATGCAAGAAACATTCCTGCCTTTGCATTCCTTCCACTAGATCCAGAAGCTGTCCCTAGGGAACCCACTGCATCTGAATCGCTGCAGAAGTAGCACTTCAGTGGAGATAGCTAGATAAATAATCCTGAATAAAATTGCATATTTTTAAGTGCTTTATTAATATGGTTGGGCAGAAAGCATGCTAAATTCCTACGTGATGGGGATGGAGGTGGTAAGGAGATGATGACGCAGTCGCTCTGGTGAGAGGGGGCAGGGAAAGCAGAGAGAAAAAGCCAGGGCAGCTTCTTCCCTTAGTGCCTGATTGACACTCAGTGAGAACAGACAGAGATATACAAATATAGGGCATATGGTATACTCTGAGGCAACCTGAGGTGTGGGAGGAGGGGACACTAGCCCTTCCCTCCTACACACACACACACACACACACACACACACACACACACACACCCCTACAGCATTGACTCTCTGTGCATGAGTGGAGTGACATGGTACCATTACTCCAGGCTATACACAGTCTAATGTCTCTATGACCCTCATAATCATGTAAATAACCAAAGCTGGCCAGATAGAAAGGTTGGCAGAGAAGAAGAAATTCCCGAGTGCTGGGTGAGTGGGGACAGTGTACCTCAACTGCAGCTTTTCATTCTGATGGAGAGACAGGGGGAAGCTAGACATTTATATTTCTGTTTACATTTACAATTTATATTTACATTTATATTTATATATTTATATTTATATTTATATTTATATTTATATTTATATGCATTTACTCACTTGTAAACACACATACCCCAGTATGGAGCAAAAATCTTAAATCACCTGCACCTTACAAAACCCATTTGTTCAGTGAGCTCTATTGCTGTGAACTTGGATTTGATTTTTAACAACATAATATGCTCTGAGTTTGGCTTGTTTGTTCTCCTTATTGTGCTGTGGAATATAGGGCAACATGCATGCTCAGCATGCCTCCAGCATAAACGATCTCCTTAGTTCTCAATTTACCTTTCATTTTCACTACAGAGTCTAATTAAGTTCCTTGGGATGGCTGTGATGTCATTCTATGACCCAAGTGTGAGTGAACTTGAGACTCTCCTGCCTCAGCCTCTTGAGTAGTTGTATGTAAGATCTAGGCACAACTTGCTAAGAAATTTACCTGCAGAGAAAAAGGCATTCAAATGTAAGTTCTCGAGTGAGCATCGGGTATCCATCTTGGTTGGCTATGAGTTGAACATCTGCCAGCCTTCTTGGTTGACTACGAGCTCAGATTCATCACGATATACTCTGGTTCAGAGACTGAGTCTGTGAGACTTATTTCCTGAGTTGCCATGAACACAAACTGGGCTAACTAAACAAATGACTAGCTCTACTCTTGTGTCAGATAAAGCTACCAGATGACTCGCCTCAAAGGATACCTAGCTGAAAGGAACAGTTCAGAGAGATGAGGAAATTAGGGCTTTCTCTGAAAATGGTTATCTCTGTTTGAATGTAGATCGTTCCTCATAGGCTCAAGTGCTTGGACACTTGGTCTCCCAGATGGTTTGGGAAGTTGCAGAACCTTTAAGAGGGGAAACCAAGCTGGGGAAAGTGGACCGCTAAGGGTGGTACTGTGAATGTGGACATTCCTGGCATGTTCTTAGTCCAGATCTATCTGCTTCCCAGTTCACCAAGATGTGGATGCCTTTTTCTGCTGCCTCTGTAGCAGAGAGCCACTCCCACTGTTATGTCTCTCCACCATGATGGGCTGTCCCCTCAAACTGTGAGCCAAAATAAATCCTTCTTTCTTGAAGATGCTATTTGTAGAGCGTTTAATGATGTGTACTAGCATTGAATAATTGATGCAGGTTACCCTCAACACACGCATACACACACACACACCCTACTTAGGCCTATCCACAGTGAACATTAACTCTCATACCTCCATTACACAGTAATAGCACACTGTGCTTTAAGGAAACTCCCCTTCCTCCAGCAGATAACCTTGTGTTGGACCGTACACTGAGACCACACTGTCTGGCCAGGACTTATCAAGCTCCTGGGCACTGCTATTACATCATTGTCATCTATGAGCCAGTGACTTGGAGCCATAGAGAAGGTGTTCCCTCTTTCATTTAAGTCCTGGTAAATGGGCAGGGTCTTAGTCAGCACTCAAGAGTGAGTATCTTGCCATCACTTGGAAAATATGGTCCATGGAACAAAGTGGATATCAAGAAAACCAACGACTAGAGATAGAATAAGTTACAATCCGAAAGCTGTTGTGTGGTTATACCAAGTGGGGTTACAATAGCCACAATTCCCAAAGTATATTATACTCTGATTTGGTCTAAAGAAAATTATGCTATGATTTGTATCTCTGTAAGTTTAGAGAGATGAGAACTGTGAGGTATACAATTCTACTCTGCCTAGACTTCGTTTAAGAAAAGTTCTAACCTCATCCAGTGGGGCCTGTGAGTGTAAGACAATATGCAAACTTTCATCTAGATTCATGCTTTATGTCCTGGGGTTGCTGTATAGATCACACAGGATGATGGTGTTGATGTTGATGATGGTGGCACAGCAGGGTCCCTTAGGAACACCTCTGTAAGTCATTTGTGTTTATTTTCACCTTATTCAATTGTCACAATAGTTTAAGGGTTCAGAGTCCATTACACACATGTCTACCCAACATCAGACATTTAGCAATGTCTCATGAAAAAGCACAATGAAAGTCAATTCTCCCTCTACATGAGCTTCCTGCACTTCTGCTGGAGCCTTGTTTCTCTAACTTAAGTGCACAAAAGACCTGGGCATTGTGATGAACTGCAGGTTCTGACTCACTGGACATAGCCTGAGAATCTGCATCCTTAGGCTGCTCCTGAGTAATGCTGGTTTTCAGACCACACCTCTCAGGATGAGGTCTTTTGTCATTGGCAGCCGGGGAATCACTAAACAAGAATCCCATTGATGGGTTTGTAAGTATTCAGGCTCTCCCAAAACAGTTTATTGTTCCATTTAATTTCAGCAAAGAAACATTTCCATTTTGAGATACTCTCTTTCTCTACAGCCAACTCACAAACCTAACAGTTCAGAATCCTAAGGGCCATCTTCTTCCCACACGAATGAATTCAGTGGTGCTGATAGGAAGACTGGGTGTCTGTATGTTTACAGCAAAGGGTTTGTAGCTGGGACTGAGAGCCATAGGCTAGGCTCTATGCCTAGGGAGCATCTCCATTATAGATCAAAGGGGGATAGCAGGTCTTGATAATTCACAGGGCACCACTCAAACATCCCTGATACAAACAGCAACTTGATGGAATGGACTTACTGAGATGAATCCTGCTAAAGTTACTATTAACGCCGAGAGAAGCACATTCCATCACTGTTGCCCATACCACGATTCAGCCATTTTATCATGGAAATATTAGTACTCGGGGTCTCTTCATATTAGATTATTATATTAAGTAAGCTTCCCAACTGAGACATCTTTAGGAAAGAGGAGAGGATATTACTTGAAAATGTCAGTCTTAAAAAACTCAGAATATCCCATGCTGTGACATTACCTACCCTTTCTAGTGGTCATAAATTTTAAAAGTACACTAATAATATATCTTTGACTGATATGCTTATAATTATATTACTGCAAGCTTTGCACAAGACATAATCAGAGTAACTAATGATGCCCTAGTCTAGTGTACTCTCACTTTCAACTTGAAGTACTTAAATTGTAATGTAAGCTAACCAGACAGCCACAAGATATATACAGATTTTATTGACAAAAAGCTAGCGGTGGCATCATATCTGTTACACAAAAATGAAAATAAGAACTTTTCAGGCTTTGTTCCCCATTCTCCATCACCTTGTCCTGGTCCTTTAATTCTATATGCCCATTCCCATCACCTCATCCTTGTTCTTTAATTCTACATGCCTGTGCCTCTACAACATCCACTATCGTGCACACTGTCGGGAATGGGTCTCACATCTTTAACCCTGGGCTAAGACACTGGGGCTAAAATGAATGGTTCCATGTTTAAGAGCCTTTAGAGGGATGTGAGCTACCTTAGAGGGAAGCCTGGAGCTAGCTCTGCTCCAGAACAGAGGATGGAAGCACCTGTAAATGAGAGATTTCATATAATTTTCATTCAGGTAAGGCTCTTTGGTACTGCCCATTACATCCAGTCATGGTTCTGGCGTGCAAATGCTAATTTGTCATGACTGAATAAGACACATTTTTTTAATTTGCTGGCATTGTGTCATTCTGAACTCTCCTTATAGTGAGTGAGTGACCTGATGATCCCTGAAACCTGCCCTACCACTGACTACTAAGGCTCAGAGAGGGAGCTACTCACGCACGCACCAAGATTAAGGAGACATTGAATTTCAACCACACATCTGTAGGCTCTTACCCAGTCTTCTCCTCATGGCTCTGGTCTCAGGCTTCAGCTTTTGAGCTGACCCGCAATGAGTGGCTGCTTTTCTTTCCCTGGATGCTCACTCCTCATTCATCAGCCTCTGATCCTTGAAGATGCAGGTGCCCTACATTCATTCACTCTGGCACTTGGCATCCTAGGATGCAGCTGCCTCATGCATTCCCAAATTCAGTTCTATTGCATTAGTGCAGATTCGTGCTGGATAAGAGGGAACTTCCCAGAAAGATGCCATCACATATGGGAAAAACGGCTAGGCAAGGCGAAGTGGGAAATGGTGGCAGACAAACAGCCATTTCGGTAAACTACTTGACAAGACCTACAAATGGCAGGGGTAGTGGTGAGGACATTAGATAGCTCCTGGTGCTGGTTTCTGCCTGCCACCTCCATAATTGGTACAGAGAATGTATTGTAAGGCTGACATTGGACTAAGCCTGGCACATAGTCTCATGCTATCTGGATAACTTCCCTACAAAGAAAAAAGGTACTTAGATACTAAGAAACTTGTAAAACCAAAACAACAACAACAAACCTTGGCACACAACCCACAGAGGAAAGGAAGATTTGAACCCAGGCAGGACAGCAGCCAGTACCCAGGTGCAGAACTCCACACAGCTCACTCCTTCCCTGACTCTCTTGGGTCCCATTATCAAGAGAGTGTTAGCCTGTATTGGGTTGTCACTCCCCTGCACTGTCAACTTTTCAGGGGGGAGACGATTCATTTTGACAGAGTTCTGGGCTGCACTATGTCCTAACATCTCAGAGAGAATGGAAGGAGGAAAATCCTCACTGCTGAGGAATGTATTCGTAATTGGGGCTGACAGGAAAACTACCTACACAGTCAATGTGAGAGTCTCCGCACTAGGCCCGTTTGCCTGTCAAATGTGGTGTTAGATCTTTAATTGTCTGGGCTCATTGAGCCCATGCAAAATAAACAAGCTCAGAGAAGCAAGGAAGGGCCTTTGTAAGCCACCTGCCCTGTGGCATGGTCCTTTCTATAGTACTCTGGTTTCCAGCTGGGCTTTTGAAATAAACATTCTTCTCTTTTCTTTTTTCTTTTCCTTTCCCTTTTTGTTAGCTGAAATATTCACCAGTGTCTTTCATGAGATCAGCTGCAAGGAGTGACAGAAAGTATTCAAAACTTGGCTTCGTGTCTTCACACAGGACTGTTAGATGACTGACAAGCTGCCTAATGATGGGAAGGAGAAAACCCAGCCTCTTGCCTTTTGCCACACAGGAGAAAGCTCAGGCTTAGAAGCCTGAGCTGCCTTCTGCCGTTTTCTACCCATTTTGTCGCTGGACATGCTGAGATACCAGCTCTAGAGGATCTGTGAAGATGAATCAGCCTCCTCCGGGAAGAGAGATCAGTGTCTTGGTCGTCAGCATCTTGATGTTCTCTGATCACACCGCTGAGAGGCAGGACCATTCCAGTGGAATAACTAGCTTCAATGGATGGTGAGCTGAGCTGAAACTCACAAGTACTTCTCTACGTGTGCATGTGGTGGGAGAGAGAGAGTTACAACGAAAAGAGAGAAAAGGCAGACATTTCCATTTTGTAATTAGCCACATCACCTTCTGAGAGGTACCTGCTGGCTGAGAAGACATTATTCTGGAAATTTCCAAATGATTTCTTGCCCTCCCTACAATGTGCCAGGCAGGTGTTTTAATATGCATTCTTTCAGTGGCACAGGTAATGCTTTACAAGACACGGATGGATGAAGCTCTTCACTGCCAAAGCTGGAGAGTGAAAGGTTGTTTTTTTAGTTGGGCAGGTATTCCTTTCTCATCATTCTCTGAAATACGAGTAGACTAAAATTTCTAGAGCATATGTCCTGGAAATGTTAGAGAGGAAGAATGAACCTTTGAAGCGAAGCATCCTGACTTAGTAAGACATCCATGCAAAATATCTGTTCTTGGGCCACCACGATCTATTTATTATATACCAGAAACTGACTACAAATTCCACTGTAAGCTGGTATCTATGATGATTCTGAGGCCAGTTCAGGTAATCACCACCTGAAAAACTACTCCCCAATCCTCATTCACATGGCATATGGTCCAAAACCATAAGCAAAGATCCTACACGCAAGTCTAGTTTGCTGAATCATTGAGTTTTCTAGGGTTATGTACAGGAGGACAGGTGAGGGCTCACCTCCAGGAGTATGGATGACTAAGGCTATTGCATCACAGGAAAGTACACTCCAGCTGGCCTGGCTGATGACTCAGAAAAGCCACATCCCCAGAGCTCACCAAAAGGCTGGCAGTCTCCTCTGGAGCCTCTTTGTCTCCTGTTTACAGTCTGTATAATCTTAGTCAGAGTCCTTGAGGATCTTCTAAATCAGAGCTTCCTAGGACTAACAAGACTGAGTCTTAGGAGTCCCCCTCTTTTTCTATATGTGTGTCTCTCAATTCAAAGGAAATAGCTACATAACAATATGCATCTTCCCAAAGACTTGCTTGAAATCAAGGTGATCACAGGATGGTACAACATTCATGGTCAAATCTCAGACACATAGGCAGCCGTCATTTTGGCTTCATGATGAGAGGCCACTTTCTTCTGTAGCATGGCATTGCCTTGCTCTTTCTTTGAGTGAAATAGATTAAGTAAGTCCTAAATACAGAGCAGCATGGCATAAAAGACATGGAATTTACAAGTAGAATCATAATCACCATGATGAGCTAGAGATGCTGGAACTGAGACTGGGAGGGATCCAGGTCACTGCTAGCTGCCATATTTAGTTATCCTTCTCTCAGATGAGAGCAGACTCCTGACCAGGAAGACAGAGGGTAGTAGAGCAGTGGTTGAATATTTAAGATTTGTTTGCTTGGTATTCATAATAAATTCTCTGACACTAAACATATATATTCTTCATCTCTGTGGGGGACATTACAGTTTTTAAGTGCTGAATTAATTAGGCCAAATAAACCACATTAACAAAAATCATCTGAATTCACATTAGGAAACATCATAAAACAGTTATTGAACATGACTGTTTGAAACTTTTTGATCTGATATTTATCGCTTTGGTCAGAAAACTTTCTTGCACCAATGAGCTTGCTCTTTCAGAAACCAAGAAGTCCCTTTGGTGGAAGGTCATGTTTTCATCTTAGAAACAGAGAAAAAAATAATTAAATTATCCATCTGGCTTTCTCAAAGGAGTGGAATGTTTCCAGAGACCCAGTAGCAATTTCCTCTGTTCTGTTTCCTTGGTGTACTCAGAGCAGGGATGAATGGTGACAATCCTACCGTGTGTAAAAATAAACCCGCCTCCCTCTTCCTTCTTTCTAGAGCATCTCTGTCATATTTTCTAGGCACTACAAAATGCTCAGTCTCTCATATTTGTTTCCAGTTGCACATTACATCCTTTAACATACCTAGAGGAAATTTTCAGGAAAAAAAAATCCCACATTTATAAATGAGTGCAGTTGCAATGGCCGACGGCTCCCTTTCCCCCAAAACTTCTAACTACGCTCATCAATTACTTGTAACAGAGGCCAGTGTTGGCAGTGTTTACCCACCATTCTCTGAGTTATTCAGCTCGATCTTGTGGCTCATTAAAAGCATCTCTATTTATTTGCTGTGTGTTACAGTCCTTAACTTTGGCACAACACGCCAAAAGAAAGCCCATTTTACTTTTCCCTGTGGTGTTAATTGGTAGAGCATGCTGCCTGGCTCTTCATTAATTATGTCAATGTGTATGAAACTTCCATTTTCATGGGGGTGAATTAACAAGGCTTCTCTGAGAAGGGCTGACAAGAAGGCAGCCAGGCTGCTTGCAAGGCCAGGAGTAACAAGACTGCTGGTGGCCAACGCCTTGCTCATTTTCAAAGGCTCACAAGGCTCGCTTTGTCTGGCCCCAAGCCCTTCTCACCTTGACTTTTCTTGTGGCCATCAGCAGTGTAACAGGCAGCATTGTGAAATCAATGATCTTGCCTTGCCAGGGGCAGCCTGAACTCTTGAGAAGAAGAAATGTGTGTATTTGGGTGGCTGGCCCACCAAGATCCAGCAGACATCACTGAAGCTGTGAGGCAGAGTCCTCACATACTCTGGAGGGGAAGAGAATGAATGAAGGGCAATCATGACCCAAAACTCCTTCACATGACTCTGAGGTGATTGTCAAAACTTGCATGTTGTTAGGAGGAAAAAGATGTGCTCATATATACACACATTTACACATGTAAATTTACATACACAAATAAGGACATACATACACATGGATGTATCTGTGTACATGTACATACACATGCACATATATACATGTGTGTATATAAATATATGAATAGACATGTATAAACATATGTATACACATGTGTACATGTAAAAAACACACAAACACACGTATAAAATATACCCTTAAAACTTGAGTCAAATCATATTTTCTGTTTATCAAAATTTTTTTTTCTAGGCTGAGGTGTAGCTAAGATATGGAGTATTTGCCTAGCATGTATAGGTACTGAGTTCTGTCCCTAGCATGTACAAGGCATTGGATTCTGGTTTTAGCATGTATAAGGCACTGGGTTCTGTCCCCAGCACTATAAGAAAGGAAAGAGAACTTAAAAGAAAGGCCCTCTACTTTCCTGCTTGGTCACTCTGAAGACTAGTATGAGTGTCACTTAGTCAGGTGTAACTGTCCTCTTTGTCCATACCTGTAATTTCTATGGCTGGGAACAGCAAACTGTACATCTCCCTGGCTCTCTCTGGATCGTTGTCACTTTTCTGATCTGGTCATGTCTAATTGTTCCGTAAGACATATATGTTGAAAGACAAGAAAGCCAGCCACATCTTAACAGCCTATTGTATTGAAGCATGTTTTTCCTGGTGGCCACATTGTGCATTTTAATAAGGGACAAGCATGTAAGGCAGAGGACTTAGCTAGACTGAAGATGAAAAAGAGAACATAAAGTTTAAAGTATGTTTTAGTTACCTGAGGAAATAATCTGTTAGCCAAGTGTCATGGGCCATCCATCCTGGCCTCATGATCAATATGCGTGCAAACACAGGCAGAGATGCATGTGGACAAATGTATGGAATGGACACAGGATTACAAACACATATCCATTTTAACTTGCACATGCACACAGTCATATGCTTACATGTAAAGAGGCTACACTCATAGACAGACACAATACACACACCATAATAAGACACAGGAGCACATATTTAAGCATGGATGAACATACAGCAGAAGTATATATACAGACACATGCATAGGTATGTATATACATAAAGAATACATGAACTAATTAGCAGACATGATACTTTAGTTTCTTCTTACAGAGACTATTAGACTATTAGAGCTATTTGGGAATCTTAAAACCTGTACTGTGAGCCAGTTCTTTTTGAAGTCTCATTGCTGTCTTGGCTACTCTGAATAAAGCTCACTTCACTGAGCAAAGCAAGAGTAGCCTTTTCCCCAAGTAGGTCCTAGGTTTTTTAAAGGACTGTCAGAGAAAGCCATCTCAAGATGCCTTGTGCCTTTTTTGTTGGGGATGAGTTAGAGGTGAGGCTCAGAGTCTAGAAGTAAGAGAAACTCAGACTCACAATGGTCAAAGTTCCAAATGTGGTCTTGCTTTTACCTGAGCCCATGCTATCTGAAATCATGGTGAGTGTGTGTGTGTTCATTTGTGCGCATGTTCATGTGTCTGTACATGTGTATGTTTGTGTGTCTGTACGTGTGTGACTGTATGTTTGTGTGCGTCTGTGTGTCTGTGCAAGTGTGTGTGTGTGTGTGTGTGTGTGTGTGTGTGTGTGTAGATCAGAGGTTGATGGCAGCTATCTTCTTTCTTGCTCAATGTCACTTTTTGATACAAGGTCTCAACTGAACCAAAAACTTGTTGATAGGGCTAGAATGACTAGCCAGTGAGGTTGAGGTATCCAGCTGTGTCTGTCTTCCCTATGCTGAGATTACAGGCCTGTATCACTCACTGCACCCAACCTTTTACAACGATTCAGAGGATCCCACTCAGGTCTTCATGATTCCATGGCCAATGTTCTACTAAGATGTCTCAACCCCTTGAGCTGTCCATTTTCTCAGTAATGTGCATACCAACATAAAGCCAATTTCTCTCTATAGTCCCCTGGTAGTCAAAATATGAAAGCTATGACTGCATGATTGCACCACTGGAAAGAATAAATGGCAGGATTAAAGATTAAACATGTATTTATGACCAAATGATACCAACAAAAACTCTGCTTTCTTTAAAGATTGTGCCTCCAAGAGAAGGAGATGGTCATCAACAGCTCATGTGATGGGGTGCTCTTGTTACCCAGTGCTGTGCTCAGCTCCTTGTTCTCATGGTCACAGCTAACATCATCAGAGATGGATGAGTAGACAAGTGGGTGGGATTCCTGCTGATCACAAACAAGGTGCCTCAACTGACTGATATTCTTAACAAACACACAACGACATAATTCACTGTAACTAGGGGTTATAGCCCAGTGCCAGGAAACTTGTGTGTAGATGTAAAACATGGTACTTCCATGAATTAGCATCATCCCTAGAGATACACACTGTTGCATAAGTCACATGAAAACATGACCCTGCTTCATAGAAGCTGCTCACAAAAGAGCAAAAACCAAATGATTCTATCTGTGTAGAGCAAATTCACAAAGACAGAAAGTAGCTTGGTGCTTGCCTGAAGTTGCTACCATGTAAATGAATACCAGTCCACTCTTTGATGTTTCTGGGGATCACAAAAACACTCTACAGTTTTTTTCTCTCTTAATTTTAGAGCCTTGAGATCAGGAGTCAGATTTATAATGTTTGGCTGTGGAGATGGCTTCTCAACTCAGCCAGCACCACAAAACCACTTCTTTTGATACTTAAAGTAGGACAATTTTTATAGCGTGTAAATTTCTTCTCAATAAAGCTGCTTAAGAAACAAACAGAAATCCTCTTACAGTAAGACACACTACCTAGTCTATGCAGTCTACAGTCTTCCATGTCCAGTCATAAAATGCTTGCTTCATTTTTCAGAGGTGATGTCAAAAGAGAGATGAGAAGAATGTAGACATTTCAGTGAGAGAACAGAAAGACTGCATAGTTTGTGCTATGTTGTGAAAGGGGTATTCAGCTTCACTTTCAGCCTTCCCTGAAGCTACTAAAACATTTCAGCAGCACAGAGGTGTGAAGAAAGTTGTGTCTAAACATATTTACCTGGATAACAGACATTAGAGAGAAGTAGAGGAGTCTGAGATGGGTAAGGCAGCAGATGGGAGAGTTTGTGCAGGAAGATGCAGTTTGAGCCTCAGAGGTAGTGAAGGTGCATAGAAAACAGGATGGGAATAGAACAGCGAGATGTGGTGATTCATTGTATGGACCCAGGCACCAGGCTGGCCAGGAGTGGGGAGAGGAGAGAGCATGGGGGTGATGAGCTTGAGTATATCTATTATACCATTGGATAAAGAAACCATCTCTGTGGAAATGTAGCTGCCAAAGAAAGAGAATTATTGGAACACTGTGAGGATTCTCTCCAGCCATAGCCAAAAAGATAGGAAACCTTGGCTGCCCTTCTGAGAAAAGCGAAAGTTGGAGAAAACAGATGTCCAGGAAATCAAAAGGTATACTTTATTAGAAATATCACACTTCAATCCTTGAAACACAACTGGGAACAAAAAAAAATAAGATAGCATGGAAAAGAAAGATGAGAAATGCCTCACAGCTGATTCAGAAGCTTCTAGATAGGACACAATTTTAGGCAAAGTGTCAAATTTATTCCTGCTCTGTCAGGAAGGTTTAGATTGATTCTGAGTGCTAAGGTATAACTTGGAATACATTTTCCATTAGCTATTTCTATTTCAGAACCACTCCATGTCCTTCAGCTTGCAACTAGCTAACTTTGAATCCTTTCCCCAATTTCAGCGCTGGATATTTGTTACAAACCTTATCCATCAGAGAAGTATATAAAGAACTGGATTTGGCATGTGTGATGGTCAAGTTTCATTGTCAACTTGACACAACCTAGAACCACCTAACATAAGAATGTCAGTGAAGGTTTGTTTATTGTGTTAGCCTGTGGCATGTCTATGGAGGAGTGACTTAACTTCAGTGAAGTGGGAAGACTCAGCCCACTGTGGGTGGCATCATTCCCTAGGCAATGGACGTGAAATGTATGAGGAGAGAAGTCAAGCTGAGCACAAGAAACAAACAAATGAGCATTCTTTCTTTACTCATGAGTGGATGTGATATGACCAGTTGTGTCACGCTCTTGGCATTTCGAATTCTTTATAATTATTATGATAGTCTAGAACTGGGAATTACAAGCTATAATAAACCCTTTCTCCTGTATTCAGTTTTCTTACATAGCTCAAAAGTAGCCTGGACCTCACTATGTTTTCTCAGACTAGCCTCAAAATTGTCTTAAGAATGCTACCTCATTCTCTTGGGTGCCAGGATTACGGGCATTAGCCACGATACCTGGCTTAATTTTAATTTTTTTTCTTCCCGAGATACAGTATTGTTGTATAGCTGGATGGCTTCTGCAGCCACATCTACGACATTCTTCTTTAAGCCTTCATTTCTTTCTTCTTTCTCAGCAACATTGGACAATCCAAGTTGTTTTACAGGATTCTTGGAACACTCATCTGAAAGGCTCTGCACAGTGTTTCTCAGGGGATAAACAGTGCAGCAATAGCTCAATAGTAGGTCACATATTGCCACAATTGCTTTCATTATCGTAAGTGTTAGCATCACCATCATTATCTTAGCAATCAGCCATTCATCTAATTAACTACACTCAATACTGAGGCTGCGTTTTTATTTAAGCAGCTGGTCAGAATGTCTCATGCCAGAATTTCAGGCTGCAAAGATCATAAGAATGCTCTGCCTGGAAAAACTCTGTATATAGCCTCCACCCCATCCACGTAACCCTAATGCATGATTCTGTTGCACTAGACTAGGGTATAGTCTCATGATGGCTATTTCTGTTAGTGATGGGATATTCTTCTTTGATTCACCAAGATATTTGACATATGCCCACTCAGATGGCTAATCTTTTTTGTCAACTTTACCAGATCTAGAATCAACTAAAAGGCAAACTGTTAGGCTCACCTGTGAGGAGTTTTCTTCATCAGAGTGTCTAAGATGGTACAACCCATCCTAAATGTGGGTGTCAACTTCTATTAGTGATCTTGATAAACGGTAGGTGAAAAAAAATTGTGGTTTTTGCCTGTCTGCCTTTACTCTTGCTGTCCATCTGTACTGTTGCTGTGGTATTCCTTCATTAATATTAGAACCAGCTTCTATGGGCTTCTAATGGTGACTGAAGATCAGTCGCTCTCAGAAACCTTCCAGCCCTTCAGCACAAGACACACAGACTACCCAGATTGCATAGGGTAAGCCAATCTAAGAAATCTCCTCCTCCGTCTCCCTAGCATGCAATAGCCATTGTTAGACTACCCAGACCAATCTAATAAATCTCACTTTAACATATAATTATCCTATCAGCTCAGTAGTTCCTCTTGAGAACCCTGACTAATACACCCACCCATTTAGGATGGGAAGGAGTGGGTTTCTAGAGAGATGGATGCTCTTCAGTTATCAAACATATGGGCCTTTTCAGACTACTAGTTAGCACTCTCTTTCTCTGAGGATGGAAAACTATCTTGATGTAGGGAATAGAAGGTAAGGGCTGACACACAAAGATGGCCAGTGAGAAGGCAAAATCCAGCAGCCTCTGTTTTTCAGTTCCTTTCATTTGACCCTTAATAACACATATCACAGGGTCTGCCCTAAGCATCCCTTCCAGACTGGTACCCATACAGGTTAATCACAGCAGCTGTCTTTGGACTCAGCCTTCTCCCTTGATTGCGAAACATCAGCAGCAAATCATCGCTCCACTGACTGGAGCCTCCCCGGGACCTTCTTTTTCAGAAACATAGACCCAGCCAGGCGGAGGCAGGTTATTTGGGGTGGCTTGATGGGGGTGAGAGGGGGTGGGCAGAAGGGAGGAGGGGTGAGATGGAAAAGGCAATTTATGGAGCCTGTGGGTAGCTGGCTTCCCCCACCGGCACTTTCTAATTTTATTTTGCTTGCATTTATATTAGGAAATGCTGAAGCAACTTTGTGCTAAGGGCGGGGATGAACCCAGGATGTTGTGAAGGCTCCTTGCAGCTTAGAGGGAGCCCCTCAGAGAATTCCTGGAGCATGGTTCCACCCACCAGGTATGTAGCTTGAAGGAGCTTTAGTTCTTGTTCAGTTTTAAAATTCTGGAAAGTAAAGAATGACCCTTCCATGCCACACGACTCTACACTCCAACACTGCAATGCTCAGACTCCAGCACCACAATGCTTCTCTCTGTTTTACATGTAAAGGCTAATATAGATATACATATATACATATACATATACATACACATATACATACACATACACATACACATACACATACACATACACATACACATACACATACACATACACATACACATACATATACATATACATATACATATACATATACATGCATATATACATATATACATATATACATATATACATATATACATATATACATATATACATATATACATATATACATATATACATATATACATATATATACATATATACATACATA
>JANHMN010000002.1:86596124-86613531 GCA_030674055.1 Rhabdomys pumilio | reverse complement strand
TATATATATATATATATATATATATATATATATATATATAAAGTTCCTTTAGGCTTTTAACATATCCATCATTTTTAAGTTATTTAACCCTGAAGCCCAGAGCGTCTATTCCTATTTTACCAGTCTAAGGATTGAAAGCTTACATTTGGGGAAAATGAGTATTTTAAAATCTATATATACATTAGTCTATAATATGACATTTGATCAGCTTATCTTCATATTTTGATTACCATTGCCAACCAAATTAATACATATGTCATAATATGTAGTTTCATTTTTCACAACATTTTCATGGTAATTGTACTCAAGTCTAATCTTGATCAATTACAGTGTAACACATAATATTATGAATTACAGTTCATATGATATTCATTAGACATCTTTATACCTGGACATACATTTTAACCTGGTATGACCTTGAACAGATCAGTTAAGCCCCTAAAAAGCAGTACATGTATGGTAAGAATGAGAAATGATGGAAAAATTGCTACAAACCGGAAAAGGTACTCAAGATTCTTTGTGGCAGGCCTGACACTTACTGTAAAGTTAGTATAATTGTTAGCCTGACAGAATAGAGATTCTGGAACCTCAGGGAGATAGACCTCTTGGCAAGCCAATTGTGGAGTGGATTATATTGATTGCGTTAAGGCAGGAAGGCAGCCCATTGTGGGTGCCACCATTTCCTTGGTAGGACTTTGGATTGGATTATATAAAATAAAGAAAGCTGACAGTGTTTCCCTCCTCCTCCACTGTGGATGCAATGTGAATGGTTCCCACTGCTGTGTCATAAAGTGTGACCTGTTACTTGAAACAGAACACACCCTTTGATTTCTTAAGTTGCTTTGGTCAGAGCTGCTCAAAGACTAAAAGACACAAAGATACCCACTAAGAGCCAAATCCAGAGTCAGGAACCAAGTCTGTACCATGCTGAATGCTGCGTGCCTTTATCTGCCAGTCCTCCTCTGGTTAGCTGGCTTATCTTACTTCTCTATCAGATGCTAATTTAACTAGAGCTCTGATAGGAAGCCAGGTTTGGTCACCAAAAGGCCCTATGGGCAGAGACAAAGTCTCCCTAAGGAAAAAGAACGTGGTCCATATAGCTGACTCCTGCCCAAGAGCTGCCAAGTGTGTCCTTCCCAATGGTGTGGCCTAGTAGCAAACCTATAACAACAAAACAATCCTTTGCAGCCTCCTCCACTTAGGATAGAATGCAGGACCTCATGCATGCTAGGTAAATTTTCTATCACAGAGCTTCTTAGCCCTAAATCTCTCCGTTAATAGTTTCTTCTTCTTCACTAGAACCTAGACCAATACAGTTATCACCATAATGATCATCGTCTCTGCCAATATTATTTGTCCAGCAACACTGCTGATCACGTACAACTTAAAAAAGCATGCAGGCCAGAGATGCTTACTCCAAAGAGACTCACGTTATGGAGGATATTTGTCCCTGGGAGTCTTTACCAGATCTGCGTGTCCTTGCTTTGAACTCCTCTGAGTCCAAGGATACTAAGCACCTATCAATGACTTAAAGGTAGCACTTTGCCTGCATTCTTTCAACTCGGCAATATATCATGGAACTAAACACATTTTGTCCATCGTTTTTATGATTTAGAGACATGTCTACTATTTTAGAGTCTCTAGAGAGCCTTTCACCCCGTTCATGTGTGGATTTATTCTTCACTCGACATTTTTCTGGATCTCTAGCACAGTTCCCTTGAAATAGCTATTCATGGAAGACAGAACTCTTCTTAGAAGTAACTTAGATAAGGCTTCTTTCTGCACAGAACTCAAAATCAGTGAGGAGAAGCAGACAGTGTACCAGCAATGCAAAGATTGACAAGCATATTTCATATGGAGTCTTAAGTGTTCTAAAAGAAACCCACAGCAAGACTAAAAGTAGCAGAAGAAACAAGTATAGACAAGAATGTGAAGAAGGGATGATTTCACTGATATCAGTAAAGAGAGAGAGAGAGCCAGTCACATTGGAACTGGGAGGAGGGAAGAGCAAGAAAAAGGCCATGATGGAAGAAAAGAAGTTGGGGTTCTATAGGAGATGAACAGACGTAGGCTGGGCTAGTTATGAGGTGATGGGAACCTGGGGACCAGGGTAGATGCTTACTATACAGTATAGATTGAAAGGGATTGAGTGAGGCTTCTGAGCCATGGGGTGGGTATTGATGAGGGATGTCTATGATGAAATGGATTGATTTGGCTTCTCCATTCCTTGCACTTCCTTCTTTGGAAACTTCTGATGACTGAATCCCTGGAAGCAATGCTCTCTCATCCATATTTTCCATGGGCTCATACTTGGAGTAGAACAGTCCATTAATTTGCCAAGCTGTCACAGCAAAATCCTCTAGACTGAGTGGCCTGAAGAGAAGTTGATTTTCCCACAATTCTAGAAACTGGAAGACTGAGGCCCAGATGTTGTCTTGTCCAGTTTCTTCTCAGGACGAGTTGGGAATGGTCAACCTGTCCTTGAGTCTTTATGTGCTCTTCTCTTTCTGTGTCTATGTTCTTCTGCCCTCTTATAATAAACACACCAGCCATAACTGTGTAGAACACACACTAATGGCTTCCATCTAGCTTCATTATCTCTCTAAACAGTATGCATCATAGCAGTCCCACTGTAGAGAGCTGGGTTGGAACTTCATGGTGGTTCATCTTCATTGTCATCTTTACTGGGTTAGAAGTCACCTAGGAGATGCCTCTCTGAAACCAAGAGGACATTTCTGGAGAGGTTTGACTGATGAGGAAAGACCCACTCTAAATGTGGGCAATTAGATTTGGGTTTCAGTTCAGGTCTAAATAAAAGTGGTCAAAAGAGAGAGGGAACCAAACACCAGTAGCTCTTCCTTCTGTTTCCTCCTTGTAGACACAATATGACCAGACACAACCTTTGCCAGTCATCATGTCTTGCTCACTGTGGTGGATTGCACCCTCAAACTGTGTGCCAAGATAAACTCTTCCTTCCTCGAGCTGCATTTGTTATATATTTTGTCACAGCAGTAAGAACAGTGACTAATACATACTTTAGAGTATGGATTGTAAGGAGACAGAATTGAGCCCATAACAGGTGGTGGGATAATTGGTTACAGTCTCATATCTCAAACACAGAGAGATTGATGTCTCTGGTAGCCACACTAGGGATGGTGAGACAGCAGGCTGCAGCTTTGCTGGGAGCCATGTGACTCCCACTTATCCATTCCAGTATCAGTAATGACTATAGTTCCAGCTTGCTCAAGATGATGCATCAAGCTACTCAGGTGAGGGATGGCATGGATTTCACTTATGAAAAGCTCCCCAAGAGTTGAAGGAGTTTCCCTAATATAGCTGGGGAGAGAGCAGAGGTGAACCTCCTTAAAGGTTGAGTCCATCTATGACAGTTTTTCTTCCCCGGACTCCCAAATAAACAGAAAATGTTCTTCAAGGATAGACAGTGGCCACCTCCCTCTATTAGGCTAATACTACCATGAAGCCGCTTGAGATGGACCTCATTGACAAATTAACCCTTATTGGACCAGGACTGAGTATGATACAAAAATCCAAGTGCTGCCTCCATTGTTGGGGTTTGTTGAAAGTTAATGCACCTTATTTCTCTCTATCCACTCCTAGGTGGCTGAGATCATTCTCAGCATTGGACACTACGTTGTTGTAAAAAGTTTGTAGTAAGAGTTTTGTGGCCTGTTATCTTGAATGTTCAGCTAGAGGCTATAGACTTTTTGCAGTGGCCTTTTATACAGCAACCATGGGGGGAACAGCAACCCTCCCACTGAGAGCCTGCCTATGAATCTGTAAACAGACTTCTGGGTGTCTGGATTCCAGAAGAAAGGGAAGCACCACTGGTGTTCCCCCAAGAAAGTTCACAGACCTCAGACTGCCAGATACTAGAATATCAGGGGATCCAGGATCTAATAGAGAATCCTCACCTAGATATACTTCCCCTACCCCATATCCTCTCAGTCACAAGTTCCTTCCCCAGAATTTCCTCCTTTGCCCTTGCTGTTAAGGATTCAGGGATTGTTTAGTTGTAGGCTCCTGCCTTGAAACCTACCCCTGTTTTGGTTTATGACCTATGAGAAGGGGCCTCTGCCTACCTCACCCTGCTGCTGTCTGACAGTCTATATGACCATAGAGTTAATAACATCTTTAAGAAAACTGTATTCCCCAAGGAGAATTTGACTCAGCATCTCTTTTGGCCCTCAAACTAAAGACCTTTCGACGGGAACTCACGCGATCCTACATATGAATGATTCCATTCCCTTTTCATCATATAGCAAGATCCATCACACCAACATCGAAGCTCCAGCCACTGATTCGTCGGTTCAGCACAAAGCTCAAGGTTTAGGGTTAGTTGGAGATGCATTTAGCTTAGTTTTAATAAAGTCTATGTTTGGGTTTTTGGGGTGTGTGTGTGTGTGTGTGTGTGTGTGTGTGTGTGTGTGTGTGTAGGACAAAGTGTAAGCATGGGTATTATTCCTCAGTTGCCATCTACCTTGTTTGCTTTGAGACAGGGTGTCTCACTAAGCCTGGAACTCTCCTATTCAGCTAGATTCTCTGGCCAGTGATCACTGGGGGTGTCTTCACATTCCCTGTCCTGAGACTACAAGCACACATCACCATGCCTAGCCACTTCACATGGGTTCGGGGGATGATTCTTGTATGGAAACTGAGCTACCCCCCCAGACCCCTGTCCCTGTTTTACATTTCAGAGTTTTCCTCGATATCATTTCTGTGAACCTAATGGATAGAAGAATAACAATTCTTAGGAGGGACAGAGGTGACATAATAAGGGGCATGTTCTGTCTGGTCAGAAACATGCATGACTGACCAAGCTGAAGCTGGTGGAATGAAAGGCTGAGCATGACCAGGGAACTGCCATAAAACCTGGTAGATGATACAATATACATGGAAATGGGCTGCCGTGTAAGATTCAGAGGTAATGAAGATGCCATAAAAGAAAACACAATGTACACCTCGCGCTGATCAGGTAAGAAATGCCAGGAAGATAGATGGGATTATTTGAAGACTCACTACCCACTCTACAGCAGTGCCTGAACATCTGCACGGCATTTCCATAAAGCCCTTGAAGATGCCAGGATGAGGCATGAGATGCCAGTGAGCGGCAGAGGGCTAAATTGGCTTGGAAAGGGCAGGCAGCCCTGTGCACTGTAAGGAGCCCTCCCATATGGAGTAGACCCAGAGTAGGACTGGGAGAAATGAAGTAGTATTTCAGGTTAAGGTCACTTCTCTCACTTGCCCATTTTTTCTCAGATAAAAAGAGAATTGTCATGTTATTTATAAACCCCAACCTTAAAAAAAAAAAGTAGCATAAAAAGCTGTCTGTGTTCTCAGATGTCTCTGGGTCCATTTGAAATGTGCTGCTAAACCACTCAGTCTTATCCACCATGGTTTCCATATGCTGTTGGGTGAAAGCTGTCACTGGTGTATCCTTGCACATGTTGGGCACTAATGTACGCCTTACTTTGGATACATGAACACAATGTGGATTTATAAATTAGTACTTACTAGCTATAATTTTCGTCAAGGCAAGGTGACAACTACATTCCTGGAGATAGCCATCAGAGTCTCTGGAAGTAAAAGTTCCAGAGTTCCTTTTACTTCCTTTGTTTTCTGCCTACCAACAAACATGTAGGCTGAATGATCAGTTATTATGATGAGATTGGAAATGAGAAAGGTCTGAAGGTCCAGCCTTAAGCTGTATTACCTACTAGCCAACACAGAAGGTGGGACAGAACATGGTAGGCAGAATCCTATCACCACAAGTAGCCAGGTTTCATTGCAGAAATTTTAAACTGGTTGGAGTTTTCTCTAACTGTCACTTGGCCAAGGGGCCGAGGTACACTTCTTGCCTTACTTTTCATTATCCCCTACCCTCTGTCTTAATATCATTGAGGAGGTCAATGGAAAAAAAAAACAAGGTACTAAATATTTCACTTGGTGTTTATTGTTTTACCATACAGGAGGCTGGCACTGTCCCTCTACCTCCTTCACTCAGTGACATTCTGTCTCCAAAACAGGGATAGCTCACACAATGGGAAAATATGGGATGGATTTAAGAGACACTAGAAGTAGGGAAGATGAGAACAGGGACAGGGGAGAGGAGATGGAAAGAAAAATATGTCAGAAAGAAGGAAAATTCAGGGTAAGGGCACATTACACATTAGAAGAGAAGTAAAGAAAAATCAATTTAGGTTTCTAGAAAGATCCCTGAGCTCCCATGGGGCCTAGGAAGATACCTCTAGAAGGGTACTTCTGAGAGACAAGCATATGCAAACTCAAGGTAGAATGGTAGGTGACATAGACTCTTACCTAGGATGGATATATACTAGATCTTTGCTATATGACAGAATATTTATATTTAGCAACACTGTATTGGCCACTTAAATTTGATAGGATGACATTCATATTATATTTACTTAGCATATTAAAATTCTCAAAAATGAAGAGAAACAGAGGTGATAGGAGAGGAGACACTCTTTGCCGGGTTCCTTCTTCAAGCCACTACTCCATAGGACAGCCATCCCAGAGACACTCCCACTCTTTCCGTCTCCCATTGGTCTCTCTGCCCTGTGCATCATCCCTGCCTTTCTTGACAGCATGAATTTTAACTATGATCTTCCTAAGATTGACCTTCTGCTTAGAACTCTGTAATTGCAGGTCTGCTCACTAAGGCACCATCCCATCATTGCAATTAACCACAAATTGTCCTGGAAATTTGAGAATCTGATTACTCCTTGGGTGCCAGGTGTCTCTCCATTAACACAATACTGAAGTTCAAGGAAACATAAGAGATAGATTCCCGTATTGTTAGGATAACTGAATGGCACACACACTGTGCACGGGAGGGGGGAGACAGAAAAGGTACAGTGGTCAAGAGAAAGGAAGGTAGGACATCAGAGAGGGCGAAAGAACACACAGAGAAAGGGCATGTCAAAGAGGAAGGGAGTGGGAAGGGGAGGGTAGGGAAGGAGAGGGTAATAGAAGAAGAATGAGAGAGGAAGAAAAAAGAGCCAGGTGTGATAAGAAACAATTAAAATGAGAGGAGAAGATGAGGCATGTGCCAAGGGTGTGGAAAAAAAACAAACAAAGGCAAGGAAGAAAAAAGAGGATAGAGAAGATGCTAGGAAAGAGGGAAGGAGCAAAGGGGGAGCCCAGGGATTGAGGAAAGCCTAGCAACCCAAAGTGTTATCACCTTTCCCTGACATCCCACCTCTAGGCCTAAGAGGCAGGGCAAGAGATGGGGTGAGAAGAGACCATTGTTTAAGATGGAGACCTGGAATGAATGGGGGATTCTGAGTGCAAACAACCTTCCCAGGTAGATGCAGGCACTCTGAAGGGGTGTTCAGCTCCAGTCCAATGTGAACACTGACATTGTAGCCAGTTTTAATATAGAATGATGGAAAGTTAGGGGCACCTTGGCTGCAGCTCTAAATGTTAGTTAAAGATTGTGACAATCTTAAAATATAACGTGAGTGATGTTTGAGAACACAGCACAGCTTGCTCAGCCCTATGTAAAACAGATGCAAATCATATGTAAATGAACACGTGTTCTCCTTGGCTGGCTCTGACTGTATCTGCTACTGTTCATGAGAGCTGTAGACACACTTGGATGTCTACTTAACTCAGTGAATGGTGATTCATACTCTGGAAAGGCCACGGCTGCCTTTCTTAGGTTATAGCCATCTTTTAAGGAGTCAGGCACAATGTTGATATCTGCAAAAGGAAATAGGGAACCAGAGGACTCCATTTGTCATCTAGATGCTGGAATGGAATTTCAGGTGAAAAGACTTACTTCTAAATGAACTGAGAGAGGAAAGGCAGTAACGTTATCTGAAGACTCACTGTATTGCTATAAGCAACACACTGAGATTTTTATCCAAATATACACTTAATGGTTATCATTTGTGTGATGGCTAATACACAATTACAACCTAGAAAGCTCCTGGAAGCAGTCCCAATGACTGATTGTCTACATCAGATTGGCCTGTGAGTGTGTGTCTGTTGCCGATGATCTTGATCGCATTATTGAGGTAGGAAGACTCATCCTGAATGTAGCCGGCATCTTTTCCAGGCCTGGGAGAAAAGACTGAGCAGGCACACATGCACTCCTCATTCGCTGGTCTTCATTATATATTTGAAGGGACCAGATCCCTCAAACCTGGCTGTTGTGCCTTCTCTGGTAGGATGACCTGGAACCTGGATCTATAACCCAAGATAAACTCTTTCTCCTCTAAGTTGCTTGTGTCAGGATGCTTTATCATAGCAACAAGAAGTAAAACAAGACCAGTTTGAATGTAAAATGGCCACAGAGGCTCATGGGATTGAACATTTGATCCCCAGTTGGTTGAGGTATTGGGGAAGCCTACAGAATCTCTCCTGAGAAGTGATTCCCTGGAGGGAATTGGTCAGAGGTGGTAGCTCCTTTGGGAAATGTGATCCCTGGATCCTTCCTATCACAGTCTCTTTCCAGGTCTTGCCATGATGCAAGGACCTTGGGCATATGCTCACAGCATCCTGGAACTGTTCCCTCATAATTTTGTTGTCATGATGGACCAAAACACGGTGAAACCAAACCCAAGCAGTTGCTTCTTTCAGTTATTCTGCCAGGGTGATGGGAAAAGCAATGAATATGCCATCTTGTCTTAACATCTTATATGTTGGGCTCAATGACCTTAAATACATGCACAGCCTGCACGGTGACCAGCATCTCTAGAATCCCTCATTATATAAAACTGAAACTCTGTCCCTACAAAACAGTCCTTGACCCCTCTAATCTCCATTCTACTCTTGGTCTCTATGATTTTCATATCTCTAACAATTTCTTGTAAGTGGAATGATACACTACTTTTTATGCCTGGTATATTTCACTTAGTACAATGTGCTTGTGGTCTGTCTATAGTGAATGGAATTCCCGCCCCTCTTAGGGAAAGCTAAATAATAATAGTCCATTGTGTATGTCCATTTACTTATGTAGTCTACACATGTTCATAGTACACTTGGCTTATTCATTCATCCTAGCCATTCAGGTTAGTCCTATATTAGCTAGAACGAACTATAAACATAAACATAGCTGTACAAATATTTCCCCGAGACTCTGCTTTCCAAATTTTGGATTGTATCCCCAGAAATAGAATTGTTAGGTCAAGTAATGAATCTGTTTCCAGTTATTTAATGGCTGACTACGCTGTTCTCTACAACAGCTGACATTCTCATATGTTCACCAACAGTCCGGGCAGGTTTCATTTCCTTTGCATCTTTGCTAACATATTATCATTTTTTTTTTTAAGTTGCAGCCATCCTACCAAATGTAGGATGATCTTGCTTTATAACTTGGGTTTGTACCTCCCTAACAATTAGGCTGTGGTCCATCTTTTTATGTGTTTATTGGACATCTGCTTATCTCCTCTGGAGGAAGGCTTATTCCAGTGTTTTCTCCAGTACCAAGTGATGTTACTTGATTCTGGTTCTATGTCCTGCTCTGTCCATGACTCTTGCTGGGGACATGGTTCTAGTGGGGAGACCCTGAGAGATTCCAATGGCAACATCGTTGGCACAGATACATCTTCTCATAGGATTCTTTCTGTTTTCTGGATTTCTATACATTCTCCCAGAACTACCTCTAATACAAACCCCTAACACATGCCTACTGCCAGCACAGTCTAGTCTACATGGTAATCTATTCACACCTGAAAGTCTGCACCTGCTGCCCAAGTTATCCTCCTGACTCTACACTTTCCCATGCTCACATGGCCTCTCTCTACCTAACAGATTAGGAAAGGCAGGTTGCCATTCCCTGGTCTACTCAGACCACATTTTATTCAAAATAGAACCATTTGCTGACTGTGGTACAGGGAAAACCATTGTGGTCTCCCTGTCTCTGATGTCAGCTGGTACATCTTTGTGTTTTCTCATCACCAGCAGTTATGATCTCTCTGGTACCAGCACTGCGCTGTGTTGGCCACGTTGTTTCCAATGGCACTGTATCCCTTCACCTTGAGCATCCTGCACGGTGAGAGCATGACCCCAAATTGTCCTTTGTGCCTCAAGAGGTTCCCTCTTTTTACTTTTTCCCAGACAGAACCCTCATGCTCCAATTTCCTTGCCTTCTGAAGAAGTTTTTCCCTTTCAGAAATTATTTCATATTTGTAAAGTTTGAATGTCCTTGCTATGGAGAAAAAACATCCAAAGTGCTTCAGCAATGATTGCTGACAGGATGCCACAAGTGGAAAATTCCATGCTTGACCTCCTGCAACAGGTTGCAGTCAAAAGGCAGGCTGCACAAATAATAAAAAATATCGTATGAAATTGCCTCCAGGGTACGTGTCTAAGGTGCATATGAAACAGAAATGAACTTTGTGTTTAGTCTTGGAAACCATCCACATGATATCTCATATATATGTAAATATTCCACAGTCTTAAAAAAAACATGAGAAACAAAACACTTGTGCTTTCCAGCATTTCAAATAAAGGGTGCTCAACTTGTATTTTGCACCTAAAATTGGGTTTTGCTACTTACAGATTCCCAAAATAACTGTGGCTTAAAGAAAATACAGGTTTGTTTTCTCTCAATGGAAGAAGTTCTGAGTCAAATAGTCTGTCCCAATCCTGGCTTTCTCCTTCCCTTTCTCCCATAACACCTAGGTGCATGACTGAAAAAGTGACTGTAAAGGTTCCTAATTTCCTAAGGCGACAAAACGAAGTGTAGACACAGGAATATGTATGTGAAAGACTCCACATCACCATAGGGATTTCCAGAAGATTCATAGAGTCATTTCAAAGGCTGTCTCTTTGGACCTTCCTCTTTGCTGGGAAAGCCAGGAACCTAGTGTGCCTTTCTCTTTAATTTGGTCATATTGCCTATGACTAACTGGCCCATTATCGAGGGGCATATGAAGAAGAAGCAAAAATGGCTACTGGGTAGGCAACTGTAAATTTCTGCCAGAAGTCCTTTCTGAGTGATTTTTCTTGACTAGAACAGATGAGCTCCACGCTAGAAGCGATGCCTTCTGCATTGTATCTCACACTCTACTACAGTGTACTATATTCACCCTGTAAACAGAAGCACAACAAGAATTCTCGGAATGAGGATGAAGCACTTTGTGGGTTCTTTTTCTAGATGATATTTAAGAATACACAAAGAGTGGCTGGGGGTGGGGAGGCAGAGGAGGGTGGGTATGAGTCAATCAAACAACATAAGGTCCTGAGTTAAATTTCTAGAACCTATGTAAAACCATCAGGACTTGATGGTACATGCTTGTGTTCTAAATACCGAGGAAGAGTTCTGAGGAAGAAGTATCAGGAGAATCTCCGGGGCTCAGTAGCTAGCCAGCCTAGCTAAATTAGCAGGCAAAATCCGGGCCAACAAGTGACCGAGTTTTAAAATCAAGGTGAAAGACATCTGAGAGAAGATACCCCAACATGTACTTACACACACATGAACACAAACATACACATGTACAGAAGCCAGGCATGATAGAACGCAGTGATAATCACAATGGGGAAGTGGAAAATGGAGGACAGGGAGTATGCAACCAGCATGGATTATACAGTGAGACCCTGTCTTTAAGGATCAAAGTGTGTATGGGTCTCTTCTGTCCTATCCAGTCATTTCTACTATATACACCAGCTTGCTGTGTTCATCAGTCCATCGAAATTCCCACATTTCCCCCTCCCCAGCTTTTAACTCAAGAATTCTATCCTTAGGTAGGTCTACTGTTTTTGTTTTTTAATTGCAACCCAGGGTGAGGAGGTACCTTTGTTGGTTACTTGCTTGGCATTTGTGAGGACCTTAGTTGAATTCCCAGATCCCTGGGAGGGATGGGTGGGTGGTGGCTTGTGTTTATAATCCAAAACTGGAGAGGCAGAAACAAGTGTATGCACAAGGCTTGCTGGCTAGTCTAGACTACATAGTATGTCTCAGGACGGTGGGAGAATGACATCAAGCTTATCCTCTGGCCTCTGCATATATTCATACACATGGACATGTACCCTGACACATGACGTTCCAACCCCCTCAACACATATACAACAAAATACCTCAGATTTCTTATCATGATCAAGTTGCAAATATAGCCACAGGGCCAGAACAATGAAGACTATTCTCAAGGACACCTCAAGTTTCTGTCCCAGAAAATAAAATGGAGCTACAGTGTGACCAAAGATTCTCTTCTAGAGTTTTCCAGGCATTTGGTCTATTCCTTCAGCTTCTTCTGGAATAGGCAATAGCAAAGAGCTGTCCTCACAGTGTTCATGCCCTCCAATCTCATCCTTACTCCTTCTCACCATCAGCCATCACCACACTCCTGACAGCAGAGCTCTGTCTAAAACTTCCAAAGCCCCAGGTACCTGCTGCCTGGAGCCCTCAGACATATACTTTTCAAAGACATTTTAGAGTGCACAGGACAGAGCCTATCATGCAGACATTCTCAAGCTATTACTTTTTAACCGATTACCATTCGATTTTTAAAATGATAAAACAGGGAAACCTTTAAACACTCAGCGGATCCTGAATTATTAAACATAAAAGGGCACTTCAGTGTATTTATTACCACACGGAGGGGACTCTTGTCTGGCTTAAGCTCTTAGCTCCTTAAAATGTCCCCCTCTGCTCCCCAGTAGATTTAAAAACACATTGCTGTAAAACTCCATCCATCTGCAGTGTTCTCTTCAATGTCTGACATTCTAAGTCCATTCCCCCGGCTATGCACTCCCTCTGGGGTGGAAGCTAACCATGTGGAAGTTGATGGTCCTACATTAGTGGCCCCTAGAAACTGGAAAGAGCCCTGTGCTTGGAGCTTTCTCTTCTACAGACTCTCCATGGACACTGTTTCCCTGATGATCCATCTCTCTTGCACTTTCTTGAAGCCCCGAAGCCCTGAAACTGTGTAACTGTGGAGATCAGCAAGCATATGTCTCATTGGGCTACATTGTTAGTGAATTTTTGCTTTTGCTTTTGTCCTGTCACAGAAGTAAATTTATGTCACATCACATAAAACAAACCATTTGAAATATGTAATTGAACAGTGGGCCAGTTAGCCTGTATATTCAACAGTGAACAAGGGACCTTGTCTCAAATACCTAAGGATGTCTTCTTGCCTCCATACATGTTATGGCACACATGTAGTCACATTCACACACCTGAACACTCACACATGTATTCACATACCCATGCTACACACACATATCCTACACCCTACCCCCAACCCTACACACAAATTCCTCACAGTCACTCTCCCTCCCAAACTAACCACCACAGTTTCTGTGAGTTTTCCAAGTCTACACAACACATACACAGAATCATATTGTACTTAATCTTTTGTTTCTTCCCTTTTCCACCCTTGGGTGCCATCTCATAAGGGTTCATTCACACTATGGCATTTGCCAGAAATTAATTTGCTTCCATGGCTGAGACAAATAAGACTGAGTCTTCTCTGTTGATGAATCTTTCAGCTATTTCTACCTTTTAGTCCTTGTGACGAACACACCTGTAAATAGGAGTTGCTGTTTGATGGTTGATTTTACTCCTTTAGGTCTGAAACCTTTGGGTCTTACTGTAATCGTGTGGTGAGCTTTTGTTGGTTGTTGTGGCCTTTGACTTACAGCAGTTCAGGCTTGCCCCCTGGACTCTAGTTGAACACAACTTTAAAGAAAACACCAGGCTGCAAAAATAAAGAACCTCTGAATTGCTAAAGAAAGTGAGGTGAGACTGAGAGCAAGCTCAAGCTTTCGTTTCAACCACAATGACCTTGAACATGGGAGCTCAGGATCAAATTCTTCCTCATATTCCCACTCCTCTTCTTCTTCCTCCTCCTCCTCTTCCTTCTCTTCCTTCTTCATTCTGAAGCAGAACACCAGTTCCAGGTGCTTGAATAAACAACACACTTCTCTCTAGCAGCCCAAGGATAGCAGAAAACCCTGGGTAAAGACAGGCTTCAAGAAGCAATGGAAAAACTACTGGGCTAGACAGAAAAGTAGCTGCTCACAAATTTGGGTACCTAGAAGATGAAGCAACTGGGCTGCTCAAGGTGTGTACTGCTGACACACTTCTTTGAAATTCTCCTTAAATTCCATCCTTGACTTTCAAAGACTAGAATGTTGACTTTGGATACCTCGGATTGCTCAACTTCCCTCTGCATGCCACTAGAACTGTATTTGTTTTTGTCTATTTAACTCTGGTTCAGAATTTCACCTTCCTACCTCTTTGCAAATGTTATTCTCTTTGTTCAACACATCCTTCCATATGTTACTACTGGAGAAAATACAGTCATACTAAAAACATGCCAAGTACCTCTTCTCTCCAGTTCCTCCCCATCTCAGCATGGCTTTCCCTTGCACAATATGTAAATGCACATGTATGTATATTCATGAGAGTATGGCAATGTATCTGCTATTGGTTTTACTTAGGTGAATGCATATACACTTGTCCACTCCGTAAATATGTGCTCTTTGCAATCAGGGACTCTAATTTTTTTCTTTAAAATGAGGAAAATCTGGGCTGAGTTTCTGGATCCGTGGATAAAGCTCACAGTACACAACCTAAGAAACCGAGTTAGAATCCCTAAAACCCGTGTAAACCCAAACTTTCTAGCATGCATCTGTAAATCCCAGTACTTGTACAAGAACACAGGAGGTATGGAAAAGAGAATACCCAGAATCTTTTGGGCAAGTTAGACTGGAGCATACCATGGCCAATGATAAAGACAACTTGTCTCTAAAAATGAGAAAGGTAAGGACCAAAATGAGAAGCTATTCTTTGATTTCTATACACTCATTACACCATGCTTCCAGTACTCAGAGCAGAGTCATGAACACACTACTCTCTCTCTCTCTCTCTCTCTCTCTCTCTCTCTCTCTCTCTCTCACACACACACACACACACACACACACACACACACACAAATGGGAATAGCATCTTCAGTGCTCAGGCAGATTGTTAGTGTAAAGTGAGCTCACACATTTAGGAATCCCAATATACTTTTGTTGGCTCTGCCAATACTTAATAAATATTTGCAAAGCAAAGCTGTGAGGCCTTTGGGGACCTGCACTATCAATGCTCACAGTGGTCTGAAGAAAAGATGCTTTGTGATTTTGCATGGCTAAGCAAGTCACTGGTAATGTGGGCTAGAGAGAAGGGAGAAAGAACGAGATTGGAAATGCGAGAGGGGGAAGAAGCACCCCTTGGAAAGCTTTAGGGAGGAATGGGAGAACAAATAGCATATGGTCAGTACCATGAGAACAGAATTTACATCACGCACACTGGCAACAAAAATGAATTATTTGAGTCAACACCAGTACCATCATTGTGAACATAAAGCTACTGAGTTAGGCTTTAAAATTGCTGGTTCAACCTGATGTGTGTCTTTCATTTCTTTGCTCAAGTAAAAAATGGAGGAGGGAGAAGATGCAGAAAAAAGAATTGGTCCAAACAAAACAACAATAATCAATGAAGCTGCAGAATACTCTCCAGGAGACTAGAGAAAATCATCCTGCAAGATTTAAGACGCTGAGAATGTAAAAGAATGTCCTTAGATAATGCTACAAGGAACAGAATAAAAGCAAAGTCAAGCTTTGCAGTATATTAATGCCTGCTTATAAGAGCTACAAACAAGCCTCTCTTTGTTAGCTCATGGGTGTCTCTGTTACTCAGTAAGGCTCAAACCTGGGCCTGTGAGTTTATTACCATGTTTGGCCCTGCAAATGTCAGATGGTAGCCACCTGCCTTAAGTCACACAGGATGCCAATCTCATACAGATCTGTGACTTACAGAGTAGACAGAATTGCTGCAAACTAGTTCCTGAGTGGGATGGTTTAAGACTGCCACCACAACACAACCAGTTTGTCTCAGGGAGATGTGTCTCTCAGGGCTGGGCACTGAAAAATGTCTTAAGACATTCCTGTCTAGATGGAGACATCTTTCATCAAATGCCATCAAATACAAACTGAACCATTAGCAGAATAAACACTCTTAACCTGGCATGGCCAGCCCAACAATTCAAGGCACAGATCATAGTGAGATGAATACAAAGAAAAGCTTTTCTAATCAAGTATAGAACACAGACATTTAAAGGTTCTGTTGCTAGAATGTTGGCAAAGCAAACAGCAAATTAAGGAGTGATGAACTTTGCTCATACCAGTGAAACTTGGAGACTGAAAATGTGTCTTAGTTGTCTTTGTTTTGCTTTCTAAACGCAACAAAAACTGCTAATTTCTGGTACGGAAAGAGCTAAATGAGTGGATCAAAGATGGCTGTAGCACAAATAGAGACATGACTGTCTGATGGTTAGACTTCCCAATTGTCATACCTTGGACACATGCATGGAAGGGTCACGTGGTACTTCATACATATGCCACAACTGCTGTACTTCAACTGAAAATCAGAGCACATTCTAGGGAAAGGCACCCACAAGCCTTGCAGTCTAGTGATGACCATCTGCCTCACATGCAGAAAGATCAGTCTTTAATCTTTAGTCCTCAAGGGGTGGATTCTTCAAAATTTTAACTGCTTCGCTGCCACTGTCATTCAGGTCCCCTTGTGTCACACGATTAACGATCGATTGATTAGTATATTATCATGCTGTTTACTTAAATTGAAATACACCACTTAAAAAGGCAATGCATACCGATATTGCAAATTAAAAAAAATTTCTCCAAGTAGAAAGCAGCCATCAAATAAACACAGTGCAATAAAACATTGCTGAAATCTGCACATATGACCGTCAAACACTAAAGATGTGTTTTCCCAGTCATCATCATCATCTCAGTCATCATCATCATCATCATCTCAGTCATCACCATTACATTCCACCTTCACCAAACTATCACTATTAATCATCAACATCCTATCATTAGCACTACTACCGTGACCCCCATGACAACCACCATCACTGTCACTGTTATACTCTTCATAACCATCAGTAGTAACACCACAATTGTCATCACGGCCTTCAACACCACTCACATTCTCATTATCACTATCATGATTCTCACCATCACCGTGGTCATCGTCATCGTTAGTGTCACTATCACCATAAGCTTCATTAGTGCCAGGATCTTCATCGTGATTATCATTTGAAATTGTTTGAGACAATCTCTTTCTACACATGTCAGGCTGAAACCTGTAACTTGGATTAATCCTCTTTCCCATCATCCACAATCTCTAGACACTATGTTCAAGGTAACACTTTCCTATTTCTTTCTCCTTCCACAAAACCATATAACAAGGTACCTGCCTCATGGTGTTAATGGCAGCAATGCATGTAAAAAGATTGAGTGTCTGATGCATACAAGAATTACATATGTATTCACTATTGTATGACCTACTTGCCTGGATTTTATATTTATTTATTTATTTATTTATTTATTTATTTATTTATTTATTTAT
>JANHMN010000002.1:86557613-86596114 GCA_030674055.1 Rhabdomys pumilio | reverse complement strand
TATTTATTTATTTATTTATTTATTTATTTATTTATTTATTTATTTATTTTTGGTGCTACCATAACAATTACCAAAAGCGAAGTGGTTTGAACCAGTACAAGTCATAATCTTGTAGTTCAGTATTCTGGAAATGTAACACAAATCTTATTAAGTAAATCTTACTAGTGGTGTTTTTCTTGACAGGTCAGGGTTAGGGGGCAAGACAACACCTACATTCTTGTCTTCTCCACATGTTAAAAGTTATCTGCATTTCATGGCTCATGGCTTCCCTCTATCAGAAAGTCCACCATGGTGTGTCAAGATTTATCAGAAAGCATCACTCATACATTCCCAGCCATCTTTCTCCTCCCAGACTTAGTGCCTTGCAATATTTACTGTATTAGGTCCATGTAGGCAATTGAAGATAAGTCCCCCAGGTCAAGTAGATGGCCACAGCTAATCCATCTGCACACCAGAAGATCCCCCTCTCTTTGTTCTGGAGCCACATATATTCACAGATTAGAGGGGGAGAAGTACGTGTGTTGTGTATTTAGGGAAGGATATTGCTAACTGCTCTGTCAACCTGCAGGGCATTCATTCCACACAAATCATAACATGCTGTCCTCTGTTGTCTCATATAATTCTCAGCCAGTGTGTGACATGGTCTAAAGGAAATAGCCACGGCAGGTGAACTTTGGACTTTCTTACTAATTAATCTCCATAATTTCTTTCAATTGCTTTTTCTTCTCTCTTTTTTTCTTTTTCTTTCTTTACTTCCTTCCCTCACTCCTTCCCTCCTTCCCTCCCTCCCTCCTTCTTTCCTTCCTTCCTTCCTTCCTTCCTTCCTTCCTTCCTTCCTTCCTCCTTCCTTCTTTCCTTTCTTCTTTTTTTAAGTCATTCATTTGGGATATTTCTAGGCCTCCAGAAAGGTTGCAAAAACATAATCCAGAAAACATCAGTCTGCATCCACCCATGCTAATATCTTATCCATAGCACAGACAAGAACCAGTAAACGGCCATCGACACAGCACTGTACACTAGACTACAGAGTGCATTATGGTGGCAGAGTTCGCCCACTTATCCCTCTTTTATTGTCTCATGAACCTATCCAGAACTTCATCTGACATTTAATTATTATTTTGCAGTCTTCCTCTAGATAATGTCTTAGCTCTTCAACCTTTAGCTTCCCAGTGAGTGTTGCTTCACTACCCTTTTGCATTTCAATCGTGGTCCCTGTCATATTGGAATCTGTAACTCATGTTTGTATAAGTACTTTCAGGATTCATAAAATCCCCAACCCCACAAATCCTCTCAAATATGACCCCTTCCTGAATATTGTGCTTCCCCCAATAGAAGATTCATTAACAAATTCTATCCTTGCATCACTCTCCAGTGGCCTAACCAAAATACTAAACTTATGCCATAGCAACCCAGGGATACTGAGCTCTGCAGCATCTGTATTGGGTCTGCTCCTTCGCACTGTTCCCTCTGTTTATCCACTCCTTCCCTGGTTTGGACAACAACCCATGGACTAGTAGAGACAGGACGTCAATAGATTAAAAACTGTTTCCCTCTAATAAAATGTTAAACGATCTTGAAAATTAATCACCGGGGCCATTTGTGCTGCCCTCCTCAGAGGGAGATGGCTCAAGAAATTTAATAAATTATCACCACAGTGATGTTCCGATTACTGAATTTGCATTTTCTTCCCAAGGCTGGTACTCAGCCTCCAAGTTGCCCAATGATGGTTAATAAAAATGATCAGATCTCTTTGCCTCAATGGTTTGAGGGCTATGCAAAGAGTCGTCTACTAAAGAATATTCTTTGGATTTTTAGACTTAATTATTTTAACTTCATTTTTAACCCCTTTCTTTATGATTTTTGTTTCTTTAAGACAACTAAAGACAGTATTAATCACGAGCTTGCTTTCCTGGTGGAAGCACGCACTGTAATGATATGCCTAGCTTAAAAGCAAATCTAATCTACTTGCTTATTAAATTTAAATGTGTTTAAGGCTGATATGGTTTGAAGATGATATGTAAAATAACAGCTTCCATGGTTATAAATGTCAACTTTCAAAATTATATGCAATATAACACACAAAATAAATGCTGTTCCATCTTTACATTCCACTGTGATCAATTCATTAAGCGATGTATTACAAGCCACGAGGACGACTGCACAACAAGAGGTGCCATTTGTCACAGCATATCCGAAAGCACCCAGGAAATGCTGTGATTATTATATTTTATTTGTCGGCAATGGATTATAGTTCTTATTGGAAAGAGAGACAAATGTAATTTTCAGTGTCACGTGGCCTGCATGACTTCTCTAATCAAATACCAAACACTGAAGAACTTTATTTTTTGCAATAAAATTCCGTGTTAATAACACAACACATGAACTAACAGCAGTGTGGTTCCCTGCATAATACCTGCATAAGATCAAGCCAGGAAAAAAATCCCAGTGTGGATGGAAGAGAGGATTACTCCTCCATGAAAAGCTCTTGGCAGTTAACAGCTTTTGAGAGAGTAGCAACACTTTTCTTAAGGTTATGATTACTGGTAGGTTGCTTATGCCCCACTGGAAGACCTGACTTCAATATGAATGTAGACTGTGCTATCTGGACTCAGTAGTTTATAAGTAAATACATTGGATCCATGTATAAAAATTTCAAATAATAAATAAAACATATTGTTAAAAAGTAAAAGTGGGGCTGGGGAGATAGCTCTGATGGTAAGGTACTTGCTTAGCAAGTGGAAGATCTGACATCAATTCCCAGAATTCACATGAAAAAACTAGGTGTGTTCCACTTATAATCTCAACATTAGGGAAATAGAGACAGGCAGATAGATCCCTGAAGCTCAGTAGCCCCCAGCCTCACTTACTAGGTGAGATCCAAGCCAAGAAATAAAAGGGCCTGTCTCAAGAAATGAAGTGAACAGTGACTCAAGGATTACATCCATGGTTGTCCTCTGGATTCCACAGGAATTTACCCCCACCTTTCCCCCCCCCACACACACCCATGCACACGCACACATACATACACAACTAGAAGGCAATAGAAGACAGTTTCCTTAGGAAAAAGATGCTGGCTATAAAGAGTTGGTACAATGATGAAGAAATGCATTTCTCTATTCTGGGTAAGGAATCCTATTTTCATTAAATGCTAGTCCTAGGAAGCTCCTCAGATTGGACTGGTCATCAGGATCCTAAGGGGGAGGGGGCATACAACATATATCTGTGATTCCTTCTCCGGGCAATTAACTGATGTGTGTGTGTGTGTGTGTGTGTGTGTCTGTGTGTCTGTGTGTGTGTCTGTGTGCACGTTTGCTCCTGCACATGAGTGCATGAATAGATGCAACCATCTTCAAAAAATGAATATGGTGAAAGGAGCGGAGTTTATACTACAGTGGTACCTACTCTACAGAGACTTAGCACTCAATGGCTTGGAGTGCCCAGCTTCACACTGATGTCTGATGGAAAGGCATAGACTCCTGGGTAATTAAATATTTGATTTTCACATCATACTTGTTTCTAAGTAGCTGGATGTTATGATTTGAGTATAAAATGTCCCCAAACATGTTCATGTGTTTGAATACTAGCTCTGTATCTAGGGGTTACTGTTTGGAAAGGTTGTGGAATCCTGTGAACATGGCTGCTAGATACATGACCATAGAAATAAACCTTGAGGTGGCTGAGGCTATTTCTACTCCCAGCCCAAGCTCTCTGATTCCTGAGATACCAAGACATAAAGAATCCCAGCCTCATGCTTCCAGAGCCATGAGTACAGCCATGCACTCCCTGAAATTGAAACTGAGTTAAATGAGTCCTTTCTCTTCTCAGTTACTTCTGTCATGTGGCATGTGCCAGTGACAAGTACACAGCATCCCATATTGTTCTCTTCTCTAGGCTCAGACAGCCTCCCTGCTTTTCTCTTGTACACTAGCCCTTTCCATACATTGTCCTCCGGCAATGCTATGAAGCTTGAACTTTCACATAGGAAAGAAACAAAATAAAATAAAAGTTACCTGACCAAGAAGTGAAAATATCTGTTGGGAATTTATTGAAGAGTTAGATGCATCAATGCTTATAAAAACTAATGAGGAAACAAGGGCAAAGGCGAGTTGGCTGAGTTGGAAGGATTTTTATTTCACATTTAATTGTTCTGGGCTCACCAGGTTGATCAATGCTTTTGTGTTTCTCAGTGGCATTCTATGAAATCTTGGGGTTTTGTCATTACTCAAGGGAGAATGCTACATTTGAGTCATTAATTGATGTCCTGCCCAGTGGTCTTCCATTTCAATTAGGATAATGATCCATTTTCTTATACATTTGGGTTGAGTCTATTCCAGACATGGAAGTAATCAAGATACAGACTGTAGAAAGACTCTTCCAGAAAGCTGGAAGGAAGAAATAAAATTGTATTGTATTTGATTTGATTTGCTAGAAGATTTTTGCAAGGAATTGCCTGCAGGTATCTGTGGAAAACATGGGAGCTGGTGACCTTCTCCTCACCAGCAATTTAAAACCTATTCTGGGTACCACTCTCTCAGTGGTAGGCTAGTTTATAAATTAAGAGGTAGTGAAAAACATCACCATATCTATGTTCTCTTGCAAGTTATATGTGAGTATGAGACAGTGTCTAGGGGTAAGGTTTTCCTAGGACTGAGTAACCTGAGTTACTTTGGGTCTGCATAGCAGGGTGGGGTACTGTGATGATTGCCACCCTTCTAGACATCTGTAGCTAGAAACACTCACTCTGTGCAGTGATACACCTCCCACTGGAGCCTCCTGAACCAACCTCCACTGGAGATATTCCCTAGTCATATTGCCTAGGCTGCAAGGGTCCCAAAAGAGTTTCCTCCGATTCCTACCTGCCTGCCAACTCAGCTTCCCTAAACATTTCCCAAAGGCTCCCTCCCAACTCTAAAACTTGCCCATTTTAGCAGCCACCTCAGGACCATTCTTGAGTTGTCTTGTAGAATGTCCTGTACAATCTCATACCCTTTGCAATCTGGAGGGACCAAAACTTCCAAATGAACAAGAGGGAAGTGTACAGTTGCAGAAATGGCATTTACTGTGGGTATACTTGGCTCAGGATAGAAGAGGAAACTGGTGTGAGGACCCAGTGTTCACTGCATAAGTCTACAACATACATCTGTTAATCTTGTTTGCTTAGAGCATAAAAGAGCATTTCGAAATGGGGGAGATAAAAGTACACACACACACACACACACACACACACACACACACACACACACATGCATGCACACTATTTCCTTCCTGCATCATTTCAGCTAGGGTCTATATTAGACCTTGACAACATGCACTTAAAAGCTTTCTTCAAATGGCATTTTGAAGCTAATTGCAATGCAAATCTTAACTCTGGGGTTTTTAATAAAACTCTGCTCAGACAATATCAGGACATTTCCAGGCAAGGCTTAGAAAGCCAATGGAAATACAGGAATATGTCCTATGGTGCCTTCATTTTAGCTTAAATTACATAGGCTAACTTCTCCAGATCTGCAATCAAAGTCCATTTCCAGGATCCAATGGCTGAGGTGTGTTTTTGTTCAAGATGCTAAATCAGGTGATTTTTTTTAGCCTCTCTCCTTCCTACTCTTCCTTCATCATTTCTTCTTTCTCTCTTCCTATCTCTCCTTCTTCTATTTGCTTTGTAGTCTAAGCTGTTCTTAAACTCACAAAAATACTTCTTTCCCAGACTCTTAAGTCCTAGTTCAAAATTAATTATTGCATATGCTCATGAAAACGACCTATTTAAACTCAGCAGATCACTAAAAGAAGATATGAGAGGAGAAGCTGGGGAACAAGAAATCTAGGGTGTGGTGGGAGGTGGAGGGTGTAAAATGATTCCATGATTACCCTAAAATGCATCATATACACGGATATACATATGTCAGAAAATAAAAGACAATTTTCCTGTTATTAGCAAAATATTCTTTAACCCACATAGAAAACATTGGTGGTGGTGATGAGACCCTAAAATAAAAGGTGTCCTTCCTCACACATTTGTCCAGAGCTACTTCACGAAGAGGAATTGCATAAATACACTTTGATTTCTTTTGCCCAGAGTGTCAGTTAAGTCTCAGAATCCTGTGATTCTCCTAGGCCATTGTGAAACATACTTTGTGCACGATAGCCGAAAGCAACCATTTCCCATTAGGAACACACACACACACACACACACACACACACTGACCAATATTCTGTCTCAGGAATTATTTTCATTTTTCAACATTAGGAAAAAAGTGGTAATTATGCCGCTGCATTAATTCACTGCATCATATTTATTTACACACTTGAAAAAGTAATTCTCAGTGCCCACTAAAGTGCACTAAGGACCTATAGGGGCTGCAGCCTGAGATATGCTCAACAGGAGGAAAGGAAAGGGAAGCATAGTCAACCTTAGGCTTTTGGACCTTCACTCAAGACAGGACAAGGAATGCCAATACCTAAGGATGAACCACTATGTACCAAGAGTCTCAAGAAAGGAAAGAGACACTGAAGGATGCTCAGATATTCCCATGCCCACAAAATGACTTTAAAATCTAAAAAGCAATTTAGTGTCTCCATATATGTGCACATCTCTGAGCGTTTCTAGAGGTATTAGGAAACAACTATATTTAAAGACTAAATTGCATAATGAAGCCTAACTCCAAGGATGAAACTGATTTATGATTCTACTGCACCAGTATGAGCCCAGATGTTTCTCAAGGTATAATAAATGCACCAGGGTTTCTTCAAAACTGGTGAATTCAATCTGGCCAAAATATGTGTGACCACTAAAATGATCCATATTATCATGGGAATTATTAGTGTATAATATCAGGGAAGCATAGACCCAGAGGACTCTAATCTAGTCTTATCACATGCACACAAAGACGCCGAATCCAAGAGACCTCCATGTAATCCATCTCTGTCAACTTTATTAAAGAAATTACCTGTCAGCCACACTGGGCCTGAGATTTTGTGATTAAACACAAAAGTGGGAATGCCCACGGGTACAGTGAGATCATTAGGGAAAAGAAATCAGATGCAAACACTTCCTTCAATTTTCTCTCCTTAGAATTCATTCCAAGGTCATAAATATTTGAAATCTGCAATGAGAGTTATAACATGAAAGTTATCAAGTACCTACTTTGTGGTTAACACCCTGCCAAGGACTTCCCCAAACTACCCCATAACATACCAGGATAAGTGGATCAATAGGATAAACTCCTTGGATGTTTCTCTGTGAACTGTATAATTTTAAGTCTGTTGTTTTCTCTGAAGTTCAGCTTCCTTATATCCAGAATAGGTCATAGCTATGTATGTACAAGACAAAACAAAGAGATGCCAAATACCAAGTACCAAACTACCTTTGAAACCCGATAGCCATTATTATGCTTCTCATTAATAATAATTATAAGCATTAATGTTGCTATTAATAGTATCACATACAGAAAACTAAGGGATGAAGACATTGTCTACATCCTTATTTATCTTATTTATCTATTTTTTGAGGTAAGGTCTCATGTAGCACAGTCTGGTTTTGAAATTGCTACTTAGCTAAGACTGGCCTGAAACTTCTAATCCTCCTGCCTCTATTTCCCAAATGTTGGAATCATAGGTATGCAGCATCGACATATTTTTTATGCTGTGTTGGGGATCCATCTCAGGCTTCTATGCATGTTTGACAAGTACTATAACAACTGAGCTACATCCCTAGCATGCTCAAGGCTTTGGGTTTCAGAAACAACATGGTGCTGCAAACTGAAAAGCATCACATTCTATCTATCGATAGCTACATGCTGTTCAAATCCCATTTTAAAAACGTTTCCAAAGCATTATTCTCCAGATTTGGGGGCTCATATCTAGGTACCTTTTAAGTATGTGTAAGGAATTGAGATCTGTATATGTGACTCCGTATAGGATTCTGAAACATTCCAGATTTGACCCAAGAGGATCTCAAGTTCTTTGTCAAGGCATCTTTAAGGTACCACACTTGAACCATCTGGAAAAGTTCTGAGCCAGAGATGGGGAGTGCTGATAATAATGACAGAAAAGGGGAAATGTCCCCAATGGTCCCCAGACATGTCCCCAGACAGACAGATGTTCAGTTCAAAATATGCATTAAAAGGCACATGGCTGACACCATCTGCACTGTAAATGCTGTGAAGGCCTCTTCGCTTCTTTTATACTCATCCTGTCTTCAGGATAAGCCTCCAAAACCTCACATGGTACTCTCCTCTCTTATGTCATCCATGGTTCCTCCTTCCTCTGTGTCTAAAACAGACTCAAGTCTCTCACCATGTGTGGAGGAAGACTGACAGTGCTCCCTTACTCCTGCCTCTTCCCCACCTCCTGTATGTGCGATTCTTTCCATCCCACACTGTCCTTTCTCTTTAAACAAGTAACCTCCAATAGCATGGCAGATTCAGGAGAGCAAAGACCACATCTGATCTGAATGACATCCCACAACAGATGCCTAGCATCTACCCTCTGAATCAAAAGCCACAGGACTTAATGGGTTTCATTCTTACATTAAATCTAGGTCCTGGATTGTATCGTGTATGAGCTAGCTAGCCCATGATTCTTGCTGGGAAAGTATCACCTGATCCTGAAGCCTGGGATCCAGAATACATCTTCTTGCTTCAGGAGACTGGTAATGCATGATTTCAGGAGCCCAGAAATCAATCTATGCTTGCTCCATCCTGTCTCTATTTCTGCCCTGTCTCTCTCACTGTTTCTATCTCTCCCCCTCCCCTTTCCTCCTTACTTTATTCCTTTTTCAAACATATGTATGTGAATATAAGAATGGAATGGTATCTGTTATCCCTAAAGTCTGAGATAACCTATAGTGTTTTCAGTGTTTAATGAAAATAAAGAGATGCAAGTCTTCATTTTCTGACCACATCCATCATGCCTGATGATCTCAAATTCTTGCATGAAACTTCAGTAAGAGAAAACGTCCCCATTTCTTAAGCCAAACTTGATATCAGCCCTTGTGCTCACAGCCTTGTAAACCAGCCAATACTCAGTATACTTGCTGTCATTTGGGCTTTGTCTTCCCTGTTCACAGTAGATTCCTTTTCTCTCAAGATTGCCTATGATGAAACTTGGAAACACAGAAATACCTAGCCTATGTGTCTCAAACCATGAAGCGTCCATTCACTCCACAAAGGACCTACCTCAGCAAACACAACTCACTTCTATCCCTTAGGAGATTTGTAAAATGTTAAAGGCTATCATCCTTTAACTATATTTTTATTTATTCACAAGTCACCACGTACTGTACATATCAAACACTGCTCTAAATAAGTCTCTGGTCTCAATATATTTAGGTACTAGTGGGAAAAGCAGAGAAGAAAATAAGGTAATTTAGGATCAGGGCATGTGACTAGGGTGTTTGTGGCCAGGGATGGGATAAAAAGCAATTATGACAAAGGACTCAAGGAATCTGAAGCTCTCTCTGGAAGAATCTCAAAGAATTCTATGAAAAATGAAGTGGGAAGGAGTCGTCTGGTTTGGAGGTGATCGAAGAACTAGGGTTGATGGTCAGGGTGCTAAGGCACTTCCTGTTCCACGCTCTTTCCCTCTGCTCCTCCTCTCCATCCCCCTCCCACTACTCCACACTCCCAGTCCCAATCCACTTAACTATCCCTTCTTCCGGTACCATTTGAAATCCACGAAATACTTCCAAACCAAATCTTCCCTGTGTGAGTCTGAAGTGGATTTCTACTCTTCTCATCAGGAGGAGTTAACACTACTTTTAATATGTGGATTTCTAGGACAGCAGCTTACCAGGAGGCAAGCAATGATTTACTTAACCTGGCTAAGCCTGTTTTCTACCAGAGAAAGGCAAAACCGGGAAAGATATTCAGGTGTGACAGCCTTTCAGAGCAGACAAATCAGGGGCTCATCTGGTTGCGATTTCAGGAGGTGTAAAAACCTGATGGGGAAAAGAAAACACTTTCTTACTTCTCAGTCTCTTGGGACTTCAGAATTCTCGTTAAGGTCTTTGCTGAGGACCATACTCATTTACAAAACCAGGAATAAAATGTCAGCCCTGCATAGCTTTGCACAGTTCAGGCTCCAAAGAAAGTTCTAAAGTCTCTGTCTCTTAGAGATAATTAGCTAGATCAAAGGCATGCCAGAGGTGCATCTTACGAGATAACCACAAAGCAATGGCATTGACTGAAGAGTCAGTCACAGACAAGCTTGCAAAGGTCTATCCAACTTATCAGCAAGTGAGATTAGTGTTGACTATCTGTGTGCCCTACCAATGATTTAAGATTTTTTTTTCCAATACAGCAATTGAGAAAGGTCTTCTGAAAGGGTAAAGAATGCTTATCTTAGACTAGAACAATCAAAAAGCATGCAGAAAAATCTCAGGGAGCCATCACTAGGTAGGAGGCCTCTTTTGTCAAGGAGCAGAACATAGACACAAGAAGAAAAGGAGTTCAGAGGCAGAAGAGGGCAACACTGAACTATATTCGCTAAGTTTAGTTTCTGCTAATCCTCTGCTCCCCAGGATTAAGGTCACAGGTACACGTGGTGGTTAATCTGAAGTGTCAGCTTGATAAGATATACAGTCTGGATTTCGGACATGCCTCTGAGAAATTACAATGAGTAAGTTAATTGCGTTGTGAAGATCTGTCCACTATGGGTGGCACCAATCTCTTGGTCAGAGCCCTGACTGTATAAAACACGGAGAAAATGAGCAGAAGACACACAGTACTTTAGGCTTCCTGATTGTGGATGTGAGGTGAACAATTATTTCAAGGCCAGCCATGTTGATTTTCCTGACTTTTCAAGGATATAGTTCATATATCCTTGAACTATGAATATTAGAATAAATATTTCCTCCCAGAAGTTTCTTTTGTCAGGGCATTTAGTCACAGCACCAGAAAAAATTAAGACATTCAGCAGTAACTTTTTCCATTCACAGCTAAAAAGACTATGGCTCACAGGGTCCAAGGATGTTGGCCAGTGTTAGAGCAGGTCTCATCCTCTGTATTACTTTAAGACAAGAGCAACCAAGGTGTGAAGGCCAAACCCCTTTTCTTATGCACTTGTCTGAGATGGAGGCTTAGTGCACTGAAGTCACACTATTTGTTTTTGCATTGTCTATGAATGTTTTTGCTCAACAACAATAAGGATGAGTAGTTGTGACAGAAACAGTGTGGCACACAGGCCTAAAATATTAATTATCTTCCCCATTACAGGAAAAGCTGGCCAGCCAACATTCAGGCAAGACAGAGAGCGTGAAGCAAAGCATCCTAAACCTGACACTTTCTTCTTTTTAACCTTGACGCTTAACATAAACTTTTTCCTTTGGTAATATTTTGTCTAAATATTTTCACCTTGAAGCAAAGATTCTCCCTGCTTTTTGTACCATAATAACTCATCGTAGAAATGGGATGGGGGAGGGCAGGGGAGGATAACTTCCCCAAGTAAATCTCCTGCAATTCTTTTCAGCACCGCAGGGAGCCATCTCACCTTTTACAGTAGGGGAAGAAAACTGTCTCTTTTCTTAGTGTCCCCCCCCAAACCCCCAGCCATCCATCAGCCCTTGAAGTGCTGCCCAATAAAATCAAAGCACCCTGCCAGATCAGGAGCACTGCACAAACATGGTGTGGGCTCTCTGAAAATACATCTTTGGAAGGGTGAGCTGCCTCTGTCCCCTTTCGAATATGAAGTGTCTCATCCTTAGGAATGAGACTCCCAGATGCACTGTTCCTTCTTACCTATGTGGCAGCAAGATTTTGCCTACCCTCTCTGATCCTGATTTCTCTAAATGAAATGAGAAGAATAGTATAGAAAGAATTCCCTCCTTCTACAACTACATAAAATATTCAAAAGTGATATACAATAACATATATACTAAACTTCATTAAAGGACAGTGTGGGACATAAATAAGTGCTATGTGGCATTATTATTGGCCTCGTTATTATTAAATGCCATCTTAGTGATACCTAATAGAAAATGGACAGCCAACTCTCACTGTGGGTATTAGGCCTGTTTGGGATACATTCTGAGATCCCACCACCACCACCAAGGCAAGCATGCTCTGTGCAACACAGAAACTGTAGCTTTGTGTCATCAGAGTCCATACACAAATGAAAAGGCAGTAGCTAGTTAGAATCACTCCCATGTGCTTGCTCCGATGCTCAAGAAAAACAAAGGTGAATCAAGTGTAATGTACATCTCTGACCAATGGAAGGAGCAGCACCAGGCCAACAGAGCTAATAACAGATATAATTAACATTCTGCAGCTTACAAAACACTCTTCCAGATGTGTGTGGCTTGGAAATTGGTTCAAGAGGGAGCCAGGCATGTTGTGACAACTGCACAGATCACAGAGGAAGACAGAAGGCTGAGAGGAAGCTTCTCCCTGAGAAGATGCTCAGGACATAGGTGCAGGGCAGGGGCTACTGTTGTGCAGCTCTTTATGGAAATAAAAAGCCTTGTATAACAATCATTTCCCAGAGGCTCGGGGAGCATCTCCAAGCTGAGTGGGTACAAAGGCTTAAGCACCAGAAGACATAGAAGACTTCTGCACTATAGTGTCTTCTCTACCTGACTGGACTTTATACCCACAGAAGCATAGCAGCTGTGGTTATCTGCACAAGATCAGTACAGCCCAGTTAAAAATTCCAGCACAGATACACAAGGGGTTCACAAGGTCCTACTACTAGATGGTTTTTAGTGAGTGCTGGGGGAAAAATAGTTCTCTTAAGGAGTGTGGCCACTGAGCATGGCACCATGATCTTCAGTGCACAGCCCTATGCCCACATGAGTATAGGCATCACTAATTAGAATCTAATCAGCATCACTAATCACAATAAAAAAATAAGAAGGGGCAGTGAAGCTGGTTGGGGGTCATAGGAGTGAAAGGACCCAGGCAGAGTTTGAAGTGGAGAATGAGGGATGGATATTGTCAAAACACATGGTATACACCTGTGTCGTTTTTCTGTAAAAAACTTCTGTAGAAACTTCACTAAGCAGTTTTCCACTAAACAACTACAATTCTGTTTCAAATGCATCAAAACTAAACCCTTCAGTATGCGGGTTTATAAATATAATTGATTTATAAATTAAATTATATTTATAAATATGAAATGATTCCAGACCAATTATGTATCAGATTAAGGAAAGAGACATAAAAATAAGAGTTCTCCTAAAGGGGACAGCTTTATTAGTGAGTTTATCATGGCCTGTATGCGACTTCATAGGAAATTATAATGGACCACCATTGTTAACTATAAAGAAAGAGGAGATGGCTTATTATTTATTTTTCCTAACATAATATTCTTTTGTTGGCTATTTGGGAATGGCTTATTATTTCTGATTTCATTAGTCAAGTAATTAAAGTTAACAATACCAGATCTGTGTGGCAAGGAAGGATGTGTGTTCATTGGGACATAACTTCTAAAATAGAAAGTATTTCCCATTGTCCCTGTTGACCAAGAAGGTGATATAATCATCAGTAACAGAAACACATGTTGAGGTCACAATTGGTCATATTGAGGACTGCCACCATAGTTTTTTTTAGAACTATCAGTCAAATAACCCCCTCCCCCTTCCTTAAATTGCTTTTGTGAGGGGTCATGTTACAGTAACAAGCATCAATAAGTAGCAAATACATCTGCCAGTAGTTTGGGCACATCAAATAATTGATGGAATCTACGCATTATAGGCTAACATACATGTGTGTGTTCAGCATTTTGTGTTGTGGCTGTGTAGGGTCACATGCTTGTGGCTGGTTAGGGTCATGTGATAAACTCTGGCCAAACTGTGAGTCAGTCACTGTGTGCTATTACAAGATTTTCTGCTGTTGGTTTTTATCAATTGCATCAACGAAGCCAAAACTATGGGCTCCAGAACCTGCAGTACTGGTCTAATGTTTTCCTCACAATTGCACTGCAAAGTGTCTTAGACCCCGAGCATGCAGTAGAAACCAAACTTTCCTTTGGTCACCACTGAGTGGCTTTGACAGAACTGTGGGCTGACATATGTACTCTGTGGAGTTATTGGAAGTAGACACATGGCTACCCTTGAACCCCAGAGATACCAAGCCAACAACTTAGAAGGGAAGACATGAAGCACAGTCTTGAGCTACAGGACGCCCAGTGGACCCTCTAAGCCACCAGCAAAGAAGGGGCTACATGTATGGACTTGGGCAAACCACCCATCCCAGGCTAGAACCTGTCAACTTCTATAAATAAAGTTTTATTGGCACACAGCCATGCTCATTCATTTATTCATTGTCCATGACTGTTTTGTACTCTTGACAGGGCTGGAGAAACTCAACAGAAACCACAGGACCCGTAAAATCTAAAATATTTACAGCCTGGCTCTTTTTAGATAAGATTTGCTGACCTCGGCATGAGGATTCTGTGGAAGTGCCCCGCTTCCCCTGAACAATCTAGTTAATAATGCAATTTGCTTGGAGTGCAGCACTCAGAGCAAGCAGCTGGTCCTACAACAGTAGCCACTGCAAAGGGGAAGATACTGGTGGAAATAAGACACTAGGCAGAAACCTGACAAAGCATCTTTGACCTACTTCCTATTCCTCTTATCCTCAAAGCTCAAGGCCTCAGGGCTGCTGCCATGTTTATGCAATTGATCCTTTGGTCTTGTCAGTGAGTCTTCAGGCTGGAAAAGGACCACAGATGCAGCTGGGTCCCACTGAAGCAGAAGTTTTCTCCCTATTCTCCCTTTGGTAGAAATCTTTTCAGGGGCAGAACTACAGGCCATTCTGCAATGACAAATTCTCAGTGTGAAAAAAGTGCTCATGAGGTCATTCCAAACAAGTTTTAAAATTTTTTTCATGTGTATATGGGCGCGGTATACATGTGCAAATATTCCTGCATGTGTTTGCCTATGTGCCTGCAGATGTATGTGTGTGAGCATGCATGTGAAGACAAGAAGTTAATATCCTCATGTGTTCTCTACATTATGTGTTTTGCATATGTTTTTTTGGTGTGTATATGTGGGGTCAAGTGGGCATATGCACATACACTTATGTGCACAAGCTTATAAAGACCAGAGGTTGACAATGGGTATCTTCTTTGATTATCCTCCACTTTATAAGTCAGGGCCTCTTATTAGAACTTGTCAGTTCTGCCTTGTCCATATTTTTAGCTTGACTCAAGTAATACCCCTCTTTGCTTGTCAACTTTTGAGATTATAGGTGTCTGCCACAGATACCTAGATTTTAGGTGGCTGCTGAATATATAACCTTTCATTCTTATACTAGCAGGTCAAATACTTTATCCACAGAGCCAGCTCCATGAACCAGCATGGATAGTTAGCCATATCAGAATAAACATGTACCCTGGAGTTGTTTCTTTCCATGTGATCAATGTGACTTCACTGGGTACTGATAGTTTTTATATATATATATATATATATATTTTATATAAATAAAACATTATATAAAGATATGCCAAAAGAGAAACTTAAACACCAACCCTGTCACAAAACCTTTAATCTACAATGCTGCTAGCAAAATATCCTACGGCAATGATGGCATAAGGCTTGTAAGAGAAACCAACCAATGTCTGATTTAACATAAGGCCCACTCCACAAGATGGAACCCATATTGGACATTGTAATGGTAGCCAACAACCAGAGACTAGATAGTTCAGAGATCTAGGGTAAAACCAAAATTACTGGTAAAAACGTAGTGATAAATTGACTCCTAATAATATTCTGCTATACTTATAGCCTCCTGCAGAAGATAAATACAATGACCTACACCCAGATATTATGCAGTGAAACAGAGATAGATAGATAGATAGATAGATAGATAGATAGATAGATAGATAGACAGATAGATAGACAGACAGATACCCTGGAATACAACACTCTAGACGAAGTGTCTCTATCAAATCCCTCTCCTCAGAACTCAGGAAACCCCAACGAAGAAGACAAGGAAAGAGTGTAAGAGCCAATGGGGTTTGGACACTAAGAAAACAAGGCCCTCTCAATCAACTGAGCAAAGCTCATGAGCTCACAGAGAAGAGACAAAAACAATAAGCAGAGGGCCAACACGGGTTTGCACCAGATTCTCTGTGCAGATACTGTAACTCTCAGTTTAGTATGTTTAAAGAACTCCTGAGAGTAGAAATTAGTTAAGTGTCGCATTCTTGTGTTTTCTCTTGGCATCCTTTCCTTTTGTTGTTGGTTTGTCCTGTCTAACTTTCATGTGATGTTTTGTTCTTTGATCTCATTATATTTTATGTTGTCATACTTTGTTATTATCTCTTAGAAGCTTGTTCTTTTCTAATGAGAGGCATAAGAAAACATAAAATTATATATATTTACATAAACACACACACTTTTTCCTTTTACTCTTTGACTAGCACCTTTTATGATCTTATTTTCTCAGGATCCTTAAACCAGTGATGTTTGCATTTAAGTTCTTATTTATAAGTATTCTGGCCGTTTAATCCTTATGTTGATGGACTGGCATATAGAAGAATTGAATTGAAAATTTTATTCTTTGGATCTAGAACAAGAGTTGGAAAACTTTATTCAGGTATTAATTGTAAATACTGAACCATATTGTTTCATGACATTTCTACTCTGCTGATGCAATAGAAGGACATATCTAAGGTCAATATGCAAATGAGTGGGTGTAGCCAACATAGCAGTAAAATTATTTTTTTAAGAAAATTTGGGCATTGGATCACAGTTTGCTGAGCTAAGACATACATCACCCCTTGACACTAAGTAGCTACGTCATAGATATCTATCATGTAGACTAATAAGAATCTCAAGTATGTGGTTAAGTCACAGAGACCATGTGCATCTATCCAGTAAGAGGCTATCAAAGATACAGAATCAATATGACACAAAGAGTTCAACAGCTGAAAAAATGCAGGATGACGCTAATCATATTCTAACCACCATCTCATTTAATCCTATCTATGACTGGAAGAACTTCCTAGTGTTATTAATCCCATTCTACAGTTAGGCTAATAAAAGCGTAACATGTTTAAGGAGCTTTTCCCCTGAGTCCCACAGACAGCAACAGAATACCAGGAATCCAGATGGAAAAACATGATTAAAAGTACACCCTCAGGAGCTTGGGCAGCTCAACCATAGAATGTTTGTCCAGCGTGTGCAAAGCTTTGTGTTCAATTCTAGATACAGAACAGGGTTGTTCAGAATGATTCTCATGCCTAATGGGAGAACTTCTGTTGGCCGAGGCCCTCCTCATTGAGTATGTGTCAAATTAACCAATGCAACCATTGGGTGGCTATTGAAGATTTGCCTTTAAGATCCTTGACTTTTGCACTTGGATCACTTAAAGTCTGAAAATCTGCTCAACAACGAAACCAGGATCTGTTTCTTTGAACCCATACATGCTCAGGGAGCAAATCTATGCATCTCAAGTCCTTCCAGAGTGGCCTTTTCCTGAGAGAACAGATTGTTATAACCAAGCTGAAAAATACACACAGTCACATGCTTTACCCATAGAAGGAGCAAGTCATTTTTTTTTAGAAGATAAAAAAATAATAATATCAATTATGGTGTGGCTAGAAGTAGCAAGTTGGAGCTGACAGAGTAATGTGGGGCTGTCAAGCTTTGCACTAGAGGTCCGCTGCAAAGGTGGGCCATGGGGCTTGTATTCATATCCCACTTCCAAAGCAAGGTTCTCATACAAATTGTGTCTTAGTCACCAACAGGATAATTTGCACCTAAGGTTTTCCATCTCCACCTATGTCATTCCACCACAGCTAGCTGTGAAGAAATGGGGCAGGAAAATCTTAGCTTCCAGTTCTCAATTACTGATTTTCTGTAAAAGAAATATTTTCCTCCCCTTCATCACCCTCCACCCATTTCATAGTCTGCTTATTCGCAAAGGGAATAAAATTATTGATAAAGGTAGATGCCTCTTAATATTCACTGAGCTCCATTTCTCAGGTGAGCAGGGTTCAGTCATGGGAAAAGATGTGTGTCCTAGTTAGCTTTAAGTGTCAGCTCAACCCAGCCTATAGGGATCTAAACTGTAAAATTTGTCTCCATCATATTGACCTGTGGGGGCATGCGCATGGGAGTAGTATCTTGATTAGTACTTGATGTCGGGGGGGGGGGGGGGGCTCAGTCCATTGTGGGTACCTGCATCACGAGGCAGGTGGTTCTTGAACTGTATAAGAAAGGTAGCTGAGTGGAAGCCAGCCTGTGTGGCAGCTAGCAAGCATCCTCCTTCCTGGTTCCTACGATATTCCCTTGTCTGTGAAGAGAGTTCCTTAGTTGGAGGTAATGCTGTGTGGAATTTAACCTCTGGCTGAGGAAGAAGAGTGGGCAGGTGAGTAAGTGTAAACAGGAACCTGAAGGATCCCTGGGGCTTACCCTGTCTAATTGAATTGGAAAACTCCAAGATCAGTAAGATCCTATCCCCCAGATAAGCTGAAGGACCAGAGAGGAGGAGGCTCAACACCCACCTATCACCCTCATGGGTCCACACCTCCCCATACATGCACATTCACACATGAACACACACATTTATACATCATACACGTGCACAGTTACACACGTGCATTTACATATCATGTATGCACCAACACATACACATATCTAATCAAAAAAAAAAAACCAGAACAAAACAAGAAATCAAAAACAAAAAACCTTTTGCCTGGGACAGAAGGTAAGTTTTGTAAATGCAGAGTCTTTGTGATGCATAAGACTCCTTGTTTCTAACAGGAAATTCAACAAGCTGTGGCTAAAAGAAAGCCTCCACTAACCAGCTTGCTCTGCCTTGGGTGACCCAGGCTGGGACATGCCTTGCTTTTGTCCTCGGATCTCCAAGAAGCTGGTGGGCATGCTAAGCTATTTAACTTGGATAATATAATAGTTATGACATGGCACTAAAGAATATTACTTTATTCAATTTTATGATGCTTAGTACCATAAGTGGGACTTAACTGGAGATGGGTGGATGGAATTAGTTTCTTTATAGATGATTAAAATAAAAAATGTCCTAAATTTGTTCCACCCTCCTGAAGCCATCCTCACAGTCTTAAGTGCCACCTCCTAATATCTTTACTGCTCTTTCCCTGGTGTTTCTGGAAATTGCTTTCTGAGTGTAAAAATAGTATGTGGTACTGTAATTGAAATGACAAATGCAGAAATACCAGGGAGATGGCAAGAAGTAAGGAGAAGAAATAGCTCTGGGAAAGAAAAAAGAATTACCAGCCAAACTGATCACAGTTGCACACAAAACATTCAAAACCAACCCACTCCTGGCTGAAGTGCTTGGTACTTCTAGTCACTTGTTTCTGAAGTCTGTTTTATAATCAGACAGGGAGTGGGGTGCAGAAGGACACACATTTTTGACAGTGGTACCATGCTTTGGCTCTTCAGCCTTTTATGATAGCCATTCCTATATTTAGGGTTGGTATTACTATATATATTTTTTAATAATCTGTACAGTAATTTGAACTAAATATGCTGAGAGCAAAGTAGTGATTATTTTTCTTTTACTTAATAATATATGCTTAGGAATGTTTTGTTAAAAGTAATTGAATACAATAATCAAAATAAAATGCATGCTATTTCTCACCATTCTGTACTCTGAGAACACACTCTGTCTACTTGTGGGCTGTTAATAAGTTATTTCTAGGGAAGAGGATATACTTCCATGGTAGGGTGCTTGCTCAGCATTCATGAGGCCTTGGATTCAAATGCTAGTAACATGCACACAAAGGAACATGCACAAAGAAGGCATGTTGATTCTGTCATGTGATTTGTACTCCTTATAAGGAATGCCCATGGGAGACCCCAAGAGAGAGTTATGAGATTAACAGCTCTAAGATACTTTCAGGTCCCCTGTGGGCCAGTTTTCAGACAGGGAATCATTATTCTTTCCTTGCTCCCCAGACCTTCTGTTCAGAAGACCCCATGCTGGCTGTTGAACTCTTACTCAGAAAGTCAAGCTTTCTTCTGAGAAGCCACAAAGGAGGCTCTGTGATACTCGAGCTCTAGGAACGTTCGGGTGAAGAACTCCCAGCTGTGTATGAAGACCCTTGTCTGTCTCCTGCTTCTAGATGTGTACCAATGCTGTTGGCAGAACTCGACATGAAGTGTGTTCACAGCAGCAATCTGACAGTTCGTTTTCTATTCCTCCCTCCCTCCCTCCCTTCCTCCCCCTCCCTCCCTCCCTCTCTCTCTCTCTCTCTCTCTCTCTCTCTCTCTCTCTCTCTCTCTCTCAATATGGGAGAAACAACAGGAGTGCTAATTACACTTAATGGAACTTGGCACAATCCCTCAGGAGGTGGCACTCACTGTGGAAGGTAACAGTTTAGATTTGCTGACAAAAGGCTGTGGATCAAAGGGTAGGTGTGAGAGACAGAGAAATATGTATATTTTTTTTAATCCAGTACAGCCATGGTGGTATTAACCACATCTTTCACACTATAAACACATCAGTGGGAAGGCTTACTTTTATTATAGACTTTATTAGGAAACGTGCCAGGCACAGGGGACTGGGAGAGAAGTCGCTGAACATGCATATGTAGGGAGCAGATATTTTTGATGGAGACTACAGGATCGTGGTGGGTGTGGATTCATGCAAATAGAAAATGCTTGGTTTAATCCCCAGGAACTCAGATCCTGAAGTGCCAATATCTAGGAATGATAGTTAAGTAATAACATCTGATTTGCATGTTTATTTTTACCGGCGAGAACAATAAAGCACACAAAGAGGTTTCTGACTTGTCCAAGGTCAAGTGCTTCCTGAAAAAATTGGAACCAGAAACCTGCCTCCTTGTAGGCAGAGAGCTAAATTTCTGCTACTATCATGTGGCCTGCCAGCAGGCAGTGAAACCTGAGCACATAGTTCCCTTCGGGAAATGAGTCTCTGTGGGTCCTATCCTCCCTTAAGTGACTCTCATAACTGTAGATGTGTCTTGGTTATCAGCCCACTTCAAGCTATATGTTAAGCACAATTTTACAGATAAAAAAAGACACTGGCTAAGCCAACATTCAAAGGACCCAGGAACTTCAGTGAGGTATGGAGACAGACTGATAATGAGTTACTATAGTTCTGAGGCTCAGCTGCTCCGAAAACACTAGCCGATTGCTTACCATCTGAAGAAACTCATTTGCAATGACCCTTCTCTTACGGCAAAGTAAATGGAAATGGCTGCTTCCATGTTATTGATAAAGACACCAGAGTTCAGAACATAAAAAGAGAAAATTATGTTCTGATCACGGAAGCTGCCTCCCGGCCACAGGTCTATCTGCTGTGATGAATTCTGTGGAACATTAAAAACCCTCTCTGAGAGAAATCTTTTTCTTATAATCCTATAGTTTAGTTGGGGAGATAAGGCATGTACACATAAAGTCGCTGGAGACCACACAGTACAGTGAGAAAATGATATTAACAATGGCAGTGATTTCTTAAGGATGTAACAAGGGTGTGAGAAGCATTTTCGCACTGGGTGTTGAGAGTCAACTGGAATACGTAGTCACATACTGTCTGATATGTGGTTGAGGGACTTTTAGGTTTTTGGGAGTTTCATCTGAATGCTGGAATTGATACTTGCTAGAGGAACAGACCTGACAACGAATCATAGATATGTCTTATTTGCATAGTCTTCACCCACAGCAAATGAATCCTGCACTGTCTTTCTCATGCATGCTTAAGAGTCTGCAGAATGCAAGACAAGGGCTGTAATTAACTGACCTTGAAAGGGATGTTTTAAATGAACAATAATGAAATAGACAGAGAGTAAGCCAGAATACAGGCAAGATAGGATTGCATTGACCATGACTAGCCAGTAGTGTGTCATAAAGCATAGTCAGTCAAACCCACTGGTTCAGTGGGTACCAAACTAGAGATAAGTCCCAACAGGGGCCCAGGGGCAGCAATGGATCCAGTCTTAAGAATTTGAGTTAAAAAACCTCCATATCTAAAATTCAACCATTAAGTCATTGATCTATTCAACATATGTGCAGCCAGGTACCATTCAAAGTACCCAGGACACAGGAGAGGATGAAAGAAATCTTGTTCGCACTACACAGAGCTAAAAGATACTTATAGTAGATATCACTTCAATATGGAAACTAAGCACTTAAGTCAGGTGAGTCCTTCTGGCTGCCACATAGTCACCATTCAGTACAAAGTGGTGAGAGATGGAATTAGCAATCAGGTTATTATTATTTGTACAGTTATTGTCCACTCTGTAATTATGCTACAGTTCCTAGGCAAGAAATTTGAGAAACTTGAAGTCTATATAAAATATTATAGTTAAGGGTTTGAGGAGATAGTCCAGTAGTTAACTACTCTTTCAGAGGATTTGAGTTCAGTTCCCAGCACCCACAAGTTGGCTTACAACCATCTCTTATTCCAGTTCCAGGGAAATATGATGCCCCCCCTCTGGCCTACAGAGGCAATGACATATACATTGTCCACATAAACATATGTAGACATTCACACATACTGTAAAATTAAAACACTGATACTAATTACCACATGCTCATATGCAAAGTACTATGGGAACTCTATATTTTGAAAGATGAACATATCTACTGAAGGAAAGAAGGTAGATGGTTGTTTGGTATTGTCACATCAATATCAAATATTAAGACAAAATAGCCTTAATATTGTCACAGTTCTAAATATTATTTAGGATGTCAGGGAAAGGACTTAGCCATTAAGAATGCCTACTACAACTGGATGTCCCAGAGTGGAGTACTACCTAAGGTGTGTGTGTGGGGGTGGAATCCCCTTATCTGAGAAAAAGGGGCGAGGTTAGTAGAGAGATTTGCAAGGGTGGGCTTTGGAGGAGAAGAGGGATGGGGGACCAAGATCAAGATGTAAAATGAATAAATAAATTTAAAAAAAGTGAATACTTGCTACCTTTGCAGAGGATTTGTGTTCTGTTCTCAAGACACATGTCAAGTGACTCATGATAACCTGTAACTCTAGCTCCAAGGGATATAATGTTCTCTCTGGATTCTGTGGGTACTTATACACACATGGCAAACATACATAATCACATACATAAACACACACACACACACACACACACACACACACACACACACACATATGATTAACAATCAAATCATCTTTTAAAAACCAGATTAGAAGTTTAGTTCTGTCCTTTACTCCAAACTTCTGTTTCTCCCTTATAAGCTGTAGTTGTACAAAGCCTGTAAGAATACTATAAAGATAAAGATGAATATGCATGGAAGCATGCCACAGCTGAGAGTTTCTATTCACTGAGGTTTGGGTGTTTTGTCTGGAGATAGATCATGTTTGTTTCTTGGGGTGAGTAAACGGGTACTCCTGGAGCCATTGGGTAAAAATCAGCAAAGGAATCTTGGAAACACCTTACATATTAATTGGGCAGTCTTTTGCATCCTCAAAACAATCATCTGACTCAAAACATAAATAATATCAAGATTTGGAAACTCTGCTGTGAGCAAAGCTCTTAGTGTAATGTCAAACATCTCACTGTGACTCAAACAGTATTAGTGTGCCACACAATATTGTCACATATAATTATTATTATCATTTAATTATTGTCAGCAGCATAACCATACCCTTTCCATATAAATATGAGGAAACCATGGTCGCAGATATTAGTAAGAGTGAAACAATTATTGGCACTGCTGTCTTATTATGTGAGAGTTATATGTTTTCCTCTGTGGAACACTGGACAGCTTTCTTCCTTCTTCCTCTACCTCCAAACTTCCCTGTCACTCCACAAGAACTCTATCTAACTCTAGTTCTGTTCCCATGCCATGGCTTATTTCTTTTAATTGGAGTTTTAGAATTAGTCCCCATGGAGTCCCCCTCAGGCAGGGCACCACAAAGCCTTAAAAAATATATTAAGTTAAAAGACGGAGCGAAAGACTAAAATAGAGCCACACGCCTCCCATTTGAAAGTATATTTGTTCATGTCAGGAGAATGAAGGCTGCATGAATTATTCATGAGCGTAACAGTTTATTGGCAAAATTGTTGTCTTTGGATGGTATGCATTATGGAGTGAATAAATAATGTGAGTTGGATATTTTTAGGGACTGAAGAGTAAATCTGGGAAGAAAATTCGTAACAGGAAGGAAGGCAAGTTACGGCTAGAAGTGGTTGAGAACTCTCAGTGAAATATGCAAAGAACATATAAAAATTGCCTTCACCAAGATGTAAGTTAGAAGCACACATAAAACCATGCTAATGGCTTAGCTCCTGTGTATGGGTGTGTTTGTGTGTGATTGTGTTCATGTGTGTGTGAATATGTGTTTGTGTGAGTGTGTATATGTGTGTGGATCACTGTGTATGCACGTGTGTAGCTATGTATGTGTGTGTGAGGTGTGTGTGAGTTTTTGTCAACTTACTTTATTGAAGCTTTTCTGTACCAATGTGAGCCACAACTAAGTTTGGAATCAAGTTTCTTCTAGCAACTCTTAGTGACCAGCCAGGTACAGAAACAGTAAGTAAAAGGAAAAACCCTGGCCACTGAAGATTTGTGACACTTTTGTCCCAGTGTTTGCCTACTTTTTCCTAGTATATGTCAGACAGAGCGTGTCTTCTTCCAGTCTTCCATCCAAATCAGACTGTGTCTCATTTCCTGGCCAGAGTGAATGACCCCATACAGGCTTTGTAATACAATTTGTATCTGGAGTGTCCCCAAAGCCTTCTGTGTGGCAGGTCTTGTATCCAGCTTGACATTATCAGAAGCAGAGGCAAGTTTAAGGCATAGAGCCATGTCAGAGCTCTTCGGGTTATAGGGTTATTCTCTTAAATAAAGCTGTAAGAAAGATCTTCCTCTTCTTGTCTGTCTGTCTGTCTGTCTGTCTGTCTGTCTGTCTGTCTGTCTGTGCTCTGTCATGTTCTCCCACCACGTTGCACATCTGTAGACCCAAACCAACAGGACCAATCAGCTTGGGATGAAGTATCTAAAACCATGGTCACACTAAACTGGTTTTTCTCTTTCAGTTTTCTTGACTCAGGTATTTGTTATAGTCATAGAAAGCTGAATGACATACTTCTTGAACACTCTAGTACCTTGAGCAAACAATATTTTTCTGGGTGAGTGTTACTGTTATTATTCAAAACTGTAGCACCCAATCTAGCCTGTTGTTACAGCGCCGTCATCTTCCCAACTAGGCAAGGCCTGAGGCCATGAGTGTCAGTAAGACGCCACTGCCTGGCTCAGGCTTGCCAGCTCAGGCAGGCCAGACGCACTTGCTCTGCTACCCACGAGACTTCAGCGTGGGAGATGGCGTTTTACTATGCTGTCTCCACAATGCTTGGCTGAGCCCAGACCATCCCACCATCCATGCTTAGAAACGAGACTCTAATGCTAAAAGATTATCCAATGGCTTTATATATTTGGTAATGCTCAATTAACAAGATGCCCGCACAATTAGAGGTGTTACCCAATACCTACCCTAGATATTACAACTACCATAGACTGCTAGAGACATACACACATCCGCTGCCATCTTCCCCTCTCTCCTCCAGTCCTCCTCCTCCTTCTAGCTCCTCCTCTTCCTTCTCCTCCCAACTCCTCACTCTGCCTTCCTCTCATACAGCCCAATAGCTGAGCTTTATACAAAGTAGTGGGAGAAATGTTCTGCTACAGGTGAGTCTCATCCATGGGAATAGGAATATGAAATTGTCACTCACAGAGAGGCTGATACTGCCTAGTGAACTTAGGTGCTGATCAATGGAACAGAAAGTAGACCCGGCTGCATCATCATGTCCCTCAAACAAGTGAAAGCTTAAGATTTTATTTGACCATTTTATGTCTTTCCCTTAAGAAAGAAACCACAAGACAAGCTTCATGAAAAATTGCAATCTAAGAAAAGATATGTTGGCTCATGTTTGTCAGTTTAACACTTGGGGAGTTTGAGTCAGGAAGACTGTGTCTTGTTTAAGGGCAGCACTGGGTTATAGAGTGAGAGGAGAGAGAGGTAGGAAAAAGGAGAAGAGAAAGAAGAAGAGAGGAAAGGAGAGAATAAGACAGGACAGGACATGGGAGGAGTGAAAGAAAGGAACCTGGAAAAAAATAATTTTCATCCCCAATAAACACATGGTTGAAACATCTCCTTAAGGAAAGAGTCATCACCGTTTCTCCATAATGAGCCAAAGAGAAATACTTTAGGATTCATAAGACAGGTAGTGGCTGCTGTACTGACTCTCTCCCCCCCTAGGAACACAAGAGCATTTTTATTCAATACACATCACAAGTCATCAAGGCTGTAACTTGTAAATAAAACCTATATCAACAGAAGCCTGACTGGATTGGATCCTCTGGTCTTAGTTGAAGACCCCCTAATGTATTATATTCCTTAGCTACCACAGCAATTTAGTTCAAACTACTGGTTACACAGTACAGGCCTACCAGTAGCATTTCTCCTGTAATTCTAGAGACCAGAATTCAGGTACTGGCAGTCTCATAATCCTTCCATATAGCTTGTCTTGCCCATCTTGCTTCTAGAGTATAGCATTTCCTTTGTTTATGGCAACACCATACTCTATACTTTGGTCATTCTGTAGTCTCCTTGCTGGAATCAGGATATGCAGAGATATCCCTCTATTTCTCTTATATAGGTCTGTAATTAGACACTGTTTCTAATCATGTCCTATTCTCTGTCTTCAGGTTGATGGGAACTATAATGTAGTATTTTGTAACCCATACCACTTGGTTTAAAAGAACTGAGTACCTAGAAGTGGAAATATGGTTTGGTTAATAAAGCGCTTGCCTGTGTAGGCATGAAGACCTGAATTTGGATCTCTAGAACCCACATAGAAACTAGACACAGCATCATGTGCCTATAACATTAATCCTGGATAAGCAGTGACAGGAAGATTTCAGATGCTTACTGGCCAGTCAGTCTAGCCAAATCCATGAGGTTCAGGGTCAGTGGGAAATCTTACCTCAAACAAACAAACAAACAAACAAACAAACAAAAACAACAACAAACCCCCACAAATTGATAGAGGAAGCTATTCAATGTTCATTGACCCCTGTATTCATTATGAACAAGTGCCCCCCATAAATATAACTACACAAACACATTTGTAATACATGTATGCATACAGACATACATATCACACACATACATACATACATACATACATACATACATACATACACATGCACATACACACACATACATACGCACATACACACACATACATACACACATACATACACACACACACACACACACACACACACACACACACGCCTATCTTAATAATTCAAAGGGAATTCAGAAGTCTGATAACAGAAGGTAAGAGGGAAAGCAGGAGAATGACCATGACCATGGAGGGAGGTTTGAGATTAGCTGCAAACTGATTCTGACACCTAATTATACTGCCAGCAAGGAAGATTCGCAAATAACAGGTAGAGAGCCACTGAAGGCACAGACACCACAAACTTAGACTCTCCATAATGCCCTCAGAACAGAAAACAAACTCCATATTGAACCATGCTAACTGGCTAACATTGTCTATGTAGCCTCTCCACAGCAATGAGATGAGCCACATCCTGGGACATGGGCCATATTCCTGGGGTAGCTCCGTAGCTTGGGTTGCTGACATCATAGATAGTCTCTTCCTGACATATCACATGAGTCTTCCTAATAGTAGCTAAGCTGAGACAAAGGGTGACGACTCTTTAGAAGAGTAGTAACTCTTTAGAAGAATAAAGAGGTGTGCCTGGCATGTGATGGCTGACTCCTCAAGCATTCCTTAGCACCCTTGAGCCATGCCAACCCAGGTCTGCTCCCCAGTCCTTGTTGCCAGTCTCTACACTCTAATCTTTCTGCATGCAAATTCTCTCTCATCTATCCTGTACTTTTCTCTAAATGACTCTACCTATGCCCTTTCCTCTCCTGTTTTATTCTAACTTCTGCCCTTAGAACTCAGTATGTAACTTATGTAACTCACAAGCTATTTGATGGTCTGAGTGGTTTTTTTTTTTTTTTTGAGTAAAGATTATTCATTCTCTCTGAAGAAACTTGGTCACAGTTTTGCTCCCTCTTTCTGCCTACTTGTAGTCCCTCCCCACCTCCTCTCTCTACTGGACTGTGTGTGTGTGTGTGTGTGTGTGTGTGTGTGTATGTGTGTGTGTGTGTCTGTCTGTGTCTATCTGTATTTAGAAGAATTGTAAGTTACTAATTAAAAGTTTCTTGTAGCAGAGAATTTAAGAGAAGGCTTTCATATATGTTGCTTGTTTTTCTTTTGTGATTAAGATTTTTTGTTTTTGGGGTGAGGATTATTTTCAATAAATACATATTATTTGTCTTAGGAAAAAATAAACTAGGAAAATATCTTCCAAACATTTTGCTGTGTGCAAACATGTATTATGAACAAATTTATAAAGATTTATTGGTGGGAAGAGACTGAGGCTATAAGCAGAACTAAACAGAAAGAAAGAATGAAATAGTCCAGACAAGGAATGAGGCTACTCAGCCACCTTCAAGGAAAAGACACCACCAGACCAACTTCTCATATATGACCAATAAAATATCCTCATCTGTGTGCCATTTTCAAAATCCAAGTCTCTAGTTATGTCTCTTTGCACTGGATTGATAAGGTTACTAATCATCAGGGGACAAGGGCTCTCCACAGTGACATTTATACAATTCGCTGTCCCTTCATCCAAATCAAACAAGGTAATACTCAAAAGAAATTGGCTAGTGGACTCCTTGATGCTTCAGCATAAGGAAGTCAGAACCTTTCCAAAGCTCAGTTGACATGTGTTGATATAAGCAAAATAAGACTGAAGAGGCCTGAGCTGCAGATGCATTCACTACTATAGAAATTATATGCGTGCCACGGTGCTTGCCAGATAAATACAATGAATATTTTCCCTGCTCTATGCTGTCACAGCTAATATAGAAATGTCTGCAGAGCCATGCACTAGAGTGAGATCATAAAGATGCTGGCTGACATGTCCAGGATCACTAAGTAAATGGTGGCCAAAACGAAAATAAACACATGAACCTTGACCTCATTATGCCTTCTGAGGTCGACCAGATAGCTTCCCACAGGGTTTCTACAACTTTTAGGTCTATAAAGAAGAGAAAGGAGAATGAGAAAAGATAGAAGAGGAAGACCAATATTAAGAGGAAGTAGGGACTAGAGAAGAGAAAGAAAAGAATGTGGAAGAGGAAAAGGAGAAGGAAGAAAATGAAGGTGACCATTTCCTTTCTCTTATTTGCTCTATTAACTAAGAATTGTGACCTCTGGACTCCCTTATGTATTTTATCATTGGCACAATGAGGTATAACAAAATCTGCTCATTAAAATTTATAGATTAAATTGATATTATAAGTATATTCATCTTACCCACCATATCTATTTCTTTCATGTGAGCTTTCACTATCTTTTCTTCCCTTTCTCCATCCTGTTTTCCAAATCTTCCTTCATCCCCTCGTCTGTCCTTCCCTTCCACCTTTCCTGTCTCTCCTACACCTTTCCTGTCTCTCCTATCTATCTATCTATCTATCTATCTATCTATCTATCCATCTACATAGGAAAGTGGAGGAAAGAATATAAGACCCTGAGTTGGTGGATGACTTCAAGGAAATTTCTTGGCCTGCAGGGCATCTGCATATTTGAGCTCACAGTGGTTGACTGTACAACCACTGTACATTCAACAGAATGTACAAAACTCATGCAAGATTAAGCCAGACAAAAATCCCAGCATGGAGAGTGTACGTGGGCATACAAACCTACCAGTAGCCATAAAGTTATAGGCAATTATTAACTGCTGAGAAAGACAGACAGAGAGAGAGAGAGAGAGAGAGAGAGAGAGAGAAAGACAGAGAGAGAGAGAGAGATACACACAGAGAGATTTTTGTAACAATGTTAAGTAGAATACTCTCCAGTGGAATGACTTTTATACTTAGGAACATTGGTATCTGTGATTGTTTGTATATGCTTGGCCCAGGGAGTGGCACTGTTAGAAGGTGTGGCCCTGTTGGAGTAAGTGTGTTACTGTGGGTGTGGACTTTAAGACCTTCACTGTAGCTGCCTGGAAGCCAGTATTCTGCTAGCAGACTTTAGATGAAGATTTAGAACTCTCTGTTCCCCCTGCACCATGCCTGCCTGTACACTGCCATGTTCCCACCTTAGTGATAGTGGACTGAACCTCTGAACCTGTAAGCAAGTTCCAGTTAAATGTTGCCCTTATAAGAGTTGCCTTGGCCATAGTGTCTGTTCACAATAGTAAACCCTAAGTAGAACAATATCTATTTATATTTGTCTGTCTATATTTATCTATTTATATCTATTCATTATCTATATCATCTATATCTACATGATATCTACATCTACCTATCTATATATTATATATTTATATCTATATCTGTACATGAACAACTAAAGGGGATGTGAATTTGAAAAACATAGGGAAGTACATAGAACAGTTTAAAGGGAGAAAAGGAAAGGAAGAAATGATATAATTCAAATTTAAAGAATGAACAGTTATAAAAATTGCATACATAAAACTCTCAAAGAACTAACAAAAACATATATACACTATATATATATATATAATATATATAATATATACCATATTTCATATATAATATATATTATATATACATATGTGTGTATATATACATATATTTACATATATCAATGATGCATACATGCACAGGTGAAAAGGTAGGCAGATGATACATATTTGGACGGATAAGTAGAAGATAGATGGTATTTCATTTGTTAATTTAGTAACTAGGTACCCTTGCCTCATGACTGTTCAACTTCAGCTAGGGTGAGAAGCATCAACTTTTGCTGACTTTCCTGGCACATCTTGCAGGGCTTGGAGGGGTTCCTCTGGCAAGATGCCCACTCACTTGTAAGGAGCTGGCTGCAGCTCTGAGAGAAGGAAACAGACACTTGTTCTGGTAAATGTCGGCACCAGTGGGAAAACCTCCCTGGCTGGCTGTATGTTGGGAACAAACATGCTTCTAGTGGTTCACTGCTTAGGAAATGAATCTGGGACAGCCCCAGACCACTGAGGCTGGCTTCTGGGACACAGAGCCTTTCTCATTCAGGAAAGTCCAAACACAAATCAATTGAACATGTTTCATGTTTGAAGCTTAGGGCTGACTGGAACTGTCAAGCATCCAGTCTTTAAATTGACAGTATCTTTGAGAAAGCTAGCTTTCCTCCTTGTAAGTAGTTAGAGAGGTGATTCTAGGTGCAACTGCTCAACCCAAGGACAGGAAAAAGCTCAAAAAAACAAACAAAAACAAACAAACAAAAAAAAACTGGAAATGCTCACTTGGTTTTGCCTGTGTAAATCTGCTCATTTCCAGTACTGTTGTGATACCCTTTCTGCAGTTATGTGGTCCAGATTGAAATGAGCACCTGATACTTCCTAGGAAACCTGTCTCTATAAGCAATTTAACCACTGTGTATCCCTGTTTATTATTTGTAAAATGGGGGTAAATATTCTCCCAACTCATGCACCCCAGTTAGTGCAGTACTTTTCCACACACATCCAAAGCCTTGGACTTAATCCCCATATCACACAAACAGGGCCTGTTATGGTATGCAGCAATTATCCTAGCACTCACAAGGTGGAGGCAGAAGGACTAGAAAGTCAAGGCCAGCCATGGTTGCAGAGACCTTGTCTCCAAATCCTCCTTTTCTTCCTCCCCCTCATCCTCCTCCCCTCATCCTTCCCTTCCTCCTTTTCCTCTCCTCCTCCTCATTAAACTGTAAAGGTAAGCAAAAGATGACTGTCAATGAAGGCCAATAAGCTTACAGAGTACCTTACCCTGGGCAAGAACCATGTCTATGAGCATTAGTGAGAACCATAGTGTCTTTAAGAGATAGATGATAAATTGTTTTAATCCACTCATAAGTAACATAAGACGCATCGAGAAGTACATCCACATAGTTATATAATCCACAAGTAGGAGACAAGGCAGTGTAACTATCTCCAGTTCCTGGTGAGTTATGGATAAATGCCACAGAATAGATAATGAAAGTCCCCAAACATAGCTCTTAAACTGCCCCATCAAGTCTCCAGAGGTTCCTTTTTGAAGGAGGGGGCCTATGAGTAATTATACTCCAAGTTGCATGAAGAACAGAAGATGCCAGTGTGTGTTGGGCCTCTCCCTCCCCTGCCAAGCTTCTCTCTGCATTCTTCTGCCATGTTAGAATAGCTGCTTGAGAGTTAGAAAACTAGGTGAGAGAACACGGAAGTGCTGAAAGAGAACAAAGTAAGAGGGATCAGCAATTGATTCAGAGAGGAGGGTTGACCTGCTGAGTTGAAGCCAACAACTCAGCAAACTGTTTCCCCATTCCACAGTCAGGGCAGGCATCACTAATCGATCATGCCACTCCATCCTTCCATGCATCACTGATGCAGACAGGCATTACGGTTACCCATAGATACAGAGTCACAGAAAATCACTTTAGAATCTGACAGTGGCCTTGATGTCTACACTTGAAGGCCTGCAAGTAAGGCCCCCATCTGGCAGCCAGGAACAACATGGTCCAGAGCAAGAGCAAAGGAAAGCTTTCAACACAGCCAAAAAGGAATGCACCTTCTGTCACGGGCACTGAAGGTTTGCTAACGGCTAAGATGTCACAAAAGAACAAGACTAGGGGTGTGATTTTATTGTGTAAACAAAATTGACAAGAAGTTCCAGGTCACATGAGGTTCAGACACCTGGCAACATCCAAGTTTCTCAGACAGAAACAGACTTTTTCAAAAAAGATAACATTTTAGATATTCGGAGAAAGTAGTTTTATAATCTTTACAAATGTCCCAGATATTCCTAAGAGACACATGATCACAAGTGCACAGATAATGCTGAGACATGTCAAGAAAAACACAAAACAATTAATTAGTATGACAACTCCCCTGAAGGAAGTAATTCAAACATCGAAGGGAAAAACAAAAGCAAAATAAAATGAAATCATGAGGTGCCTGCATTACCATAATTAATGAATATGCTCACAGCAAAGCCTCTGACTCTCTCTGTTCCCACTTTATGGGATACCCAAAGTCTGTTACTACATATAGCTGGAATGAATGTGTTGACAGAGCTTTCTCAATTGGAGAAAGGTGGGTAAGAAATTCATGGGTTTTTCAAGCTGCCCTCAACCCGAGCAAAAATGCCTCCTATAAGTGGCATTGTCTCTAGCAGAAAAGGAAAAGAAACTACAACCCCAGGAGTTATCTGTGACTATAGCAGGGAACAGAGAGCTTAGAACAAGTTATCCATTTCTGCCTCTGTGCCCCCATCTCCAGAGCTTCAGTGCTCGCTCCTGAAAGTGGAGGCTCCTACATTAAGGCACCTTCATTTAGTCATTAAGAATCTCCCGAATCTCGGATTTCTAATACTGTCCTTTGAAGATAGATGCTATGTCTCCTCCATTCCTCCTTCATTTTAAATTATTTGAAACTACACCCAAGCACCTATGACCAAGAGAGCTGGTCATGTACATGACTCTACTCTGTTTATCTCTGGGCATGAATTACTTGGTTACATCAGCATTTCTTCATGCTTGACTTCATTTCTTGAGCAAAATACTTGTCTCCATGCTAATCCATCTGCCAGGAAAGTCCACAGGTCTGGCTGAAGTCTTTGCTTCCTTGTAGCATTCAGGCTTTTCCTCTTAAGGCTGATTGGGTGGGGTCCACCAAGTTTAAGAAGTATAATCTGCTTTACTCAGACTTCATAGTTAACCATCTCTCAAATCCGATTTCACAGTAGCATCTAGATTAGTGACTGGCCACATAGCTGGGAGCTGGGACCTAACTTAGCTGTCAGAATAAAACCAGCAGCAGATAGTCATCTTTTTTTCTTTGATTTTCCTCTCTTCTCTTTGTGTTCTCTCTAAGCATCTAAGGCTAGATGCTCTATGAATTTGCCTCCATTAACCTGTGCCAAAAAGGACACTGCATCATCTTTCCATGCTTGACATAATCACTGACTATGTAGCAATAAAATCAAATACAGCATGGCCAGCATGGGAAAGTGCCTTATATCCCTTTCAACCCTTAGAGTCTAACAGCAGAGGGTATATGTTTCTTAATGTGTTCTAAAGGCATATTTTTGTTGTTGTAATGAAAACAGGTTATCATGAACACGGCAGGAACACAAATAAGGTAAAACCTTTTGCAGAGGGAAAATCTTAGTAATGTCTATGAAAATAAATTGATATAGCTACTCCCTAGTAGGAAATTATTCTAAAAATAAAAATGTACAAATACAGAAAAACAAAAGCATAAATAAACACAATTTCTGAAACAGAAAGAGATAAAACACAATACAAACCAAATTATTAATTTGCATCACTGAAAAACAGAGCAAATAAAAATATGGAAAACTATGAAGCCAGTAAAAAGAGTAAGTTCTATTCACCCAATATAGAAATAAAACATAAATTGTGTGTGTGTGTTTGTGTGTTCACCTACACATGGACAGGCATTTACATGTGTGAATGTGTGTGTGTGTGTGTGTGTGTGTGTGTGTGTGTGTGTGTGTGTGAGAGAGAGAGAGTATGTGCACAGGTGTGCATATATCTATGAATACATGTATACACACATATGTGTGTGTGTGCATGGCTGCATGTTATTGTTTGCACATGTTAGTGCAGCTGTTCAATGGGTAGGGTTGGATGTGTTGGGTGGGGCAGGCAGGTGGGTGGTAGGTCTTTTATAGGATCAGCCAATCACAAAGAATATGGCTATTTCTTTTGTTTGCCCCTCTTGATTTCTTTCCCAAGAGCTGCTACCTATAGGAATCTGATGAGGATATGAAATTCACGTTGTTGGAATTCTAGGGCAAACACCTTCCATTTTATGTCAGCTTTAATTACAAAAAAATTAATTTCACCGTAACACTTAGGCTTGTCAAATACAGAGAACAATCTCCAAGCACAGCACAAGTCAGACATGCTGGCATCTACTTCAAGGCAACGTGAGGGTGAAGTTTATTTTGAGAATAAAGTTAAATTTAAAGCAAAGATAAGACCTGTTCATTATCACCACTGTCTAACACTAATCAAGTAATAACATTCTGAAACCTTAGTTATCCCATCTTTAAAGTCGGTTTTAGAATATGTATTGCATTACTTGGGATACACTGAATTAAACACATACTACTCATAATGTCTAACATTAATGTCTAATTAGCACATGTGTTTGGCACATGAAAACATTCAAACGCACACATACACACACACACACACACACACACACACGCACACACGCACGCACGCACGCACGCACGCACGCACGCAGAAGATTGTGCCAAAGGTTAGTTTTTTGATTCTCTTTCCCTGCTTTCTCCCAACTGCCCATTGTAGTCAGCCTCCTCTTGGTGCCTCTTTAACTGTTAGCAGGAACAATCGAACAGGAAGAGCAGTTTCTAAACCTCAAAGCTATGCAGAAATGTCAGTCTGTGCAATGGTCCTGTTCCCCAAGCATCTAAACAAATGGCCTCTTGTCAGATAAGCTATAAGAACAAGAATATATGGGGGTGTCTCATGATGGGGGTCTTATAGTTGGTTTTCCATGGGTGACACAGAAAATATCTGTCGCATGCATTAGCTGTGCTTTGTCTAATCTCCATGCACAGAGGGAGTGGTCCATTCCATACCACCTATACAACAGTGTATCTGCCCCTTCACAAGACGTGGCTTGCATCTGTTTATATCTCTGGAGCATCCTTTCTTCCAGTTGTAAAAAGGAAGGACTGTGACTTATGACCTGATTCTGGGTCTTTTTTTTTCCATTTCTTCTCTTGATCTCTTTTTTTCCATGTATTCTAGGCTGGTGTCCAATTCACTATGAAGGGAAGGAAAATGCTGAACTTCAGGTCCTGCTGCTTCTGTCTCCTGAGTGTTGTGACTACAGGTCAGTACCATGTTAGATTTTACACTGAGCTGCTGATCAGACTCAGGGTTCTGTAGGTACTAGGCAGGGGCTCTATCAACTAAACTATATCCACAGCTTAAGCCTGGATAATTTTTTCTTTTTCTTTTCTCTTCATTTTAGTTTTTCAGACAGGGTTTCTCTGTGTAACAGCTCTGGTTGACCTGGAATTCTCTTTGTAGACCAGGCTGGCCTCGATCTCACTGAGAGCTGCTTGCACTGCCTCTGGAGTGCTAGGATTAAAGGCACTTGCCATCACACCTGGCATCCTGGATATTTCTTAATCTCACAAGATTTGACACACAGTCGTGTTCAGAGAATGCCTTTTGGATGTTGAAATAAATCACCTAAAAGCAAAATACTCTTGAGTGTTTTTTTCCACCTACAAAAAAAGTCTGCATAAATACTAGTTCATTAAGTCTCCTGGCAGAATATTTACACAACTCTGCTGTTTAAATATTAATAATGGAAGCAACAACAATGATGGCAACGATGGACAAATTGAAAAGTGAACCCACAGAGATGTCAAGATAATGCTTCTGCCTCTTTATTTCCATTCTGTCTATTGGGGAACGGATGTTTGTACTGGTGTTAGTGCCTAACTGGAAGAATTTACATCTATCTCGTTCAATCTTGAATTGAGAGCATCAGTCCCTGATGATTGACTTTTTTGAATCATATTCCTTGTACTTTTCCAACTACACTGACTTCGACAAAAAAACACAGCAAGAAAAATAGACACTCCTTCCTCTTTCTAATAGATGTCCTTTCTTGCTAACTCCAGCTTTTCCTGGAAGGTGGCACAGAGAGAGAAGATGAAAATAAAAAGGTTACACTCATACTCTGGCTGTAGAGACTAAATCAGATCATGTTTATTGATTTATTTCAATCAATAGACATGGGAAAGTTCAGGAGAATTGACCCGTGCCTCCAGGTATGCATTTGATAGAGGTTTTGCTTTTGTTTTCTTACCCAAAGTTGAGTTATTGGGAAAAACAAAACAAAACAAAACAAAAATAAAAACAAAATGGTTATATCCACCAAGTGACACAAACTATAGTGAACACGGGAAAAGGAGAAAATTTATTGTATGTATGTATGTATGTATATATGTATGTATGTATGTATGTATGTATGCATGCATGTATGTATGTACCTTCAAACAGAGTATGATTTTAAGAAATAAGTTTTGCACAAGATAATAAGCAGTCCATACAGTATGAGATGAAAACATTTGAGAAGCATGAGGCTGTATCCCCTACGATGACTGAATCTTTAGGCTTCTCGAAAGTCTGCCAAGCATGCTGGCTGCAAGTCTTGGGTCCTACAATGAGGCATGGTGGCTTGGTGACAGGCACATGAGATGGAAGAGGCTATGCACCATGAAGACCAGGGAGGGAGAAAGGAAACATCTGGGCAAAAACTACCCTTGAAAGGCACATTCCTAGCAAACTGTGAATCTCTTCTCTGAAACCCATCCTTGAAGTCATCCCTGGGTTGGCCATTAATCTTTGTTCCTCTCCTTTACTTGCATGACTAGGTCCCTGGAAACCATTTTCATGGCTTTATGTCAGCTGGAGTCTTCTGGGGGAACCATTAGTCTTCTCTGTGACCTACAATTTTTGTTGGCTTTTCTTGGGGAAAAATGTTCTACCATGTTTGGACACAGTATGTTATTCACTGATTTAAGAGGAGATTCACCTAAACTATTTTCTGTCAGAGCTGAGGCAAGGATTTTCTGTGCTAAACTCCTTCTCACTAATGTGAGAACTCACAGACTCATGTCTCTCCAGTGACACTGCAACGACAGAGAGGCCAGTGGCAATGATGCAAAAATGTTATCTAATAAACTGTATTGCATGTTATCCCTAAGACTACACAACCACCTACACCACACAAACTTATAGTACTATTTCTTTTTAATGTTAGGACTACAGTAGGAGACAAAGTTGCAAGAGGGTGTTGACCTGTGGTGATCATGAAGAGCTGATAGCTACTGCTTTTTTTGGAGAGGGTGGGGCATGAAGGAGACAAAGAATGGAATGCTGGAATGGACAGAGTGTGGTAGACAAATCACATTTTCTTTGTCTATCATGTTTTCCCTCTGTCTTTTGGTAGTAACACTTGTCCTTGCATTGAGACCACACTTTCCCTACAACGGGCATGGTACACCTTGGCTGACTCCAGAAGCGATACATGATAGGCTTTTTTTCCAGCCTGTACCTTAGGATCTACTTTCCTTCCAACTTCAAGCATCTGTTCATAGCTGGGAATTTCCACTTCCTATACTTTCTCCTTTCATTCATTTGTTAAGGATTAATTTATTTTAAATTGTGTGTATGTGTGTGTGGTACATATAAGTGAGTTTAGTGAGCTGAAGAGGCTGGAGGTGCAGATTTGGGGGCTATATAAGCTCCCTTAAGAACCCATCGTGAGTACTCAGCAAGAGCAGTACTTTCTCTTAACTACTGAGCAGTATCTGCAGCCCTCTTATCTTTTCAGTATATTTTAAACATCAATTCATCTGTATGTATTAATTCATTATACATATACATATACATATACATCATATACATCATATACATCATATACATCATATACATCATATACATCATATACATCATATACA
>JANHMN010000002.1:86535897-86557603 GCA_030674055.1 Rhabdomys pumilio | reverse complement strand
CATCATATACATCATATACATCATATACATCATATACATCATATACACATACACATACACATACACATACAGATACACATACACATACACATACACATACACATACACATACACATACATATATGCATACATGTATGTTTGTGGGGCAGAAGGCCTATAAGCATGTATGTAAAGGTCAGAGAGCACCTTGCAGGTGTCTGTTCTTCCACCATGTGGGCTCTGAGAACTGAACTGAGGCTGCCCAGCTTGCTGACAAGTGTTTCACGTACTGTACCATCTCCCTAACTGACCCTTCTTCTCCTTTCATACATGGAAACTTTATAGAAAATTGTATTGTTTTGTAAAATATAACATAGTAAAAATATGGCCTGGAGGCCTATGACTGATCACATGATAAAAATTTGCTTGGCAATACAGCCAGATGGTAATGGTTTGAAGAGGAAGCACCCGCCTCAAAGGCTCCTATGTTGAATGCCTGATCCTGAGCTGTGTTACTATTGAGAGAAGTATCATGGACACAAATCCCTCATCAGTGGATGGATGACTCATGGCTAAATGATTACAAGGAAGCAGGGTCCAGTTAGAGCAACTGGGTTATTGGGTAAGCTTTAAAAGTGTCCTTCCACCCCACACAGGGATCTTCCTCTCTGCATCTCTACTTTCTAGTTGCCCTGGGTGAGTGGCCTCTTCCACCAAATGCCCTCACCACCAAGATGATAGTCTGTTTTACCTCAGGCTCGAAGTAATAGGGCCAGTCTACTTTGACTGAAACCTTTGAAAGAATGCGCCAAAACGAACATTTCTCCTTTTAAGCTGGTTTCCCCCAGGCACATGTGACAACCAAAACTGGGCAGCACAGAGACTCAAAAGATGAAACATGAGGTAAGACATTAGCCACCCTGCTTGTACTGGCTTTAGAACAACTTGAATACTCTGTACTTGTCTGTACTTGTTTAGTTTGTTTGTTGTTTGTTTGTTTTCTTGCTGTTGTTGCTGTTTTTTATTTTAATTTATTTTTGTTTTTCGACTCCTAATGTAATGAGCCAGTAAGCTCTGCTCTTAAACAGGTATATACATACATTGACATTGGGTTTCTTTTGCTTGAGATAAAAAACATTTCAAGTTCGAGAAGAACTGAGAGAAAACACTATCCAACTCTTACTTCATAGATAATGTTTACAAGTTCACCTTCAGGAGATGCAAGAGACCTCAGAGGGCAAATGGGCTTGGTACCAAGTCTGGTAACCTGAGCTTGATTTCTAGGACCCACAAGTTGGAAAGAACTCTGGAAAGTTGTCCTTTGAATCCTACATGTTTTCACAAAGACACACACACACACACACACACACACACACATACAAATTTAGTGAATATGTTTTGAAATTCACTTTCCTCAGAAGGTATAATCTGAACCAACGTAGTATCCATGACACCGAAACTCAGCTTTTCTTCCCTGCACAATGCCCACAACCCCCCCTTCCATGGTCATCCAGGGCATAACAAGAGGGTTCCTGAAAGTAGAACAGGCTTCATAGTTTCTGTCATTTGAGGGAGGACACTTCTGTGCTAGCATAAAAATAATTTGGGAAGTAAGTATATCCACTCTGTGAGAGTGTCTGCCAAGATTTGGCCTGATGTGATTCGAAATGGCTAAGACAATCAGCTTGAAAATTGAGGTTTCTAATGGGAACACCTACTCATCCCTAATAATAGGGGGACTACCATCATAATTATAATGTGGTGCAGGCAGGTACATCATTAACTAACTTTTCTCAGCTCCTTACAATTACTGAGCATCAATAGATTGAGTAAATTATTAATAACCCACACATGCTCCAGCTCATACTGCTGGGTCTGTTTGCTTCTTTTCAAGTAAGAAGCAGAAAGTTCACAGCTGATACCCAAACAATCTTGGACTGACTTCTGCTGCAACACCACCTGGACTTATAGCGCTGCTTCTTGGCGGTCAGAGCAGTCAATTGCAGTCATTAAGAAGGAAAAAGTGAACAGAGAAGGAAATATCCTGGAGTAAGCAGTGTGAGCTGCTGGTGTGACCTCCTCTTACGAGGTGACTAACAACTGCTGTTCCTCACTTCCCTTCTGGTGCAACATATGGGATTGTTGCCAACACTGCATGAAAGTCATGCTGGGAAGTGATGTGGCTGTCACCTACATGCCATGGTGAGAAACCAGCAGCTCTATAATAAAGCCCACAGACCTATAAGGCCTATGGGAGTCTGATAGACTCATCAAATCATAGGACCTTAAAATACAAAGAGAACAGTCCCATAGATTTTTATGTGGGATAAAGAAGAGAAAGGAAATGAAAAGGAGAGAGAAGGAAGGAAGGAATGGAAGGGGAGGAGAAGGAGGTGAAAGGAATGGAAAGGAGAGGAGAGAAAGGAAGGGGAAGGAAAGAGGAGGGGAGTGGAGGGGAAAGCTGTCCAGATAAAGTTAGGTTACATAGGTTAATGAACAAGATCAATAACGTATCTTCTGTCTTTTACACTTAAATGTCTGGGCAACAAAGAAGTAAACAAATTATATTCCTTGTTCTTAGGAATTCATCAAGAAATTGCTGATGTGAAAGACAAACAGCCATGGAAGCCCTGCACTAAAGGAAACATAGTAGAAAGAGGAGCTAGACCAAACCACTCAGCCCAGGGATTCCCTCATGAATTATAATCTCTACTGGATTTGTGTGTGTGTGTGTGTGTGTGTGTGTGTGTGTGTGTGTGTGTGTGTGTGAAAACTGGGTGGTAGGGGAGATCATATAAAACAGATAAAAGAGACACCATGTGAAAGAGTCTTGGTATGAGAAAACCATGGAACACCTTCAGAATAGCAACTCACTTGACCTCTGGGGACCAGAAGAAGAGGTGAGAAGGGGCTTGCTGGGAATGTACACTCCCTGCCAGAGGTGAGAGTGAAACACACGAGACTTCACATGGTAAGCAGATCAGCAAGTCTATGCATGAAAAATGAGTGTAGAGGCATGCAGAAAGAGTCCTGGGTATTTTCACCAATCCATACAAGTGACGAGGTGGTCCTTGCCCAAGACCCTAACAGACCAGTGAATCATTGGATACATTTGTGTGGTCACTGGGAGGTAAAATCCCGAAGTCCAGTCCTTGTTCCATATCTTGAGGAGGGAGTGATTTCATTGTCAACATGTTACCAGGAAATTACTCACAATAGGCACTCAGAGGGCTGACATATACCAGGAAATCCACAAATCTCTAGTCTGTATAAAACATAGAAAGCTGGCACTGGGCAAGGTAACACCAATCTGTAATTGTAGTACTTGGGAAGCAGAGGCAGGAGGAATGCTGGGTTACATGGTTAGACACACTCTCAAACAAAACAAAAATAAATATAAAATAAAGGTGGATATTTGGGGACACAGCATTAGAGAACACTGTAGCTGTCCTCAGACACATCAAAAGAGGGCATCTGCTCCATTACAGCTGGTCCTGAGCCACTATGTGGTTGCTGGGAATTGAACTCAGGACCTCCGGAAGAGCAGTCAGTGCTCTAAACCGCTGAGCCATCTTTCCAGCTCCAGACACAGCATTAGAAATGAGTTTTAATTTCTAGATTCTCTCTCACATCTCTGCAATCAAGTTTTCAGGGCTGGAGACATATCCCTGAGTAAAGTACTCTTTGCAAGTGTGAAGACCCGAGTTAAGATCCTCATAGCACACTTAAATGCCAGGCACACTATTACACGTGTATGCAATACCACTGAGAGGCATAGACAGGTAGATCTGTGGGAGCTTGCAGGTTAGCAAGCTGGCCATGTTCAACAAAAGACCCTTTCTCCAATAAGACAGAGACTGAGGACCAAAAGCTGTCTTCTATAGGTATGCTGTGTGCTACGGCACAGCTGCCTGCCTGCACTCAGACACATGAACACACACACACACACACACACACACACACACACACACACTGAAAAGAAGAATACAAGAGTTTTCAAATACTGTCTGCCCTTGCAAGGAAGGAACTCTTTGAGATGAACAGAACAATTGTGGCTTGGTGGACCAGAAGTTACCTTCTCTGAAAACACTCCATGAACCAAGAAAGGTAGCGAGCAATATGGCTCTGGGAATGACTATGTTCCTTCCTCCTTCAAAGGAACACAGCAGGTCGAACTCATTTTAAGCACAGACAGAGTTTCTGACTGTCTACCTGTGAGCAGGAGGAGGAATGGAATAGTTGACCCTGGGGTCACTCTGCTACAACACACTCAGAGCCTGTCTGCACCGAGAGCCCGAGGCTGCTGAATTCAGGATCAGTCTCAGGCAAGCTCTGCCTCCCAGGCCTCTCTGGGTTTCTGCTCAAACGATTGCCTCATTTTGAGATCATTCAAGCATGTTAAAACTGTAGACAGCAGAACTGCACATCTATTCAATGACCACTTAAACTATACAACTGGAATTTATCACAAGTACAAGGGAAAGGGCGAATCATTAGGAAATCAGACTTGGAAAATCTCCTCTCCATCAAACAAGTATGCTTTGTGCTCAGGGAACTGGGCACCACAGCCTTAAAACATTTAATATGTGCAGCTTTTTTCCCTTCTGGGTAGAAGAGTGATCTGGGTTAGAAATGAGCACAGAAAAGGAGGAGCCTGAGATAAGAAAATCGAATGCAGTGGGAAGCATAGGATTGTGCAAACGTTAATTCTCTAGCAGCCTGTGTATTGCTAACTTCGGGCTCCTCAGAGTTTACTTGTACTGGGTGTTAATAGGAAAACTCTTGGGACTTCTTAGTTGATAAAGTGCTTGCCATGCAAACACAAGGACATGAGTTTGATCCCCAGAACCCATTTGAGTAGCTCCTTTGGTGGTTAGTACAGGAACACTTTCTAGGGCTGAGGAAGCAGAGACAGGACGATCCCTGAGACTCTCTGGCCAGCAAGTCTAACCTAGTTGACAAAGTACAGGCTAATGAGAGACCCTGATTCTGAAAATTAGGTAGAGACTGAGCTCATAAGGAAGCTTGACCTCTGACATCTCCATGCATGTGCACACACATGAACAAACACACAAAGGAAAACTTTTATAGACAATATTCATAGCCCCTTTAAACATCACCCATCTATATATCTATATTAACAGTCTGTTTCCATAGCTGCTGCTCTGACAGACACCAGGCATTTAAATATCCTGTCGCTCATCTTTAGCTCCCAGGATTGAGACCATGAAAGCTAAAGATGAGAGACAATATGTTTGTTTGTGTTGTTGTTGTTGTTGTTGTTTAGGTTTTTGTTTCCTTGGCTGGTGGTTCATTTTTCTTTAAGCTAGGTTTATAAGAAATGGCTGTGTGGCTACTTTCTTTGTATCTGGCTACCAAACAAAATCTTTTGCCTCTCTCTCTCTCCCTCCCTCCCTCTCTCTCTCTTTCCCTCTCTCTCCCTCATTCTCTGTCTCTGTTGTTTTGTATTTTGTTGTTCAAGACAGGGTTTCCCTGTGTAGGCTTGACGGCCCTGGAACTTACTTTATAAACCAGGCTGGTCTCGAACTCAGAGATCCACCTAACTCTGATTCCACTCAGCAGAATCTTTTGTTTAAATCTTTGATCTCATGGGAAAGTTCCTACCCTCATCTATTTCTCTCACAATGCTGTACAGTATTCAGTTGGAAACTGTTACTTGGAAAGCTTTTTTCCATGGCCAGCCCCCTGCCTTGTCCCAGTAATCACGATGGGGAGCACTGATGCCGCGTCATCTTCATCCTTGCTTTGTTTTAATAAGGAGCTTACAAACATCAAAAAGAAATTAAGTTAACCCCAACGGCCTATGCGGCATAGCGCCCCCTAGCACCAGAAAGGACTCTGTTAGAGATCACTAACCAGCCTGCTCTGTTGGAGGTAAAAGAACTAAGAGGCAGACTAGGGGCTCAGGGGTTTACTCTCCGCTTTGGCCCAAGAAACACCTTCCCTGTGAGCTCATTAGAAAGGAGAGGCATTACAATCCTAAAGGTTCATTCATTTCAGTGCTGGAGAAACAAGAGTTGCAGTACATGGCATTTGCAATTCCTACAGAAGGGCTCAGACTCAGTCTCCAGGCAAGTAGAGATGCAGTTTGAACTAAGACTGGCCCTTCATCCTCTACTGTGCATTCTACTCTGCATCCACAGCCTGTGTGATCCAGACAGGCTGAGACAGGCAGAGCTCATTTGAAACTCCATCTCTGGTCCTCTGGAACTGTTAGGGGAGTAGCAGCTGAGGAAGGAGCTTTAATCACAGAGCTCTTAGCCCTCAGTCAAGTGTCAGCAGCTGATAGGGTACACGATAGCAGGGGAAGAGAGAAAAGCAAGTGACTGCCCAGGAGCTGGGGAGGCAAATGCCTGGGTGCTGCTGCTGCACATGGAGTGGGTTGTGGACTTCTTTGAAGACAAGTTTGTATATGAAAGAGTCACATGCAGGAGCCATGGGGCAGAGTGAGGATGTGGAGGCCAAAGGAGTGAAGGAAAGGAGGGTCAAAAGAGAGAGCAAATGGGGGAGCAGAAAGGGAAACAGGAAGAGAGAAAGAAAAGAGGGGAGGAGAGTAAGAAAGGAAAGAGCAAAGGATGAAGCCATTAAGAGACTGTTTAAGCATAAGCCTGATGCATTCTGTTTAGGGCTTATCCCACTGAGCGATGGCTTGGGGCTTACATCACTGAGAGATATCAAGATGACACTCATATTTCTTTTTAAATTCTAAGACCCTCCTGAGTGGGCAGGGGACATAGTTCAGTCATCACAATGGCATACACACCCATGATCCCAGAACTTCACAGGTAGAGGCTGGAAGACCAGAAATTCAAGGTCAACTTTGGTAACACAGTGAGCTCCAGATTATCCTGGGGTACATAAGATCCTGTCTCAAACAAACAAACAAACAAACAAACAAACAATCTTCTTTCATTAGCACCTCCAGTGCCGCTAAGAAGAGTGTGGGTTCTCAGTACTCCCATAACCTTAACCCACAAAGGTTTGAACAAAGAGTTCTGAACAGGTCCTGATTTGAACTCCTCTTACAGCAAGATAAAGATGCATGGCCCTGGGGAGAGAAGGCTGCAGGGTACCTCTGGCTCAAACCACTGTGTGGAGATGCAGTCCCTGGGATTGCTGAGGGCTATCTGTAAAGCTACAGCTGATAGTTTTAGACTTAACAGGAAGTACAAGTTTAAAGGAAGGGATGCTGGTGGACCCACTACAGAATTTGTACCTCCTGTCTCCTTTGGGATAATCTGCATGCTGACTTTCATGCAGGCAAAGGCACGAAGAGACATTGCACCATGGGAGACCCCAGGGAGACACAAACCTAACACTGCTCAAAGGCAACCTTCAGCTGTCACCTTCCCGGGCCATAAAGACTCTTTTATTCCAAGGCTTGAATTGCTATTGATTTAAGGCTGTTTCATAGCAATGCAGGAAAACCTGTTATTTTCTCCTATGTAAGTGGGAGGAGTTTAACTAGAGATAGTGGATGGAGTTTCTTGCTCAGTGACACCATCATTGAGAGACAACTCCAAGGAGAGGACAGGCTCTCCCCTAGACCCCTAAGAGTCCTCATCTGAAGCCTAAGTGTCTCCAACTCTTTCATACTGGGAGTGTTTTTATGTGGTAGCATTGGGCATGTGCAAAGACAAGAGTGTCTGATTTTGCAAATGGTCTAGAAAGGGCTGGAACTGTTTCAATCTCTTCCTTGGTAGAGGGTCTTTGCCTTCCTTAAGCTCCCAAAGGCCTCTAGGACACTTTCCTCTTCCTAGTGAAGAAAACTTTGAGATGAGAAAAAGGAACCATGCATGTTTTTCCTAAAATATTCATCATCCCAAATGAGAGGTGTTTGTGGGCTATCACCAGGGCAGACAACTCTTGGGAAGACTTTCTTCTCCCCAAAGAGAAAATGAACAGAGAAGTCAACCCTAAACCCTGCCTTTATAGTCACTGAACATTGCTCATAACTCTGAAGTAAGGATTAGCCTTCAGGAATACCTAACAGAATTGTTTCAGTGTGCAAGAATTCTTGCAAGGTCAGGTCTTGCAATGTGCCATTCTTCCAAGTATGGATTACTCCATGAAATCCTATAGTGTGCGTATGTGTATGGTGTATATGCTACAAGCACGTGTCCTTATCAGTGTGTGTAAGTATATGTCTGAATAAATATTGTATGTATATATCTGTGAGCATGTGGGTATAGGTGCATAAATATCTATGTATAGGTGCACGAGTTTGTATGTGTATATGTGTTCATAGGCATGTATATGTATATATGTGAATATAGCTTGTGTGTTTGTATGTGTGGAGGTATCATTAGCTGCCCTCCCAGACTTACAAAGTACTGATTCACAGTGTTGATCTGCAAATAATTATAAATAATAGATTAACAAATAAGCCCCTGAATGAGTACCCTATGCAAGGAAGGTCTTCTGAGAAGGTGTTCAGAGTCTGCAGAGGGCTGTACCCACTAGTCACTAGATGCTTGCTCCCCTCCAAGGACAAAGAAAAGATTAAAAGGCTGAGTGAGGAGCAGCTCTGGAGAGAAGCGACCCCATAAATACAAGGTGTTGTTATTTTTATTTTTATTGGCACTTCTGCTGCCTTCAGGGGAGGGGGTAGGATATGGGAATATGGCTAATTTTCTGCTTGACTCCAGACACATTCTAAATTACTCAGCCACATTTTATTTTAAATTGACTAATAAAGAAACCTTACACCCCACACCTTCTCATATTTCCTTGGGTCATTTAATGTCCCCACCTTCTAAAGTGACTCAGTTCTGACAGGGAAATTGAGACTATGTGGAGGGTAAACCTACCTGATGAATTGTCCTGAGGTCAGTCTATCTGTCTGTCTGTCCGTCTATCTATCTATCTATCTATCTATCTATCTATCTATCTATCTATCTATCTTTTATCTCTTTCACACTCTTTCATTACTTTTTATCTTTGTCTTTTCCTATTTCTTCTTTTTATGTGCATACATACATGCTCCTGTGTGTGTGTGTGTGTGTGTGTGTGTGTGTGTGTGTGTGTGTGCATACAGATGCTCATGTATGATCATGTAATGGAGGCCTGAAGTTGATAACAGTATCATTCTTATATTTTTCTTGCATGTAATTGTGTGGGAGATTTTTTCAGTGTGTTTACATGTAGAGGTACATTTGCTGGTATATGTGCAAGTATGCACCCATGCATATGTGTGTGTATAGGCGATATTGGATGTCTTCCTCAATTGCTATTCTATTTAATTATTAAATCAGGGTTTCTCAATAAACCTAAAATTATCCAACTCCAGGAAGTCTAGTAACCAAGTTGCTCCAAGGATGCCATGTACCCCTTTAAGCTGAGACTACAGGTCTTAACTATGCAGCGATTATGTGGATATTTGGGAACCAAACTCTTCTTCTCATACTTGAATGACAAGTGTTTTATCCATTGAACCATCTCCTCAGTCATCACCACTTTATGTGATAAAGTCTATTGGATAAAGTCTATTATTGGGATAAAGTCTATTACTGAACCTGGAATTCACTGATTGGTGGAGCCTCAGGGATCCATTGACCTTTGCCTTGCCATGGCTGGGGTTACAGTCATGCATTGCTGCACCTGACTTTTCCGGTGGGTGCTGGGGACCTGACTTCAGATGCTCACCCTTGCACAGCAAGCATTTTACTGACTGTGCATCTTCCCAACCTTCCAGTTATCTTCCACTGAACCCATTTCCTTCTCCCTCCTTTGTTCTCAATTTGTCCACTCTTGAACACAAAGCTGGGAACAGGAGTCAGTCTGAATCAGAGTCTGCTTTGATGCACTTTGAAAGGGAGGGGGTAAAAAGGGAAAAAAGTATGTATGGCTCTTTGCTTTTTCCCTACATAAAAATAAATGGAAAACATTTTGCAAATGTCAAATGCTGTATAAAAAGGAAAAATATGAAGGGCATTGGACACATAAACAATGATACTAATGACAAATTTTACCTCTCTGAAAACCACTCACAACCACCCAATTCCAATTTGGAAGTTTTATCTCAAGGGTCAATAAACAGCTCTATCATAAATAGACTCTATGCGCAAAGAAATATTCCTCAGACATGTCCGAAGATGAAATTGAGAAAAACAGAAGAAAAATAAAGAAAAAGATCACTAGAGTTGGCCATTTACTTTTAATCATTTATTCATTTATTCAACAGTATTTGAAGTGAGACTATGTATTCCTGGTGTTGTAAGACACTGGGAGCATTATGTTTAGGACAGTGGAGGTGGCTGTGCCTGAATGCAGCAGGCTTGGGAAAGGAGACAGATAATTGTGGTATGCATATGCCAACAAGATAATGACTGATTATGGTGTTGCAAAACAGAAGGCTTTGATTGACTGTCCATAAGGTATGAAGACAAAGGGCAGTCTCCTGGGAAAATAATACTGAGGAGGCCAAAAGCAGAAGAAGGGCCAGGCACATAGAAAAACAGTGCTAAAGAGAGCAAGTACGAATACTCAAACATATAACACAATATTTGAATATTCCAGAAACTACCTGACAGCTAGAGTGGTTGAGCCCAGAGCAAGAGGAGAACTATAAAGAATACACCTTGTGTGTCTGTCCATGTTCTGGTGCTTCTGTGTTAAGATTCACTTTATTTTTTATTATGCGTGCACATGTGTGTCTGTGTGAATGTATGTCATATGTGTGTGCCTGGAGAGGCCAGAAGAGGGCCTTGGACCCTTTGAAATGAATTACAGGTGATTGTGAGCTGCCCAGCATGGATGCCAGGGAAAAGTGATAAGCTAGCCAGCTTCTATCTTAGGCTTAAAAGATCTCTTGTAGTAAAGACAAAGGGGTTTTGTTTCTGTTTGTGATTAAATCTGTTTCCCAAGGATTAGGCTATGTCCCTCCTATAACTACAAATGCTTCTGTGCTGCCCGTTCCAGGAAATGATAACTATATCTTCATTTCAAAAGGTTGTTATGACCATCTGTGACTAGCTGGTAATGACTGCCTTGTTATGACTACCTTGCTATGACCACTTCATAACCATATCTTTGTTTTAGGAGACTGTTATTCTCTTCTTGTTATGCTTATGTTCTGCTTCTGTAAACCCTGCCTATTTGCCTTCCAAACCCCTACTTTAGAAATCCCCTACTCCTAAACTATAAGAACCCCGATCTTATCCATGTTTAATGCTGATGTCATGAACCCCACGTTTAGGGAGAGACAGCCCATATATACACATTTTATAAAAGCTTGGTTTAATTAATTTGGCCCTGATGATATGGGTTGGTGAGTTTTCACCTTGCATTTGTGGGATTTAAAAAAAAAAAAAGCTGGGTACTTTTGCAGAGCAGCAAGTGCTTTTTCTCCTGAGCTATTAGGATAGTATATTTCTATAATAACATAAAAACCCACTGCAGCATCTGATAAGGAAGTTAAAATGGACTGGCATTGTTGTAGTTAGCATCATGGAAGTTTACCTAGATTTTTGTGTGTTGGTAGCTTGGTCTCAGAATGGCAGTATTGAGGTATATAAACTTTCAGGAATGAGGCATTGCGGGATGCCTTTGGCTAAGTAGAAACACATATTCATAGCAGCGACTGGGATATTCCCTTGTAGGATCCTGGTTAGTTCCTGTACGAGTCTTGTTATAAATGCAGAAGCCTAATCTCCCCCAAGCTCACCTACATCCTGGCTCAGGATGGTTGGATTGATGTCTTTCAAAAGTTTCCCTGGCTAATGTCATCGTATGAAAGATAGCAGTGACTCTGATCAGATGAGACAGAAAGAAGACAAAGTGAAAGAGAAAGGAGGATCCACAGACAACATGAGCCCGAGCCTAGAAACACTCTTGTGTATTTTATTCTTGTAAAGACCTAAGATGTGAGAATGCTAAGGTCAGACAGTTTAACTCAGTCTTAAGAAAATGATGCTGCCCTGTCTACTATGAGTCCTTTATCAGGCCTCCACTGTTACAATTTGTCCATCCTTCCAGGAGAAGGCAATACGTGATGCTAAACGGGACATTTATATCTCCTCCTCTAAGGTTCAAAAAGCATCATAGAAGAAGGGTCAAAAATCGGTGTCAGAGCTACGAGACAAAGAGGCAGGCCACCAAAAGACACCTTCTGGGCATGACCTGACAGTTGTAATCAAAAGGTCATCACATGAGGTTCCAACATGTGATAGAAGCAGCAGGAACCCATCAACACTGCATCACAAAAGGAGACGCACACATGAGCTCCGCCTCTCTCTGAAATACTGAGTCAGCTGGGCAGCTAGTCATTTCTAGTCAGTTTCTTCAATAGTGTGGTCATTGATAAGTTGCCTGTGATGTAGTACATGAACTCTCATCCATGCTAGTGTAGGCCAGCCCAATTAACCCCTCAGGAAAGGAAGACCGAAAGTCAGAGAGAACTCCTTGGTATGAGGAAGGTATCTATGGAAGTGAAGGGGTATGAAAGAGGGTTCTGGGCTGAAAGCAATTGGAATTCATTATATATAAATCTGCAAAGAATGAGAATAAAAAGCTCATCAGTGGCTCCCTCTAAAGAAGTTCAATTCCTAAGTCTTATGGTTTTTGAACATGTACCTTTCTATGAACATGTACCTGTATATGTACCTTTATAGCACCCCTCACCACTTTCATCAGATTATCCTGTGACGAGGTATAATAACTCCCCCAAGCAGCTTTCTGAGGTCCATCAGAGGAAAGCTCCAGTCAGCTTTTGATTCCCAGAACCAAGCTCTGTGTCTAGCATCCTGTAGGCTCTGTGAAACCAATAAACATCAAAGTAGATGACCTGAAATTAACTCTGACTATCCAAGATATGAAGGACAGGAAGTAATCTGAGACTAGCACCAACACCCACCCATCATTTCCTGGTCTTCTCTCAGGATCCTCCTACTCCCTCCCCAGCAGACTGTAAGTCTAGACACACCATTCAGAGATATCCGGAGCCTCCTTGACTGAGATGACTCATAGCTGGCTCACTAACCACGCGGAGTTCCCGGGGGTCTTCTGAGGGTGGCTTCCTGGCAAAGCTCTGGAGGGAGGAGGCTCCAGCCTGATTTTCAGCTGAGCTTCATCCTCACACCCTCCTTTTCTCTCCACTCCCACCTTGGGCTATGAGCCTTGGAAGCCATGCATGAAATGGCAATTTCCTATGGAATTATTTCACAAAAGAACCTCACAGGACTCTGTTCATGGAAAATTCATAGGAGATCAGGGTCTTCGGAGCGAGGTATGAGAATGCAAATAAGATAAAATAAAATAACACATACTGGGCACTGGGCAGCATCATGCCACATTCCCTATAAGTCATTTCTGACTCATCTCTTGATCCCCTCACTCCCAGTTCAATAATTTTTGTACAAGTTACCACTGAGAATTTGTGCTTTAAGAGTTTTTAAATAGGACACATTGATCCATATACTGCCAACAAATTGACATGGGAGTGGGAACAAGTCCATTTATTCATCCACAAAAGAAACAGTATGGTACCGTCACATAAGCTTATACATTCATTCACAGATTTTAGCCTCTTAAAAATTTAATTAGCTTACAAAAGTAGCAGTGTTCCTCATGACATTTTCACAATCTGACTGGTAGCTGACACATCCCTTTCTGCTCTGCTCCATCCATCCTCCCCCAGCATCCCTACCTAAACCCTTCCAGCCCAGTATTCCCCTTCTGCATTAATATCTCAAGTCTTCATTAACTTCTCTACTGCTGCCCACTGAAGCCTCTTTCCCACATTTTCTGGGTTACTTTCAGCTTTCCCACATATACTCACTTCCATAGGAGTACAACTATGCCTTCTAGAACCATGTGTTTAGGAAGGTAGACAATACAGCCAACACACATGCAGTCACACTCACACACTAAATAAGGAGCATAAAAAAATGAATAGTATCCATAGTAAAGAGTTGTGAAGGGGGGAGGTTGAATATGAAGGTAAGGGTCAGAAAAGGTACCAAAGATTCAGGAAGCTGAGGTGGCCTTTAACTAGCTGCTAAAGCTGTGAAGAAGCCTACTATTCAGAGACTGAGGAAAAGAATGGCAAAGCCAAGATTTCTAAAAGACTAAAAGCCTTGGCCTTGACCACTTTCTTACTGTGGATTTCTTTGTGCAGCCTCTTATATTCATTTTCATTTTCATCCTCTCTCTCAGCTACCCAGTTACTTCTCTTCATTTCAGAGTTTCACCTCTCTGTCCTCTTTGCCCAATCTGGTCCTCAAACCCAATCTTTTTTTTCTAAGATTTACTTATTCATTTTATGTATATGAGTACACTATAGCTGTCTTCAGACACACCAGAAGAGGGCATCAGATCTCATTACAGATGTGGTTGCTGGGAATTGAACTCTGGACCTCTGGAAGAGCAGTTGGTGCTCTTAACCACTAAGCCATCTTTCCAGCCCTCCTCAAACCCAATCTTAGCATCCACATTATCTGATTACCCTTCTGGTGTCCACAGCATTTTTATTTCCTCCGCTGTAGGATATCAGACCTATGAGTCTCCCTTCTTTCTAAAACCTTTTCGTTTTAAAACAAGACTGAGATAGAAGTTCTGTTATGCAACCTTGGGAAAGTGTAATGAGTAGCTTTGTCAACTCAGCTCAACACAATGTAGAATTACCTGTGAAGAAAGGCTCAGTGAAGGAGTATTCACTTCCTGTTGGCCTCTCAGCATATTTATGAGGTATTGTCTTTAATTAATTAATGTGGGAAGACCCAGCCCACTGTGGGTGACACCATTCCCTAGGAGAGGACTACTAAACTACATAATGGTGAGAGAAGTTGTATTGAACAATACAAGCAAATGTGAGAAGCATATATTCAGTCTCTCTTCACTATAGATGTGAAATGACTAGAACTTTGAATTTTCTGTCTTGACTTCCCCAAAATGGTGGACTGCAGTCTAGAATTGTAAGCCAAAATAAACCTGTCTTTCTCCTAAGTTGCTTTTAGGCAGGAACTTTATCACAGTCACAAAAATAAAATTAGAATAACACAGTACTGAATCTCTCTCTATCTTCATCCAATAGGGTAGCAGTTAGGCACAAAGGACCACAGAGTACATACATTATAGCTTGGCTAAATCTGAGTGATTTTCATTTAAATTAAAATCATTTTCCATTTGTATAGCTACTGTGACCACCAGCTGCCATGTTGACAGTACAAGAAGTACAAAAAGAACTAATCTTGGTCCACTTTCTGGCAAATGAGATGGCAACATGGGAAGATGGCTCACTGAACAAAAACACTTGCTCTGTGAGCATGGTACATAGAGTTTTGAATCTCTAGCATCCATGGAAAAAAAAACAGGCATGGCCATGCTTTCCTGTAACCGTCACTGGGGGAAAGACACAAAGAGATCCTAAGAGTTTCTTGGCTAGACAGCACAGCTAAGATCAAGAGCTTCTGGTTTCATGGAAGATCTTGTCTCAAGGCCATAAAGTGAGAAATAGAGGAAGACACTCAATATCCTTTCCTAACTACATAGGAAAGGATACAGACATGTATACTCATGTGCACACAACACATACATAACATGCATATATAAAACCATATATAATATATATATGATATATGTATATGTCTATTTGATGTGTGTATATATGTTATATATTATATCATGCATGCATATCACACACACAAACATACATACACACACACACACACACACACACACACACACACACACACACACAATCACCACCACCACATAAACCACACAGGGATCAAACCCCTACATATCATCATCACTGCACATGCTACATGTACCACCACCACACACAGAGAAAGTTTTTCTGACTTCTTAATTGAGATCTTACCCCGAAGCCCTGACCAGAGGGCAAATGATCTGAAGAGATATTTGTGCCCCTTCTTGCTGCTGGCTGGTCTTTTTTTTTCACTTGCAAAATGAGTGCATTTAACAGGCAAGCATAAGCATGCAGCTTGCAGGTCACAGCTGAAGGAAAGACACAAAAGGCCTCCTCTCCATGTGCCACAGCAACAGACCTAGGAAAAAGGGGCTCCCTTCCAGGCCCAAAGGATAGAGATGTGACCCTAAAACTCCTGGCTATTCTTCTTTCGTAAGTCCCATTTCCTCTCCTGACACATTAATATTTAAAAAATATCTTGAAAAAAGCAACAAAGCAAAATCAGAGAGAAAGGAATCAATGTGGGTACCGGACATCTTCCTCTCAGGAAAGTCCCAGTTAGCTCATTCCACAGTTAGTTTGTCTGTCTTCGACACTGGCTCACTCACAATGGCTAGAGACATGGCAGGGGAAAGGTAGGCCTCTTTATTCTGTGTGCCCACATCTGTCCAATTTTTTTCAATTTCTGTTTCCCAGTTTCTTTGGAATATAGTGAAGCAGAAGGGGGCATTGGTTTTTGTGCATACGAGTTCAGCATCAAACCTGCCTGAGCATCCCATGGTGCTGACGTTCTCGGCTGGAAGGTGTTCTGTGTTCCACACAGCTCAGCCACAAGCACTCCTTTGAGGACCCTGCCTAACCAGCTTTGAGCTTCACTGAGACAGTCTGCACTTTTCAGAAAGTTTGTCTGGTCAAAACAACAGCAGCAACAAGAAAAAACTTTCACTGTTGCCTGGGGCAATGGCTCAGCTGGTGCTGTGCTTGCAGCACGAACGTGTGGGCCTGAGTTTAATTCCCAGGTGGCAGGTAAAAAGCCAAAGCACTGTGCTACAGGCTTGTAACCACAACAATGTGGAGGTGGGGGAAAGTGGATCCCTAGAGTGGAACTTTTAGCCAGCCAACCTAGTGTAATGAGTGAGATGTGCGACCAGAAATGGTTAGCAGTTAAAGACCCTTGCTGTCAATACTGATGACCTGGGTTAAATTATGTAGAACTGACCTTACAGGCTTGAATGCACATATTCAAATCAATAATAAACAAATAAAGGTACTCTTCAATTTGGGGGTAGGCGTTCAGTGAACAGAGGACTCTGTCACTGAATTTGATAACCAGCGACCAATGCCTGGGACTCATGGTAGAGACAATAGACTCCCTCAGGTTATCCTCTGATCTCACTCAGAAGCCTGGAATGTGCGTGCCCCCCACCCCACAAATGCACACAATGTATATAAATACAATAATAATAACAACAACAACAAATAATATACCACAATGGAGAGCACACAAAGAGGAATTGCACCTGGCATTGTTCTTCAGATGCAAGTACATCTTTAGGTACACCCCACAACATGAACACACATGGGTGAATACTATATATATGTGTGTGTGTGTGTGTGTGTGTGTGTGTATGCACGTATATGTGTGTGTGTATGTATGTATGTATGTATGTATGTATGTATCTTTCTGACAGTCTGTCTTTCTCACACAGTTTTGGAAAAAGGCAACTCTACTCCGGTGGCCTAATGCACATGAAGCAGTGTGTTCCACACACACAGAACTGTCAGGGATCTCAGAGCTGGGTTTGAACGGCTCTCAGTCTAAACAACCTGTAAAAGAGCACTGCTCTGTCAAAAAGACCAAAAGAAGTAGCACAAGGCCTCATGAATGAGTACGCACAGTTAAATGAAAAATGTTAATCACATCATATTAGGAGGGAGACAGGGTTAAATTGGGGAAATTTCCATTCGCTCCAGCCTTATCTCTTGTTGCAACAATCCAGGTGATTAATCCCCAATATTCTTCAGGGATGCAGTGGACAGCAGCAATTACATTAACAACTACAGAGTTTATGCTCAGAGATTCAAAAATGAAAGCCGAAACACTTTAATTTTTCACAAGTTGTTACCTTAATTATCTTCTTATTGCTCTGTCTCTTTTCCCTCATTACCAAAACACACCCCTTCCTGAATTCACAGGTCCCTTTAATTTGCCACAGCTCAGAAGCAATGTAAGAAATGTCATCAGAGATACAGACCCATAAATCTTACTTTGTGTGTGCTCGTGGAAAACAAATTGTTCTGCTGTGCCTAGTCTCGGTGTTCACTCTATAGAGGGTATGTGTTTACACTTCACTGGGAAGTGTTGGACTGCCTATAATCCTGTGCCTAGGGCAGGGTTTCTTAGACTTAAAAGAAGTTATTAACTCTCTCTCTCTGTCTCTCTGTCTCACTCTCTCTTTCTATCTGTCTCTCTCTCCCTCTCTCTCTCTCTCTTTGTGTATGTGCATCTGCATGTGTGTCTGCATGTGCGTGTATGTGTGTGTGCATTTTTCCCCTCAGAACATAGCTGAACTGTCAGCAGGGCAACTCACTCTGTAAAGATCAATCAGTTCTCAGAGAGCGCAGCTAATCAAAATTGAAACAAAATAAAACAAAAACATAGGGGAAAAACCTAACAATCAGAGCAAGAGAGGGTATGCTGCCTTGTGAGGTTTTAGCGGTTCCCCTGGCTGCCGTGCACTGAAACTGTAACCATTACTAGCTATCTGCATATCACATAGGTCCCTAACAGGAACCAGCAGCCCTGGTTGCAAGTCAGCATCCACACCATCCCTCTGCAGCAGCACCCTCAGCACCACACGACCTCACTCGGACAGACGCTGCTTGGCCTGCTTGGCGCAGCCAGGATACTAGGCAGGCTTTGCGCATGTGGATGGAGGTTAAGTGCATTTCTTTCCTTTTCTTTGCAAAACACTGTTTTCTGACCGAGGAAGTGAGAGAATCGGTGAGCATTAAGAAAATAGAGCAGCTATCTGGAAACTGAATGAAAGGAAAAACAAACCTACCACCCAAGCCTGAGCTGAAAACGGGGATGGGATGAAATGATTGTGGATCCAACTTGGAGAGGGCAGGAGCACTTAACAGTAATTGGATGGATGGCACCCTCAGTGCCTCAAGAAGTGATCTCCATCACTGTAAATCCTGTCTCTAGCTGATGTGAGCAGCTGGGATGAGTCCATATACCAGGGCCGAGCATTTTGCTTAGTCTATTCTCTGCATTTCCAAAGTTTCACAGCCAAATGCCATCTCCCTGGAGAGTGTCCTCACAACAAATTATTAGCAGAGTTCTATTGATCATCACCCAAATGGCAAAAAAAAGAAAAAAAAATCTCAATAAATTTCATCTGGACCTTTACGGAAACCTCAAAAATGCATTCCGCCTCTCTCTGCTGACCACCGTTTTTATGCTCGCTATTGTATTTGCAGGGCAGTCAATTTTATACAGCATAACAAACTGCCAAGTGCTAACGTGATTCCCTCCATTACTGGGGCCCATGTATTAAATTTAGTGAAGCACAATATCAGACTTCAAATATTGCAAGGCTTGGAATTGAATGCCGCAGAGCCTAATGCTATCAACCTGACAGGTACACTGACATATTAAGTAGGGTATCATGTATTCATATTTGGAGCTGATGTTATGTTTCTGTTTAGCTGTATATTTCTGGATTAGCCATGATATTTCAAAAATGAACGCTGTGTTCTGGAGTACAAGGAGAGACACACAACAAAACCTTCCCATGTTCTTCACTCTCTGCCATCTCTCCCTCCATCTCATGCCTTGGCAGAGCAGGTTAATTAGTACTTTTTAAATGATGTAATTATACATCATCTATGGAAACAGTAAGTGCATCTCAAACAAAAGTCATTTCGAAAAATCGACAGTTCTCTTTCTGCCTTCTGCCAGTATCAGCACACTCTAAGATGCCATCTTTGCGCAGAAAAAGGAAACATCCTTTGTTAGACCTATCTCACTGACTTTCTGATTAATTTTTCCTTCCTTGCCATTGAGTTTTTTGTTTACTTCCAGAAAAGGAACAGAGATGAGGGGGTTGCTGTGGGACATTTTGCTTTATTCCAATGTCACTCTGCCATCTTAGCCATTTCTCCACGGTTGAAAAGATTCAGAGCCCTGCACTGGTCCTCAGTTACCATTCATCTCTTCCAGCAGAGCTCACTGACCCATAGACAGAGCACACTCCAGCAGCCAAAGCTTGTCCATATCCCTCTCAAAGCCTTTGCATGCGAAGTAATATTCTGCCCCAAATATAATTTTTCTGACAATGAATATAATTTAAAAAAATTATATAGTTGCTCTTTCCATCCTTTTTTTCCCCCTAAAGTCTAGAAAATCTGATACTCAACTCTCTTTCTAGGTCATTAATTCTGATATTAAAAACTGCATTTTGTATGCATATAAATCATAATATCAGAACCTGGTTTTGCAAGAATGAGGTCACTTCTGAGAATCAAAGAAGCAAGAGGGGCTGGGACAGCTGATGGCTTATTTTCTATTTCTAGTTCATGGATTTATCAGCCATAAGAACAGAAATGCAGTCTGTGCAGAGGGCATACTCGGCACTGCCAGGACACTGCTGAAGCCTTGGTGGTTGCATGCATGCATATGTATCTGTATATATGCATAATGCATTTTAATACATATATATTTTAACTTTGACGACTTTGCTGTTGTTAACCTACTCACAAAAGCAGAATATGGGGCATTCCATATGAGTTTGATATCCTTACAGAATATTGTAATGGTGAGCTTTAATTGACAGTGTGACTACGGTGTTTGCTTTAATCAACTTGCCACAACTTGGAATACTGTGAGTGTGAAGTGAACCAAAAGCATGATTCTCCCATGGATTCTGCCTCCCGAGTCTCTACCTGGAGTTCCAGCACCAACTTTCCTCAGGGACAGACTTAGTACCTGGAAGTCTAAGCCAAACAAACCATTTCTCTTCTAGCTGCTTTTATTGTACCACAGCAACAGACATAAAACTAGACATGGGTACATGTTGTAACATACAGTGGGATTTCCTTATATTTTACTACACCATTTGGCCCATGTATGTGAACTGTCTATCCATCAGTGGGTAGAAATTCACTCCCACCTCTCAGATACTAATTCTGCATTAAACATGGGTGTACCAGGCATCTGTGTGTTTTGAAGCTCCTCCAACTAATCCTCGTGTGCAGATGGGTAAAAAAAGCTACCTTGTTTTGCTCTTGCTGAGGCCCTCCTTCCTAGAAACACTTGCAACACATCCCATATCAAAGGTATTCTCCTTCAATACTTGATTTCATTTTAACCAAATATTCTGTGGCTAGATCACAAATCAGAGGAACTGCAAAACTCATGTGCATAAGAGTCCCTGGTCAGATGCACATGGGACTCTTGGATTACTATCTCTGGGAAAGAGGAGGATGTACAGGAGGGAGGCTGTGCCTGTCTCCCTGCCTCCCATCTCCAATGTCAGCCATGCTCCCTCTCTCATATGATAGCCTGAGCCTTCAACTGACAAGGATAGAGTAAAAACAGGTTTCCATGTTCAGTCAAACTCCAGCCCTACCCCTTTCTCCACTTGAGAACTCCATTGCTTTCAGTGACTTACTTCCGCTTTACCATCATCTCTCGCCTACTATGAAATGGAGATTATAAAATCTATCTGGACAAGCAATAGAGACAAAGTAGCAAGCCAGGACAGGAGACTGAAGTAGCCATTGTCTAAGCAGAAGCTATTATTCTGAGAATAAAAAAGACCATTTAAAGCCATGAAGTTCTTCCTTTCAAAATACACATCTGATTAAAACTAAGAGAACCAATCAGTTCCTTTTTTAGTCTCTCTGTCTCTAAACAGGACTGATCTCCAAACTGAAGACAGTCATTTCTGTCCATGGATACTCTGGTGACCTCTTTTTTTTTTTTATGAGACCTAGAATCTCTTCTCTCTCTCTCTCTCTCTCTCTCTCTCTCTCTCTCTCTCTCTCTCT
>JANHMN010000002.1:86497406-86527989 GCA_030674055.1 Rhabdomys pumilio | reverse complement strand
ACATTATAATTGTATATGATTTTTTGCATTATATTGTATATGATGAATATATACTGATCAAAAATACATAAAAGGTGTAGCTTTTAAAATCATCTTTGAGGAACATTAACTAATATCATCTTAAAGCAGTCAGTTCAGCTGGTACACTGAAGAAGCATTATTTACATAGTTAATGTTTAAAGTCTTAGCTAGGCCTGGGGTGGTGGAGTATTCCTTTAATCCCAGCACTCAGGAGACAGATCCAGGCAGATCTCTGAGTTAGAGGTAATCCTGGTCTACAGAGTTAGTTCTAGGATAATAAGAGGTACACAAAGAAACTCTGTCTCAAAAAAAAAAAAAAAAAAAAACAAACCAAACCAAACCAAAACAAAACAAACAAACAAACAAACAAAAAACTGAATAAACAACATCTTGTCTAGATTGCTTCAAAGCTAACCAACCCTTTTCCCAGGTAGTATTATATATTTGGTTTGCTCCAATCCCAAACTTTAACCAACTCACATGGATATTTAACACATCTGCATGCTTTGGCTCTATGCAAGACACATGGGTGACCACATCGGCGTGCAAAGACAGCTGAGAAGGAACTAGAGATGTATCACAATAGGGCTTCGTTTTTGCTCAATTCTCTCTCCCCCTTTGTGTGTGTGTGTGTGTGTGTGTGTGTGTGTGTGTGTGTGTGTGTGTGTACAGTAAATTACATATTATATCCCAAATCCCAAGTTAGGAGAGAAGTGTGAAGGGACAAGCTGCAGAGGCTGAAGACACTCATTTCTTTCAGGAAGGGAAGGAGGCAAAAGGCTCGCTGTGTTCTGTGTTCAGCTTTGGAGGGACTGTGCAGAGAAAGGAAGTGTTTGGGAAGCATTCAAATGACAGAAGAGAAAGATTGGGCTGCAAGAGAGAAATCAGTGGCACGTGGTTTCTCATTAGGCTCACTGTGTCTCTTGCATTTGGAAGCACGCACCAGTGCAGATTTCAGCATTGCTTGAGTGCTTCTTCAAATGAATAGCACTCACTCATGCAAACTGCATGGCCTGCTGAGGTTCCTTTATTAAAGTATAGAGAAAGCACACCCTTCCTTCTCAAGCGTAGAAATTTAGAGGGTCATACCTGAGACCTTAAACCTCCCTGACAAAACGGCAATGTTGTGCATGTGTTCGTGCATGCCTGCATGCGTCTGTGTATTCACTCACCCAGGAAAGAGCATATGGAGGCTGGAGAAGGACATTGTGTCTTTTCTTCCATCATTTCTGCATATTCCCTTGAGACAGTCTTTCACTGTTACTGGGAGCTCACCATTTTGGGGGTAGGTGAGCACCAAAGATCTATCTGTCTCTGTCCTCCTCCCCAGCCCTGAGGTTACAGACATATACAGGTATACGGGGTACCTAGGTGGGTGATTGGGAGCTGAAGTCTGGTTCTCATGTTTTTATAACATGCATTCTTACACACTGAGCTATCTCTTCAGCCCTTAGAAATACATCTTATAGAAATATCCATATAAATAGATATGTATGAATTGAGTTGGTCATGAAGTATTTGTCAAAATATGGTAGTGGGAGCTCATAAGTTTCTTCAATAAGAGAGTGAGTATACAAATCAATGAAGACTCAGTTGGTGAGTGATATAAAGAACATATATATATATATATATATATATTAAGCAAACTATATGCTGGTGTGACAACTCAGTATGTAAAACTATTGCCTTGCAAACATGAAGACCTGAACTAGATACTCCAAACTAAAAATCAGGCCCAGTAGTGTGCATTTGTAATCTCAGCTCTAGGGAGGTAGAGATGGAAAAATCCTTCAGCCTCAGTAGCCAATCAGTCTAACCTACTTGATGAGTTTAGAGCCAAGGAGAGAACCTGTCTCAAAAATCCAAGGAGGACATCTGAAGAACAATAGTTAGGGACATACAATGTCCTCCATATACATGTATACACACACACACACACACACACACACACACACACACACACACAAGATATCTCTGTACATATTCATGTTCAAGTATCTTCAACGTGCATTCACTGAAACTATAGTAGTCAATAAAAAAGTCATATACATTATACACCCTCAGATGGATTTGAACTTGAAGCACTTGGTAGGTTTACATCATCAAATGTCAGCAATAGAAAACAGTTCCCTTGAATACACTACCAGACAGAGGTGTTGGAAGACACTGTAAACAGGAAAAAGGTGCCCAGCAAAGAATGAAAGGCAACTTTAACTCTTTGCTTTGTAAGCATTTTCACTGTTGTAATATTTTAGAGCAATTCTCCCCACTGAGCTGTGTGATAAAATTAGCACCAGAATACAGAAAAGCTAAGGGGCTGCAGAGCATCTCTGTGCAGGATTATAATGGAATTTGCCATCTAAAGTTTCTCTGTAAGTCAGCCCTAGAAATGTCTGCACACAGGGCTAGTCTCTTCCAGGAGAGCTCAGGGTGATTATTTACTTTTAAAAGCCCAAGTAAATAATATTTATGCTTACAGAGATTTGAATTTGGAGTTGACAGACTAGTAGATGTATGTCATCATTCATCCTGTCCAGCTCTGGGTAACTTCACTATAGTTCACTTCACCCGACAGTCAGGTGGGTCTAAGTTCCCGTGTATGTGATGTCATCAATAGCAATTTCCAGGCATCTTATGGAGGTGCAAATGCCAGTAGAACAGCACATTCACTTCCTTCTAGAGGACGTCAGTTAGATCACCACCTATGTGCCATCATGTCTCAGTCACCACTGGTTCATCTCACCACAAGTCCTCCTGCTACACAACTAACTAAAGATGTCCAGAAAGATGACATGACTTTTCCCTGATAGCAGCAAAACAGCTCAGACATGGTGTTCTTCATCAAGGTTTTGGGAGCTTAAACTCTCCCTCCCCCCACCCTCTCTCTCTCCTCTTTCTCTCTAGCGCCCCCGCAACCCCATGTATATGTGTATATACTAGTAGGTGTATGGGTACATGTACTACCACAGAAAAAACTTATGGACAGAAAGTATGTTTAAGAGAACCTTATTTTCAGACTCGAGATTTTAAAAATATCTATAAAGAATACAGTATTTAGTTACTGACCAGGCAATGGACAACATGTCTCTGAATGACCATTCTGCTTACAGTAAATTATATAAGGCACACAGAGATGTAGAAAGCGAGGGAGGTTCTGATTTCTTGACATCAGTGACATTAATAATTAATGACTTGGACTAGTGCATAGGATCATGAAGGACTTTTTGTTTCTATTGAAATGATTCTCTCTCTTGCGTCCACTCCCCTACTCTCTTCTCTTCCTCCTCGCCTATCTTTGCTCCCTCTCTTTCTCTCTCTCTTTCACTCTCTCACTCTCTCTCTGTCCATCTGTATATAGACTGTTTCTGACTATCATCTATGTCTATCTATCTATCAATCTATCTATCTATCTATCTATCTATCATCACCTCTCCTTCATCCCTTACTGTGTCTCACTGAAGTTCACCATGTATATGTCAAACCATAACTGTCTTTCTAGGGTTAAACCTGTGAGGAGGCAGCACGAGAATTCACTCTATTAATTGTGAATGAGAGCACCTGCAGTAGCTGCAGCGTCCACATCAGCAGCTTTTCAATTCAGCACATCAATCTATGTGTGGATGATAGTGCTAGAATTATAAACTTTATTTCCCTCCTTGGGGAGAAAAAAAATCAAATAATCTAGCCAACACCTTGAAGATAAAAAGGATTCAAAATAGCAACCAGAATAGTTTTATAAATAGTTTTATAAAGATCAAGTCCTTTTGGAATAATCTAATCTTCTTCCACAGGAAAAGTTTGATATGAGGCAGAGGTAGGAACCATTTTTATCCCAGCCAACACTCGGCAATTTGCTGGGAAGACTCCCTGGATGTACGGGCATTGCTTCATCTTCTTTCACACACAGGAGATGGGCTGATAAAACTGATATATTCAGCAAGTCCTCCATTCCTCCCCACCCTCCCCACCCCCAGCAGCATAACCACATTCCACACTTGCACGCGTTTAAAAATATAATATAATCAAAGGAAGCATTATTCTTACAAAGCCTATTAAAAGAGCCAAGTAAATTCATACAGCATAATAAAGATGATTTATTTACCAGGAGGAAAAAAATTGGTAGGGGAAATAGTGTGGCTGAACCTCATCTACAAAACCAGGTTCCCATAGAATATTAATCTTCATTGATTAGTTAGGAAGAAGCGCAATGCTTAGACTTTTACTTGTATGGCATAAGTTAATTCAGATGCTTCAGTCTGACAAAGCTCCATCTGATCGCATTGAACTCCTTAATTCTGAGCATTGCAGAATATTCTATTTGCTTCTTGAAAACATCAATTTATGTCCAACAACATCTGTAGGAAAATGAGATTTGCCAAATGTCTCAAAATAGGAAACCACAGCTCTTTGGCTTTTAGAGAACAGTAGATTTTATTAACTTTTTTTTCCTTTCATTGCATCATGCCATGTGAGAATAACAAGAAAATAAAAGGAATCTATATTCTCTTGTAAAAATACTGTACACTATCAATTCCAGAGAGTGCATGGAAATACTAGTGTCTTTCTATGACCTCAAATTAAACCTTTTACTCTTGTATCATAGATGCCAGTGGGAGAAACTCCCAGTCCTCAGCACTTGTCACTGCTCTTGGGACTAGCATATACACATTACAGCCACAATTCAACGAGATTTTCTCCTATGCCATCATCTCTGTGTAACATGATTTCCACAAAGAACAAAAGTATCAGAATACTTTTGTGACTATTAATGTTAGGTTCTATTCCGCTAGGCTGCACGTCATTTACCTCTGACAAGCACATACAGTTCAAGTCCTTTGTGTCCTAAATTAATACCCCAAATATCACCAGAGCAGTGGCATTGATGTCAGCAGAAAGATGGATCCCTTTTATTAACTACTGTGCACCTGAGGGTCTTGGATTTTAAAGTTAAAGCAAGCACTGTGTTCCCATGTTCTCCTTATGTGTGAGCCTCTCTGTTCAATATGTTCAAGTCTTGGCTCCACTAACACTTCCTGCCCCAGGCAAATGACTTTCCTGACTTTCCTGCACTGTCCCACATGTCCTCAGCATGTTTGGGTGTGTGTTCTTTGTGTGCGTGAATAAACCTACTTGTGATATTACATGTGGAGGCTATAGGATGACTTCAGATGCTGTCCCTCAGGCACTGTCTACCCCTTTTTAATTAAGGCATGGTTTCTCTGTGTTGGAACCCACCAAGTCAATGAAGCTAGCTGGCCAGTGGGTCCCAGAGATCACCCATCTCTCTATTGACTGCACTGGGATTATAAGCATGTGCCACCAAACCTGACTTTTGTAGGAATTGAGCTCAGTTCCTCATGCTTTCATGTCAAACTTTGTTGGGAGCCGACTTTAAGCAAAAAGTGGCTAGAAAGCAGCTATCAGCTTTGCAGCCATCTTGAGTCATATACCCTGACATGAGACTTGGTTTTCAACAGCCTACAACAGCTGAAGCACACTCTGATATCCCACATATCTTGTTTTGCTGTTTAGTGCCCACAGCTGCAAGGAGCAAGTGGTACCCACGCCTACAAAGCATGTGGTGCACGTGTTGTCCACGTGCTATCTACGCCATATATGCCTGTAAAGCGCACGTGCTGTCCACGCCTGTAAGGTTTACGTCATATCCACACCTGCAAGACATGTGGTATCCACGTGCCTACAAGGCATGTGGCAAAAGCCTATAAATACCCAGGATTTCCTTGTAGTGTGTGTGTTTGTGTGTGTGTATGTGTATGTGTGGGGTAGTAGTAGTAGGTATAGTGGTGTGTGTATGGTGGAGACAGTAAAGAAGACTTTACTACAGATCCTCTGGCTTGTCTCTGTTCTTTGCAGCTCTTCCCCTTCTCCCCCCACTCTCTCTCTTGCTAAACCCAGACCTGCGGAACAGAGCGGGCCGCTATAGTTTGGCCCCCAAACGTGGGCAAGAGTGGTCCTTTACAGTTAGCTCGGGTCTTTTACAAAACTTGGCTGACAGAGCCATCTCTCCAGCCCTTATAGATGATATTATTAACATGTTATCTCAACAGAATTTTAAGTAAAGAGGTGAGTGGGAAGCCATCTACCCTGTGAGATGAGCAGGGACATTTTACTTAATAGGAATTCTCCTCAATAGTTTCCACTGCTGTTTGTCTGTGGGTTTATATGGACACAAACCTCTGCCACTTGTGTGACTTAGGTGGAGGCAGTGATGCCAACATTACCCCATCATATAGCATAGTGACTATGTCAGAAGAGTCATAGACCAATGACATGTTGGTCTCACATGCTTAATTAATTAATTAATTAGTTAATTAGTTAATGTATCCTCTTTCTTCCACCTTAATATTTCAAAGCTTAAAATCACTGGCACCTTTAAATAGGAGTTCCATCTCTACGTGACTGACGTTACCTTTAGCATCGTATCTCTCTAGTCTAGACCTGTGATTCCTGGGCTCTATGAAGTCCTATCCTCTTATTTTCCAGTTTCTGACCACACAGACTTTTTCCCCTCTGCAAAGCTACTTCTAGCCCAAAGGCACTCATCCTCACTGGCTCAATGTACATCACCTTCCAGGTGAGGTTTCCCTGGGGGCCCTTTTCCTTCAGAGTTATACATTTTCTGAGAGTTTAGAGAAGCAAGGGAAAAATTGCCAATTCACTGGCTAGAAGCAAACTGGATGGGAGAGGAGCAATTCTGAGTTTTCTCTCCTCTTTTCTTTATTTAGGGTCATGATGAAGGAGGGAGACCTAACAGCAAGTTCAAGAGATATTTGCATAAAACATATATAAGAATCCCAAGATAAACATGAAATAATCTACCTGTGTCCTTTATTGACATATTTGAAAATTTGTTTTGTAAACCAAAACCCAATACTTGCACCTGTAAATATTTAAACTAATTAAAAAAAAAAACTCTTCAAACAGAATCGTGTTTATCATTCTTTCTAACGGTGTTAAATATTGAGAGAGAGAGAGAGAGAGAGAACTTTTGCATTCCCATGATAAATGGAAATCTGTCAGTCAAACTGTTTCTTGTCATGATTTTCTCCTTTACCCTGTGTCTAAGAGTTCCTTCAATGACAGTGCAGCTTAGTGACCTGACTCTGCTTATAGCTGCAGAGTACTGTGTCATATACATGTTCCAGGACTTGCTTTAGCAGTCTGTACTTGGTGCTTTCTTAGATAGAACCATCTAAGCTTGCACAAGCCCCAGGACACATGCGTCTCTGGACACATGGCTGCTCAAACCTATTCCCACAAAAGAAGTGCACATACTGCTGCATTTTATTAATTTAAACAGCAATAATATTTATAATAAATGATATATTTTACACCTTCCAGAGTATTTAAACTTTCTAACACATTTAGGTAGACAGGTGAGATAAAAGACTCACCTGATCCATCACCCTATACCACATACATAAAAATTTACCTCAAATACTCATTTGCTGTTTACTGGATAAATGGTGAGTAATAAAAGCGTATCTTAATATCTAGAAGGCAAAAGTTATCATGCTTTTCAGCTGTGAAGAGCATCAAAGATGTTGCCAAGAATATATATATAAAATCCCTCTTCACTCTCAATGGAGAGGGCCATATGCACATGTGGGCACCATCAATGGGGTCTCTGTCAGTGCAAGAAAGCTGTATGTATTTGTGGGCACCTTCAAGGAGGGTTGGTGACTGTCAATATAGAGGGCTGTGCATATGTGTGGGCACTTTTAATGAGGGTTGGATGTCTATCCTTCTTCCGAAGCTTCTGACTTCAGAGTCCATGCTCACAATGACCCAAGGTCATTATGAATCATCAGAGATTAAATTATATTGAGCACAACTTTGGTTAAGTGAACCTTCCTGTATTCTAATTGGTCATCCAGGCATCTTATTTCCGGGATCAGCATGATTAAGGTGCATCTTCCCTCAGCTCATTCCTCCCTCCCTCTCCCACAATCTTTAGTCGCTGTCACCTTTCTGCCATATTTTCTAGGTCAGCTGTAGCTTCTAAAGGACAATGCCCAGACATGGAGAGAGAAGAACTTGATGTTTTCTGTGCTGGAAAAGCTCATCCCTTCAGAGTCACACTATGTCCTGGACTGTAGCTACTGAAAATGAAGTGATTTCTATTAAGTCATTTTGTTGATACTTTCTAAATTCAAAAAAAGACAAAAGGAAAAAGACAAGTGGAAAAGACTGAGTCTGATTTCCTTCATAAAAAGTTTCAGAAATGGAAGACTCAAGTCTAAGGGCAGATAGTAGATCTGTAGTGGAAGGGTATAAGAAGATTTGGAATTTAGAGTGTCACTGGGTCAGGACAAATTGGGAGCAGTGGAGATGTTCAAGGTCCTGATGGGACTAAAGGTTGTGAAGATATGTAAGACACTTCACCTACAGGTGCTTACGGCCATCATGCCTCAGTAAAGCTGTCTGGAAACCTATGCTGACCCTTCCTGAGCGAGGAGAATCACTTTCGCTTCACAGCTCCAGAGTGCTGCAGCTCCACAGCGGCGTCATTTGAAAATGTAAAGAAGACCTGAATAGAGCAAAGAGTTCAAAATAGTCTAGAACTTTTTCCAAGCCATAAAAAATCCAGAGAGTTGTGGAAGTAGAAAGGCTAAAAAGAGTGGTGGTTTTGGAGAAATATGTCACTCACAAGAACAAAGTCCAACATGGAATTAAATGCTGTCCTTGTATATACTGTGAAGGAACCTTTGTAGAGAAGAACTCCAAACTCTCCATCCTCAAATCAGATGGTTATAGATAAGAAGTTCAAAGTCTAGGCTGGATGCTACTCCTGGACCCTAGTCCTGGTGGACTGCCATACAATTCCTAGAAAAATATGACTAGTTACTGGACAGGCATCTAATCTAAAGTGAACCAATGATATGCACACCTGGGACTTTTACTCCAATTCCAAAGCTATTGGCAGAGGAGCAGCCTGAGAATCCCCAGTGAGAAGAGTGTAAGCTTGGAGTCAGTGGAGACCACTGTGTGGAACAGCTCATCTCTGCCCAAAGCCTACACACACGAGAAATCAGCCATGAGAGATGTGCAACGTGCAGGACTGGATCTGACTCTGCACAGGAAGTTCTTCCTACTTCTCATTCTGATCAACCATAAACTGTTTGTCTTTTGGGGTGTGTAATTTTCCAAAGACTTTGTGTTAGGGGTTTTCCCCAGTGGGGACTGTGAAGGTGGCTAAGTAGAAAAAGGGCTGGCCATACACACATGAGGACATGCTTCTAACCCCTAGAACCTACATCATAAAAACCTGACATGGTGTCACAGGCTCATAATCTCTGCATGAGGAAGTAGAATCAAGTGGCTGCTTGTACATCACTAGCCATCCAGGCTTGCTGGAGCAGTGAGTTCCAGGTATAAGTGAGAGACCTTGTCTCAAAAATCAAGATTGAGAGTGACAATTACCCAAAGTATACTTCCTCATGCACATTCATGCACACCCAAACTTTGACTCACATATATGAATATTTACCTACACACACACACACACACACACACACACACACACAGGTACATCCACACACTTGATCAAGTATTTGAAGGAAGTGAGAAGTAAGCTTCCTAGGTTGACGAGCCTTATTCCCACTGGTCGTGAATTTATATACCATGTGCAAAGCACTTGTCATTCTGGTGTCTCTGCTCAGATTCAGACACCCATTCTAGGTAAGCCCCCATAGCTAAGCACCAGGAAGTCACTTGACTACAGACGTCTAGCATGTCCACCCACCTTTGTAATGCTTATTTGTACAATCAAGGGCTTATACGCCACTGCTTCTGAAGCCAGGACTGTGACGTGTAATTTTGTTTCTCTATGTCCCATCTGGTTTCCTCAAGAACTAGGGTTAGTGTTCCTCCACTTCAGGACAAAGCAGTCTATTTAGATTTGAAGGTCACCACCTCCTGATGCAGGGATTCACGGCAAGGTTCTAGGTTAATTTCAAAGACTTTCAATCTGTATTGTTCCCTGTCTATAGACAGGTTTACACGTCAACAACACAGCTTATGTTATGGCATCAACTATGTTGGGAGGTGGGCATGGAAGGTGAGGAGAATTTAAATTATAAGGAGTATCGGACAATTCTTACTAGCCAGTGTCTCCCATACACCAGTGCTGCTGTTGTCTCATTACTTAATCTTGGCCACACTTTTCATATAGATGTGGCTGGATATATCCTAAAATATTAGATTCTCTTCAATTTACACTGGGGTTTTATCCTGCTAAACTAATCATAAGATTGCTTGGTTTTTTTTGTTTTGGTTTTTTGTTTGTTTGTTTGTTTGTTTGTTTTTTGAGACAGAGTTCCTCTGTGTAGTCCTGGCTGTCCCTGAACTCACTCTGTAGACCAGGCTGGCCTTGAACTCAGAAATCCACCTGCCTCTGCCTCCCAAGTGCTGGGATTAAAGGTGTGCACCACCACTGCCCGGCTATTCATAAGATTAAAACATGAAGAAAAAGATAAATTTACCCTAACAAATCTGACAATTTAGCCTAGCTTAAGTTAAATGTATTCAGGACACTGCCACTGGACTACATCTGAGCAAATATAATCAAAGGGAAAATCTATTCTATGATTATTTAATATGAGTTATTAAATACTTGTACCCCAAACTGCTGGTAACAACAGGACAACATGGAGGGTCCATGTTTACCACCATTATTTCAGGGGCAACTGGGGGGGGGGTCACTAGTCAAAAGAAAGAATTAGATTAGGTATTGATAGCCAGGGAAAGATCAGAACTCAGCATGTGAAACATGGTTTCCATGGGATACGTATTATTTAGCATCATCACAAAATAAAATGATTATCAGATCAAGTTAATGGTGGCCTGTCAGTAGTATCTGGTATTGTAGTATCTGGTATTTGTAAGGGCTTATTCAGAATTGCTTTAGTTATCAAGTGGTTATAGATTTTACATGTGCAAAATACAAAAGGAAATCAAACTCTATTTTTACTTTCACTGGCTGTAGTAATAAAGAGCAGACGTTTTGATATGTTATTCCTGTTTTAAAATTTTAGTGTGTGTGTGTGCATACACATGCACACACTTTCCACCTGTATTTGTGTAGTCATACAGGCGAGAAAAGGGTATCAGATTCCCTGGTGCTGGAGTTAGAAGCAGCTGCAAGCTGCCTAATGTGTGTTGGGAACTGAAGTTGGAAACCTGGGTCCTCTATAAGAGAAGCAAGCATTCATAACTGCTGAGCCATCTCTTCCACCTCCTTTTCCCCCATTTACAACTAAATAAAACTCTTCTTGGAGAATGGCCAGAATTCAATTTTCATATTACTATTTTCTTTGTGTCTGACCTCCTAACAATCCTCTTCAAAAGCCAATCCAGTTACTGGATGTTTCTTTTTCCAAGACACAGATACATTCTATGATAGCTTTCACAGGTAATGAATACAATTATTTTACTCTTTGCAAAATTGTCCTACTGAACAGGCAGGATGTTTCAATTGCCCACATGAATCTTAGAACTGAAAAAGAGCATTTCAAACACTGTCTTTAGGCTTAAACTTAAAGGTACTTTAGGGCACAGAACTGGGGATTTCTGAAATGATGTTTGGCATCTTAGATCTTGGAATAGTTAATGTTGATTGTTCAATGGAAGTATTTATGACCATCCAAACAAATCTCTGAGCATGTCTATGGAGGCTTATCTAAATTGTGTTAATTGGGGTGAGATGACCCACCCACAAGGTGAGCAGTACCATTCCCTGGGCTGGAGTCTGACAGTGACTGAGACGGAAGAAGAAGCAGAGCATCAGCACTCAGCACTGAGATCTGACTGTAGACACGGGTGACCTGCATCAAGCTCCTGCCCTCATGCCTTTCCCACCATGATGAATTATATCTGCTGGAACAGTGACCCAAAATCAATCCTTCCTTTTAAAATTGCTTTCATCAAGAGTTTTGGAACTGCAATGAGACAAACAATTAACACATTTATATATCTGTAAAAGTTGTGCAACCACCATACTTGCTGAGCATATCTTGTGTGACTCAAAATTACTCTAATTACTTTATAGTAACTATTATGTAAATAATACATATGTTGTAACAGATGTGTAGCTTGGTCTTATTGGGTCCTGAGCAACTAGAACGGGGTTATCCCAAAAGTTGTTGCCTGTTCTTCTAGCTAGGCTGCCTTGTCTGGCCTCAGTGGGAGCGGAAGCACCTAGCCTCACAGAGACTTGAAGTTCCAGGGTGGAAGGATACCCAGGCAACCCCCATCTGCTCAGAGAAAAAGGAGAGGGGCCTGGGGAAGGGGGAGAGGACTGTGGGAGGGAGGGACTGGAAGGGGTCAGTGAGTGAGATGTAAAGTGAATAGGTAAAAAAATGAAATTAAATTAAAAAGTAATACACATGTATAGAGGAAATTTTAAGGGTAGTGTTAAGCAAAAATTAGCCATTTTATTGGCTCTGAACCCTTTTGAGGGTGAGGGTATGTGCAGTTGCTCCTTCTCTATGCATGCATAAATACTTAGATCCACGTTCGTATATTTATAAATCTGTTTATTTACTCTTGGAATTAGTTACAAAACCCTAACTCTGAAGACTGACTTAGTGGACTTAAATAGTAGCATTCAATAGCTCATCAACTTTAGGAGCTCTGTGGACTCTAGTAACATCACATTCATAATGTACACAATGAGAATCACTTTCTCATAAGGTTACTGGGTCTTACCTATATACCATGTGTCCTGGTTAGCATTAAGTGTTAACCAGGCACAGCTTATGTGAGAAGAACTCGACTGAGGAATTGCCTAGATCAGATTGGCCTGCGGGCATGTCTGTGGGTGACTGACTTGATTGTTAGTTGATGTAGGACAGCTCAGTCTACTGTGGGTAACTGTGGGTAGCACTATGCCCAGGTACGTGATTCTGAACTAAATAAAAATGCTAGTTGAGTATAAACTGGGCTGTAAGTCAGCAGGCAAGCATCCTTCTTAGTTCCTGTTCTACTTCTTTGGTTTGGAAGTTAAGTTCCTTGAGTACTGGTTAAATGTTCCTGCCTTGACTTCCCTTTAGTGATGGACTGTAATCAGAAAGTAAGCTAAAAAGAACTCCTTTATCCCTAAGGCACTTTTAATTAGAGTTTTGCCATGGCCATAGAAATGTAACTAGAATACTATGTGTAACGGTTGGCTATCAGTAAACGTGTGATAGCGGCTAGACATCATTATTTGTAGTGTAATTTAAATGGGATCACAACTAATCTGTTATCTGTCAATTCATTAGTATGTTGTGAATTTTCTCACACTAATGACATACATGCCATATTTCCCTCTAGAGTGAATATACCTCAACTTTGTCCTTCTTGATGGAATATAGACTGACTCACATGGAAAAGAGCCACACCTGCCTTATTTATTCTGAGTACCAGGCCCAGAGCCTAACCCTGAATAAGCAAATCTATAAATGGTTATTTGCTGCCAAACTGACTGGGGACTGGACACACCACAAGCTCAAGACAGAAAATATTCATGAAATCAAAGTGGATACAAACACAGGAGGATGAGGTCACTGGATTCTTTTTTTCTCTTAAAAAAAAATCACATCCTGAAAGAAACGTACAGAACCTTGCACAGAGTAAGATTCACTCTAATCTTGGGTGGGCACCTTGTAACCTTGGGTGAAGTACCACATGCTTCAGAGACAGACATGTGCATTATTTGTTCTGCCATAGATGGAATTAGAGATCAACACCCAGAAAACATTAAGAGTAAATAGGTAGCTAGAAACGTAGATGAATAGAAAAATAAATGCGGACCAATGACTGTGTCTGTCCATGTGTGCATGTACTTATACATACAAGCAAAGCTAGTCTCAATCCTATCACGGATTAAGGTTTAATTTTATTTATGTGTATGTAGGTTTCTACATGTATGTATGTGCACATGCATATGGCTGCCTGCCAATGTTGTCCTGGAATGGTGGGACGGGTCACCATGAGACAGCCAATTTCATATCATGTTAGGGACTGAACGTTCGTCCTCTGCAAGAGCAGCGATTGCTCTCATACATCCCTACAGCCTGTTGGCCCTACACGTCAATGGTCCATGAGAAGACTTTGTCAACGTGCATACTTTCAATACACTTGTAGCCATCAATGAAAGTGCCTGCATTTTTTGTTTGCTTATTGGAAAACTTCTTTTTGAAATTAGACTATGTTTTCTAGTCTTAAAAATATTGCTGGTTGGATGATTTTCTTTCTCCGTAAAATGAAAAGTGATACTTCTTTTTTGTTTTTTTCAAAAGGTTAAGTCTCCAAACTTTATAAATTGTACTTTCTCCATAAAAAATAAACCATCATCTGCTAGTGTGCAAGATTAACGAAATGTTCACACTGTCGAAAATAGATGGATGCTGCATTCCAAGGTGACAAGTGCAATGTCAGACCCAATCAATCGATCACAGCATAATTATTATTGCAAATGATCCTTATCCATGCTGCAAACCTTAAGGGGAATTTAATGAAGCAGTAAGCACATCAATAATAGGACCCACTTTGGTCTCTATTAAGTCTCATGATTCATAAATATCCTGGCGTGCCTGGCTCTCTTTAAATCCTGTGAAGATATCTAAAACAAGAGGCCCTGGAAGGCAGAGTCTCAACTCTTCACCAAGACAGTCTATGACCTCACAAGATTTCCATTCATTCCTCTATGTGCACAGAGGCTAGTGGTGACCCATAGAGGAGGGATGAAGGGCAGAGGATTTCCAGTGCAGGGTTAAAGTAGAAGTTAGGCATTTTCATTTTTCTTTTCAAGTTTGAATTTAGTGAAGTCTGACACAGACAACAGTGTAACGGAATCTACTAACTATGATAGTATAGATGTGTGTTTTCTTTATGAGTTCTAGGGATCAAACTCAGATCATCAGGCATGGAGGCAAATGCCGTTATCCACGGACCACCCTGCTGGTCCTGTGTGCTCCTTTTTTAGAAGAAAAAGGCATAATGCCCAAGAACTTTTCTGACTAAGCCTTTATCTAAGTGTGTCCAGCCCAGACTGAATTCCACAATTAGCAGCTCATGGAAGTTTCAGATGAATGGTACTCATGTGGTTGGATGGACACAGCCAAAGGCTATGGGATAAGGCTTGCTGAGGCAGTACAGTCTTGGCTATCAATCTAGTACTTATTTTCCACGCCTTGTGTAGTTTGCCTGGCTATGCAATCTCAGAGTGTAAGAAGCAGCTAAAAATCAGAAACAGTTTACAACCCTTAACTCACTGACTATGGAGAACCTTCTAGATGCTAACACTAAGAGGAAGATAGACTCAGGACAGTGTTGTGAGCAGAGCCTGTAGCAAACAAATACATTTTAAAAAACTGTCCTATTTTGATTAACTATATTTAATGGCTTAAAGACCCACAATAAGTGTCTTCAAATAGCCTCATACTAACCTTCCTTCCCAGCTTTAACAAATGTTCTATGACCTCTGTACAAAGCACTGCTTTCAACATGAGACCTGTGTCCTCTCAGCAGATGCATTTGTCTATATAAACTTATGCCCACCAGATCTCTCTTTCAGGATCTTTCTCCTTAAAGTTCTCTGTTCTTGTTCACCTATGCACTTCTACAGTCTGAAATTATTTTTGCCAAGACTCTGTAACAGAATAGACAGAGCTCTGGCCATGCTACGAGCATTCACTTCTCTAAAGTCTTTTTTTCTGCTCTGTGCCTAACAGTCTCCAAGCACAAGAGGGCATCAAACAGTTAGTTCTTCAAGATAGAAGAACACTATCCCCTAAGCAATGCATGTAGCTACCATCCAGTAATTTTATAAGAAAACAATTAGAGTTGTGTTCTATCTGCATATGATGTCAATGAAGACTATCTAGTTTGCAAAATCGGTCTGTGATAAATAAAAGAGGTAAGACTAGAGGGAGGGACAAATTACCTAACACAGTAATGGTGGTAATTTAGGTCCATCCATACATGTCTGAATCCACAGCTCCTTCACAGTCCTCAGTGCTCAGCTAAAGGCATCCTTTAAATCTCAAAAATATTGGGTTTTAAATCTCAAAAATATTAGGTTTTAGTTTTGAGCAAGCACGTGGTGTGTGTGTGTGTGTGTGTGTGTGTGTGTGTGTGTGTGTGCTGTGTGCTGTGTACATGAGTGCAGGTACCCATGAAGACCAGGAATGAGTGTTGATCTCCTAAAACTGGAATGATAGGTAGCTATGAACCACTAATGTGAGTACTAGGAACTGATTCCAGGTCTTCTCCAGGAACCTATAGTTCCCTTAACTAATGAGCCATCCAGCCTTATGCACCCTTGAGCAGCCTAGCCCCACCCACTCTCTTTCTCTCCCTCTCCTTGTCAGTAAAAGACCTTAGACTTGTAAATTGACTCGTGAAAATGTTTAGTGCTTTTATATTCCCACCCAAATTCCTGCTAGCAAGTATTCTAGAGTCCCAGAAAACACTCAGCAAATTACCCTACTTACAATTTCCCCCAATTTTACAAAGCACACAGCTTTAGTTTGCATTCAATTGACATTGGGAGACTGCATAAAATATGGTGCAGTTTTGGCCTTTTGGTATTTCCTTCTGAGTTGTCTGTTTGCTCACTTTGTATGTTTTAAGGTTATTTTCCACTCGTTAACAATTATTATAGACTGTATTTAAAAACAGCTCTAGTATCTAATAGTAGACAAAATGGTAAATGAATCTTAGTAGATCTGGATAGTAATACTGACACAATCTTCACAAATGATGTCAAAATTAGTAACATTAGAAAGGATTTATGAAACAATTTCTATATAAATACATTTACAGTAGGATTCCAATGTTTTCAGAGAAAATGATATACATGGAAATGAAACTATATTGAAACTTTCATACAACATCAGAATAATGATGATGATGATGATGATGATGATGATGATGATGATGCTAAAAGCAAAAGCTGATAGTGTGAGAACATTATTGTTATTAGTTTCCTTAAAAAAAAAAATTAACATCCAGCTATTGGTTCAATTTCAGCAAGAAAGTTGCCATTTCTCTTTCAAGGGCACAGAATGTCCATGATATTCTCTATAAGGACTTTTTATAGATTCATTTTTTCTTGTGTATGGTATGCATATGAGTGTGCACACCGTGGTACAGATATGGTAATTGTAGGACAAGTTGTGGGAATAGTTCTCTCCATCTACCATGTGTGTCCTGATCTTGTTGACCCAAAGGCCTTTACTCTGGGTTATCTCTTCAGCCTTTCCACGCCATTTTTGGCCACCCATTTTTCCGATTACTGAGGTCCTCTTTCAGTATCAGTTGCTCTGGAATCTACGGATTTGGTCTGCCTGGATCACAGCCTCTTCCCTCCCTAACTCAAGGCTTTTCTTTTGTTTTTCTTTCTTTGCTGTCTTCTACCTGCTACTAGTATGAGGAGTAAAGAAAAATACAAAATCACACATTTCAGTACTCAGGGGGTACTGAAGTGTGTGTTACAGGTGACTGTGTCATTTCGCTTTTACTCCCGTTCAGGCACCATGCTCACTTCAAAGCACAGAGAAGCAAAACACCCAACAACACGTGACAAGGGCCTGGTAGGGTGTGTTTGCACCCATGACTGGCCATCTCCCAAATCCCTGCTTTCTGAAGCATTTACACTCCTGTAGAAGGAGGGCTACTGTGTCCTCCCTCATCTTACACACACGAACACTCTGAGACTCCATGAATTCATTTCATTAGAATATTGATTCTGATGGAGAACGCTAACCTTTAGGAAACAACAGCCTGCCTTCTATGATTTGAAGTATATTCTTGCAATTCATCAGTTAATCTTCAAGCCAATCTTTGAGAAAATTTCTAACCAAGGTTTCTACGCAAACTGTTTTCATGTGTTACAGTCTTTGTGCTGACTAACTGAAAGGATTGAGTGAGAAATTAACACGTCCTCTGATAATCAATACATGCATGGATGGATGATGAAATTGTGGTGTCTATACATAAAAGAGTTGTACTGGGCCATGACAGGAGTAAAACTGGGGCTGGAGAGATTGATTCAGTGGGCAAAGCATTTGTTGCACAGGCCAGGATGACCTGAGTGTGATTCCTGGATCTACATAAAACTGGAAGAAGAGAACGGACTCCTAAAAGTTGTCCTCTGATCTCCACATGCACATGGACATGTGAAAAATATATTTTAAAAAGACTAAACCTAGGTCACCTGCAGGAAGTGAATCAAACTTATTTTATAATGTTAAGTGAAACAAATTAGATCCAGGAAGGCCGATTACACCCCTTCTCTCTTATGCAGAATGTAGACACTGACTAGACAGACACACAGACAGGCAGTTAGATAGATAGGCAGACAGATAACGGACAGACAGGCAGGCAGGCAGGAAGCAAAAGGAGGTGACTAGGGGAGAGATGAAAGTAGAGAGCCATGGGAGCAAATGTGGTCAAAGCACATGGCATATTACAGCAAGTGTTATTCTGAAACCCAGCACTCTACGCAGACACACATAAACATGTATTTTCACTGGAACACTGCCGGCTGCATAACCAGGCCTATGCCAACAACAGCTGATCTCAGAGCTGGGGATAGGCAGCAGCTCTGCATCTTTGACGCTTCACTTTGTTACTATTATCTGTGGACACTTACCACCTAAAAGGTAAACAGAAAACAGACATGGAAAAGCCATTTATTCTATTGACTGATTGATTATTGATTGATTGATTACTTTAGAGACAGCATCCGATATAGCAAAGGCTGGTCTTGGACACAATATATAGCAGAGGATAACCTTGAGTTTCTGATCCTCCTGCATCTACCTACCAGTTTATAAAGAAATGAACGGCCTACCTTTTTTCACTTTTCATTAGTTGAATCAAATGAGGGGAAATATGAAGCAATACTGCATCAGACAGACAGAAAGGAAGAAAGGAAAAAAGAAAGACAGACAGACAGGAAGAAAGTGTGCTCCCATATTACTCTAAGTCCTCCATTAACTGTGTTCCTGTTCTCATTTGTAGCCTTGGCCTCTTTGATTAGCCTTTTAATTTAGCACATTACCAACGTTGTCTTTCCCTGGCTATTCTCTCACTGAGCTCACTGATGTCAAATGCCCTTGAAGACACTTGAAATTTCCAGCCACGTTTGCTATTATGAAACTGCTTTGTTTTTCTGAACTTCAACCTCAAGTGCTTCACTACTGAACAAAGCAAGGCCTTGAGTGAATCACTGTCATTATTCAGAGGCCACATTCATGTTGCCCAAACAAAGAGCCCCATTGTGCTCCATTGGTGATCTGGGATAGAAGCGCCTCACTGATGCTGACTCAGCATCTGTGGAGCGCTGAAGAACATGCTTCCAATACTGAGCTTAGGGCATTAGACAGCTATGTCAAGCTAGGTGGGTTTTAGTTTTTTGGAGCACACGTAGAGCTTGAAATCCTAATGGAAAGGATGCCTGTTCAATTTTCCAACACCATTGCAATAGAAGAGAGGCTTTGGAAATAGTTTAGTAGGGAACTTGACATCCACCCCTGCACCACAGAGAAAGCAAGAGAGTTACAACAAAGAGCAATGAAGATTCAGATGAATAAGCATTATATAATGAATGTACATAAGTATTAATAAAGCAAAATGTGGGCTGGAAGGATATCGAAGTCAAGAAAGTTCACATTTTTTCTGCAAGCATGAGGATCTGAATTCAATGCCCCAGCAACCAAAAGCAGGACACGCTATACCATGCTTATAATCCAGCAATGGGGAGCCTGCAACAGGAAGCTATTTGGGTCTTGCTGGCAAGCCACACTAGACTAACAGTCAAACCCCAGGGTCTAGTGAGAGCTGTTGCTTCAAAATTCAAAAAGAAACCTCCTGAGGAATGATGCCCAAAGTTGACCTCTGGCCTCCATACTCATGTGCAATGTACATGCACAACAGACACTCAATTGACTATAGAATGAATAAATGAATGAACAGAGGAAAAAAAGGAATCTGTCTCTCCCTTTTTCTCAAGCTAGGTCCTCTTCTTGCTTCAATTCCAGAATGCTCTGGGGTGATTAATGCTTTGTGACACTGAAGAGGATGCAGCAGCCTCCAACTGTTTCTATTGCATGGTCTTCTGCCATAGCAGAATTTTTTTCTTCATGCACACGCCCTTTCTCATAGAGCTGTGACCAACCTGGCCCATTGGCCCTTCTTGCCCATAAATAACCTCCTTACCACTTTTCCCAATGCTACATCTTCCACCTCAGAATAGTCTCTTTAGCCTCAGGTCTTAGCTAACAAACCTCTTTTTAAAAACAAAAACAAAAAAAAACAAAACAAAACAAACAAACAAAAAAACTTGCCGGGTTTTTATTAATGGAGAACCACTCCCATAGTTCTAAATCCACATGCACGTTTTGAGTTAAATCTCATTGCAAGCTATCACAGCAATGCTTATTTAATTGTCTGAGTGCTATGTACTGTTTTGACCTGCTTGACAATTGTTTCTCTGGAGAAATCACCCCTTCATCAACTTCAGTATCTGGCCCTGTAGGATTATATCTGTTCTCAGTTTTACCAACTGTAGCTCTGAACTTGGGATTGAATGTTAAGTCTCAGCTGTTGAGCCAATAGTGAAGAAACCTCAACCCAAGAGCACAAGATGAGGCAGTTCGTGGATGAGGGTTGATCAATCTCTATTGGTTTCTATGCCCAGGTGGTATCCACTTAGTCATTCCAGTTGCCTTTTGGGGACATCAAAGAAGAAACTGAGTCAGAGAAACTGACTCAGACTTCAGTGTTGTAGTCTAGCCTAGAAGTGTCTATTATCTTGAGAGTTCTTAGATGTGTGAATCAATGTAGTTCCCTCTTGAACTGGCTTTATTTCTAAAACAGTGCTTTTAGGTATTATGCTACAAATGTTTTATTTATTGCACTGTTCATCTGTCTCCATTTTTATCTTGTCTTGTGTCAGATATGATTCGTCAAGTACACACACCTTTATGAAGATTGTAATAAGTTCCTGTTTACTGTCTCTTGAGAACTTAGGATACATGAGACCTGGCACACAGGAAACTGTCAATACACATTTTTATCGATTAATAAATTCACAAAGAAAGTTCTACTTGTGCAGTCATTCACTTCGATAATCATCATGGACAGAAACTCTGAGCTTCTACTTCGTACCTCTCGGGCGGCTAAGTACATGCTGCCATTTTGCCAAGATTCCCAGCACAAGTCAGAAGCAGAGGCAACTGGAGGCAGGACAAAATACAGTTCTGTGACACATCTAAAAGCTTAACCATGTTCGCATTCTGTCATGAGTTCTATTCAGAAGCTTTAATCTAGAAATTCTGTCTAAGACAGAAGCAGATTTGAATACCAGGGAACTTTGGGTTGTGCTTTAAGTGAAGACTGTGGGGCTGATGTGGATGTCTCCATCAGTGAACGTGTGCATCTGAGTTTAGATGCTCAGCCCATGCATGGTGGTGCACGCTTATAATCCCAGGGCTGGAATGGCAAAGGCAGGTAAGTCACTAGGGGTCAGTGACTTGCTGGACTAGCCTAATTAGTAAGTCCCAGGCCAATGAAAGACCTTGTCAAATATAAAAGATGGCATTCTTCTGAAGAACAACATCTGAAGATGACCTTGGGCTTCTAAATGCACATGTACACAAGTCCAGCCACATACACAAAGTATTAATTGGAAAACAAAGAATAAAAAATCAGAGCAATCTACTATAAGCATTTTAGGATTCAAAGCATTCCCTACTATGCTCTAAATAGCTTATTATAGTGCCTCCCCTTTCTGTCTTGGCTTATCTCAACATATGCATGTATACATACACACACACACACACACACACACACAAGCACACTCATACACACTTTCATATTCTATTCTTATCTCAGCTCACCTCCCATTACTTATTTTACTGGCAAGACAATAGAGAAGCATAAACAGTATCTTTAAAACAAGCACAATGAAAGAATCAGAGAGGTTGGCACATCAAGGTGACAAGTGGTATGAACACAATAGGCCAGATTGAGGGGGTGACTTTAAATGCTAAAATGGGTAGCCTATGAGAAGCAGAATCCAAAGAGTCCTGGCTTCCTGGAGGTTATCTCCAGTTTTGTTACAAATAGCATTAACATACCCCACATCACTTCCACTCTGTGTTCTTTCTATACCTGTCTCTCAATTGCCTTCCCTCTCTCTAAGATGCCTGAGGATAATAAATGGGAAAAACAATATGCGATTCTCTCTCTCGACTTGTCCTAAAAGCTTCATGTTTCTTAGTTGTCAAAACAATGCTTTATCGCATCCCCAAATTATCTCGTTGGTATTGAATATCAATTTTTCAATTTGCTCTTCTCTGAATGGGGACACAGGTTTGAACAGAAACTAATTTCCGGGTGTCGTTCAAACCTGCATCATTTGATCAAGCATTTGTCTGAAGGTTGGAGAATTTTCTAAAGGTTTGAGAAATAGCACTCAAAATGTAAAATAGAAGCAGAAGGGACATTTTACAGCAAGCCCATTTTTATTGCCCTCCAAAGAAAACAGAACAAAATATAAAACTATGCAGTTGGCCAACTTATATGTGTAAAACATAAGGAGAATGCACCCTTAATCCTTTGTATTAATAATCCTTAGGTTTTATCTTAAAACACAGCATAGACGTGTACATGTGTTCGTGTATAAGGATCTGCCTTGAGCCTAGAGCTTCCTACTTTTACTACATGGTTTTTTGTTTCCTCTGATGCACAGCTTTCTTTGTGTTTTCTGCCCTACAGAGTCAAACTATGATTTTTTTTGAAGGATCTTTAAACACAAGAATTCAATGAGTTCAGTGTCATTATTATATTGGGAAGAAAAATGGTTGGGACTTTATGCTACGAATCACTTTACAGACAAAGAAGAATGTGCGTGTAAACAAAATTTCAGAAAAATACAAAAAAAGTACTGATCAATTTACATCAATGGCTTCTGGGTGCTGAAGCGGAAAATAACATATTCCTCCCTCTGCCAGAGACAGTCTGCAGTGAGTAGAGGCCAAGAATGGTTAAGCCAGGGGGAAGACATAAGTCACAAAAGCACTCTCGTTCATTCTCTTTGAGTCTCTCTAATTCCCTCCCATCAGTCAGCAGGTGAGGAAGATCATGGGGGCTGGCACCTTTCTTCTGCCTGTACAAAATCTGGGCTGGTGGCTACTTCTATCTAAAGATGCTTGGGAATCCAGCCTGTTCCAAATGACGTTCCTGTGCTATCGCTTTTTTCTTTTTTCTTAGCATATATTCACCCTACACAATTGATTTCATGATGACAGGTGCATAAACGTATAAAAATTATTTTGATTATATTCATTTCCATTACTCTTCTGTCCCCCTATACTGCAGCTGGATCCCTTTCTTTTTCTAGTACTGTGTTTCTTGTACTTTCAAGTCTTTTTTTTTTCAATAAGCCACTGCATTGCTTCTTTATGTCTATTTACAGAAGCATGAATACCTTACCAGTGGCTACACTACTGAAGCAAGACAACTCTTCCTTTCACAGATACTATTAACTGCCTATAAGTCCTCAGGAAATAAGGCATCATGAACCCCACCCCATGGCAGAGTGTTGATAGAATCAATTTTGTGAGAGTCTTAAGCTCCTGAGAGATCAACACTGCAGAGGCAGGTTGTGCCAGAGGATAGCATCCAACAACATCCCAACTACTCCCTTCCGCTCCTTTATTCTTTCTGTTTCCTCTTTCATGGCACTCCTTAGCCTTGGGGTCAGGAGATGATACAGATACATCATTAGTGACTGAGCATCCAACAGTCACTTATTCTCCTCATTTCAGTATTTAGTATTCTGTAGTTGCACTGATGAGTCTTTGTTCAAAAGCAAAAGAGGAGGTGGGTGGGGGAGGGGCGTGGTGGGGAACATTTGAAAGAAGAGAGGATACTTGTGCCTATGATGATACAGAGCCCAGAAAGGCAAGCTGAGCATAGTCTGCACAGTCACGAGCGGTAAGTCACCCCCTTCATTCCAACCATCTGTCTGTTGCTTGTATTTTCCTTACCCCTCAACTGAAGACACGAAACAACAAGTGAGGATGATGACAAAACTGTCCAGGTCAACAGAAATGTATCTGTGAGTTAGAAGTCAAGAGCAGCCATCTTTGTGCTGCTGGGGCATTTTCCACACTACTGTCCAGTCATAGAAAACACAGGACTCTCAACTTGGTATAAAGGACTGAAACCATCCAGCAGCTTTGATATGAGAGTTTGTGCCTAGTCTTATTGCAACTTGTTATACCATGTTCAGTTGATATTCCAGGGAGACCTGCTGTTTTCTGAATGAAAAAGGAGGAAGAGTGGATCTGGGGAGTGGAGAGAATATAATATAATATATATATATATATATATATATATATATATATATATATATAATCTCTTTTTCCTCCTCCTCTGTTGTCTAACACAACTTTAAAAGAATTAAAAGAATTCAATAAATGAACCAGATATCTTGAAGAAAAACAGACTGTACTTTAGCCACCAGTGCATCAGAGTACAAACAGAAACTGAGATAGAAGGCAACCTTAAATCAAATTTGACGAAATAAATTATCAAATCCAAAGCAAACCATTGCTGAACTTGTGGATTGATTGCAGCCAACAGGTGATAAACAGTGACAGTCAAATCTCTACCATAACCTCCTCAGCATTTCAGCCAGTCTTCCACGATCCTGCAGTAACTTCCAATATGCAGGCAGAAACATTTTATAGTTGAAGACTAAGCTGATCACATGTTGGAATATCCACTGCCTGGATCACACTCTACCGTGGAATGAAAGAATGTGTTATAGAAAAAAAATATTTAAGGCACAGAATATTAAGTGATAAAGGCAGCTTAGTTTTGAAATCCTGTGGTCAAATGTTAGATAACATAATTTCCTTTTCTGGGGTTTATATCCTCATTATCCATTTAAATAGATCAGAAACTGAGATATAGTCTGCCACTGATAGGTGCTTTTCATAAGATAGCCTCCCGACTCTCTCAAAGCCGAAACACACAATCAACCCTACTGGTAGACTGTAGTGTGCTCACCAACATTTATCCTCATTGCCACTGTTTCTCTGAACTGAGACAATAATGATACAAGCACAAGGTTTTAGACAACTACCTTCAAGAATACAGCTAGTTTTCATAGTGAGACAATTTCTATTTTAAAAGCTAAAAGAATTGCTATTATTCACTTTCTTAGCACTTACCAAAAATTCTTTAAAAGTAGAAAGAAGTCTAAAAAAGATGTATGCCAAAGAAGGATGAAGTTGAGGGGGGCAGGCATGGCAGGCAGATTGGACATGAAAAAGTTAGAGAAACTGGAGGTTATAGGATATTGTTGTGAGCAGAAAGGTAGGGCAGACGAAAGGGAGGTGAATCTATTAACATACATTTGTTCCAAAACATCACAATGATAAATCATTCCTTAATATCTCATTCCCCAAACAAAAGAAAAAAGACTTGTGTGTTGTTTGTTTGAAATAAACAGGAAAAACAAACATGACACAGAAAGCCAGGCATGTTTGCCCTATGGAAGCTTAAATTCAAAAGGCACAGTGACTAAAAGACATAGTGTGGACTCTACAAATCATGCCATCTACACTAAGCTTATATCCAAGTTCTAGAACACACAGAAGAGAACAGCAGAAGCTCTAGGTAACCAGGAAAGAGAAGACAGAGGGCAGAGGATCTCCAGAAATCAAGAAGAGGGTAGAAAGGCCTGGGTATGCCATTGGTCACCTGGGCAGCTTGGGAAGTTTCCTCACAGCACATGGAGGCTCTGAAGAGCTGGGTTACTGGGTCATGCTGAGGGTGACAAACTTTAATTCGAGAGGTCTTACAGGAAAAACAATCCATTCCCTGTTCTAAGTGACCAACTACAGCTGTCAAAACACAGATGTTGTGTCTGATTCAACTGTCTCTCAATTACAATCACTCTGGAATTCTACCTGTTGCCTTTTCCTTTGTTTTTTATGGGTTTAGAGGCATGCTTTCTAAAAAGAAAACAAAACAAAATATTCTTAAAAGGTTAGAGATAAGATGCAACCAAAAAAGCTAAAATTAACAGCACAACAAAATATTGCAGCTGGGTTCACAGCATATTTCTATAAGTCTAGCACTCAGAAGATGGTGGCAGAAAAGAGGCTATGCTGGGAGGCATTGTGAGACCCTGTCTAAGAAATATAAGAACAACAGTATAGACAATAATGAAACTAATGAAAAAAATGAAAATTAAAAACACCATATTTTAACTATATATTAAATATGCATATATTAAAATTAAATACATATAGTATATAGATACACACATATTGTATTATATCATATATATAAATATACACACATATATATGTGTGTGTACATATATATGTATGTGTGTGTGTGTGTGTGTGTGTGTGTGTATTTGGATGGCATGCTAGCTCAGTCAGTGAAGGTGGTTAAAGCAAAGTGGAGTCTGACATCCTGAGTCTATCCCCAGGAACCACATGATAGGCAGAGTAAAACTGGCTCACATAGGTTACCCTCTGACCTCCACATGTAGGCTGTGATTGCAGAACTACTCTACACAAAATAAATAAATAGATAACTGTCTTAAAGCACAGGAGTGCTTTAGGTGTGTAGCTGAGACTTGAAGAGAAATAAATAGAAAATGGTTCTGGGTTTTTTTTTTTTGAAGAGAAGAAATATGGAGAAATCATATCCTCTGAAATGTACACTGCAGACCCTCTGGTTAAGGACATGAAGAAACATAAACTATCTGTGGTATCTTATCTCTGAATTCCTAAAGGAGCTTCCATTGCCACTTGCTGTGCCCAACACTGGAGGGGCAGCTCATTTGTGTTCCAGAGGTTTCTGGTGGATAGGAGAAAGGAAAAAAAAAAAAAAAACCACAGCATAGCTGGAGGCTACATGGATCCAGAACTGTATATCTAGCCAGCTATGGTAATATACACCTGTCAGCACTTGGGGAAGCAGAGACAGGAGGATGGCCAATGGGAGGTCAGGTTAAGCAACATAGTGAGGCCCTATATCAAAAGCATTTTCCCTCGAACTTACTATATGTAACCTGGTGCCCAGCACTGAAGTGATTGAGCTCAGTGTCCAGTAACTAAACCCAAGTCTGGGAAGTCATCCTGGAGTCGGGCAGCAGGATCCGCAAACTCAGCTTTCTTTTCCCTAAACAGCAACTTGTTCTCACTCATAGAAAATGAAGTACAAGGACAACTAGTAACATTATCTGTCTTTTAGCCAAGGTTTCTTCAAGAAACTCAGGAGTACATATGGCAAAGGGGCTGAGCAACCCTGGGCCTCCAGGCTCTTTATCAGACTGGCTGGGAGATGTGTTCCTAACTCTGTGAACTGAAGAAGCTTTGAATTTCCTGTTAGAAGTGGCCTGGGTGTATACCGTAGCTCGGCACCAGGCACCAGCACCCTGTTCCTCCAGGACCCTACAGGAAGGTCTCGGTCTTCTTTCCAATGTGATCCTGGGACCCCTGAATATAGGTGCCATGAATATAGGTGGGTAGGTGCATTTATAAAAAGACTGCTTCACCAATTGCTGGATCAACAAAGGACGTGAAGCTGATGTGAAATCTCTTTCAACTGTCTCTCCCTATCTCATCTTTACCTCTGTGTCTATGAGAGAAAAGCAGAGAGTCTTTCCACACTGTTAGCGTTAAGGCTCATTTTCCTAATGAAGAGGAGAGCTTAAGCCAAAATATCAAATGTATTTAGAGTATCTGTATTTACAGACTGGGAGGCTAGGGCAGAGGCTGTACTTCAAACGGAGCAAAAAGAAAGAAAAGAGCAAAAATTTTCCTGAACACCCCCTACCCTTCAGGCCTGCAAGTCCATGTCTCATTAAGCAGCACACATCCAGATGCTTCAATTTAAAGGGCCTGCCATCCCCACCCTTGGCCCCCAAGAATACACAGCAAAGATGAAAACAGCAACAGAACATCCAAAAAAAAAAAAAATCAGAATTTAAGATGCAAATAGAATAGTGACGTTCAGGGGCAGGCAGGTAGCAACCGTTTTTTTTGTTTGTTTGTTTGTTTGTTTGTTTGTTTTGTTTTTTCATTCAGCTTGATAGATGCAGTTGATAAAAATGTGTGGTGTTCAAAAGTTGGGGTCACACAGAGGAAAACAGGAAGTGAGAGGCAGAGCTTTGAGAACTTCAGAGTCAATGACCTGGAGGAAAGCAGCAGCAAGCCTTCTGTGGTGACCCTGGGAGTAGGTCTGAGGCCCTTTGTGGTTCCCCACTGCTTTGCCTTGCAAATGTGCCGGACTATAAGAGCCAACTGACTCAATAAATAAAGGCGGCAGCACCACTGAGGCCTTCAGAGCACAGGAGTGGCTGGTCACTCTAAAAGCAAGCACAGCCTAAAGGATGTTAAACAAAATTAATTAACCTGAATCCACTCATAAAACAAAGCACCCAAACAGGCTCCTCTCTTTATAAATACTAATATAGTTATGTCACAGATGACTCACATGGCGACCCCGCAATGTCTTATTTTTAACACCTAAAAAGTCAACATTTGCAAGCATTCAAAATTGTAATTGCAGCAATTCCAAAAACAACAACAAACCCACATTATTAATCACAGATTAATCAGAGAACCTGGGAGGGAATTGAGGTAAAACTACCTTGGTTAAGTGTATTGGATTTTTCTGTTTCTAAACACTTCTTAAAGATAGACATGTTTAAAGAGAAATTTGCCCTGAAATTGATACAAAATGACACAAAATGATACAAAGACCTGTCTCCAAGGTCCCGACTTGGTTGTTTTCTACTCAACAAAAGAGGGGGGAAAGGGAAGTAAGTTCCACAAGATGACACATCCAACCATAGAGGGGGTGGGGGTGGGCTGAGGAGTGCCTATTTCATGGGACTCAGGAGGGCTGTACCCAACGGTGACACTGGCAAAGGTCAAAGGGCAGACTTGATTAAGGAAGAATTCAACAAAAAGGCCTCTGCCTTCCCAGCCAGGAGAAGTTCAAGGCTGAGACTTCAGCCAGAAAAGTGGCTGAGAGGTGGGGAAAGAGGGTTCTATTTAGTTCTCTGAACAAAAACAACAACAACAAAAACCCCAGCAATAACAATGCCACTGCTAATATAAAGGTAGGGTGCAGATGTGGGGTGCAGACTTCCACATATCCCCCCTTCCTTCTGCAAGGCAAAGAGTCTGTATCTCTAATGCAAAACCACAGAGCTCAGTCCCTCAAATGTCAGAATTTCACTCATGTCTTTTATTGATCAAATGAAGCGAAGATGTATAGATTTGTCATCCCAGCAGAAGGTAAGGGACTTTTGTAAGGCATTCTCACTAGGATACTATTTTTTTCCCGATTACTTCACCAGTTAAATATTGTCACCTATAATAACAGGCCACTACTTTTGTATGTTTATTTAATGCTACGACTTAGACAAATAACTATATACATTAATCAATAATACAGAAAAAGTGCATAGAAATCTACCTTTGGCCAGAGCATTCTCTTAGTATATCTATACACACACAGACACAGACACAGGCACAGACACATGCACACGCACACACACACACACACACACACACACACACACACATCTACTTAAAGCAAATAATACACTCAGCTTTCACCTAAAATGCTCAAACCCAACGTAAGAAATAAGGAATTATTCACACAGGAGACGTATATGTAACGTCCAAAACACAGCCATCACTTCTCAGCATCCTGCTTTGTGATTAAATGAAATTCCACGCAGCTACAAGTGAGAGAGAATTTGCTCCATACTTAAAATGGCATTCCTAGATCTGCTCTTTACTCTGAATTCACCACCATCAATGTCTCAAGAAACAAGAAAGCAGCATATTCCCCTACTCCACACATGCACACTGTACAAGTACCCACATGTACGTGTGCAGGGACACACACACACACACACACACACACACACACACACATTTTTTGTTTCCCTTTGCACGTGAAAATAACATTGTAGCTCAGCTAATGAAGCGAGTCTTGCCTAACTCCCACTGGAAAAGCTTGCACATGTACCGTAGCCATGCAAGATGATCCTGCATCGGCGTAATCACCTTACACGAAATGCGATTACCCTAGGCTGCAATTTTTATCCCCGAAGTCAATTTATTAATCAGAGAAAGACAGAGAGAATGAGAGAGAGAGAGAGAGAGAGAGAGAGAGAGAGAGAGAGAGAGAGAGACTACCTACCCACAAATACATCATCATCTTGCAAGAGAAATCAAAGGCTCTGTCAGCAAACAGAAGTCTCCTCACTTCACCAAGAGTATCTGGAAGAAAAACTGAAAAGCACTCGGTAGAGATTCTTGCCTTTTCCTGCCAAGTCCACAGAGTCCCTCTTATTTCCTTACACCAGGTTAGCTATGATTGTTTATGAGTTTATCAGGACAGCATTCCTTCAGTGGCAACGTGTGTGGAGTGACTTGCTCCGGGCTGCTTGCCTCTCTCTCTCTCTCTCTCTCTCTCTCTCTCTCTCTCTCTCTCT
>JANHMN010000002.1:86480826-86494608 GCA_030674055.1 Rhabdomys pumilio | reverse complement strand
ACACACACACACACACACACACACACACACACACACACACACACACACAGAGATATAATAAAACAATATTTATGTGAAGAATAAAGGAGATCCTCCTCTCTGTTACTGCTTTTAATGGAGATCCCCACTGCACATGACATGAGCAGCACAAATTTTCAATGTGCTCCAAACCCTTGTACTTAAGGTCAACTTGGGGGAGAATATCCAAGCATCTTATTCCTTAGATTCTTGCATACATGAGTTCATCTGTCACGCCTCCATCTCTTCTAGTATGTGCTGTGTTCCATCTCTCTGGAGGTACAGGATGGTAATGGCAGAAGGACACAGACATCTCAAATCAGTGGGAAACAAACAGCCTGAAGACACATTTACACATTTTATTTGGAAAGCATATATATATATATATATATATATATATATATATATATATATATATACCAGGTTATCAATATTTAAACACCAGAACACTTCAAAAGAAAGTCTGGATGTGCTCTTCAGAAACATCAGATATCTCAGTGATATCAAGTTGACTTTTCGTAGGGGTTGCTGTAGGTTGGTACTCGGGATCACCTACCCACAGAAGATGCCAAGAATTGAATAGTCTTCATGGACAGTATCTGCTCCTTCAAATTTCTTCAGACCAGATGTTAGTTGGCATGGATTTTCCCTAGGAATCTGGCCTTAAAAGTGGTTACTTCTGTAGCATTTTGAGATGGTCTGGGATGTGAGCACACAAATACATGCAAATACACCACTTTACATGCTAACTTCATATAGCACTAGTATACATGTTCCCTTCAGTATCCCTAGAATCTATCAGATTTTATCTATCTACCTGCCTACTTCTCATCTTTGTATCCATCCATCACTTTATCTCTCCTTGCATTCATATAACAATCCATCTTGTTATCCGTCTAACTAGACGGTACTAGATATAATAGTTATGCTGTGTAAATAAAGATGGCCCACTGTTGAACAAAATATTGTGTTCTTTCATTGTATTTGAATATTCTTGAACTTCAATTATATTTTCTTGCTTACCAGTTGTTGCTTGCCTTGAAATTATTTACACCAGGTCTCGTTCATTGAATTTCTTAAGTTTTTCTAGGTTTCTTTGTCCTAGACCCTTGGATAAGATGTCCGTGGGCAAGATTGGGGCTAGTGACATCTCAAGGCCGTATGAGAATATGCAGGGAAGATTAAAGGTGGAAGAAAAAAACAATGAAGACTCTAAGTGGGCTGACATTCCCAGAATCCAGAAAAATGGCTGCAAGGTACCACTTTGAACGCTCATCTTTAAAGTGGAGTCCTCAGCACAAGAATGCCAGAGTAGCCATGGGACCACCAAGTCAAGATAAGTCTTGGACACTGGAAGGATACCTCATGGTCACCATAACTTATGGCCCAATCCTCAATGTCTTACTGGTGCCTAGGCATTATTGTGACAAAATAGGACCATAAATAACTTAATGGAAGAGGTACTCTTTGGGACTTCTTCTCATGGCTGCCGAGAGTATTGTTTCTGGGCCTGTGCTGTAGCAGTCCCTTACAATGATTTATTGATGTTTAGCCTGACAGGGTCAGAATCACAGAAGAGACAAACTCTTGGGAAGGCCTGAGAGAATTATTCCTGATTAAGTCAGCTGAGTAGGGAAGAACCGCCATAGCTGTGGCAGCACCGTCCCATGCACTAACTTCTCAGACAGCATAAAAGGAGAAAGCAGGCGGGGGATGTGTGTTCATCCCTACTTGCTTTCTGACTACGGCATCAATAAGACCAGCTGCTCTACCAGCTTCTGTCATGCTGCACACAATATCATGCCTTCTCACAGTGAGCTATATGCTAGAACTGTGAGCCAAAGCAAAGCCTTACCTCCTCAGGTTGCTTTTGTCATATATCTCTGTTATGGCAGTGAGAGGAACTATTACAACTATCCCAGTGGAAGGGTATGGCAGAGGAAAGCTGCCCGCTCCATGACGATCAGAAAGAGAATTAAAAGTAAGCCTGTGCCACCAGGCTGCTTCCTTTCTGTGGCTGCCAGCCTAGGGTACAGAACTAGTGTACATTCAAGTCAAGTTGCCTCACTTTAGCTGATGTGGTTTTTTGGAACCCCCCTTGTGGACACACCAAAGGTGAATGTGTAGAGGCATCTCTCACTCTAATCAAGTAGACAAGCAAGATTAGCCATCACAGATCCATGCAGCTCTCAACTAAACTATCCCTAGGAAAAAGAAGTGTAGGGGAGCTGAAAGCAAAGAATCCATCTGATAGGTGAGATGACAGATAGGATTCAAATGGAATCAAACTGAAGCAGCCTCAAACATATGTAAGCTAATAGGCTGAGCCATGCCACAAGCCCTGAGACGTACAATATGGGAAGATAGCTGGTGCACGCTGCCCCTTGCTACCTCTAACTTGGATGGGGCCATTGGCACCTTCTGCTTCTTGTTTTTTTCCATTGAAACTTTCAGTCAGCCCACATCACACCCCTGCCTCTGCTTTCTCTGCCTCTCAGGTACATTCTCCTTCCACCTGCTTGAACATGTGGTCCCTCTGCTAGAGATGAAATTCAACCCAAGATGGAGAGATGGTTTATCACTGTGACACAAGCAGGAGGCAGCTGTTGCCCATAAATCAAGTTGTCTAGGTGTTGACATGCTCATCCTCTCTGGTCTAAACGTTAACAGACCAAACAGAACTTTCGGCCTGCTGCCCCCTCAGGGGGTGTCTGCAAATGCTGTTCACGTTTGAAATTCTGATCAGGATGGAATTGAGAACCCAATAAATTCCTCAAACTCCATTCCTTGAAATAAAGACAATGGCATTTCCTATTTACTGCTATCTGAAAAGCTTCCCTTTAAGTGATTTTTAATAACAAAGTAAACAGAAGCGACTATTCCATTTGAAACCATTTCTCTCCATTGGCTGCAAGGTGGGTGGGGTAAGAAGCTGCTTTTTATAGTGGGTTCACTCAAAGCTCTTTATTCTCATGCTCACACAGGAGTTATTTAAAAATAATTAATCCAGTTATCAGTTATCAGCTCAGTGGAATAATTAATCAATTGCAGAGCAATGGCTTACCCAAACACTGATTAAGCTGCTGGTGGCTGGTCTGTGTGAGAGGCTTCTAATCTGCTATAGAAATTGAATACCACTGTGAAGTGTTGAATCCTACACAATCGGCATCAAAATTTGAACTCCATGAAAGTCTTCATTAAAGAGCTTACTGTTCACTGTCTAATGTGGAAATTTATACGAGAGACTCTACTTAATCAGTGTGGGGGCCTTCAGTGCTTTGAGTCAGACTTGGTGGTTTAAGACTGTAATCTTAGCCATTTAAGATCACAAGTGCAAGTCTAACCTGGGCTACAGAGTAAGTTCTGGACCAGCCTAAGTAACCTTGTGAGACTGTGTCTCAAAATAAATAGTAAAAATAGAGCTGGGTATATAGAAAAATAAATTAATGCTGTTATTTTCTTTTTTTCTAGCAGTGACTGGGGGTAAATTTATCTAGAGCCAAGAACATCTTCTCTTTTTGTCTCCTCATGAGGATCAGCCAAGTTTATACTGGCCCAGTGCAGGACATAAACTGTGTGAAGAGAATGAAAATGATATCCATGTTCTGTTACTTAATAAGCCGGTAAGACTGGAGCCAGCCACTGGCGAAAGCTGAGGATGCAGTGAAATCCATCTATGATATGAAAGGAAAACCATCAGGAGATCTTTGTCATCACAGGTATCTGCATTTCACACACCACTGATAGAGAACCAGCAAGACAACTGGTCTTGGGTAAAGTCCTTTCCTGGCTACTGACCATCTCTTATGGCCTTGAAGCCAAATAAGGATGATGCAGACATTCAAACATTTTGTTGGGGTCTTCTAAGCAATCAACAACATTGTGTTAGAACAGATAGAAGTGTAGAGCATTGAACTATGCTGTGTCATCTATGATATGAATTGTGTCCTCACACCAACCATCTGCATGGCGGTCAGCTGCCAGTATTGGCATGCACTAGGTGGAATAATGGCTGTGTGTTCCCCAGGAGAACATGAACCAGGAGCAAAGGCACCAAGAGAACAAATCGCTGAGCCAGATCTGAACAAGCCAGATACCTTAATGGTGCTTCACAACTCCCCAAACAAGAAGCAGGGAGGGCCTTTTTGTCTCTTTCTGTGAAACAAAGCTCTAGTAGTCACACTCAATACAGACTATAGCTCTCTCAGATAAAGGCGTGCTAGGAATTTTGAAGAAAGAAGAAGCTGATGGATAAGTCACTGGAAGGAAGTGGTCTGTTCACTCACCAGAGTTTAACAGTGGTTGACTAATATATTAAAACCAGAATCCTCTAACGCTATTTGCTCATTTGGCATGTAGTCATCACAGGTAGTGGCTTCCAAATCAAAAGAACACTAAATAGTATTTGAACCTATCCACATTTACCTTTGAATTTTCAGTATTCCAAGTACACTAGACTGTTTTCATAAACGATAGTAAAATATATAAAACATAAAGCTAACACTCTAAGCATCTTAAGTGTATAATTCAGCTGTATTTCAGACACTTAATGCGAACCTTACACTTATCTATACATAGACCTCGCTTGGTTATAAATTCTCTACCAAAAAATTATTACAAATTGTAAATTACAAATTATAAATTCTCTACCAAGTTAACAATAATAACTCTCCAATCCCTTCCGACTGCCACCTCTGCCAACCACAATTCTGGAAAGTTGACTAATTTTTGTTGTTGTTTGATTAACTATATACGTGCTTGCATGCAAGTACACATATGAATGTAGTTACCCATCGGGAACATGAGAGGGCAGCAGAGCCCCTGGAGCTGGAGTTGCAGGCAGTTATACGCTGCTTTAGGAACAGAATGCAGGTCCTCTGGAAGAGCAACAAGTACTCTTAACAACCAAGCTACCTCTCTTGCTGTACTTGAATGATCCTAAGTGTCCATTTTCACACACACACACACACACACACACACACACACACACACACACACACCCTTTTGTAACTTCCATCCCTATCAAAAATCTGATCATCTCACACACCCAGAGGGCCGCCTCTTGGCTCTCTGTGCATCTTACTCTCTTACCCTCCTTCCTTCTCCTACTTTGTCTTGATGCAAAGGTCTTTATTTATGGGGTACACTTGTTCATGATGCCACTGTATTTGTCTTTATACAGAGGGAAAGAAAGAAATGGGATACTGACAAAAAAATTCTCAAAAGCATTTACAACTTGAAGTTGATACCAGAAGGACTCTGAGTTGCTGTCTTTTTTTTATACCGGGAGCTTGTGTTGCATGGGAAATACAAGGGAGACGGTAAAATCAATATCTGTTTATATACTGTGGTTGTGTGTTTGGCTAGCGGAAGCTCTACAGTGTCCATTGCCTCCTGCCCTTCCTCATACTGGTCTTCTCTTAGGGTACCTTCCTGTACATCTTCAAGCTGCAGTACCCGAAGGATAACAAAATATGTCCACCTACCTGGCTTAACACTAAGCATATAGATCTCTGTTGTGGTAGAACAGGGAAGAGAGGCCAGAAGTCTGCATCGTAATTCTCCAACTTTCAACTACTATATAGTTCTGCATGTGTTCATAAATGTGCCTCCACATCACTGATACAACAGGGAAGCTAGTTTTCAAATCTTTGAGCTGCTACATGGCATCATGATAATGCACACCCATGAGCATATCACATAGCACAGGGTAACCCCCAGAAAAAGTCCATGCATTGAGATTAAAAGTAGCATAAAAGTCATCACTACTGAACTACGGAGGTGGTTTAATAGGTAAACTGTTTTCTGTACAATCAAGAGGACCTGAGTTTGAATCCCCAAAACTCACATAAATTCAGACACAAAAACATATTTTTGTTAAGGCAGTGTTTCTATGGCGAGATGAGAGGAAGAGATAGGAGAATTCACAGAAGCTCAAAGGCTGACTAGCTTGATATACACGGCAGCAGGCAAACAAACAGAGGCCTGATCTCACGTAAGGTGGGAAATGGGAATTATTGGACCATTGCTTGAGGTTGTCCTCAAACTTTCACATGAGCTCTATGGGATGCACACAATGATACATACATGCATGTTTTCTCTCTCTCTCTCTCTCTCTCTCTCTCTCTCTCTCTCTCTCTCAGAGAGAGACAGAGAAAGACAGAGACAGAGAGAGACAGAGAGACATGGAGATTTTAAAGATAATTAAAAGTAATGTTAATTTCTTTTTCGTATTGAAGTGGACCTAAAAGATGGCTTTATAGACCGAGACCATCAAGGATTACAACACGTACCTATTTGTGTCTTCATTTCTAGTGTCCCACTACGATAACCACCATAGACCCTTAGCAAATGTGTGTTGGACTGCTCACATGATGTAATACTCATTTGTCAGTTGTTCTAGCTCCCATACCTTCCTTTATTTCTCTTTACTCATGTCTCAACAGATAAATCACTTTGCTATTAGTAAGAAAAATGATTCAGAATTCCAATCCAACCTCTGTTTTCTCCTTCTCTTGACCCAGAGGCTAAAGCTTTAAGTCTAAAGCTCCTGATGTGGTTCTTAGAAGGTTGGGTTCTCTGGCAAATGCTCTTGGTCCCTATCAGAGGTAATAAATGCTCCTGGAAAGTGGAGAGACACACACACAATACAAGGTGTCCACTGCAGTCAACAATAAATACACAGAGAACTCAGGCTGTGATTTCTAAAAGTGTGGAATCCCTAGAATATGCTTAAACTCAAACTCTCAGTGCCTCTGAATGTGGCCTCATTGAGAAACAGGTCTTTACAAAAGCAATTAAATTATAATGCAGTCAGTAGAATGTGACCTAATGACTGATGTTCTTAATAAAGGATATCTTTTAACTGAGCCATATACTTGCTGGGGAAAGACCAAGTTACAATATACCACAAGAAGAGTGCCATCCAGGTAGACCTGGTCCAAGGAAAGCCAGAGACTACAGCCAACATCTGAAGTAGCATGAAGGACCCTCCCCTGGAGCTATCAGGCTGAGCATAGCCTCCCGAATCCTTAATTTTAGACTTTAGTTCTTTAGTGTGTGAGATTCGTGTCTTTGTTTTATACCACCCAACTCATATGGGAGAAGGCATATTTCTAACCCATTGGCTATCTACAAGGTTCACAAACTCCTTCCATGAGAAGGTCCACGTGAGTGCTGAGAGGCAAGACTTAATGCCATGTGATAATTTCAGTTCTACCTGGATTACTTCTTTTCTCAGTATCAACACTACATCAGCTTCAAGGGCACCACAAATCTGTGTGTGGTGGGGTGGGTACCAGATACTAGACATCACTGTTTTTCTCTGTTCCTCTGCAAAGGTGGGGTGCTTAAAACTCAAAGGAAGCCAAGGGGTAAGGTAGGAAGAGTAGAGTGTCCAGCCTCTTCCATCAGCATCAGTCACATAGTACAGACAGGTACAGGCAGGCAAACTTTGAAGAGATGTATGTTTGTCCTAGGGGTGGTGGTGGTCATGCCAAGATTGCTGGGTCACAATCTAAATACAGGAGAATTCCAGGCCCCTGTGTGTACTTTCTCTCCAGTGAATTAATGAGTTGAGCAAATACTTTGGCTCTTCAATAAAAGCTCAAGCTTGGGTTTCTTAAAAGGAATGCAAAGTAGCTAATGGACTGGGAGAAATTGGTTGTAGCTGGAAGCGCATTTCAGAAGTACATTTTGTTTATATTAAAACCTCATTTAAGTATCAGTGCAAGAGAAAGCTGCTAACAGGCTGAGTTTAATATGACTAATAGTCGTACAACTCTAGAACATTCCATTTCCGTCAACCCGAGAAATCCTATTTTAAAAACATTTTAAAGTCACTAATATGGTACAATGCTCCTAACACAGCACAAATTATAACAGAAAGACACACTTGATACCGAGTGTTTGCTCAGGAGCTCAGTCACAAGTTTGATCCCTGTATTAATATGATGACAGGTTGCGAACGCTTCATTCCTCTGCACCATCTCCCCATTAAGCCCCTGTTTATGCTATTACAAATGGCACAGTTATTCACAGATTAGTTCATCTCCAAGTCTCTGTGTGCTCTCGGTGCTAATATATGCACTGTCTGTGCCACCTACAGAAGGCTGGAATTCCCATTCTGACTCTCTTAAGAAAATTCATCATGTCAGATTCAATGCAGTCTGTAGAACATCATTTGCGCTGGGCAGTCCAATGAGAAGGATCACAGATACCTTTTGAAGCAGTTCACCACGTGCCAGAACTCTCCTCACCGGAGTGTAATAGGTATACAAAGCCAGGAAACACGTTTCTCAGAGACATAATCTCTCCAGAGCTCAAGCTATGAAGGACGTTGACGGGATTTCTGAGCAGAAAATTATAGGTACCCCCTTCAGAAACCGGAAAAAAATGCCCATGGGTCTCACTACTCTGTTTCCTGTATCTAAGAAACCAGAAGGATGCTGTTGCTGGCCCTCTCACTCTTACCCTCTGGCTAGGCTCTTCCTCCATTCTGATTGCTGGAACTGACCATGATCCTTCCAAAGTGACAGCTATGAAAGGCAAGAATAAAGTCAAGCGAGAATCAAAGATCAAGTCCTTTGTGAACGTGTGTGGTTTCAATCAGTTCATGAACACGAGGTACTCTGTGAATATTCCCTTGAACAGTCAACAGAGGTGTCCTCAGAGACCTAGGTCTAAGGTGTAAGGCCAGGGGAGAGTATAAGGTAAAGTTTGAGGAACAATGCAACACGACATGCATGAATAAGAATTTTTTTTCTCCCTTTTTCCTCCAGAAACTTGAGTTTTAGATATGTTTTATTTCCATCATTAAAAGGTAATAATAACAATAATAATAATAATAATAATAATAATAATAATAATAATAACAATAACAACAACAACAACAATACATGGGAAGTAATAAATGAGACACTATCAAAAATTGTAAACAAATTTTCTTTAAGAAAATCCAAAATTATGGATATTTAGGGGATCTCCATATTTTAAAATATTGGTAAAATCATTTACTATTCTTTGTCAACCACGTATTCAAAACTACATTGACCCAGGGTTATACTACCCCAGTTATCCTCATTTCTAAGCCCTCTCCTTGATTTCCTTGTGGCAACCTGTTTAAGAGATAACCGCCTATTAAAACTAACTTTTTTACATCTCAAGGCTTTGATTATCCTGGAGCGATGGACTGCTGGTGTCCGGAGTAGACTAAGCTATGACTCAGCTCAGTCACACCTCAGACACACATGACCCCTGCCATCTACCCCTTTGAAGTGAATGGCACTTGACTCATTGGTGAGCACGGAGACTCACAGCTTCAGTGTCACAGGACCATGCCCCCAACTGCTCCCTTTGTGTTCTCTGTGGACTTGGTGACTCCCCATGGGCTGGCTCCAGACTCTCCTGTTTTTAATCCAAATGTATTCACTTATCTGTACTCTCTCCCTCTTCCTTCTAGTCCTCCAACCCTGCTCTGATGATGATGGCACACCATCAGCAACAGTTCCAGATTCTTCTCCCTTTCTCAGGTTAACCCTGTGGCATCAAGAAGCTCTTACAATGTCTCCCAGGACAAGCTTCCCTTCACTCAGCTGCCCATGTTCAAGGTGGTGCTTCCAAGTAGACTGTGAGAGCTTTTCTAGAGATTTTTTCCCCCCACTGTTTTGTTAATGATGGTCTGGAGCTTATTTTGTTTTACTGTTTTGTTCTCTCAGACGAGGCCTTTTGAATACCGGGCTGTCTTTGAACCTGCAGTGTAGCTGAAGATGATCTTGACCTCCTCATCCTCCTGTTTCCGCCTCCCTGTGCTGGGATTGCAAGCATGCTGCACCACACATGGTACTTATCCAGTGCTGGGATCAAACTCCAGGCTGGGTGCATGCTAGGCAAGCACTCTATGAGCTGAGCTCCATCCCCTTCCTCAGGGTAGTTCTTTACAGTGTTCCTAAATAGTTTTTGTGTGTGTGTGTGTTTTGCTTATTTTGTTATATTATCTACGGTGGGAGGAGGCTTGCAAATATGTCAAATTTAGAAACTGGTATATTTTATTTCTTTAACTCTTCTTCTGTCTCATTTTCTCTCTCCTTTTTGTTTAGAAATCCAATTATTTTTTGCTGCAATGATTATGTATGTATTATTAGGTGGCAACATTATTTTTAATTTGCCGAAATGTCCGCTGTGTGAATGTCCACATTTGGGATTTCCAATCCTTTCCCACCTCTGCCCGTCTCTGCTCCTCTTAGCTTCTCTGTTCTGTCTTCACACTTATGGATTCCCACATTCAATATTCTACATTTTATATGCTCGTCACGCATAATTTCAGTTCCAGCATCTAGGCTTAGCTTCAGTTGTAGGTCTTAGTCAGTTTCCTAAGTTTCTCTCTGTGAACGTACGTTGATCCTTCCCGGCTTGCCCTTCAATATTGGCAACAATTACTTTGAATCCCCTGTTATGTTAATTCTTTTGTCTGAGTTGGAGTTGAGGTATTTTTTTTAAATAACGTTTTTCATTCTTTGAGAGTTCCATACATGTATAGAATTTATATTGAGGCATCCATCCACTACTATTTTTCCCCATGTCTCTCCTCAGAGCTCCCCTAGTATCACCTGCTCTTTTTAAAAGTGTTATTAATAACTCCTGAGTATAATAAGTACTGCCCATATGCACATGACGGTAGCCACACATTGAAGATGAGCAACCTACCAGCAGCTCTTCCCAGTCATCAACTGCCAGTAGTAGCTCCTCTGACATGGGTGTACCTTGGGGGCTCCTCCTCCATCTAGGTTGCACTTTTGACTGGCTTGAGTTTGTATCAGTCTAGTGGAGTTAAAATCAGTTACTGTAGGCTGATGCCTGCCTTGGCTGTGCCATGTCCAACATTTACATATTTTAATTCTAACATGTAAGTTATCCCATAGAAATGTTTTTCTAATAGAGTTATTTAAACAACGAGGGGCTAAATATTTTTGGCACTGTAGGTCATATGGTATCTCTTCTGAAACTGATCAGCCCTTTCCTTACAATACAAAACTAGATGCTGCCAAAGAGAAAACGAATGACCATACAGTTGCATGAAATCTGGTAATGTGATGGCAAGTATTACATCCATAGCAAATTTGATGGATTGTGCAGGCTGTTTAGGGCTTGAATTGCAATGGCTTCCTTCAAATAGTGGGTGAGTTTAATTCTGCAAGGGCTCAAAGCACCTATCCATGTCTTTGATTCTGTCAGCCTTAGCACTATTTTCTCTTGTCTTAGAGAAGGTTTAGCTGTGATGTGGCCACAGTGTTACAGCCTTCATGATGGTCAGGGACGGGTCACAGTCTCTGAAAAGTCAGACAATTATGACATTGGCTTTTATATATGGCACAATACTTAGTCACATATTCCATTTTTCTAGCCTTCCCTGTACATAAATTGCACACACTGAGTTGCTGCTGGTGGAGCAAGGTTGGCCGAGTCTTCCTTTGTCCTTTGTAAGTCAGAGAATGGGATGTCGTAGTTTCCAAGAGAAACCTTTCACATGAGCTCTAGCATCTAGAGACTTGGTCCCTAGTGGTGACATTGCTTGAGGAAGTTATGGGGAAGGTGTGTGCTGGATGGAGGAAGTAAATCACTAGAGATGAGCTTGGAAAGCTATTTGAACCTTTATTTCGTAGATTTTATGCTCCGTATGTGTTGGATGTGTGTGTACTACATGTGTACAGTGCCCACAGAGACCCGAAAAGGTGATCTGATGCGCTGGGACTGGAGCTACATATAGGTGTAAGCTGTCATAAGGGTGCTAAGAACAGAACCTGGGTCCTCTGAATGAGCAGCTCTTAACATTTGAGCCTCCTCTCCAGCCTGTAGCTTGGAGCATTTAAATTTCCAACCCCAGTTCCAGTTAATTATCTGTTTCCTGTTTGGAGTTAAAGATGTGACCTCACAGTCCCCTGCTTCTACTGGGATGCCTATGCCCTTCCCAGCCTTGAGCAGACTGAACAGACCTTGCTTGCCACACAGGACTTTAACACCTACGTGAAGTCATCTGCGTTGCTTACACTTACAGCTTCCTACAGGAACTTAGAACAGACGCCTGCTTTGCAACATTATCCAGCTGAAACAAAAAATGGGTTCAGGTAGGTTTCCTCTATATAAATGCAGTGCTGAATATTAAACTTTGATCAGAACCTTGTCTTGGTTTCATGCTTCTCTTTCCCCTGTCTTTTATTTTTCTAGCGCCCCTTTCAGGTAAACCCAGTTCATCCATGGCCACTGGATGGCTACAGATGCCTGCTGTTTGCTGTTACACCAGTGCCCTACAGTCATGGATTCTTCTCCCTCTAGCCTCTTAAGCTGAAAGAACCTTTCTCTTCCTTAAGTTGCCTTTTGCCATGATATTTTATCACAGCAACAAAAATGTGACTAATATACTGTGTTAACAATTAAAAGTCATATGCACCAATATGTGTTTAGTACCTAATAAGGCAGGGACACCGAGGAGCCTAGCAATGAATAAAATAAGCCATGTTCCAGCCCTAACGGAATGAAATCTAACAGAAATGGGGAATATATAAGGCTGAGATCAAGAACCAGTGAACAAATAGATAAACTGGGTAATTGCAGAGAATGGGTAAGTGTGACAAACGTAGTAAGTACGCTGACACATGACGACTGAAAGTTGCATTAATTAAGTTAATAAGATCAGTTAAATAAGTTAAATAAAATAAATAAGTGAAATAAAATCAGTAAAATGTGATATGGACAAAACCTAATTGATAAATACAAGTATTGTATAATGTCATGTGCCTATGACCCCAACACTTGGAAGTCTCCTTGAAAAACCAAAAGAAGGAAGGAAAGAAAGAAAGAAAGAAAGAAAGAAAGAGAAAGAAAGAAATAAAGAAAGAAATTAAATGAAATTAAAAAAATAAAGTCATTCTTCTCCTTCCCCAGAAAACACTGGCATAATTCTGATTAAAAAAAAAAACATTTTTATTCATACTATCACTGGGGTTATAATAAACCCAGTGTTTTTTGTATTAAGGTGGTGGAGTCCTTTAGAATAAAGAACAAGTATTTGTATCCAAAAAGAGTTTTGGAAAGGTCATTCTGGTGCAAAGGAGAGAGCAGAAGTCAGGTAATCATGATTTATTCTCCAAAGCAAGACTTGACTGAGAGGGATAGACGTACTGTTACTAACAATTATGCCAGGTGCAACAGGAACCTCTCCAGGCAATCCCAGATATATGTTCTCATCAATGGAGAATAAGACTGTAAAGGAAATCGCTGCTGGAGTAAAGCTAAGCAGTCATGTTGATCTCAACTGTGTGCCTGAGGGTAGACATAGAAGGAGTTCATACACATGAGTGAAGTCACCGGGTTGACTCTATAGGACATGAAGAGATGACAAGATGGTATAGAGGTCAGAATGACTTCCTGTCTAGTTGTATCACCTTATTTGGATGATAGTACAGAGAAAGAGAGAAAGATGAGCAGAGAGAAAATCCAGATTGATGTTTCTGTATGTAAGGGAGAGGGGAGTGAGTATAATTGCTATAGTATAATTAACATTTTCCTATATATACATATATATGTATATATACATATATACACATACATATATATGTATACACACACATATATATACATATATGTGTATATATATATGTATGTATGTATGTATACATATATGTGTGTACATATATATGTACATGTACATGTACATATACATCATATACATATACATATACATATACATATACATATACATATACATAT
>JANHMN010000002.1:86463906-86480816 GCA_030674055.1 Rhabdomys pumilio | reverse complement strand
TAATACAGGAACAGAAATGAACCTAGTATATATGCTATAGTATATACTCATCAGAATATTTCAACCCAATGTAACTCAATGTTTGTACAATTCTAAAATTTCAGTACTTCTCAAGACAGAAAAGCAGCATACATGACCAGCCTGTGATGTGTCCAGAATGTCCATTTCAACAGATGGGACCCTTGTTCCTCATGTTTTCAGGAAGATGTGCTCACAAAATCTTACACTGTTTATGAGAAGTCATTTCTCTTATTGCCAGATGTAGCCAGAGGGCAGCATGACAACATGCTGCGGTGGACAAAACTGTCCATACACAAAGCTTTCCAAAGTCTAAAGTGAGCCCTGCACATTCCTTCATAGCCATTGTCCCCCACACCTGTCCCCACAGACCCCTCACAGCCCTCACTTCATCAGCTCTTTTTTTCCCCCCATCAATGCAGAATGTGATAGTTTGGTTCCAATTTCCACTCTGTACCACCTGAGAGCTAAGCAAGGCAGGGAGGCTGAATCTTACACATTCAGTTTCAAGTGAACACACTGGGCTCGATGCTCTTAGCTATTTAGAAAATTATATTTCCTAGGGCTATACTCCCAAATCAGTTTATGCGAAAGGAGATGGCTCTGCAGCCGAATGTTTAGGAACAAATGAACACAGCCAGGTTAATCAGAACCACTTAAATGTTAACTCAGCTAACTTGAAAAGAGCTGGATATTTAATTCAGACATCTATAAAAAAAAAACCAACATGCCTTTGGTGTAAAGTTGTCAAAACATACATGCAATCATGATTAAGGTTGCAAAGCCACTGAAAATAACAGAATAAGAAGTGGCAAAAAATTTAAATCTCCATGTTGTTATCAGCAGAAGACTCTCAAGTATGTGTTCATCTATGCTTGCCTGGGTTGTATCCAAGGCAGGCAAGGTTTTAAAAATCATGTCCTCGGGTTTTCTATCCAAGAGAGTTTCCATACTTTTAAAAGAAGTCTGTAAATGAGAGACTATGCCAGGGTAAATATAAATTCATCCAACATAACTGGTTTCCTTGTATCTGAGTGGGACCTACCCCATCCAAAGCTGTATTGTGATTACAGAACCCCACAGTGCAGTGCCCTGGTTACATCCTCAATACATTTTACTTTCTATTTTGAGACACAATTTTTCCAAGTTGCCCAGGCTATCTTTGAACTTACAATTCTCCTGCCTCAATGGGTCAAATAGCTGGGATTATATGTCACCAGGTCCAGCACCACTTTACATTTTCAAGATGACCTTCTGCTTTGGAAGAAGACTGCAGTGACACCTGGCAGGATCTGTCACAGGCTGGGAAAGTGAAAAGTTAACAAAGAAATCTCCACATCTACCCTCATCCTGCCTGAGCCTCTCTGAAGCCTGAGCCCACCCCCACCTCAGTGGTAGCCCATACCTTTAATCTTAGCACTCGGGAGGCAGAGGCAGTTCTAAGGTTCTAGGCCAGCATAGTCTACAGAGCTTCTCTTGCTAACTCATAACAGATGTTTCCTGTGGCCATGGTCTCATTATTTACTGGAGGGAGGAAGAGACATTTCTATATCTCTTTGTAGTGGTTAACCGTTCACTTTCTGTATATAATTCTCTGTGTGGTTTTAATAGATATTTAGACAGACAGACAGACAGACAGACAGACAGACAGACAGACAGACAGACAGACAAATAGATGCTTTGGATTCAAACTCAGTAACTACCTGGAAGGACAAAACTCCCTTGACTCACTAGCTCAAAAGTTAGATTGCATGTCCCTACACTGAGTCCTCCTACCACAGTCCTTGGGCCAAATCTTTATACAGCAATCCCTTTTCTATATCAAAAGTTTATCATACAAAGAAAAACTATTTCAAATATGTCTCTATTCAATGGAATGGTCAGTCTTGCTGTAGATAAATCTTAAAATAGAATATAAAGACCTCTAAGACCTCAGCTAACATTCTAGGGGGAAAAATCTCTGCATTTTAAATAAATAAACAAAACCCTCCTCTTTATAAGACAGGATCCAGAAGGCGACTGTCAAAGAAATTAACCCAAGCACCCGAAACTGCACAGAAACTCCTCAGTACACTTCTGTAGCTCCTTAACTAGCTAATTAAACAGGCCAGATATTTCTAGCTGTCATAGCTTGAAGATAGTTGGGTTCTGCAAAGATGTGGCCTGAGTTCTAGGACTAACCTCACATGCCAAAAATAAGCACCCAACCTTCTCCATCCTTCACTTAGCAGCAGCCCTGACTAACTCCAGTCCTACTCACTGCCTGCTCAGGCACTCTGGGGGATGCTGACCCATGTCCTGTAACTGGAAAACAAGTTCTGAAATCAGCAAGTAGATTCTGGTCTCAAACGAAGTACTATGAGGCAGGATTCTTGTAATAATGCATCACTCAGTTTACTCCTCTGTAAGTTCAGAATAAAGAGAATCTTCTTATTAATGTGTAAAATGTTTACCTTTGTGCATGTCCCCATGACCACAGGTTTTAGTGTTCTCTGGCCAAGTGTTTCAAGAATTCAGGAATAGTTTAGGAATATCTTTGCTCCTGCCTCCCACGGGTGAACTGACCTACTTTAATTGTTTAAGGATATTTGTTAGTGTTTGCTTATTTTTCAACTCATTATAGACCACTCAGCCTACAATGAGAGAAAACACAGAGGTCAGGAAGACAAACATCGTGTGATCTCTATGCACCTGCCCGCTTTCCTTCCTCCGTGCTGCTAAAAAGCTGCCTGCCCTGGACCTGCCTCTGGGTGGAGAGCAGAGAGGAGGATGGTGCTTTCAGGGCAACTGGAGGAAATGCTGTGGCTAAGACACAAAATTTCAGTCACACAAATTACCGATTATCTGATAACCAAGTTTTGCTGCCCTAAAAGAGAATAGATCTGCTTAAGTGTTATTTAGTCACATAAGATAATGCATATGCCAATTAACTTGATTAAATCATTTCATGATGTATGTATAGTTCAAACCATAACATACATGTGTTGAGTACTATTTTTATTTGTCAATGTATTGTGAATTTATGTATGCATTTGTGTGTGTCTATATGTGCAGGTATGTATGTGTGCTGTTTCGTGTGCGTGTGTGAGCACATGCCTGTAGAAGTCAGAGGCCAATGTTGGCTATCATCTCCTTGTTCTTATGAACTTTCTCTCTCTCTCTCTCTCTCTCTCTTTCTTTCTTTCTTTCTTTCTTTCTTTCTTTCTTTCTTTCTTTCTTTCTCTTTCTTCCTTCCTTCCTTCCTTCCTTCGTTCCTTCCTTCCTTCTTTCCTTTCTTCTGTTCTTTCTTTTCTTTTGGCAACAAGGTCTCTAACTAGGCTAGAGCTTGCCAAGTAGGCTAGACCGACTTGCTAGTGAGTTTCAGGTGAGCTACAAAGACCTGCCTGTCTCTATTTCAACACTGCTGGGCTTACAAACAAGCATCACCACACATGGCTTTTTAAAACTGGATTCTTGGAAATAAAATGTGGGCCCTATTGCTTGCAAGGCAATCATTTTCCAACTGATTTGTCATCTAATTCCTTGTTTGTTGACAAACAAAGACTTACAAGAAGGACCAGATCTTAGATCTTAGATAACTCTGCCCCAGAAGTAGGTGCAGGGAACAGGTGCATGTCTCAGTCAGGGTGATGGATAGGAAGTAGACAGCTGTACAGAAATGATGATGCTGGTAGGCAGATGCCCCTGAGTCTCAGCAGGCCAAATGTCGAGCTTAAGGCACCACGGACATGTGATGAAAACATGATCTGGCTACCTTAGATGATTCCTGAGTGGACCTCTAGGCAAAAATCTACCTCTTGTATAAGACAATTTTATAGGTGCAGAATTCTCAATTTAGAAACCAACATTCCACTATGAAACAGTAGGCTATGGACTTCCAAATACTACTTGCTTACTCATTTATGAGAGACTATAAGTGAGCCTCCATGTAGAATAGGACCTTCTGAGATGGAGTGAGCACAAGTCTATCACTCACATAAAGATCCCCTGCATCTGCCCTCCATCAGCCTTTCAAGGATCCCCCAAGTCCACATGACTTGTTGGATGTTGGGGCTAAATGCTAGGAACCAATGTAATAACTTTTGCCTTCAAGAGTGCATATCTTAGTCTGGAGAGATGGCTCAGTGGTTAAGAACACTGACTGCCTTTCTAGAGGTCCTGGGTTCAACTCCCAGCAACATATTGTGGCTCATAACCATTTGTAATGAGTTCTGATGTCCTCTTCTGGTGTGCCTGAAGACAGAGACAGTGTACTCACATAAATAAAATATATATAAAATAAATAAATCTTCTTTAAAAAAGTGCATATCTTTTTAAAAGCAGTTGAGGCAAAGGGACAGACACATGACCTATTAGCCATAGATGTTTTTAAATTCATGTCAAAAAATCAATATGGTAGACAGTATAGAAATACATAGAATAACAAACTATAAAGCATTGACATGTGTTATTTGGTTTTACATGTTTTTGTTTTCAGTTTAACACCTCCATAAGACCAAACATGGATTTTTTAGAATAGACATAGAGAAATACCACTGGGATATGAACAGAAGAAATTATCTCCTCATATTCTGAAGGCAAAAAGAATAAATGGAGATATAAGGACTGGTTTCCAAAGACCTCTCTTTCTGTGTGCTATGCTCACAACATGGTCACCACTCCTTTGGTTCTCTGTCTCTCTGTTTCTCTACCTCTGTCTGTCTGTCTCTCTGTCTTTCCTTCTCTGTTTCTGTCTGTCTCTCTGTGTGTGTATGTGTGTGTGTGTGTGTGTGTGTGTTTGTGTTCAGTGTGTGTGTGTGTGTGTGTGTGTGTGTGTGTGTGTGTGTGTTTACCTGTCCCCTAATCATCTTTGCCCATAAAGATACCAGTCACACTGGACTGGATCAAATCCCTATGTCCTCACTTTAGTCACTTCCACAGACTCCTGTCTCCAAACACCATAGTATTCTGGAATACTGGAAGTTTGGTCATTAGCATCTGACTTTCAGGAGGTGCTATGGTTAAAAATAGAACGCTGACAGCCTCATGTTTCAGACATTCAGAATGTAGTCAATTGTGCTGCTTTGAAGGCTGTGAAAGCAATAGTGGATCGAACCTAGCTGCCAGAGTTAGGTCATTACAAGTGGGCATTTGAAGGTTACAGCTAGGCCTGGCTGTGAACACAACTTCTTCAATGGTCTTGCAAGGAATCTCCAGTGTATATGCATGCCGTAAGGAACTAAACTGTTGTGTCATGCCTCCCACTTCGTGATGAGCAGAAATTCTTCTTTTAAAAAAATGAACAAAACAAACCCTTGCCTTTTAAAGTTGTGTGTGTCAAGTGTTTAGGTCACAATGACATAAGAGTAACTAACCCAGGGAGACACAGCTCAGACCATAGCAGCATGAAAATCCAATATCTACAGAGTGATGCTAAAACATCAAAATACTTCACCTGCTGAGTTTTAAAATCAATATTCTCCATTCTCATGCTCAATATGGCACCTTAGAAGCAGCTTAGGAATCAATGTGCTCTTGGTCCATTTCTAGTGAGTCCCCAAAGTCAGACTCCTGCTCATAAAATAGTGCTTTTTACCAACATTCAAGGTGCTCTTAAATGGTAGTCATCTAAGGACTAACTTCTCAGAGTGGCATGTGACAATCTCATATAGTCCAACTATTATTTTTAAAAATTTGGGTAGTCACAATATCCAGGCACATTTTTTGACTTGCACAAGATAAAAACAGTGTTCCAAGGACACTGAAATTAGCATTTAGTCCCCATCTTTCAGGACTCCTGAACACTTACACCCCACTGAAGAGTTGGATAAGTGTTGACAAATCGCTATATAGGGTATGAGCTGAAAGCTCGTTGCCAGGGAAGTGCATTAGGATAGACAAATCTCTCTACCTTGTCCACAGAATAAACCAGAGCTCCATCCTCCCCCGCTGCCAACACCAGAAGGCACTGGCAATGCCCAGAGGCCTCAGGGAAGCATTGCAGGACGTGTTGAAGAGTCAGCTTTTAGCAACCTTTTCCCAAACTCTCGGCTCTGCAATTCTCCAACTTTGCATGCCTCCCCAGTGTATCAGTAGGAATTCTTTGATCACAGGAAGAAAGGAATGGGTTCTGACTAACTTCAGCAGAAAAAGAGATCACTCAAAGACGTGCAGTAGCTCAAGGGATGGATGGATGGATAATCAGGCTTAAATACATAAAGAGAGGAATCAGAGAGGATCTAGGCTGCAGCCCTGGGAATTCCCTCTTCCTTTACTTTACAAGGGATTGGCACAGAAATGAAGCCACTCCTGCTTTTCAGTCCCATTGCCTCTTTCCTATTTTGCATCACTACACGCAATATCCAATGGCTCGGGAGCAAGAATACGATTAGTCAGCCTTGACCAAATCTCCATCCATCAGCTAGAGATGGGCCCATAATTTATCTTCCCTCTAAGACTGCACATGAAGAGGAGTTAAAGTGACCCTAAATGGACAATAAGGTGATGCCTACCTCAGAGTACAAAAGGATTTAATAATCCAACTTAACATCATCTAAAATCACAAGTCTTAATGAAGGATAGTCTAGAGTAGGCTGCCTGTGGGCAAGTAATGTGGGTTTATTGTCTTGATTGTGCTCATGGGAATACTCAGGCTACGTGTGGGGCTCAGTCTCAGGGATTGGGTCCTTGACTGCATGAGAGTATGAGAATGGATTTATTAATTTGTGTCTGGTTTTGGTGTGACAAGCTGTTTTAGGTTCCTGTTGCCTTGACTTCTCTGAGTCTATGAGATAAAATAAACCGTTTCTCCTCTAAGTTGCTTTTTATCCCAGCAGTTAAGGAAGAAACTATTAGGCTGGCTGCTGGGCCTGATGTGCATGTTGTCTGTGTGTGTACAAACACAGCCAGTCTCAACAAGAGCGATCCCAGGCCATAAAGAAATGCAGGGAGCTTTGCTTTCCCAGCGTGTCTTTGGGCCACAGTGGGGTCTTCTAAACAAACAGGAAAAATTATGTTGACTTTCTGTGTCAATCATTGTGATACTAATAATAATCACTCTGTTTCCTGGTTCTTCGGGTCTTTAAGAGCCGAAGACACAAAGATGCCAAGCCCAAAATGGCAAAATAGTAAGGAAAAATATTCAGGAGTTGGCCGCTAGAACAGATCGCATATACCACCCTGGGCAGTGAGTGCCTTAAATGAGACCCTATGTTTACTCACTTCTTAGAGATTCTCTTTATAGGGTTCAGGAGACGGAGTAGTGGTTGCTGAGGGGCATAACATGAGATAATTCTTGGTTTTGTTGGACAGACTTGGATTGTTCAAGCCTTTCCCCACTGTGCATGTATATATCTGATTTTGAACATATGCATACCCAATTAGACATAGGCATAAAATGGTAAATAGGTATATTACTCCTAAAAGTTCACTAGATGACACAACTTGTCTTACTGTACATGCACCCCAAACTGGTTCAGACTGGATTTGTCCCCTGTCTTCCTTTCCCAGATATGCTCTAGGACATGATTAAATGGAGATTTATCATAAAGGGAAGTCACCAAGTAGATAAGAAAGGAATTCATTTCTTTTTTGTAGTAGAGTGTTTGCAAAACACCTATGCAGGTAGAGGCCCTAAACTTAACCGACTGTACTATTAGAAGATTGGACGCATGCCTAGACCAAGAAAGGTGAGTCTCTGTTGGCTAAGCTATTATTCCTATGCCTGCTGGCATCAATTCCACTGAAACCCAGCGGCTCATTTCCTCTCCTCAAAGTAGGGACAGTTATCACTGCCATTCCATCTCGACCCTGGCAAGGATCTTTTTCTTCCTGAAGAGAATGGCATTCAGAACTCTGAGGAACAGTAAGGAAGACAAGTTCTCATGAGGCATCAAGCAATGAAATGTGGAGATCCATGACAAAGTGAAATGTCAGCATTGTTAGCCATTTTGTTTGGAGCCTTTTCGATGCGGATTTAATAATAAAATAAGAAACATGACAAGTTTGCTCTTGGAAGGTATATGACACCTGGAGGGATGAGCCAGATGAGTGTGAGGAGTAACGTGAATGAGGTTACTTTGGACAATTCCTAGGATATCACTGTGGAAATGGCCACAAAGGCTCAAAGAAGCAGAAACAGATGAAAGAAGAGGAGAGCAATGAACACACATCAGTCAAAGGATTGGCCACCAAAGATGAAGGAAGGTGACTGCCAGAGGGATCTTTTATTTGCCGTTCACAGTGAAAATGGGGAAATTAAAATTTGTCACTAATTCCTGATTTCTCCATCCAATCTTTTGTATGACTCAGTCAATGTTCCAGCCAAAGACAGGGAGAACAGGAGAGGTAGAGAGAGGGGTACAGAATTCAAAGTTCTGTGAGGACAGCTTTTTTTATTTTAGACATTATACATGTTTATGGATACCTAGCTGCAGTAGGGGGCTGCCTTTAGAGATTACCTGTTGCACTTGCATGCAATGTATACAGTTTCTGGCAGGAGAGAGCTCATTATATGGGGATAAACCCCTTCTGCTTGGAGAACAAATGGGATCATTAGTGGGTTAATACTGAATATGTATGTACATATGTATGCATACATGTGCACATGCACACACATACATCCACATGCAGGAACACACACATGGGACTATATATATGATGTCTGTATAGAGGTAAGGGTACGGACAGTACACATCTCAGTTCTGTGCACTCTATGTCCTTGCTGCAAATACACAACTGCCCCTGATTTCTGCTCGCATCTGACCTAGGCACTGAAGTCTGGCTTCTGCCAGACTTTGGATACTAATGTGAAAATGGGGTGGCAGGGTGGGGTGGGTTGGGACAGAAAAACCATTCCAGAAGACAGGAAAATCTAAAGAGCTAAGCAATCAAAGCTTTGTAAAGCACCTCTGCATGGGCAAACTGTTTCAGTATCTAAAAGCTCATGCAGTTTCAGCCTGATACTCCAAGATGAATCCTTAGAAGCCATGGTAGAAACAGAGACTTGACTCCCAAAAGTTGCTCTCTGAGCTCCACACAATCTGTGGTATATGTGTGCCCATGTTCACATACACATGTTATACAGAGAGAGAATAAGAATGAAGTGAAATGCACGCATGTGTGATGAATGTAATGATTACTGTCAATTCACACTTTGAGGATTTCAGGTAAAAGCACACATATGTGGCAAATGTCACCCGCTCCCCTTGTGGAGTCACACAAACTGCTGAATGGAAGATTCCAAGTCATGTGGGATCAATTTGCTCTTCTGGTGGAGATTGATGAAGTATTGAGTTTATTGGGGCTTCAACATAAAAGCAAGCTCAGTTTTGTGTTTCAAGCCCTTGTCCCAGCTTGCTGTACAGGATGGGAGAGAATGGCTCACTAAAAGTTCTTTAAAGGAAGGTATTATTTATTAAGCAATACAGAAATATCTTCAACTGTTGTTTTAATATAAAGTTAGTAATGTGAATTCAATTTGTGTATCTTACATAGAAATCTAAGACCTTTGTAGGATTTCTCTGTAGATGGAAAACCTTCAATGGCCTTTATCTATAAACCTCAGTAACATTTCTGTCTCCACTGGGCAGCCAACTGTGGCTCGTGTATTTTTCTTATAAATAAAGTTTTACTGAAACACAGCCTCAACAGTTCTCTTTGTAATTGCCTTCCTATACAGTGGCACTGCTGCATAGCTGTGACAGTGACCCTATAGCCTGCATTAGACTACCATAGTCAAACCCTGGCCTTTCAGTATTTGCACTTCCACCCACTGTCTTTGTGATGCCTTTGCATCACTTCTTCATATATACATATACACACACACACGTGTGTGTGTGTGTGTGTGTGTGTGTGTGTGTGTGTGTGTGTGTGTGAATACATCCATGTAAAGGCTTGAAAACAGTATCAGGTGTCATCCTTAGTAATGTTATCTATTTCCTTTCAGGCAGGATATCCCATGAGCTTGCAATTCATCAACTGGGTCACTATGCTTCTGGGGTCCTCCTGGAGCAACCCCACTACAACAGTTGACTCCTAGGATCCAGCTCAGAGCCTCACACTTTCAACTCCAATGCTTCACCATGGACTTAGATATCCCCTGGCCCCTGCACCTCTTCTGATTTTGCTCAGTGTAGAATCAGAACATAAAGATACATCTCAGAGACATTCTGGCTGTAGACTATCTCCAGACTTTTGCCTCTCCCCCCGCCCCCAATTCCCCAACACACCCTGTCCTCTCCTGTTCTCTGGCCCATAGTTAATTGAACTAATCTTTGAGGCTTGCTTCCATAGAGTGTTTCCAAAGCATTTAACTCCGTTTTCATAGAAACAGCTCTTTTTCTTACTGCACTCATTTTTCATCAGTTTACATAATATTGCACTAAATAATGTAATTACAATAACAAGCGCAGCTGGCAGAGACAGTCCTGGGAACGCATACAACTGACTGCTGGCAAGCAGACACCACAGCGGGCGAAGAAAAAGGTAAACTCATACCCAGCAGTCACAGTCTGGTACATCATGCCCCACTAACATGACTTCTAAAGGTACTGGCCACTATTCTACACATTAATCTACCAAGTTTGATAAGTGGATGTCAGTAGCATAAGATTCTCCCATCCCTGCCTCTCTGTGTAACATAGGCTCATATGATATTTGCCAGTTTCATAGGTACGTTGGAGGAAGTTATTTGACAAATGTGTGCCTTTTCTCGCTAGCCTGCAAGGTATCAGAGTTTGAGAAATGTATCGGTTTTATTACGGCATTACATCTCTGCTGCGCAGACAGTGACTGGCATCTGGTTCACACTCAAAAAATATTTCCTGAATAAATAACTGGATGGAGGCAGGCTCTCCGACAATGAGCTACTCAGAAACTACAGTCAAGAAAATATAGATTTGGAAGGAGTCATGGGGTTTTATAGTTTCTTCTTGGCTCCCCTAAGAATAACAGAGGCATGCGTGCATGGTGAAAGTGGGGGAGGGGAGGTGAAAGACTCTCCTTCTGATAGCTCAATTCCAGGCAGGGTGCAAGATTCATTCTCTGATGCCTGGATGAAGGCAATGGATTTAAGCCAAGAAGATCATTAGCAATTTGCATTTCTGCAGGCCACATCACTCTCGTATCTTGCAGAAAAGAGAGCCTGGCTTCTAACTGGCAAATTAAATATTGATAATGCAGATAGGTTGTACGACATCTTTCACAAGACTGGCACTCTGATTTCCGTGTTTCTCAGACTTCAGCCATTTGCATTCAACCACCAACAATTTTGTCATAACTCTGGGCAATCAGTAACATTGTGCAGCTCATGTTTACCTTGAGAGCAACTCATTTTTAACCTAAATGTCTGCATTTACCAAGGAAAGCTGGCACTGCAGAAAAACCAATATCACTAACTGCAAATAAAGTTTATGAAAAAGAAAAAAAACAGAGCTACAGAAATTTAACAATTATTAAAAATGTTTCCTATTCAAGTACTTGCTCTAAGCACCTTATACGCTGTTAGCCTTTGCACACACAGGCTGGGAAATGTCCCCACCGGTTCCTACATTTGGTCCTCAGCTGCTGGAGGAGTTCTCAGAGGACAGAGAACATTTAATGGATTGAGACTGGTTCCAGTATATGTTACTGTAAAGTGGGGCTTGAGAGCTATAGGCCAGCTCCACTCCCAACTGGATCACACTCTTACATTCATGTGTATGAATGTAAGAGCATGTCACAGCAGACTCTGCCACCATGCTTTGCCTGTCATCATGGACTGTGCCTCATCAGCCAAAATAAATCCTCCCTTAAGTTGCTTGCTGTCAAGTACTCAGTCATATACAAGAGGGAAGAAATTGAGACATAAGCACACCTGTGCATGCATGCATGCACACACATGCAGAGATAGACCTTATAAAATATGTACAATTATTGTCTCCAATAGGTTACACAAGGAATTGCAAGTCCAGAGGACTGAAAAAGTATGCACAAATTCACAAACCACGCAAGGTTTAGATTTATCGCACTGGGCCTAGCTCTAGGCCCCTAATTCTTGACTGCTACATTTTGCGAACAATGCTTTTGAAGTCTGCATAGATGCTCAGGCTGCTGCAGGCTTTAAGCCTGAGGCACACGCCCCACTCTATTATAAAGAAAGCTTAGAAAGTGTTACAGCCTTGTTAAATCTCTTTTAGTTTAAACCAGGACTTCCTCATCGACATAAAAAGGATTGAGAGAGACTCGGAAAAGGAATAACTTTTTCTCTAAATGATTCACCCTTTCTGAAAGACTTGGAGTTCAGCTGTCTGAAAATTGTATCCCACAGGGTGAGCATTCCACATGCTAAGAAATACCATGTTGCAAGTTCAGTACTTCCCAGGATCCTTTGCTCAGCTCTCATCTCCCAGTGGAGAAGGTAAGTCTTAGTGTACTCAGTAACCAGAGTCTCATTTTCATGATAATAGTGCAACCCCTTGACATAATGGCAGAGGCCACTGGGCTTTCTTGAATCTGAGAGGACCAGAGAGAACCTGATCCAGAGGTCTAGAAGGTACAGTGTTAATAAAAAAGGGGAAAGTGGATTGATTCTACATAAAGATGAAAAAGGAAGGAGAGTGAGGAAGAAGGGAGAAGAGGAGGAGGAAAGGGGAGAAAAAGAGAGGAGGAGGAGAGGAGAAGAGAAAAGAGGAAGCGGAGGAGGACAAGGGGGGAAGAGAGGTAGGGAGAAGTAGAGGAGGAGAAAGAGGAAAAATAATAGAAAAAGGGAGGGGTAGAGGGAAGAGGAGGGAAAGATCAGGGAAGTGAGGAAGAGACGGGATACAGCAGTGATATGTTTAATTTCTCCAGTCAGAATAGAGTTAGAAAGGCAATGAGTATCATTGGACAAGATAGAGGAAAATGCCCACACATAAGACTGATTTGTCAAAATTAAGAACAGGGTGTGGTGACCCAGGCCTATAAGTTCCAACACTGCTAAGGACGAGACAATGAGACTGGCAAATGTTCAAGGCCAGCCTGGAGTCCAAAATAAATTAGGGACCAACCTAAGCTACAAGCTGAGATGCTGACTTAAAACAGATGTAAGGGGGTGTGGGGAAGGAGATCCAGTTCAAAAGGTTTGCAAGGATGAGGACCTGAGTTTGATGCCTCAAATCGAGATTCAAAAACAGTTTGGTGTGTCAGATTTATAATCCTGGTGCATGAGAGGCAGAGATAAGATCCCTGGGAGTCGTTGGTCTGCCAGCCTAGCCTACTTAATAAGCATCAGTGGTAAGAAAGCGAATGATATGATACCTGAGGAAGGCAGCCCTGGTTGTTGGTTGGCTTTTGGATGCACATATACACACACTAGGACCCACCACACTAAACAAGAAGACACCTCGCAGTTATAAAAGGGAAGACATTCCCTCAGTCAAACGGAAAGAGAAACCATCAATGCGTTCTCATTGGTCTCAAAACTGAGCTGTATAAAGTTCATCTTATCATTGCAAAGCGGTATTTATGGCCTTAAAACACAAGTGAGTTGACAATTCTAAAATCAGAGATCAAACAATAACCTTAAACAAAGCAACCATTTCTGATGGTATAGGTGGACTTGGGGTCCCAGGACGTTCCTGTAGCCCACATGGATCCCAACTAAATAATCCATCAAAGGGGTAATAAGGTCACCATCCTTACTTCTAAACTTCACCCAATTGGACAGTGTCCTCATCAAATTATCAACCCCTCAAACTACAGATAAGTCCTTCTTTGTCCTCTGCACCCTTAGTTTTCCAAAGCAACATCATTTGCAAAAGAGCACTCGGGATTGTCTGAATTCTGAAGATGGTGTCAAAGCCTCCCGGAGACATAAGCATCCATTGCATTGCGCTTTATCCAGCACTGACCTACTTCTGGCCATCCTGCTCAACTGTACAGGAGAGAAAAATCAGAAATTCCAATACATTATTTACTAGGATAAACCAGTCATTCAGGTTGCAGAGAGAAAGCAATAGAGGAGTTCAGTAAAGCTTAAGGCAAATATCATTTAAATAAAAATGGAGATAGTGTCTCAGGGGCTCAAGGTAGCCTCAAACTTGCTTGTAGTCCTTTGTAGCCAAGGATAACCCTAGTTTTTGGTCTTCCCACCTCTACCTCCAGAGTGCTAGAATCATAGCTATGTGCTACCACTCCCTGTTCATACCACAGAGTACTTCACACATGCCAGAAGAACTACATCCTCAACCAACAAATGTCTTGGTGACTGTCACATGCAGAAATGGCACTAATCCTAGAGTAAATGTGGCCTGAGATGAAACATTAATAGAGACCTAGGTGGGACATTTTATAAAACACATAAGCATAAAAGAAAAGAAAGATCAGGCCACCAGCTCAGTTTTATACAGGCGGATTCATTGTTTGTTTGATACGGGATTTAACAAACCAGATAACAAAGGCAATCGGAAAACAGAAAGAACAGTAGGAGTCTTGGCCACCTGGAGATTACGGCTCAGCAAATGTCCTTAGATAAAAGCAGCAGTGCACAAAGGCATTGTATTCATTTACTTCACTATTCTCAAACACTTTGGAGCATCATGGTCCTCCTCAAGCACTACTATGTTTTGAAAAGTCAGAGTCTCTTAATTTTCATAGCAATCTGAAAACGCAAAGTTAAGTCGCATAGTCCGATGAAAATGGCATGTCCCCAGCAGTGATATCAAAAAGTGGTCAGTTACAAACTTGAATTCTGTCCCGAAATATGAACATGCTTTGGAAACAAAGGAGGCACAGAGGCAGGGAATCCAGACATTTTATAAAACTCCACACAAGTCTATGCCAATAAGAATGCCCAACCAAGACATGGTGATGACAGAATGGCGTCACTGGGGAAAAAAAAAAAAAAAAAAAAACGTTCTCAAGGGAAACTTTCATGCATCTGATACACTTCTATCTGGGAACTTGTTTTTAGTAAGTGAATAACCTATCAAGTTTAGCATTCTGGCTTCATTGCCCCTGTAGACAAACGATAACAAGGTCCAAAGTCTACGGATAATTCGAATTCTCCTTTATATAAAATAGCCCTTGATATAAGTGTTGCTCACAAACCCCAGTCCATCGCAAAAGTAAAGTTTAGCCACTCAGCAAACAGCTAGGGTCTCACATCAGGAGGGCAGCAAGGTGTTCCCTTGACCTTTGTAATTACTTAGACCTCACGTGTACGTAAAATGAATCTAGTGATGTCAAACCAATTCCACAAGAGAAGTATTTATCACCAAATCAAAATCAAAGAAATCCATATATTCTATAACGGCACTTCAAAAGAAGATCTACTGTATTTACCAGCTCAGTCAGAACAAAATTAGCTGGGATAAATATTGCCAACTCTACCCATCTTGAGATGAATCCTGTTATTTAGACTCGAGGTTTTAAAAGAGATAAGGAAAATTTTGCTTATCAGACAGAAATAGGAAGCAGGAAACCTGTTACAAGCAGGTCACACCTACCCTCAGCTGCTCTCTTTCACAATTCATCTGTTGCCTCAAAACCTGCAGAAAAGAGAAAAGGGAGAGATTGTTAGAAGTTTCTACCAAAGCAGCATGAAAGTAGGGAGTTGGGGAGCAGCTCAACAGGATCTCTGGAACCCACATAAATACTGGTTGTACATGTTTAAGTGAGATGGCTCAGCAAATAAAGGCACTTGCCTTCAAGTCTCAGAAGCTGAACTCAATCCTTGGAAGCCACATGGTGAGATCGGAAGACAACCTTGACAAGTGACCTATAGGTATTTTATGGCTTGTCCACATATACATATGTGTATGTGTACACAGAATAGATTATAAGGTATAAAAAATTAAAATAAGGTAGAAGATTGAGGAAAAATTTTGACATCTGTCCTCCACAGACACACACATGTGCATATTTACATACAGGGCCGCACACATATATGTGAGCACACAAGCACACATGTGCTTCTCCACACACAGGGATGTCTAGACATATGCAATCATGTAAGCATATATGTGTATTGACATACACAAGTGTGCTAACACAAGCACATATAGACATATCACATATACACACACATACATGGGAAAAGAAGAAGGGAAAAGAGAAGAAAATAGTTATTATTGATGGATGGGCTAAAAACAGAAGCAAGTATTAATGGTAATAATTAATTTTTCACTATTCAAACAGAGGACTGGTCACTATCATTCTGCATTGTACAGTGCAGAAACAGTCAGCAAGGGGGAGCAGTATTCTTAGGGAATGGTTCAGACGTGTGGGGAAAGAGGGTTGCCTTCTTTGTGCATAGACTCCTCCCATCCTGTTTAACAGGAGGACACACTTTCTTAAGGCTATCTTAGGTTGTGTGTGACAAGACAATAGCCAACGTGGTGTCTTCCCCAATGTCAAGTGCTGACAATATCATCTTCATGTCCTGGAATACAGCTTACATTTAATTAGTTCGTTCTTAATTACTAATTTTGTTTGTGTGTGGTACTGAGGTCTGAATTCAGTGTTTCATGTATGCTAAGCAAAGGCTTCCCCTCTAAATTATACCCTATCCTTCTCTTCTCTCATTATTTTGAGACTGATATCACTAGGTTTTCTTGCTTTGAGCATACTGCGTCACCAAAGCAGGGCTTCAACTTGTGATTCTTCTACTTCAGCCTCCTGAGATACTGGGATAACAGATGGGGTTTGATTGTCCAGCCTAGCCAGATGGAAGTAAGAGACACTGTTGGGAATGGTTGTTAGACAGACCACATGAGGGAGAATTGAGGCCAGGGCTTATAGCAGAGAAAAAAAAAAGCCTGCTCACAATTTGGTATCCATCACCACTGCAGGAATGAAGTATTTGTAGTGTCCCTTTCAAACACTGGTTGGTGATTTGTGCCTTACCAATGTGTGTGTGTGTGTGTGTGTGTGTGTGTGTGTGTGTGTGTGTGTGT
>JANHMN010000002.1:86410471-86463896 GCA_030674055.1 Rhabdomys pumilio | reverse complement strand
TGTGTGTGTGTGTGTGTGTGTGTGTGTGTGTGTGTGTGTGTGTGTGTTTTAATTTTTTTTAATCACCCAAAAAGGCTTTATTAGAGTGACCATATGATTTGTTACCCAAATAGGCAAAACAGAATGCGTTAGCAAGGGATAACCGGTGAGGTATTTGGATTTAGCTCGTTACACAGAGGTCAAAGATAGAAAGGGATAAATCTTAGGAAACCAGGATTGAATGGTCCTATAACACAGACAAGGGTTGATGGATGAGGCTTCAATGCAAATGGCCAAAATGGAACTAAGCTCTGCATTATTGACAGGCCATATTTCCTCTTACTGTTTTCTTTTAAACCACTGTAAAATGTTGTAATTCTCAGCCCTTGACAGGGTTCTGGGAGTTCCTTGAAACTTCACTGAAGGATGAGAAGCTTTAGCAACCAACTCTTGATGTATATTTTATGTGTTTTGTAGTGAAAGTTTCTTTTTACTTTTTCTAAAATAAAAACACAAACAAGGATGTTTGCTTAGGATAGACCAGAAACTGAAGTCTATAGATAGAGATAGAATAGTACTATTATAAGTCCTTTCACCTAGAGAGTTACCCATGAGATCTCTCTTGATTGTGTTTGCTTTGTGATCGTTGTTAATTTGAGTCTCACATATCCCAGACTAGCCTTGAACCAGTTAAGTGGCCAAGGATGATTATGAACTTTGGATTCTCCTACATCTACCTCCTGAGGGCTGGGAACACAGCTGTGCAACACCAGGCTCAGTGTCTGTGGTGTTGGGGATCAAACTCAGGCTGTGTACGTTAGTATTAGTCAAGCCCCCACCAACTGACTTGAAGTGCTTGCTTTTCATGCTCAGTCCCTGGGTTCAACACTTGGGACCATAAGAAAGAAAGAGAAAGAGATGGAAAGAAAGGAGGGAGACTAATTTTCATGTAGGTATTTATGAATCACAATATTGTTTATGAAAAATTTATAAACACTGTAATGTGTGACAATGCAAAAATCAACAATAAACCACAGTTCTGAAAATAGATGGGAAGTGCACTAAAAACCCACTTTAGTTGATGGGAAAAAAAGGTACAAAAATGTACAAATGTTATGAATCCTATTTTCTGTCAGAAATATAGTTCAATCGGTCATTAAGGAGAAAAAAATAAAGAAGAAAAGATTGGGAAGATATTTTCCAAATTATCAAAAAGTAAAGGAGTTTAGCTATTTAAATAAACAGAAAAATCGTGCATTCAAGTGTGCTGGAAATAGGCATTTTGGATTATATCTCTGTAAAACCTTTAAGAAGAAAGAGGGGAAAATCCACAGTCAGGAGAGATACATGGTGTAGGAGGCAAGGAGTGGCGATGACTACTCTACAGATGGGGGTTCCCACTTAACAGTAAACAGTGGATAGAGAGGATGGGAAGATGTAAGTAGAATAGGAACCAAGGACTGAGCCTGAAACACTCTCCAGACTCACACTATCTCTTGGCAGCTGCACCAAGAGAACCCAGAGCTCAGTAAGGAACGATCATGGACAGCCAAATCCCAGGAGAACTCAGCAGTGAGTACCCACTGACAGACAGCTAAGTCCCAGGAGAAATTTCCTGGGTTTATCTTGAGAAATCTTAACCTCAGAAACTAGGAAATCCTTCTTTTCTCTTTCCCCCACTCCCATCCCACCATTCCCTCACACTACTGTCTCCTGGGTAATCCCAGGCTGAATTCAGCACAAACCATGGTGAAGACCTTCATGACATGAAAAGCTGTCCCCCCAAGAGGTACCATACTCTCCTTCCTCCTTGCTTTTCCTATTGTTCCATTGAAGTTGGAGCGTGAAATTTTCTCAGTAGGCTCATGTGTTTGAATACTTGGTCCCCAAAGAGTAATGATGTTCAGGAGGTTACAGAGCCTTTGAGCATGGAATGTTGCTGGAGGAAGTACCTAAGTGGGGAAGGGTTTGAGTCTGGTCCTATTTCCTGTTCTTTCCTTCTGTTTCTGGTCTACTTGAAATGGGATTTGTTGGATCATGCTGTGGCTTCCATGTCTTCCTGCCACGAAGGATTCCATCCCTTCTGGAACTGTAAATCAAAATAAATCCTTTCTTCTTTAACTTGCTTTTGTCTGGATATTTTATTACAGCACCAGAAAAGTAACAAATATACTGTGTCCACTTAGAGCAGAAAAATGAATGATTCAACAGCTGAATGAATCACAAGGAGGGAAAGATACAAACCCACAAGTTCAAGAGGATTGTTAAATTCCAAGGAGTTACATTAAAAGAAATCCACCCCCCTCAAAAGAAAAATCATGACAAAATTGCTGGAAACTGGGCAGGAATAAGGGCTCATTGGGTGAGAATTTACATATGAACTCACAGATCCTGTGTCAGCATGCTTGGCACCTGTACAGGCTAAGCCAGATGTGATCCCAGTGCTGAGAGAAAAAGCAGTTATGCTCCCATTCCTAACCAGAACCTATTTCCATTGATAACCACTGGTAAGAGAAGGTTAGTTTTCTCCATGGAGTCTTACTGGGTACACAAACCACACATGCCTCATGTCAAGAAGTAGATAGCCAACACAAAAGGAAATCAGTGGTATTTAGGGAAGGTTTTGTCTCACAATGGTTTGTTGGGGCTCCTTTTTGTGCATTTTTGCTTTTTATCCCTTATAGAGCATTTGCTTATGTATTACAGCTTTATATTCTATTTGAATGGGTTTCCCGTGTGTGCAAATATGTATGTCTCAGAATCTGTGTGTGTTTCTTGAGCTCTTTCTGTAACTCTTTTTTCCTGATTGTTTAATTTGTCCTCATCTGGTTTTATTTTAACTTGTTTTATTTTATTACTATTTAGATGCCTGATTATATTCTAATGAGAGAAAGAAAGGTTGTAATTTGAATGGATAGGTGGGAGAGTGAGAAGGATCTATGAGGAGTTTGGGGAGGGGAACAATAATTATCAGATACTGTAGGGGGAAACCCCTCTCTTTAAAAAAACAGTACAGAAAAAAAGCGTTCTTGCTGCCAATTCATGAATAAAAACGTGCGCTCAGATCCACAGCACCTACATGTCCTTTGTGTGGCTGCTTGCATTTAATTCCAGCACTGCCACTGACAGAGGCAGGTGGATGCCTGGTACTTGATGGGTATGAGACTGGTTTCAGATTCAGAGACAGATCTTGCCTCAAGAGAATATGGTCAAGAATGATAGGGAAAGACAAGCAACGGCTTCCTCTGGCCTCAACATGCATTTGCACCCAAACATAAACACACACACACTCACACACACAGAAACACATATATACTCTCTCACACACACACATATACACACATACACACACACTCACACAAATAAGTTTTTAAAAAATCTTTCTAGAACTCTAAAAATAAAGACAAAGCCATAGAAACTATAGAAAAGCATGACTTTCTTGCTGAAATAACTTCTTATACACAGCTTAAATTCAATGAAAGGACTGGGGTATGTATGGCTCAGTGGTAAAATTCTTGCCCAGCATGTGTGAGGCCCTACATTCCACCTTCAGCAACATAAATAAACAAAGATCAAATATTAAAGCAACTAAAATTTTTCATTGCTAACACACCTACTCTCCAACATTCGGTATGGGAAGTAAGCCTTCCAAACGGCAGAGATAATCTACAGAGGATGAGAAACAAAATGTATGAAGATAGATAGAAAGACTAAAGTTTCTCATGAATATAAATAGAAACACAAGTCCAGAGGCTGGAGAGGTGGTTCATGATTACCTGTGCTTGCTGCTCTTACAGGGGATCCCAGTAATGCTCCCCAACCCATATCAGGTGCCTCCCTCACAACTGCCTGCAGCAACAGCTCTGGGATCAAACACCATCTTCTGGCTTCTGCAGATACTGCACCCAGGCACCATACATTCTCCCAAAGCACAAGCACATACAGAAAGATAAAAAAGTAAATAAAACAAAACCCAAGTCTGCTGCTTTTGAGATCATTGAGATATGTTTAATGGATGTCATTTTAAGAAATGACATTTCTGGGAGCTTTTTTTATGTAGCTCTTCTATCCTGTCAGCTAAACACAAAGAGAAGACAGTGTGGAGACAGAGGGAAATGGGCCTGTATTCCCTTATTGCTAGTAAGATGAAATTGGCAAACATAGCTGATGGTTGTTGTGTATAAACAGGGTGGAATAATCATCGTAATCACGATAATTGAAGAGGGTGTTAAGGCTCTGACATTCCTATGAAGTGATGAAGTACTGATTATCTGTAAGCTGGGAGATACGGATGTATCATAACCCTTACAGCAACGACCTTAGACACGAACTATGCTATTCCAGGCACCCGTTCCAATAAAAGGAAACTAAAAATGTAATATACTCCAAGCACAGGACGTTAGAATAATTGAATATTCACACACAGGCACATCTACATAGACAGAAGAAGAGATTCTGACCCCAAAGCTCATACTTGATACAAAAATTAACTTCCAATAAATAGACCATGGATTCTAAATGAGGAACACAGAATTAAACAGGTAATATAGGGAAAGCTGCTAATACTTTCTTCCCAGTGCTGTTGTACAGTTCTCAAGATACCCTCTATGACAGGCGGCACATTCATAATCAGAAAATATCTTCGTATCAAAGCTTTAAAAGCAGAAGTGTGTATTTTTTTAAAAATATTTTGCAGTGCTAAAGCTAGCTTTCATCTGTAGTAATTATACACAATACTAAATAATAGAACTAGAAACTTTATGTTCTATCTATAAAAAAATAACAAAGGTCTGCCAGGCAGAGGCTGGTCTATGCCATGCATGTTCAAGCTTTACCATAATGTTTTTGCTATAGAACTTATTTTAATTTTAGGCAGAATTCAACCATAATCAATTAAATAAAAATAATAATCTAAAAACTTTGCTTTTCAATGAGGCTACTAAAGAGAAAGACTGCGGAGTGAGATAAGGGATAACACAGGTTTCCTCTGGAGTGATCACAGTTTGCTCTTTGCTTGATTTTTGTTTGCTTGTTTTCACTATCCTTCAAGGCTTCACTTGATATATATATATATATATATATATATATATATATATATATATATATAAAATTGGTGCTGGCCACCTTTCTTTTTGAGGCAATAAAATTTTATCTCCAGTTTTCAGCCTAATTCTATGTATTCTATATCTTTTATATCATGTTCAGCTACTGCCTATGATGGTGTACACGCATCAATCATGGGAGTAACTTATTTGCATCTTTGACGTCTACACACATGTGCTGGGATCCTCTCCACTTTGTGTCTGGAGCATTGAGTACAGATGCATAGTTTGTTCTTTGCTCCCTCCCGAAGGATCGAGACCCAATCCTGAAAAGGTGGCTAGATCCCAGCTATGTCTCTGTTACACAACAACACTCTGCCCCAAATGCTGCAACCAAGGTGCAAGCATGCTCAGCGGGCCCATAAAGACCTGATGAGGCTCCCTTTTTTTCCCAGTGGAGATAGGGAGAGAGCTCATCTGGTAAAATGCTTGAGGTTCTGGGTTCAAGTCTCATAAGTGATGTTTCCACATTTAAAAACTGGGCATGGTAGTATGGTCCTGGACTCCCAGTGTGTTTGGAGGCAGAAGCTCATGGATTCCTAAGCCTTATTTGCCAGTTAGCTTACAATATTTGATGAGCTTCAAAGCAATGAGGGACCCTGCCTCAAAAAGAAAGGTGGCCAGCACCAAAGGGATGTCCACAAAGGTAGATATCAGGCCTCCACACTCATGGGCACACACAATCTCTCCATCACAAGACTGGAAGTCTAAGAGAAACTAAAGTCCCTGTAATTTCATACCTTAGGTGATGGAGAGAGACCCTTATTCTGTAGTTTTTAAAAAAGCTAGCCCTGAAAAATACCTTAAATGTACATTTCACTAAATGTCACTTCATTTGGAAACTAACGCATGGCATTTTTCCCCTTCCCTTGGCAGTAATGCACAAAGCCAATATATTTTATGGCCGAAATGAAAAAAAAGGAAAGTGGAAGGTCGGGCTTTGCTCCTTTAAGATGCTTCCAGAATCAAATACCACTCTCAATAGGGCTGCCAAGTAAGCGCTTATGAAAGGTTAGAACCGCAGCAATAAAGCAGCGCATGCGGCCTTTCGCTCTTCTGGGTGTACGGCTGTTTAATAGCCCGGATTCATCTTCCTCCACTGTCTGTCTTCAGCTAGGCAGCAGGGCCATGCTCAGCTCAGCTATTCTCACCAAACACCCTCTCTCTCTCTCTCTCTCTCTCTCTCTCTCTCTCTCTCTCTCTCTTTGTGTGTGTGTGTGTGTGTGTGTGTGTGTGTGTGTGTGTCTATCCTCTGTTTCTCTTCTTCTCTCTGGTATACTCACTGTACATGGTGCATGGTTTCAGAAGGATATTTTCATTCAATATATAATATATTCAGACCATGGACCATCCATCCATCCATCCATCCATCCATCCATCCATCCATCCATCCATCCTGCCTTCTCCTTCTCTATTTCTGTTCCCTTGCTCCTAGTAGCCCCCTTTGTTCTCTAAATGCTTTTGCTTCTTGTTAAATGCTATACACAGCTGCATGGTTTTATATATCTGTACAGGAAATCTAGGATGCCCCCAAATGAAAGAAAACACAATGCTGTCTTCCTTTCTGAGACTGGATTAGATTTGTACCTATTCCTCCAAAAAAGACATAGCTTGATTCTACATGATGGCTCAATATATTTCTATATATGATTCCATCATGGATAGACCACATTTTCCTCCTCAGTTCTGCTATTCATGAGATATGTTTTTTTTTTTCTGGAACTTATCTTTGGTGAATAGGCTACAAATAAACATAGATGGACAAGTACGTGTGAAATTTATTAAGTAGAGAGAAAATACCCAGGAGTAGTGTAGCTGGGCCATACCATACTGTAAGGTTAGCAGATCTACTATTAGTTGAATGAAGAATCTCCATGTTTATTTCCACAGTGGCTAGGCTGGTTTATTTCCCACCAGCAGTGTGCAATAGTTCCCTTCCATATGCTTTGAACTTTCTCTTTCAACCCTTCCTGTCTCAGTGCCAGCCCCCCTCTGTCTTGCTATCTCGTTGTCTCTGTCTTTCAATTCATCAGATTAGATCTGTAAAGATGAGGACCAGAGGACCAAGTCTCAGGGCTTCCCTCTTCATGAGGATAGTGCTTAGAATCTGTAAAGTTATCTCTTCATTGCTGCAATAGATTCTGAGTATCTTCTGGATGCCATCGCTTTAGGCAGTAGTGAAGCAATGGTTATGTCTGCAGGGATTCATTACAGTGGTATGTAGCTGAAATCCCAGCATGTGGGAGGCAGAGGCAGGAAGAATTCAAGGCTGAAGGCAGCCTGTGTGACAGAGTGAGATTGCCTTGAATGCATATTCTCTCACACACACATAGGAGACTCTACAGGATCTCCCCATCTCCTTCAAAACGTGGAGATATCGACAATTTTATCACATGAAACATTTCCCAGACTGAACTTAGGAAAGTACTCAGAGCTCATAATGAAAGGAACAGCCTAGCTTCAGAGATTGTAATGATACACCCATGTTTTTCTGTTTTGTGTTTCAGACCATGCGCACAAGGGAATAATCCAAACAAATATTCAAGAGAGGAAAAAGAGAGGAATGAAAAGCTCAAGGGGATTATGGACATGCCATAATTAAAGGAGACGAGTCAAATGCACACACAAAAAAAATTGGGTAGAGATCAACTTGCCTTGTGAAAGCAAGTGTCAAAGACACAGGATAAATGAATGGACAAATAGATGTCCATGTTTTCTTGTTAGTAGTACATGATGCTGGAGAGTCCAGTTTTAAGAACAATTGTGAATGATTTTTAAAGGACAGCAACAGAAGATTAACAGCACAAAACTCAATAAATCAAATCAATGGGAGGCTCTGTGCATTTTTCAGCTTGGCTGTCCTAGTAATTATTATAAATTCTTCTGAAACTACATAGAATTCCCTGTAAATACAGGTCCCAAAGGACCTTGGGTGAAAAGCATGCTTTGCTTTTTTCTTAGTGTATTTTGGGTTATTCTATGCACTTGACTGATATGGTTGTACTCAGCACTTGGGTGTACCACCCCCAGAACAGTGCTAACAAAAAGACAGCAGCTATACCGGAAGCATGATGCTACCCTAGAAAAGGTCCCTGAGAAAGAGAGGGTGCAAAGCGCCAAGTGATGATACAGAGGGCCATGGAGAGCTGTCTAAGGGCAGGACTTGTTCATCACACTGACAGTCACACAGCTGCTATGATTGTCTGCATGATGCCTGCACAAGACTGAGCCTCTAAGCAAATGGGAGACAAGTTTATGAGATCTTATTCCATGCTGGAGATCTAAGTTATCCGAAGGTTGTTGGAGGAAGTATGTGGAATATCTGTAGCCATGTGTACATAGGCAGAGGCCGGAATCCTCATTATCTTGAGATAGGTCCCCTCACTGAAACTTGAAACAGGCTGGTGGCTTCAATGATCTGTCAGCGACTTTCCAGTCATCTACATACCTCATACTGGCCACACCCAGTAATGGGAAGTGCAACTCAGGTCCTCATGCTTGCATGGGAACTTCTCTTACTCACTGAGCCATCACTCTAGCCCCTATGGATCCTCTTTAGTATTGAAAACAAAATTGTCCAAATCAACTTAAAATGAAAGAAATTCATTTTCTCACTCTGACTTCTGAGGAAATACATGGAAAGTTTTCCAAACACCTGAGTTTATGAGAATCTAAACCCCCTTAACAGACTAACAGCACTGGCTGTAATCAAATCATTGTTTTAAAATCTATATCTAGCAATATAGTGTATCTTCTGACTGGAAAAAGATGGGATTGTTTATGTCTGGTCAGCAAATTGAGATGTCGTCATCTACTCTAATGACTATTTACTTTTGTTTTAAGGATGGAAAGTTTTTAATGGTGGCCAATGCTTAGGATTCAGGACGGAGAGTAAGAAATAACCAATTAAAAAGAAATAAAATACAAAAGCAACAATAGTGAGTCAAGCCAACCATCGTTAATCGACTCAATGCTGGCTCATGAAGTACCAGTGAAGACAGTGCCTTTAGAGAACAAGATAGGGACGGGACACGGCCCAGCTCTCCTGTGTTATTTTCACTTAAGCAACGAGGAGAACTAGAATGTGATACTGAGACCTTGTGTGCTTTGGTTAGAAATACAGTGCCCATGGGAAGGGAATGAGGCAGGCAAGCCAAGGTAAGACCACATACTAAATACAAAAAGACACAAAACCTATTGATGAAAAAGAATACATAAGTCCATGTGTTGAAGGCATCACCACAGTTAATTTATGGCTCACAGTCTTTAGGAAATATTATTGGGCAAATTTCACAATCTCAATGAACTGAGTAGCTTTTAGCAGCAAGCCTGTGGTGAGGTACCGGGAAGGCAGTAAGGAGTAGTAAGCTTCTCTGCTGCCCTTTAAAATCTGTAACACTGGATGCCCATGGTACCTGAATGTTCTTGGTGCTTGGATGCTTGCAGTGATCAGATGCATGCGGTACTTGGATGTTTATAGTACTTACATCGGGAGGAAAGTAGCATCCTTGGCTATTTTGAGTCATTCTTAACTTTATTTTAAGTCACTAAATGGAGTGAGATATATCTTATGTTATTAAAGGGACACTAGAGTCAGGATGCCCTAGAATTCAAAAGATCCTCAGATCAGGTTTTAAGGACATTTGCTTTAGACCAATTATCTTTGTTATATTTCTCTCATGCATATACTTGCTAAGCAATCAGAGAGTTAAGTCTCCCAGGTTTGAAACAAATATGTCCAAGAAGAAGGATAAAGCAGACAACCGTAAATAAAAGGTACTTGCTCTCCCCCCCCCAAAAAAAAAGCAGTGGTGAGGATCTGATTCGCCCTGCCTCCACCCAGCACCCAACTACTTATTGCAAAGAAGTCACCTCTTGGAGTTCTGAATTTAAGGCTGCGTACAGGTCTTGGAACAAAAGGGCAGCCCCAAGTTCATGTGATCTGCAAACACCTCAGGAGCTAAGCCAGAGAATGTCTCTAAACCAGATCGCTTTCAAGATAAGGGAAAAATATTGCTTACTATTTACCCTAATAATAAACTATCACCCCAGGCATATTTTTAGCTGTAGATTTAATAAGGTATTTTGTGAACCAAGGCAGAGGAGGGTTGGAACAAAGACTTGTCACCATGACAAAGGTGATTTCTGTTTGTTTCAGTGGTAGACACAATTGCCTTTCCTTTCCTCATAATCAAAGGTTATAATTGCCCCCTCCAAGCTTTACCCCAGCCGTTTGCTCAGTCCAAGAATATTCAAACAATACTCATGAAAATCTTCTGCAGAACTAAAACGCCTTGGCAGATTTCCCTGGACCAGTCTCCCGGGACCATCATTACCCTAAAGCCAGAGAGGAGCAGTGCTCATGTAGCATGAATATCACAATTCAGATTTCCCATCATGCTCCCTGCCCACTGTTAGAGCTAGGAAAGAGGCAGGTTGGACAGGTGGGCTATTTGCATATCATTTGCATTTATCTACTATGGTAGAGTGTAGGTTCTCTAGACAGTTTCATATTAAGATGCTTTAACTGGACTAGTTTTGTTGTTTCTTTCTCATTGGATGTTTTAATGTTCTAATGATAATTGTTATCAGACTTAATAATTTTATAATCTGCTTTCCAATTAAACACATGCATCCTAGACCCAAAGCCTATGGCTTCTGTAGACAAACAGCTTGATGATATTAATGGGCAGACATGTATCAAACATCTTAAGTGATCAGAATCAAACATTAGAGAAAGCATCTCAGGCTCCAATCTCAAGTTCACTGCTTATCAACTTAGGACAAACATTCTGGCCTGTGACTCTCTTGTTCCTCAAAAAGTCACTGGAGTTTGAATGAGCTCACATTTGCAAAAGTAATTAAAATGTGAAAAGCACATGCCTATTCAAGCTCCTAGCACACAGAATACATTCTATTAGTGCCTTTTCAGATCAAGAAAGTAAGCAGTACACAACTGCAATGGTGAGCTTTAATGTGATAGTGAATTTTAGTGCAGTGATGAATTTAAATCAATGGTGAGCTTTAACGTGATAGTGAGCTTGATTGCAATGGTGAGCTATAATGTGATGGTTAGTTTTAATCATCTCCTTGTTATAATCTATAATTCTCTGGAAGGAGAGTCTCAGTGAGGAATTTTCTGTATTGTGCTAGCCTGTGGGAATATCTGTGAGGGATCTTGGATCTTCTTAATTAAGTTAATTGATGTGGGAAGGCCAAGCCCACTGTTGGTAGTGTATTCCCTAGGCAAAGAGATTCTGATCTGTGTAAGAGTGGAGACATCCATCTGAGGACAAGCTAGCAAGAAAGTGAATAAGCATGAATCCACTCTCCCTCTGCTCTTTGTTGTGGATATAATGAGGTTAGTTGTTAGAAATGCCTTGATTTACCCTACAATAATGGACTAAAATTGGGGGGCATTGTGAGCTGAAATAAATCACTTTATTACCTGTCTCTTTCTATCAGAATATTTTATCACAGAAGCAGAAATCAAATTAGAACAGCATCACTTCTGCTTCTGCTGTGATTTGTTCTTTCCACAAAGGTATTGAGATGCCATGGCCACAGACAGAGGAGTAGGAAACAAGCATTTTGCAAAGCAATGGATACTCTAGCAAGCTGTGTGCTAGGATCTTAACAGTTCATGTCCATGAATCAGAAAAAAAAATGTCAGCAGAAAGAAATTATGTAGCTACTACTGTGCTATCATAAAAAAGAGGATGAACAGTGTCCCAGCAGACTAGTTCTCCAGACAGAGATGAAGGGACAAGAGTGACATTGTTGTCTAAGGCTCTGAGGTGGACATCTACTGGCTGACTTTCTGAGCTGTGTTGCCTTCAGCACCTGAAGAATCTTTCACAGCTTGGAGAGGTCTTTCTATTCTTGATTTCCATGACATTAAAAAAATGCCATGTTCAAGAAGTGGGCATGACTGCAGCCCAGGGAGTTTGAGGAGTGCTGTGTTTCTAATTCTCCTCTTATTGTCAGACAGGGATGGTGATTGCTCTTGCCACAGGGGCGTACAGGGGTATGTATGTGTAAAAGTTAGTTCTATGCATTTCTCTTATGTGTATGTGTGATATATGTTTGCATGTGTGTTTGTGAATGTGTGCGACTCTATGTGAGTCTCTCTCTCTCTCTCTCTCTCTCTGTGTGTGTGTGTGTGTGTGTGTGTGTGTGTACACTTAGACACACATGTATATACATGCTCTTTTTGAAGAGTTAACTGAAGACAAACATTTCCTGAGCCATTAAACCCCTAAGCTTAAGGAACAGTTGCAGGAAGAATGAGGATATCAAAAGGTCCAAACGACAAGGAGGCATTTCTGTAATTTGCAGGCAATTTACTCGAGGAATCTAGGTCAGCTGGCTGTTTGCTTTGTCGTCTCCAGTATTAATTAGACACTGGAAGTAATGATGGAACTCAGAGAGCTCTTCAGATCTAAAATAATAATAATAATAATAATAATAATAATAATAATAATAATAATAATAAGCCAACAGAGTGGAGCTTTACCTTCAGAAAGAAAATATTTTCACAAGAAGCACTCCGAAAGCAACGGAGAGCAGGAAAACCTTGCAATTAAATCCTGCAAATGTGCTCTTGAAATAATCCCTGGGGAAGCCTTATCTGTACTTAATATTCAAATAAATATTCTTTTGTGTGCCGTGCATTCGATAGGGTGCATTTTATTTAATTTAAGTGGATAACGTAATCAGTGTGGTGAGGAATAGTCAGAGGGAGCAGGACAGCCCTTTAACTAGGATAAATGGAGTGTGGAGAGCACAGTGGCTGATGGTGGTGGAGGAAGCAAAGGGGAGTGGCAGGATCATAAGCACAGGTTATTCCAGGAGTGTCCCAGTGAACCTTCATCCCCAGAGTGAAGCTACCTCAGTAGCATGGCCATGTCTTGAAGCTCATTAGTCATAAAGTGTCCCAGACCCAACTCTAGATCAATGAAAGGAGAATCTTCTGAGACACCCTTGGGAATCATGTGCATGTTAAAACAGAGGGAAAAAACCAGCACACGGAGGAGAGTTTTCCCAGAGTTGGGGGTGTCTGTGTTCTCATGTTCTACATCAAAGAGAGGCCACTAGCTTACTCTCAGAACTGACCGTCATTAGCACATTCTCTCATAAGAATTCTGCAGGATGCAGCTCTGTTTGCCACAAAGTTCTGTATGACACGAGTTTTCCATATCCACATCACCAAGCAAAATGTTCCAAGAAGGCCTTTAGTGGATGACTTTGTGATAATTCACACCTGTTCCACATTGTCAAAGGAACCCAAAGGTACAGATTTGGGTATTGTTCACAAACAGGACTCAAAGTCCTGTTTTGTGGGATTTAAAAAGGCTCCTCATTGTGATGGAACAGAGTCCATGATCAAGTATCAACAGAAAACAAATCCATTCCATCTGACTCCTGGCCTTCACAAAGGCAGAGCAATTTTACAGCAGCCCATTTTTACCCAGGTGGAGCATGGACCCTGTGCCAGTTTGATTAGAAAATGGCTTACAGGTAGAGCAAGCCCTTCTAGTATGGGGAGAGCTGCGCTAATGAATCTTGGAAATGGAAGCGTGTAGCCATCCCTTTTCAGATCTCTAAGCCAATTATTATATTGGATCCTGACTTCCAATATTTCTGCAGGTTTTGAGGCAGTGAAGCCCTGCCAAGCAATGAGCAGATACAAAGCTATTACTCAGGACTGAATCTCCACTCCCCAGATGCCTCTTCCCTCTCCCTCCCCCTTCCTTCCTTCCTCCTCACCTCCCTCCTACCTTTCTGATGTTTCTCTTTCCTTCCTTCCCTTCTCTTTCTCCTTATTTCTTTCTCTTTCCCTCTCTCCTTTCTTTTCTCTTAAATCTTTTTCATCTTTATTTCCTTTATCCATTTCTTTCCCCTTCCTTCTCCTTTCCCTCTCTCCCTCTTCTGTCTTGTTTACTGTTTATTTTTCTTTTCATCTCCTTACTTATCTTTCTATTCTCCTCCTTTCTCCTTCCTTCAGATCTCCTCCTGCCTTTCTTTTGTGATTCCCTTCCTCCTTTATGCCTTTCTCCTTCTCCTTCTCTCACTGTCACATTTAGAAAACACGCTGCTACACTACAGAGGCAGGGGGAAGTCCTCCTTGATGATTTTTCAACACTTCACCATCCCTGTAAAAATCCTACTTGTGTCTTCTCAAAGTTGAGCCCTGCCAGCTAGTTTTGAGGATTGAGTTCTGTGTCCTCTTGCATTGTACCATGGTAAATCCAAATACAGTGGCTAAGTCAGAAAACAATAAGCTTGGAGACAATAGAAGTTATAAGAGCAGCTTGGAGCAAACCTAAAGTCTGACATGGGTTTGAATTCAGAGCTTGGCCTCTTGCTGGGCTCTGAGCAGGTGGCTTGGCTGGTATGAGCTTCCAGGAGCCCATCAGAAGATCAGCGAGGGAGGATGAAGAATGGCATATTATAGAGTTTTGACTAGGTATGTGTAATTATACCTCAAAAGCTCTTTAATCAGTTCCTTGCCCTAAGTCATTATTATATAATTCTGGTTAAATAAAACAGTTGCGATGAATGGATCCAGAGACTTGTCCTCTTTATCCAATTGCTTGTTTCTTAACCAGAAAATAGTGTATGTGCTCTCTCTCTCTGTCTCTCTGTCCCTCTCTGTCTCTCTCTATGCCCTCCCTCCCTTCCCCTCCTCCCTCTGTGTGTGTGTGTGTGTGTGTGTGTGTGTGTGTGTGTAATTGTACACAGTGTGACTGACAATATAATAAGATGCAGCTCTCGCCTGCAGGAAGTACCCACTCTTACAAGTCAGGGATCTTGTTCTTGGCACTGTGAGGTCTGAGCAGAAATTGGAAAAGAAAAGTGATGAAATGAAAGCAGTGTTCTGCTTCTACCAAAGAACTTCAGGAAAGGCCAGTGATGAGAAAAATGCAACAACTTTCAGGTTATGGACAGTGAGCAGCACATGGGCTCAGCTTCTTCAGATAGACTCACTCCAGAACCCAGGGGCAATAGTATCTATATCAGAGGAGGTCCAGCAGCTGGGGTTCTCAGCCTTTTCTGGAGACACCATTGCTGTGTAATCAGGGGATAACACAAGCTGTCAGTAAGAAGCAGAGCAACAGGGACCAAGTATGAGCATTCTCTAACTCTGAGGCACAGATGGACCAGTGCTCAGTGGTGGCAGGAATGCAAGGCTTGGGTATGCGGAAGAAGAAAGAAGAGTTGGTGCTGGCCTTGCTAGCTAAGGGATGCAGGAGTAGTATATCTGTTTGATGGGTCAGCCTGGCACTGCCAAGGGACTAGAGCCTCTCTTCCTCCATCTCTGTATCTCTGCAGTGATAGGGAAGGAGAGAATCCCCAGGGATACTGTGGCGAGACATGTCAATATATATAGATAAAGGAGTAAGTGACAGAGGCAGGAAAACAGGGAGGAAAGTCTAACCTTCTGATTTAGAAATATAAACATCACCCTCAACCATCCTTTCCCCATGGAGAAACACTATTTCAAAAAGTCACTTACATCTCTTTGTAAAACAAGGGCACAAGGGCTAATCTACTACTTTAAGACGGCCTAGCAGTATGCCCCATATAACAGAGCTGTGAAGGGACAAAGGAAATATTAGGCTGGAGACTGAAATGAGTGTCCTCCACATCCTAGGATGCAGTGAAAGCTTCCTGCCTACATTTCTGCCTTGAACTCTGGCCATAGCTTGTAAAGAGCAGGCACCCCTAGTCTGCACACAGCCCTTGTGTGGGGTTTTTCTGTCCCTGATTCTCTCTTTATACTGCCTGTAGGATCTGATCCAAAGCCCAGCTGACTAAGAGACTGGAGCCTGCACTGGTGCCCCTTAATCTGGCTTTTTCCCCACCTAGGAAAAGCTACCCATTATGTCCAAGTGTGGCAGCAAAATCTCAGAACAAATCCAGAGCCCCTTTTTCAAGCTGGACACTTTTCTGCTGGGGTTTATGAATCTCAGGCCCAGGACCGCATTAGGACGTGGCTGCTGCAGTTTGAAACCCTGCGTCGCCATCTGCTGGTCACTTCCTTTCAGTACTGATGATCCTCAGCCACCTGCACTGGAGCCCAGCTGGGAGTCCAGAGGGTTAGACCACCTGATCCAGCCGACCAGAATTCTCCAGACCATCTTCCCAAACAAACGCCTTCTAGTCAATACTACTTAAACTCACAGTCTAAAAGCACATGCCATTTCTCAACTGTGAAAAAAGTTGCCTTCCTTGGGACAGGTCGGTTTTCATCTCTGCTTCTCCATGTGACATTATGACACCCCCACCCCCACTGATCTCTCTCCACTGGGCCTCATTTCCTTGTCCACAAAAGAAGAAGTAGAAGAAGGTGATTTTTAAGTGCATTTCCAACTGTTGCCTTCTGTAACCTGGAAAACCTCCAAATGCCACGCTGGCTGAAGACCAGTGTGAATTGCAAATAGTAATCATGATTGCCCTGGAATGGGCCTCACTGCAAGGCCGGGCAGAGTGATATGGGGGGAACGGCCAGGCCACAAGGCAAGGATGAGCAGCCATGCTCTAAGCTCTATGAATATCAGAAACAGAGTCAGCAGAGCACACACCCAATATCAACCAATCCCCTGCATACCAGCATGTGCCAGATGAGCAAGGAGCTCCCAACATCTGCAGGAAGTTTTGCACCAGGGCTTATAATTATTGCCTATTATTAAAAAGTGAGTGAGAGAGAAGCCAAGGATTATAAATTCATGGTAGATTATGTTTTAATGTTCCCAAACAGAATAATAATTGCTAAAACTGCTTTGGGTATCAAGCTTCATTGCACTGAATTGAACTCCAAAAATTACTACTACTGTTATTATTATTATTATTATTTTAAAATCACTTATGGTACTGGAATGGAATAATGTTACTATGGTATTCTCTGTCAAGGTACTGTGCCCCACATGCATTGATGACCAGGGCAGAACATGAGTTCCAACACTATAAATTAAGGTGCAATTTGTAAATGCTTCATTAATATTTATTAAATGATGATTAGATGCTCTTGCAATCTTTAATAAGATATTATAAAGGATGTCATTAAAATGCATTAACAGCACATTCTTAGTGAGCCACACCATAGCCTGCTGTTAGGAGATGCCCAGTTTTATGGTTTTCTTCCTAAATCCTTCCCTAAGATACAATGATCTTGATGATAGAGAAACTTAAGTAGCTATCTGATCAAAATGTTCCCCCAGGAAGATGGTGGATAGCTCTCCATACAGAAGTCAAAATAAGGAGTCTTCCACACTTCTGATTCAGTTTCTAGAATCTCCAACTTTGAGCCTGTTGAAGGATCTGCAGGGTATATATAATAAAGATACACTCTATGAAATCCTCAAAGAATGAACAAAAATATTATTCAAAAATAAGAACAACCCATGGAAGTCAATTCTTTTCCTTCCACTAAATGGGTCCCAGGTATTGAGCCTGAGTCGCATGTTTGTTCACAAGCATTTTTACTCTCCGAGCCATCTCTCTAGTCCAAAGGAGCGTTAAGCACATGGTCAGGGTTCTCTTGTCTCATTTTGTCTACTTCCCTGTGTTTTTCCCCTGCTTTCCTTTGCTAGATAGGAGATTCAGAATGTGCCAGGCTTGTAATACCACTGCCCAACAAAACCACTTGACTTTGTTTTTAAATAAGAGCTCCATTGAAGTCATAATGAATAAAAATTGGCTGTTCCCTCACAGAGTGTCTGGGCTACAAGGAAAGGAAGCATTGCACTGGGATCTGGCTTCTTTGCTCTGCTAAGAGTCGAGCTGGTGGGAAGAAATGGAAAAAATATGCTGATGTCAGACAGACTGGGGTCGGTCCCTAACATCTGTAGGAAAATGACCTTAGATAAGTTACCTAACCTCTCAGGGCTCAGTTAGCTCATCTTCTCTACTTGTGGATAAGCTCGTCTTCCTTGGAGGACTAGGACTGTTGACAGAAAGGCTCCTGATACATGACTGGAACATGGTAAATGCTCAGTAAATGAGTGTATTTTTATTATTTTTAATCCTTTTATCATATCACCTATAGTCATTGGGGTAAATATAATGTTGAACTTGCAGTTATTGTCTGTTTATATAATTAGAAGACAATGGCCTCCCAATAGAAAGCATCAGATATGGGTATAGGATCTTAGAAGGTCTCAACTCTCTCAGGAACCACGCATGGCTCCTCCACACCCATATGTACTGCTGTCAGACTGTTTAACTCTTCAGAGAGTATGTCCATGGATAGCCCAGTGGATCCAGGTTGTCTGCAGTTTAGTCTCTCACTGGAGTTCTGAAAGACTGGGAAAGGTCAACATGGGTGACTGGTGTCCTTTAACTTGCTTTTGAATCTGTGTAGAGTTCAGTGCTCTCTTCCTACTGCTTTCATCTGGTCCCAAAAGCAGAGGCAGAACCTTGGATGCCATTAGCTTCCCATCCCTGAAAACTGGAGTATCCTTTCTGAATTCTCTAGAGTGTTCTGCTGATCTCAGAGAGCCTTCTTCCATGTTTCTGTATGACAGAGTCCACAGGTGACATTGGTAAGAGTCTGTCTTTTCCTTTGGAGTTTGAAAGATCTGGGTTGAAATCCTCCCTTTGCATCCATTAGCTATCAGACTTAGAATATCATAGTGTCCTTCAATGTCATGCTGTTCTTACTTTAAAAATATGGATAAGAAATGGAGCCTTAGCATTATAATGATAGCAAGGGTGGGGGACACATGTCTCAGCCATTAGTAACTATTAACTAACACATGTCTTAGCCATTAGTTCTATTGTTACAGAGAGACACCATGGCCAAGGCAAATCTTATGAAAGAAAGCCTCGAATTAGGTGCTTGCTTAGAGTTTCATAGGTTTAGTCCATTCTCATCGTGGCAGAGTATATGGCAGCACATATCATTCTAGAGCAGTAGCTGAGAGCTATGCCTTGCTTGGCAAGCAGAGAGTACCTGGGCCTGCCTGGCACAGGATTTTGAAACCTCAAAGCCTAGTCCCACTGACATACTTTCTCTGACAAGGACATGCCTCTGAATTCTTCCAAACCTCTGAAAGAGTTCCACTCCCCGGTGACTAAGCTTCAAAATATATGAGCCCATGGAGACCATTTTTATTCAAACTACCACAGCATATAATTTAAGTTGACAATTTTGCAATCTACATATATTATCTTACAAACTCACATATACTATCCCTTAGCCCATTGTTATATCATATTGGAAAGCTGAGTAGTGCTTCTTCTAGGTAAGATTTTCATGAACCTAAAACTTTCAAGGTAGTGTTTAATGAAGTATGAACATGTTCTTTATTTGTATCAAGTCTGAAGTATTTGGTCAAAGCAATCTATTCATGTCTGAAACCTGAATACAGCCACATGTCTCCACCACAGGGGGGATATCTGACCTGTGGATCTGGATATTTGATACTAACCACATAACAAGGTAGTCAACATTTCCTTTGGCTTTACTTTGGAGTTAAGATGCTCTAATCCAAGAAGGATAGATCAGTGTATTCAAGGAGCAGGAATTACTACTATAAATGTAGCAGCTGAGTATTAACATGCATCCATTTCTCAGGGTATCGTGCTTCTGTTTCCAAGTGTTCTGGGCATCCAAAACATGGATGAGCTCTTGGGCATCCAGATACCTAGCACAGCAGAATGGGAAGGGAGGCTTGAATTGTCTCAGCCAATGACATTTGAGCATGTACATTGAGGCCAAAGCAATACAATCCCGCCAGTCAGTGAGAGCTGTGGGATCAAAGCAGTGCATGTTGGGAAAGAAGAGAAACTTGAGTGGAAACTATATAAGGAGAACCGTCCATCTCCCCAGTCATACTTATTCATTTATTCAGCAAGCATAAAGCCCTCTGTGAGTCACACACTGCAAAACAGTAATGAGGAAAGTAGGAATGTAGAGACTCCATTGGGCTTGTAGTTCAAGAGAAAAAAATGGCACCCTCCTCTCTCAAGCCCTTTCATTATGACACCATATGGACCAAGTTCTGTTTCAGTCATTTATATGTCTGTTTGTAAGCCCTTCATTTTGACCATCCCATCTTTCATCTGGCCGGATAAAACAGAGACATTTCCAAAGTTCTACTTTACTTTCTTTTTTTGTTGTTTTTTTTTTTGTTTGTTTTATTTGTTTTTTTTTTTTTTTTTTTTTTGAGACAGGGTTTCTCTGTGTGGCCCTGGCTGTCCTGGAACTCATTCTGTAGACCAGGCTGGCCTCGAAATCAGAAATCCACCTGCCTCTCCCTCCCAAGTGCTGGGATTAAAGGGGTGTGCCACCACTGCCCAGCTCTATTTTACTTTCTTATTTTATTTTATTTTATTTTATTGTTCATGGATGCTAAGTTGGAAATAATTTTAGAATTATAGAAGAAAAGGCCAAGTATCACAGAGAGTCCCCATATGTCTCACCCCTGGCCTGAGAGTGGACAGTTTGTGGGAAATAGTCTCTTGTGTGGAGGAAGCTATTGAAACAAGATGTGGAACCCATCTACCTGGTCTAAAGGGCACCATGGGGGTTTTTGGGAAGGGGCACCTTGTTCTCTGTCTTACAAACCTAGGATGGGGGGGGGAATTCAGGAGAGCTGTTTCAGGATGAGAGAACTAGATGTTAGAGGTGACACATGCAATAGAGCAGGGCAAACCCTAAGGAGAAGAAGGAAGGTCAATGGGTCGTTAAACCTTGTAGTGGAAGGTGGCAGCTGGTAAGACTTAATTTAGATGTCAGGGTATCAGGCCTGAGAGTTTTGCCTTCTGGCCTATAGGGGCAGGAGGTAGCTAAGTAGTGTCTGAGGCTGGAAATCACTCCAGTCTTAGAAAAAACAACTGACCACCACTATGACACAGATATAGTTTGTTTTTAGTCAGCCACACCTTTCCTTGTAATGAATTAGCCTGTGGTCCTTGTCAGCTCATCCTGACTATAATAAAATGGACTATTCTCAACAGAGAACATAGAGACAAGTGAACCATACGGCTAACACCCAAGGGTTATTTGGAAAATTTAATGAAAACTACAAAATATCTTGGGAAAAAAAGAGAAGAAGACAATAACCTGAGCCTCCTCCTGGTCCTCTATCTCTCCTCTCCTTTGCCTACCCCTCCCTTCCTCTATTTTTTCATATTTGCCTCACCTTGCTCTTTCCTCTCCTCTTTGTCTATCTACCTCTCTCTCTTGTTAATGTGTTCATCTCTCATCTCTCCCTCTCTCTCTTCATTTCCTACTCAACTTTTCTCCCTCCCTCCCTCCCTCCTTCCCTCCCTCCCTCCCTCCCTCCTTCCCTTCTTCCATCATCCCATGACTCTAGTTTTCATAAAGTCAACAAAACTCAGTGAAAGCTTTGTCTGAGAACTCTGATGGACATTTTTCCCCAAAGCACCAGCATTTCCCAGTATACACAGTTTTGTTTATATTTCCTCAAGCAATAATATAACAACTGCTCAATGAGGTAAATGGAACAAGTTCTATTATGTTCTAGATTTTTGTCACTGTTTGTGAAAAATGACAAGAAGAACTGGAACAATGGCTCATTGATTGTGCTCACTGCTCTAGAAAAGTGAACCAAAGTGAGCTCTTAGCATCTGTGTTAAGCAGCTCACAGTGAGTAGCAACTCCACCTCCAGAGTATCCAGTGTCTGTTCTGGCCTTCACAGCTAGACATACACTTGTACACACACACTCGCGCAGACACTTATGCATGCATGTGCATGTGTGCACACATACAGACACAAATAAAAATTCAAAGATGAAAAGCATACAGGGACACTAGGGATGTTGTCTATAGGGTGAATAAACATATTACCTTGTATTCAGATTAATACTAGGCAGACTGAAAAATTCTGGAAATTTCAACACTAAAAGAATACATATTGTTCTCAAGTTGAACAGCTATGGTTCTTTGACAGTTTTCACACACTTGTAAAGATCCAGGAGAAAGACGTAAACCTTTCCAGCTCTAACAATAGGGTCTTTTAATTCATAAACATCCATATCTCCAAGAAGAGACACTGCAAGACAACACACTCAGTCACACACTCATACCCAAATTGTACTACTCTTGAACTATCTAGAAAGAAACCCCCACAACGTTCTTTTAATGGATATGAACTGAACCAAGCTTTTTAAACTCAAGTTTCTTAGAGAAAAAAATAAATGTTCTACCTGGCTTATTTATTTGTTTATTGAATATAATATTTATTTACTGAGAAAATCTTTTCATAAGCAGAAGTGAGAAGAATCATCTAAAAATAAGAGTCATTTAGAAGGACTTCTCTTTCCTTGTCTCTTCTAGAATTCAAATCAAGGGCTGTGCACGTACTAGGCCAGAGCTCTAATGTCCAGCTTCAGCCACACCCTTATCCTTATTTGTATTTTATATTTTGAGGAAGAATCTCCTCCAATTAACCAGTTTGTCTTGAGCTCCCTGTGTAGTCATGACTGGCCTCGCATTTGCAATCCTCCTTCCTGATTTTTCTGAGGGACTACTAGACTGTGACACTAGGCCCAGACTTCCCCTCTCTTGAATTAATTATAGACTTGAGAAAACAACAACAACAACAACAAAACATAAACAAACAAACAACAAAAACCCCATCACACACAGTTGGAGAAAATTCAGGCTGGTTTGGAGACTCACTTAACTTACAAGACCTAGATACTTCAATGAACCAGCCAGCTGCAGCCCCAGACAGACTGCAGGCCCAAGCAGGCAGGCACTGGGAGCTTGCAGGTCCTGCGTTTAAATGTACAGGAAAGGCATCCAGCTTGGATCTCTGTGATATTTCCTCCTCTTCTTCTGGACTGCAAACCAGAGTGGAAGGCTGCACATCTCATTCCTACCTCCCAGGCAGCTGGCAACCATCCAGGCTTCATTAATTTGTTTTATTCTCTCTTTGCCAAGCTACTGAGAGTCCAGTTCAAAATAAATAAATAAACACTCAGGGTGTTTTTAAAACCGAGAGCATATGAAATTGGTTGGGAAAAATGGTGGGGGAAGACAGGAGACAGATTGGAAGGAAGGATACAAAGGTGGTAGATTTGATAAAAAATATATATATATATATATATATATATATATATAATAAACGTGTAAGCAATCACCAGGCAAAGAAAAGGGTATAAGAAAAAGATGATGTTTCTTTCCCAGGGGGTTGTAATTCGTGGGCATTTGTTTGGAAGTAAGCCTGTCGCTGGGCCGTGAAAAGGTGAAGGGCAAAGCTATTGAGGATCTGGAGAAGGAAAAGCTTCCTCGCCAAGGTCAAGTATATATCAGCCATGGAACAAAGCACCGTTCATTTCCACCCGAGGCCACAGTGTACCTTGACCCCAGTCTCATGAAAACAACAATTTGCGGTCCTCTATAAAACACTTCTTTCCCTTCCTCTGTTCCACTGGCTTCTTCCAAACCCAGAGTTCTGACTTAGTTCCCTGGGCTGTATTTTACAAGCCTGTGTGCCCGTGTGAGCGTGTGCCTTGCATTGTAAGGTTTGCAGCCCGAGATTTATCTCACTCTCTGATGGCGTTTTATCGTTATTAGAGAGCTATAAATTTCAGCTCCGTTAGCATCACATTTAAATATGTACCCTCCAAGATAGAAAGGTGCTGGGTCTAAAGTCCACTATAAATCGCCATTATTTGCCGCTGTTCTATACTTGGGCCTTGGTAGAGGCCAGTTGAAGCGGCACATTTTGTTTAGATAGTTCTTCTTCCCGGAAGGGAAACTTTGCCAGCACTCGAGGTAGGCAGGATTTGTTGCCAGAGACTCCTGTTCGCACCTTGGCAGCTGTTTTTCTTTTTTATTTAGAGAGAACAGGGTTGCCACCATCTGTCTTTTGAAAAATGAGTTTTGCTCACAGCAACATGGAACCATGACAGGTCTGGGGGAGGGAGGTATGAGGGAAGAGGTGGGGGGGGGTGCGGTAAGACATGAAATGGACAAATAAACAGAAGGATGGTGCCAAATGTCAGGATCAAAGTAGAGTCAAGTCTACCAGGGAAGGAAATTAAAGATAAAGTATTTACCACCTGAGGAAAACAGGGCAAAGACTGCAAGGTTGGTAAATGGGAATCAAGGAACAGGCAGAGAGTCTCAAATCCTCTCAAACCAGGGACAGTGAATAACTTGACTCACTAGATGTGCAAGGCTTTGTAGCCAGTGTTTACTGAATCCTAAGGCTCTCCCAGGAGGTAGAAATTTCAACCTGAGCACCATGGGTCATCCATGCTTCAAGCCCAGTGTGTCTGCTTATTCATTTTGCATCCTACGACTTGACTGCTCCTTTTCTTAACAAATGAAGAGTGCGTACACAGGTAGAAAGATTAGAGAAGAAGTCTCACCATCAGGCAGCCAGCACCAGAGAGGATCAGTTCCATCTCTGCCTGTCATCAAGGAAGTTAACTGACATCAGTTGACCAATGAGAAACTTGAGTCTACTTTTAAATGCATTTTACAGAATTTAAGTCTAGGGTTCATTTTCTTTTAGAATCTTATATCCCCTTTCTAAAACTCATCTGTGAGACATCTCCAAGTCCTCACCCCACAGGAACGGCAATTCTCAATGACAATATAGCACTAAGTCACTGCTTATATGTGCCACATGTTCATGAGAGTGAGACAAATCCCAGCATAGTCAGGAATCCCGCTTGACAGAGGCTTGAGTATCTCAATATAGTAATCCCAAGGACATGGCAAAGATGACAGTACCTATATTTCTTTCTTATATGCCTCATGGTCTCTGCCAGCAGTGACATCCATTACTGGTTCCCATAAGCCACTGGCTAGAACTGAGGCCAGGTCAGTGAGACCCTACCATACACCCACGATCATGACCCCAGAATTCTGTAAGTTATTGTTGAGCTGACGGTTTGTTGCTTTATAAGAACTACTTATCGACCACAGGTGAAGACATAGGATTTTCCAGAAGACCCAAGAATATTCATCATCAACAGTGTACTAGGCATCATGGCTACTACTCCTACATACCTCCCTCCATGTTCCCCCTTCATACATTCCTCTTCCTTTCTGCAAAGGCCTTTTCAAACCTCTAGCCAAGTGTTCAAGAACATCACCCACTCGTTTTCACACAGCTCTGGTGATGTTTCAACCTTTCATCCCTTGATCTAAGTTACAGCATCTCCCTCTCCCAACCTCCTGCTGCTCAATATGTTCCTTTTGCTTTTGCAGCCCATTGTTTGCATGTCTCATTCATCAAACTCAAAAGACAAGACCTTGATATTGTTCCTGAGCATTGAGAGCTCTGGTGATCCACTGGTTGCCTGGTGTCTTTGCATCAATACCAAATCTTTCCAAGTCTACTGATCAAACCCTGTCTCCCTGAAGGAGATCACTTGAATCTCAAAAAGAGTCAAGAAATCATGTTCTTTCTGACCCAAGGAGGGTAAGTATTGACGTTTCTACTTCACCAACTTCTGGGAAAAAGAAGCATGAATTGGACCTTTCCCATTCACGTAGATTTTATGTTCTCTGAACCATGCTATTTTCATCTATAGATACAACTGAAGACAAGGAAATTTGGCAACCTACAATTCTTCCCTATACAATTATAATTCTGTCTATCTTCCTAAACAAGGCAAAGGCATTAAAGTTAGTAACTGAAGACAGAGTATGAGAGATAGGCATTGCACACAAGAGAAATTTGATTTGTCACAGATATGTATGTTCTCCCTTGCTCGTGAAAATAACATCCTTAATAAGAGGAGATGAATCACGAATGGTTATCTTAGAAGCTCTCCAGTTAGTCTGAAATTCAGAATAATGTAAACATCCATTTCAACTAAAGTGTCCTGAAAATTAAGATTATGTTTGATGTAGGAAAATTGCATGTCTGAAAACTCCTTTATCAGAATGTTCTGATTAAGGACTACTGTGTCAGGAGGTTGGAATCATGCTGGAGGGCCACGCACCACCACTATTGCACAGTGGGTCTAAAATTATCTATCCTAGCTGGGTCAGAAGATTCTGCTTTCAAAAAGACTTTATTGGTGTATGCACAATCCTTGAAGGTATCACATCATCCCACTATGTGAGGACTTCCAATTCAATCTCAGATCATTCCTTTAATAACGGTATGAATAAAATTAAAAAAAAAATCGCCCATGGGATATTAGAGAGGGTAGAAAAGAACATTATTGAAACTTGACTGTTTCAAACCCAAATTATGTGTTTGGTAAAGACATAAAAAGAATGGTGAAGAAGATAAAACTTTTCTAAGTAGATTCTACAGAACAGCATATCCTGCAGTGTGATACCCAGTCTACACCACGACAAGGCTTCTCTGAATACTTGGAAAGGATGAGAATACATTACAATCTTAATGTCCCCAAGCCTTTGGATGCATTTCTGTAAGGACTGTGGTCCAGTTTAAATTTCACCGTATGTATTATTTTGCTCAGACCTCAATTCCTAAGCCAACTTTTTCAGAATCTCAATTAGTTCCTCTCACGTAGCTTCTGCAGTACGATCCCTGAATCCATAAAGCTGCCTGTCACTGTGACTGAGGTGAGCATCGTTACCTGCTTGCTTTCCAGTTTGCTGAAGCCTCTTTTAAATAAAAGATAGAGAACCTCCATGTAAGAAATATACAGGATTTGGTTAGGATCATCCTCTTACTCACTGATTGGAATAACTGTCTCATCAGAGGCTTTGTTGTAAACAAGAATACACTAGGGTTTCTTGACTTCCGCACTGCACTGTCAGCATCCTGGAGCAGACAATCCCTTTGTCTTAGGGATGGTGAATAGCACTCTTTGACTACCTGCCAAATGTTTGCATCTTTCTTCCAGCTATATCAGACAATCAGTGCATGATTTCTGAATAGGGGTGTGAGCAAAGGTGGTTCTACAGAGACAACATTTTTCTTACCTGTGATACGTATATGGTGAGCAACACACAGGAAAGTTCTTCACACACCTAAACTTGTTTAATTTTCTTAGGAGCCCCATGTGAGTTGGAAATCATTTTATCCTATTTTTTTTTTTTTTAGATAAAAGAACTAAAGCTCCCACAGGGAAATAATTTGCTCTCAATCACAGGGAGTGTCAGTTCTGGGCTCCCAAGTCCTGCAGTGTCTTCTCTAGTCTGCACATTTCACAACAGTTCTACTTTCAGATAATCTGTGTGTAAGTGGGAAAACTCAGTCACAAATACACTGTGAAGTATACACTTGGCGTACTCAGCCCTAGGGAGTCAGACAGCCTCATGCGCTGAGTCCTGCAGACTTTACATATCTACATATGCCAGCCTGTCGGTTGATGTGGGCTGAAGAATGCAATCTTCTTTCCCAAATTGTGTCAATAATCTGAGCTCCAGCTAAAGAGGGTGCCTTAAGGAAGACAATTGCATCCTCATGAGGAAAGGAAGGAGGGGATTGCTTCGTCTCCCTCAGTGCACATTGTTGATACATGCTGTTGTCTTGTAGATTTATGGAAAAGTAAAGCAAGTAAATGGAGCAAAGTCTTGTGTTCAGTCAATAAATGATGTTGATCTTATGTTCTCCCCAAAAGTTCACATGCTGAAAGCTTAGAATCTAGTGTGGGATGATTGAGATGGAGAATCTTTCAATAACTCTGTATACAGGTAAGTGGTTAGACCCTTGAGAGCATTGCCATCAGAAGGGATTAGCATAGTTACTACAAGGCTCCAGAAAACTCTCAAGACAGAGATGACCTATAAAGAGCAAGGCTGATCCCAGATTCACTCTTACGACTAATGTCCCTCTTTTTGGTACTAGCTCCCACCATGATGTCACCGCAGTGCTATGAAACAACCAGGATGCCCCAACCCCAACCTATGAGGATATAAGCAATTGAACTTTTATCCTCTAAAACTGCAAGCCCACCACCAAACCTCTTTTCTTTATAAAATTCCCAGGCAGGAGTGTTTTGTTACAACACAGAACAAACTGAGAAAGATCTAGGTCTTGGCCTAGCTGTACTCTCAAGCTGCTTTTACTTGTTGAATCCACATGACTTAGAACCTAAGTCTGAACACCTTTTATACTGAAGCTCTAGATGAAGGGGGGACTTGAGCTAGATTCCCTGACTCAGAGCACATGGACCGGATCAACTTAGAAAAGGTTTGTCCAAAGATGACTGAACCGGAGGTGTGTTAAAACAGAATGGGTCACTGTGCAGTGATTTCCTCCACATAGAGTAATCCAACCCTGGATGGAGGGTGGAGGCTGCTATGAGGCTCTGGAAGTAAATGAGCTGCAAGCCTGAGAGAGCTGAAGCTGACAAGATGCAGGATGTACCTCCCCCAACAGGGTCATGACAACAGTAAACAACTACCCAGGGAGGCCACTCTGACTAACTCCATCTGCCACAGTAACTATGTAAGGTCTGTGGGCTCAGCTTTTCCTCTGCAAAGTGGGAGACATGAGGGAATCGCAGCTTCCTAGAAGGGTAAAACCATGAGTTACTTGCATTAATGTTCTTAGAACTGAGCCTGGTACAGAGCAATGGATCTATGAAGGACTGTTAGTAAAATGAATCAAGATAATGCCTTTTATCAGATATGGTCTCAAGTAGCCCAGGCTGACCCCGAACTCCTGGTGCTCCCATGTTTGCCTCTGGTGCTCCCACATTCACCCTGGAGCACTGGATTACAAGCGTATACCACATGTCCAACTGAGCTTTTAAATTTTTAACCTTCACACAATGGTTGCACATCTCTCATCTTTCTTCAACCCCCATCCCTCAGAGAAAGGGAATTTGCTTTCGTTGGAAAGACAGGGCCATAAATTGTCTTGAATTAAGAATCAACAAATCAAAACAGACATACAGGAAGATAGGAGATTACTCTTCCGGCCTAAAGTCCTCTTTCAATTCTCACTAAAGAAAAGGTGCTATGGGCCTCTTCTGTCAAGAATGGTGACCCAAGGGGCTGAGGAGACATCTCTGTCAATCAAGGGCTTCCTGCTTAAGCATGGGCATCAGAGATCAATGTCCAACATTCTCTGGAAAAGCTGTGTATGACCAGAGGAGAGGTGGGTAGATTCCTCAGACCTGCTGGCCAGCCAACCTAGCCTAACTGGTAAAGCCTTGCTCTCAGAAAGAGATGCTGTTTTGTAAAATAAGGCAGAAACAAACTGAAGAGTGGCACCTGAGGTTGACCTCCGACCTCTATTCACAGCCACACAAGTGCAGATAGATGAACGTTGAGTAAACCTTTAAAATGGAAGAAGATAAGTGTATATGTGCTGCTTCCTGTCATCACTGAGGCAGCCAGTGTCAAGTGACTGGGCTGTGGGGACACTGGTGTAGACCAACACTCTCTCCAAGGACATCTTCAGTCAGTAATGTACAGAGCAGTCAACACACCTCACTAGTTAGTGTCTCAGAATGAAGGGCCACACAGGGCATCTCTCTGAAGGTTTGATGCTCACAATACACATTCCGTCTGTTCTTATCTATAAATGTCTTGTCTCCTCTTGTTTCTGGGAAACTTGCTATAGAGTGATAGGTCAGCCATGGCTTTGAGCTACAGAACTTAATTATGACATACGTGTCTAAGGGATCTGTGTCTTATGCTCGGCTTATTAAGCTTTATCCTCTTGGAATGATTACATGCTTCTCAGGAAAGAATAGAGCTGATGCCTTTAGGCAAACTGTTACAGAAGTTAACTAAATTTTAATCCTCCCAGGGCCTCTTAAGAAATTCATTCCTTCTCCCTCCCTCTCCCTCATCTCTCCTCCCCTCTCTCTTTCTCTCCACGTTCCTCCCTCCCTCCTTTCTTCTTTCCCCTTAAGAGTTCTTTGAATTTGTATCAAGTCTAATTGATTTTCACACAGGAACCTCACCTCCCAATCTAACATGGGATGCTTTCTCTAGAAGCCAGTGGCAAGAACCATTTATAAATTGTTAAACATGTTCACAGCTAAACGACACAAAAATAGCCCAGGAATATTTTAATATTCATAGTTTGCTTTGATTAAAATACAAACTTTTTCCCATTAGCTGTTGGATTATTTTTCATAACGCAGGCAGGTTACAGAGCAGAGTGCCACTTAATTTAGTGTTTAATCAGGAAAACTACTATGGCATCAGGCTGATTATGTTGGCCCAACTGCTGCCTGCTCAATTTTTCCCCATAATTGCAGGATATTCTTTATGGTGACAACTGCCCAGACGGTGGAATTCCAATATGCTATACATCAGCTTCTTCATTATCGGATTAGCTGGATGTGGCAACGTCGGGCGGACTTTCATCCTCACCATTGATCGCACCGTTCCTTTCTATTTCACAATTAATGTGAGTCTGCCGGATTGATCAATCTTCTCGTGTGCCCGGAGTCGATAGATCCTTAGGACCACGTGTTAGTGATCTGCTGGGTTTCTCAAAAGGCCTGTGGACTTTATACTGGAGCAAAAGATTTTCTCATTTTCAGATGTTACTGATCTCATTGAGTGTCTGATGGAATGTTTTCAAATGACACATGTACAATTTAATAATAATAATAATAATAATAATAATAATAATAATAATAATAAATGGAACCAGGCAGATGGATGGGCAACTAAAAGTGCTTGTTACCTAGCCAGACAGCCTAGGATCCATCCCCATGACCCACATGGTAGAAGAAGAAAAGTTATTACTGTAAGTTGTCTTTTGACAAGTAAACATGCCATGACATGCATGTGCAGATATGCACACACACACACAAATACACACTCACATGCACACAGACACACAGAAAGACACATACATAGACATAGACATACACACAAATACACACAGAGACAAATACACAGATACACATACACACAGAGACAAATACACAGATATACACACAAATACATACATACACACACACACACATACACACACACATGACTGTTCAAATCAGGAGAGTGATGACAGTCTGGGTTCTATTTCCACACAAAATAGGTTTTGTTGGGATGCTTAAGAAATACATTATTCGGGGCTAGAAAGATGACTCAGCCATTGGGAGAGCTTGCTTGTTGCCTTGGAGGAAGACCTAGGTTTGATGTTAGGAGGTTTACAAATGCCTACAACTCTGGCTCCAGTGCAACTGATGCTATAATCTGACCTCTGAGGGTGCTGTCAGCTATTTGTACTCAGACACAACACTCATGCACATATTTAAGTGAAAACAAAAATAAATCTTGTTCAAAAACCCTACAATTTTAAAATGGGTATCAGAGTTGTAATTGATTTCCTATTGTGTGAGTTTGCATGATACTGAATGGCTCTCAGATATATAAAAGGATGCTCAAAGAACACTTCCTGATATATAATTATTTGTGCTAAGAGAGTAGGAAGGCATACCTCAGAGAAAAGGGGAACTGAGCAGCTTGTCGCTGCAAAAACAACAAAGTTAGTGTTCAATTAAGTTCCACCCCAAGATTTATACTGATCATTAGCCAAAAGTTGTCTTCTGTTCAGTATCAGGAAATTGAACAATACCATGACTTAGAGAAAGACCTTTTAAAAATTAAGCAATAATTATGGGATAGTTGCAAACTGCAATCTATCTTTTGCATCTTGAATTTCTTGGCCATGTAATTTGCATACACATTAAACTCAGTGGGAAACTGGAAAGCGATTCAAAATTCAACAATTAAAGGATACACATTATAATTGTTAACATTAACTTAAAGTTGATTGCTAGTGCAATGTTCTTCTGTACAAACGAACTCAGATCGTCATCCATTTTTCTCTTGGAAGCTCAACTTATTTCCAGTGGAGGCTCCAACTGTATCTTTAAGTTGTGGATTTTGCTGAGACCACTTCAGACTTATTAAACGAACTCTTTCAAGAAATTTAAATACACTGTATGTAGATTTTTGTTTCATTAGAAAAGGAAATTGAATCCCATATCTCTGGAATTTAAAAGCACTTGCTATCTCTTAAAACACACAATTATTTAATTTGGGAGATAGGAATACCCAGATAATTCTGCGTTCAATGTCAGCTCAAAGTGACGTTAACTATACAGAACAGTGAATTGGAAAGCCAAACAGCCAGCGAAACAAAACCTATGTGTTTCTTTCTAATTATTATGTCTATGTTTTACTCATAAATATTTATATTTAAATATATGCACATGTAAATTGATGAAGATATCTGAAACCTTACAAGAGAATTTTTATTATACATTGAAAAATTGTCTAAGGATTTTGAAAGTTTTACTTTATTTGAAATGATAGAGACTGAAGTCAGGGCACCTACTATACCAACTAAGCTCCATTCCCAGACCAAGAAATTCTAGACTCTTTAGATGAATACAAAGCTCAATTTATCTCCTTCTCGGCTATGACTTAGGGGAAGTGACTCACTATATACCAGATTGGCGTTGCCTGAGTCCTACTGTCTTTCCTCTTCTCCCTGAAGGTCAGTTTTACCATCTCCGGCACCCTGAGTGTTTGCAGGTGTAATGCATAGATATTTGGTACCATGCAAAATGCTTAGACTTCTATGCCTCACTGCCCCACATCAGCAGCATGAAGAGAGACCATCACACAAGCGATGTCAAAATAAGTTAAATATTTGCAAATTACTTGTGTTAGACTTACAACACACACACACAAATAATCTTCATAAGTATTTTTTCAAGTCTTGGTTTGAGTGGTGGTTGATGTAAGGCCATGTTTATGTGCATGAGTGCAGGTACATGCAGAGGTCAGAGCAAAAGCTCGATTTCCACCCTCACCTTCATCTTGTTTCAGACAGTGTCCTCTGTATCCAGCTACTTGGTCAGTCATGTTCCCATGTCTCTGTGCCTCACCCTGCTATAGTAACATGGAGTTTATAAATATAAGCTACTATGTACAGTTTTACTTGTGTTCTTGGGACCCACATTCATGCTTTTACACTAGTAAGGCAATCACTTCACCTCGTGAGCCACTGCCCTGGTCCCATAGGTGTTTAATGATCACAACTGTGAATATGTAGACAGGTAGACTGTTATCAATGTCTGTGTAAATGCAAACACATTCATGTTCAAAGAGAAAAAGGTGATGACAATAGAAAAGCTATAAAGAAGCCTAGCATTATTTTACTGTTTGCTTAAACTAGGGGCACCCAGTGTAATCATATTTATTTCAATGTAAAAGCAAGAGGGTCGAATCAAAGTTTCTTATTTTTAGAATGGCCAAGAGGTCAAAATGATTGGTTTATTTAGAACTGCCATGCATTCTACAAGGGCAGTTCTCAGAGAATTAGGATACAAGGAGATACCCTTGACATTATAACTAATTGAATATACTCGGATCATTGATGGGCCTCCCATGTGCCCCAAGGCCATCAACATGGGGACCAATTATCAAGGCAAGTCCAGAAGCTTACATTTCTATGCTATAAATATACTTCCAAAGGGAACAGTGCAGAGAGGGACTAGAAAGTCTGACAAAGGCAGGGGCATACTACCTGGTCCTGCATGTGTTTCCTAACAATTTGACAATTTCTTTCTAGGGAGTGGGTGAAGAGATGCAGATAATTATGTGTTGAGTTATGAAATCTAAGCCAACCTAGAGTGAGGAAATGTGTAGCTTTTCCTTCAAAGTCTGCCTCCTCCAGCTCTCCCAGCACTATGAGTGGCTTGGGAATTTTCAAATATCATTAAGCCTATTACACACCACAATAGCAAAGTGCAGACATTTCTCTAAATGATGATCCAATATACAATAGTGCGCCTGTGAATACACACACACACACTCACGCACACACACGCACACACACACGCACACACACACACACACACACACACACAGAGAGAGAGAGAGAGAGAGAGAGAGAGAGAGAGAGAGAGAGAGAAACAGACAGACACAGATTGTATTAATTCTGTAAGTACCACAGGTATAACACACATTCATGATATCCTCTTACCAATCAATCAAACTGTAAGCTGTTCCAAACCGTGTAAAGCCACACTGCAGGAGAAGCGTCCATAGTAAGTAAATTGAGTTGTTAACCTAAATCACAGGCTGGACATGTTGTAAATGTTCCGTTTCCCACTTAATCACGAGCAGTTACCCACAACAATCAATCATACGCATGTGTGTATACACACAAATCTAGGTGGGCTTTTTTTTTTTTGGTGTACGTTGTGTGTAGTTTCATATGCACACATAGTGCATTAGTCTATGGAGACCAGAGGTCAGTGTCTGCTGTCTTTCCTTGATTGCTCTCCAACGCTTAATTTTGTTAGACAGGGTCTTTCGCTGAACCTGAAGCTCACTGACTCAGCTAGAGTTGCTGCTGGCTAATGAGCTATTGGTAGCCATCCGTCCTTACCTGCCTAGCACTGGGAATACAGACACGTACAGACACATCCAGAAGTACATAGTTGATTTTTAGAAATTTGTGTGCTTTTATGTGTATGTGTAGGATAAGGATATGTGGTGTGTGTGTGTGTGTGTGTGTGTGTGTGTGTGTGTGTGTGTGTTGTCTATGCATAGGTACCTGCATATTGCAATGCACATGTAGAGGACAGGACAATCTTGGTTATCAGTTCCCACCCTCTCCTTGGCTTGCTATCAGGTCTTTTATTCACCACTACTTATATCAGGTGAGTTGGCTTGCAAGCTCCTGGGGATCCTCCTGTCTCCACTTTCCATCTCTCCACAGAGAATAAAGATATTACAAATGTACATCATGGCATGCAACTTTTAGAGATTATTTTCTCATGCCCATAGATTGGTACATTAATTTGTCCTTTATTATCAAAGAGGCTTCCACTTGCAGAAGTGGAAATACATAGACCCACAGCCAGACATTACTTATACGGAGAGAGACCTTAGAATCCCCAGCTCTAACAGAGACGCTTCCATCAAATTCTTCCCCTCAGCTTAGGAAATCCGTTGGAAGAGAAGGAAGAAGTAGGCAAGGAGACAGGTTATAGAGGACACCAGAAGAATTCTAAGGTTCTCTAAAACAACTAAACAAAGTTCACATGAATTCTCAGAGACTGAAACAGCACAGCATGCACAGGACCTACACAAGGTTCTTTACATAAAGTCTATAGCTTTCAATTAGTGCTTTTCTGAGATGCCTGAATGGGCAAACACGCAGGTTTCTGATTCTCCTCTTGGGCTCTTTTATTCTTCTGTTGTCTTGAATTGTCCAACTCCCATAGGATGGTTTTTGTTTTATCCTATTATATTTTTAATTTGTTATTCTATTTATTTGTTATTTATATATTTATTTGGTATTATAATTGTTGTTATCTCTTAGAAGCCTGTTTTTTTCTGAGAGACAGAAAGCTAGTAGATTCTGATAGGAGAGGGGGTGGGGAGGAAATAAGAGAAGAAGGAGGGAAAACTGCATTTATATTATATTGGACAAGAAAAGACTATGTTTAATTAAAGGGAAAATAAATGATTCTCTCACATTTTCCGAAATTATAATACAATAAATAATTTGTCCCTCCATTTTCTCCCTTCAAACCGTCCGATAGTGGACATCGGTACTAGTAACTCAACTCAGGTTCTCATGCTCATGTGCTTTCCTCACTGAGCTTTCTCCACAGTCCTCTGTGCTTGTATTTTGAATACTGATCAATATACACAAACAAACGAGTCTTTCATGCCGCATCAGACTCATGGCCTAGTAAAGTAAAATCCAAGTTCAATTTAGAACTCTGCTTTGATAACACCTCGCCTGTGTCTACCATCTAAAGTGGATTTTCATCTGTCTCAGAGAGCAAATGGTGTGCATGCAATTTGGTCAGTGGTAACTATAAACATTTCCAGGAAAACAGAATAATGTATTTCAAACAGAGCTGAGGAAAAACGATAGCTGCGGGAGTGTGGGATGAAACTGGGGTCTTTCCTGGTGGAGAAGTGTAAAAGAGATTAAGTGGACAGTACTTTCTTTGAATTATTGATGTAATCAAAACACTCTCAGATGCACAACATTCGTCTTCCTGGTGCGGGGCTTGACATTGAATTTCAGCCAGGGTTTGGCTTCTCTCTCTTCTATTAAAAAAAAAAAAACCTGAGAGAATAACAAGTCATCTCTCAATTTCCTAAAAGAGCTTCCTAACAGACCATGAAAGCAAGAGCTAGCAATAGAGAGCTTTCCCAAGATCCTGGGTTCTGTTCTCCAGCACAGAGGGGATACAAAATGAAGAAAGCACATGATTGTGTCCATTATGCTCACAAAGTGTCTGCCCACCCAACATCCGAGTATAACTTCAACTCTGGGTTTAGCGCAACATCATTAGAAAGGCAGATGCCAACATGGAACCAACCCTGCATCAAAGATGGATCTGGCTTCAGTGAGAGTAAAGCAGAATCACTAGATAAATCTCTGTTTTGCCATAGCTCAACATTAAAAGGCTCATCCAGTATTTTGTTGCTACATTTGTGGGCTGAAGAGGTGCTCCCTGTGGCTTGCTGCTCCCACCAATACCCTAAGCCTCCAGATTTCCCTCATCAAGGGCTGATATCATTTCAACAGCTGTCAAGAACAGCTAAAGTGCACTTAGGCCTATTTGTTAAATTCCTAAGAGGGGAGGTAGATTGGCGAAATTCAGACAGTAATTAAACCACATACTTCTTCCAACGCTGCTCCTAACCCCTCTTGCCTGCACAATCTCTCTGTCTCGCATCAAATCATTTAAGCACTTATTGGCTCCAATCAATACAATATGAGATACATTAATTTGGTCCCTGAGAGACTTTCAGGGAAGAGACGGTATTGCTTCACAAGCATTTTGGAGTCTTCACACAAGCATACCATCTAACATAGCAATATAGCTTCTGGGCTCCTTGGTGGCAGATTTATGGTCTCCCCTGCCCCTTGCCCACGGAAGCTGGGCTGCTGCCAAACACACGAAAATTGGATCAGAGTGAGAAACATTAAATATATTACCTAATGCACACAAACGCTAACCAGTGCAGATTAGAGGGAGGAAGCAGCCTGGCAGAGCGGAGTTTTAACAATTAAACTCAAGTCTTCCCATATGTTCCTCGAAGTCCCTTGTGCTTCACAATGTGGAATAAAATTAAGAGCATGGAAAACCTTCTCCGACTGACTTCCCTGGTCAAGGAGTCTGTTTCTCCTTCTCTTCCACTTAGGTCTATGCACCAGTGTGCAAAGCATGTGGGACAGAATTAAAGAACTCCTGATAAGAAGGTCAGTCTGTCATCTTAGCTGTTCGATGGGCTTGAAGGAAGATGATTCCATGTCTAAGACCTGCATGAGTTGCAGGGTAAGTCCAATGCCAGGGTGAAGCCTTTCTCAGAACACAAAGGTTAAAAATGGGCTGAGGATGTATGTAGTTGAGTAATATAGAACTTGCTTGGCATACATAAGGCCCTGAATTCAATCTCCATTATGAAACTATTGGACAAGCAAACAATAATATATATGTATTAATGATAATATAGTAATAAAATAAAGCCATCTTTGAATAAATAATTCATACACTGCTAAGAAAATATTGCCTCATTCCTTACTTTTTAATAATATGCATGTAATTTTTGAGATGAAGAGACAGCTCTTAAGAGTGCACTTTGCTCTTGAGAACAAGGTCAGTTTGGCTCTTAGCACTCATTGGGTAGTTCACAACTCACTGGAACTCTTGCTTTATGTGATTCTGTAGCCTTTTCTGGACTCTGTGAGCACCTCTACACACGTGGCACACACACGCATGCACATACTCACACACACACACGCACAATTAAAAATAAATATCTTAAAATGTATTTTTATTGTCTTATCTATTGAGTCTGTAAATATTTGGGATCCTGATACGATGAAGGCTCACTTGAATAACAAAGGTAGCTCCCAGGATCTGACTGTAACTGTGGCCTATGACTGCAGTGCCTCCTCTGTGGTACCAAATGCAACTGTTCATCCCTCAATACTGTGGCCCCCATGTGATTTCATTCAGCACAGACATTCTCTTACACACAGAAGAGAGAACCAGGTGTAAAGTTCCATCTACTTATGGGTTTTTTTTTTTTTTTTGCAGGAGAATTGTGGGACCAAGATGAATGGACTGGACTGAATAATCCAAGAAACTGGGGAGTGACTGGAAATTGGGCTACAATTGCGCAATTAAAAGTCTGTCAGGAATTCAGACAAGAAAAACACTCCAGCAGAAGGGACTGGGCATCGTGTTAAAAGTATCAAACAATGAAAGGAGCAGTATACTTCATCTTATAATTAAAACCAGTATTTCTTACATTATACATTGCTTGGGCAATAAACAATTACTTTGACATAATCTTTTCCTCTTCTTTTTGGAAGAGGAAGGTGCGGGTCTTTCATCAATCTTATTGGGCACAACATCTCACACAATTACATCTACATTCAAGGCAATCAAGGGCTGTTTCCCAGTGTGAACTTGAGCTGATCACTGGAGCCAGGCCACTTTGTCCATAAAATAAGTAGCTGGCTCCTGAATCCCTCTGTGGCTCAAACAGCATATGGTTCAAATTATGTAACTTCTATCCTTACCTGCCCTCTTTCCTCATTTCTGAGGCAGGTCCATACTGTGCAATTAATACCACAGAGATGTCATAACTGCTGATGAACCTCAGATGCCTGTGGAGATCAACACCCACATAGGAACCTGTCTCCAGGTTTTCCTTTCCCCTTACAGCCTCACACACAGGGAGAAAAGTAATGAGAACCAACTCATTTGTTGTAGCCATGAGTCAAGGTCTAAGATGTGAATCCCAGTGTCAGTGTAATCTGGAGGCGGATGGCACAGGACGATATTCCAAAAGGATGTTATATGAATATTACAATATGAAAAACCAGGACCCTGTTAACTACACAGATTCTTGGAAAACCCCCTACCCCTTGAAGTCCTAACTGATTGCATCATAAATTCTATAGGTAGACTGATAGAATCTAAAATGGAGCCAGTACCCTGAAACTGTTAATCCCAAATGTCAAATTGACTGAGAGATGACTTGATTCATAAAGTGTCTGTGAGAGTATTTTCTAGAGATGATTCACTGAGCAGAAATATCCTTTTGTTGTGGCTCATGAAGGATCAAAATGAAGAAGTAAAGATACCTGATAGCGCAGGCATGATTTTCTTTCTCTCTGAATCTTGGTCACCATAAGGTGACCATCCACTGGACCTTGGTGGATGCCATGGTGTTCTGCCTCATCATGAGCTCGAATCAGCAGAAACACACTATAAGGCTAAACAATTTAAATAAACATTTCCTCCTTTAACCTGGCTCTTTCTGTCACTTATCACAGTGACAACAACCTTTCTTGCTACCCCATGTGATTTTTATGCATGTGATAGCTTCCATGGAGCCTCACCTACAAACACAGATGTCAATGCATGCACTGTTGTCTGAGCTAACTCTGTAGCAGTGCTGTTAGCTTCCCAAGGCTCAGACTACCAACAACTTGCTCATGGCTCTTACTACCCTGTCTGAGGGGACAAAACCTGGTGGCCAGTACATTTCTGAAGAAACCTAGTAGTCTCTACTCTTAGTGTAGATTACAAAAATTATAACAATGCTACAATCATATATGGAACAAGAATAGAGAATAAGCAGGTTGGGATTTTTCACTTACAGTATGAGAACCACTTTTGATTCTCACCCACTCATTTATCAGGAAAGTGAGAGCCTCTTAAAATTAAAAAAAAAAGGTACTATAAATAAGTAGCTTGTATTTTTCTGCTCTTGTAGTTTTTGGCATTTCTTCATCCTGCCTATTTAGAACTAAGTGGGCTGGAGTCATTCTGAGATGTACACGCAGAGTGGGCTCACTTAAGGAGCTGCTTGTGTTCACTTGCACAAACTACATGCTGATAGCTTTGTGGAGACACTTGGGTCATTTGATGTGAAAACCTGTCATCTTTCCATGGGATAGCTATCGGTTCTGTTGACTTTAAAGGAATCTGTCGAATGGTGTATGTGTGTGGTCATTTCTGCTGTGCTAGACGTATGTTTCACTAATACTACATACCATTTCCCTGATGCTGACATTAAAACATGGAAGAGTTAACCAATTGTGCGCCATCTACTTTGCAGATACTTCCTTGGATTATCATTTATTTCTTTGATTTGTTCTGTTTCTAATCAATTTTGTATAGATGTAACATGCAAATCATGATGATGCTGGATGCACATGAATAGTAAACACTTTAATGCATTTAAATTTCAGAACTGTACAGTCACTTTGTTCAGAAGGAGGTAGAAGATTGGAAGTTGATGTTAGAGGGTTGTGTATTGAAAGCTGCATTGTTACCTGATAATAACAAATATAACTCATCATACAATGTATGTTCTTGTGTTGAAAAGGAAACATTTTTTTATTACACAGATGTTCATATTGCTAGATAGTTCCATAATTTCAAATATACTCATAGTTAAACAATCTAGAGCTAACACACACCACAGACTATGAATGACAAGAAGTATATGCAATTTAAATTTTTACAGGAGATGACTTAAAAATCAGGAGAAAAAAAGACACAAAGGCTAATTTTAACAATATATTACATTTAAGTTTGTATGCTGTAATTTCTCAGGCAATTGGCATTTTTTAAAAGATAAAGTATGAATGAGCTATGTTACAGCTTTACTTTTCTACAATTTGTAAATCCTGTATGTGGTGTTCTGCTTCCACAGCTAGCTGCATGGGGTGAGTGTCTTCCATACCAGACATCAAGGGTTTAGAAACTTTCTATCGTCACAGGAAGTTCTGGTACATCTTAGCTCTCCATGGTGTTATAATGGAGCAAGTCCTCCCATCTGAGTGGATTATGTTTTCTCCTGGCTGTGTGGACTTCCCTAAAGTTAGGAAGAGATCTTGGGGAACCATACACAGGTAGACAGGAGTGTTTACATGTGAAATATGTGTTCCTAGCTACTCTTATGTGTTATTGGTTGTCATAAGAATGGGGAAGTCATCACAGGGAAAAAGCATACCTCTGCATTCAAATTTGATTCTTCTGTGTATGTTTTACAAATGCATATGTTCATGTGTGAATTTTCAATTGCACATACATACGTGTTTGTGTGCATGGGGAGATTAGAGGACAAAAACAAGTGTCTATCAGCCACTCTCCACCTGAGATTTTAGGACAAGATCTCTCACTGAACCTGGAATTTACTGAATTAGCTAGACTCTCTAGTAAGCAAGTCCCAGAGAACTGGGCTTATAGATGCTATCACAGTCAGGTGTTTACATAGATGATGGGGATCTGAACTCAGGTCCTCATGATTGCAAAGCAAGCACTTTATTTGCTGAGCCAGCTGCCCAACCCTCCAGGTTCAATTATTGCCCTCATCATTTTTTTTAACTATGTATTATGGAATGAGCATTAATCTGTCCATACCTAATGTTCTCCCATTATCACAGCCAAGACGAGGGTTAAAGAAGATGATGTGTACGATGAATGCCTTGCTGACTCTCATAAACTCAAGTGGCCTTTGGGGATCTCATATGAGTGAACTATCATTAACATTCAGTGCCACTCTGGATAAGGATGAAATGTGAGTGTATTGAGACATCTTCCTGGTAACACTGTATTTCTCTGTCCCTTTCAGATAGTCATCTATGCTGCATTATGATGCTAATCCTGATCTCAGTCTACTTAGTGAGCTGCTGAGGCCTCTAGTCATCTGAGTAGATAATGATCCTGTGTTTGGATGTGTTTCTATAGCCAAGTTCACTGTTCTAGACTGTAAGTTGAAGTCACTGGAGCTTAAGTATGCAAGTACTATTCAGACGAATTGCAATTCCATTTGAAATTAATGTTGTACATCTTCTCAAGAACTTGGGTCTACCTGTGTGTATGTGTAGATATATACATGTCAACACATGCTTCTGAGAACATGCATGTGTTGATGCATGCAGACACTTGTGTGAATGATGCACATGTGTCTAGGCATGAATGTTTATATGTAAATGCATGTTTGCTCATGTATGATTATATGAATACATAAACATACGAATGCATGATAGGTGCAAACATATGTGTATATGTGTGCATAGGCATGCAAAAGTGTATGTATTTTGAAAGCTTGTTGTACACTTCACAGATCAGCTCACTGGCTTAGTTAACAACCTGGCTTAGAATAAAATATTCTGTGTGCTAAGAACTTTAGCAAACTTTCATCCCCTCTTTCCTCATTTCCCTTTGCCCATGTGAAAAACAGAAGGATAAGAGCAGATGATGACTGTACTTCTGTGTGTAGCTCAGGTTGTCTGTTGGTCGTTCTCTAACCAACAGATCATTGAAGCAGTCAGAATATGGCCCATAGACTGCTCACTGGATTTCATCCAAGTTCTCCTTTTCAAAGACATAGATCAGAGATTTATGGAGAAGGCTCACTGGGATGACCTCTGACTCTGTGCAGTACAAATGTTACAGAATCCAGTGAGTCTAGAGCTCACAGAAATACCCTGTCACTGTGAGTGAGTAATTAACTGAAAGAGAGGAGGCTTCAGATACCAATAGCAAATGCTGGCGGATGTTGGTTTCCTGAGTAGAGGCATACATGGTTAACCTACTTGTATAACCTGGTGGGAGGAAATCCCTAGCTGGCTAGGTGACTCATCAAAGTCAGTAAGACTCAGGTGTTGTCTTTATACATCCTCATATGCTATGAATGTCCCTAAGAGTCTTACAGAAAATTGAGATGTGGCACGGTAATAAAGTACCTGCTTTACATGCTTTACAAATATGAGGATCTGAGTCCAGTCTCCAACACCTACGGGAAAAGCTGGACATGCTCACATGCACTTCTAATCTCAGCGCTGGAGAGGCACAGACTGCTGGATCACTGAGGGATCACTAGTTAATCATCCTAGCTGAATCAGTAAAGTCAAGATTCTAGTAAAAGACCCTATCTCAAAAAATTGGATGTCTACAGAACTACACTACCAGAGGTTAACTTCTCTATTCTACAAGAGTCCATTACATGTGTATATGTGCATTTGAACACACACATGTATCCTCATACACAACATGTGCACAAATATCTACATACGCATATAAGAACTGCATGTTACTGTCAAAGGGTCTGGACAAAATTTCAAGGTTGTGCCGATTGAAAATAAAGAGTCAGGATTTCAACCCAAGCAAACTGCAAGCACTCAACTCTCAGGAGTGACACAATTCTGCCACTGCAGCAGTCAAACAATTTGCCCAACACTACATTTTCCAGTCCAAGTCATACTTAGGCCTCCTATCTGATGTCTTTGCCCATTGTCTACGGCTGATCCTTCCCTCAGAATGGGTCGTATACATCTCATCTTGACTCCAAGACCTGTAGTACACAGGTCGCAGGACACAACACTTTCTATAAAAGGAGAAGTCCCTAACATTTATTAAGTCAACCTTCCTTTAGCAATGACCTAGAGGCTTCACCTTTCCCCACCCAAGAGATTTATAATCAAGCTGCAAAAGAATTAAGAAATTAATATAAAAGCTGCCATATTGCCAAAGCTTTTATTATACTTTAATTTACTGGAAACATTTTTACACCAACCCTGGGGAGGAAGCACAATGTAAAATTGCCAACATCACTCTTAAGAGCTGAAGTAAGCATTTCCTTTGCATCTTCCATAATCCTATTTTTTTTAAGCTAGCAAGTCTGTGAACAGGAAGTAGATCAACAAACAGGCAATTGTATCACTCTGGGATATTTTCTCCTTGGCTTTTTATAGAATATTTATTCATGTCACTCCATACCTTCTCATATATTTTTTTTACAGCAATGAATTGCTGACCTACACTCCTGGGGCAAACTCTAAGTCATTAGATAGGTGGGGAGAGTTGGCTCATTGATTAAGAGTTAATACTGCTCTTGTAAAGGACTTGAGTTTAGTTTCCAACTCCCATGTTGGACAGCCTGTAACTCCAGCTCCATGAAATCTGATGCTTTCTTTTGGCCTCCTTGGGTACATGCACTCCTGTGCACATTCCCACATTCAGAGATGCATACACATAATCAAACATTAAACTTAAAAAAAAATCTTAAAGAAACTTTTGCCAAAAGTTACTAGAGATACTGGATAGCTTCATAATCACCAATAGGAAAAAGCAGAGGATGAAATGGACTTTCTAGGTGATGCCCACCCACAGTTATGCCAGTAAGTAAAAGCCCTGCTTCAAGTGTTTATTTGGGGTGCATATTGTCTTTGCAACCCAAAGAAAAGTTATGAGCTCCCTCAACCCCTTGCAAGAGTCACACTCCCTCTGTACCCTTCTTCTCCTATTTCTCCTTCCACAAAAACATCACTGTATCCATTTGGAGATATTGACTTTAAGTAATCACAGCATCCAGCCCTCTCAATCAATAGAAAATGTGCAGGGGAAAAAGAGGAATTGTAGATTGCTGGTACTTCCCTCCTCTGGAAACTTTCCGCTTTAATTCAGCAGTTCTACTGTACATGGATGATGCTCAGATCCAACCAGTGCACTTAGAATCACACAAGTAGCCCCTCTGCCTGGACACGGATAGATCCTAGCTGCTTAATTTCACAGTACTGCAGAGTACTGTAATGGCTTCACCATTTTGCCACATCTTATCCAGAGGCACATTTTAGCAAGGAGAAAACTGAGACTTGAGGGTTTAAACCTCATTTTAAACTTCCAGGTTCTGTTTCTATAATATTAAAGCAGGGATTCACCTCTCACTGCAGCCACAATTCTGCTTGCTCTCATCATGTTCATGTTAAGTGTCTAACTGTACCTTCTGTAGTTTCTAACATTTATGCTAACTGGGGCATAATCGCCTTCCCCCCAAAATTATGTCTGAATATCAAACCTAGTGGACACTTTTCCTAAGTCTTGGAGGTCGTAGAGAAGATCTAGAGTTTCAACAAAGTGTGTCTGACCCTCAAGGCTCAGTTTACTTCCAATATACATGTATTACCTTACAGGGTCACTGCTTGAAGGAGTACAGCCATTCCCAACAGACGTTAAGAAGTCAATGGAGTCAGAGAACATAAGCTCTAGATTCAGGTTACTGATATGCAAACCCATTTCAGGCTGTCCAAATTAAAATTTCAATGCCTGGACCTGATAAACAGATCATCGTGTAAAAGCACTCGGCATATGATCCCCACAGAAGGAAAGAACTGGCTCCTGAATGCTCTCGTCTGATGGCCACACATGTGCTGTTCTACATGCATAACCGTATACCTACCACAAATGCAGTGACAATGATGATGATGAAATAATAATAATAACAATAAAAATAGAAATAATAATAATTATTTAAATTTGCACAACCAGTTTCCAAATCCATAAATTTGGAGGAAAAAAAAGATGTGAACTCTTTGAGAGGAGTGGAAGGAAACACAGGAAGAAACTTGATAGCACTGCGAATGCAGAAGAGAACATTGTGAATTAGTGACTCAGCAAGTGAAACTATTGTTTGCCCTGTGAAAAATGAGGCTGGAACAGCCTCCTTCATGATCTGAGGACTGAAGGAAGGAATATGCAGCAAGGCGTTAGAAGTGCTTTATTTTTGATTTCTAAGTTTTTAAAACTGTGTGTGTGTGTGTGTGTGTGTGTGTGTGTGTGTGTGTGTGTGTGTATCTATGTGCATATGCCTATGGGTGCATATACCTGTATGCTTGTGTGTGTATCTGTATGTCTGTGTGTGCTTCTATATGTGTATGCCTATGTGTGTATCTGTATGTTTCTCTCTGTGTGTTTGTGTGTATTTGTATGTCTGTGTGTGTTTGTGTCTCTGTGTGTGCCTGTGTATGTATGTATGTGTGTGTGTGTGTATATATATATATATATATATATATATATATATATATATATGTGTGTGTGTGTGTGTGTGTGTGTGTGTGCAGATGATGCCCACAGAAGTCAGAAGAGGTATAAGGTTCCCAGGAACTGGAGATAGAGGTGTTTGTGATCTGTCTGGTACCAGTCCTAAGACCAAAACCCAACCCCTCTGCCGGAACCCCAGTCACTCTTCCAGCCAAGGTGAACATGCTTATGCAAATGGCATGCACTCACTAAGATAGCTGTCCATCATTTGACATCTATATGAGCAGCCATATCTAATCTCAAAACCAGCTGAGAATAGCCACCAGAATAAGAAAACTGAAGAAGAGACATATAGAATGTTTTTTTTTTAAAGCACAAAGCAATGTGTGCCAATATCAGAAGCTTGTTTACCAAGGATCTCTGCAAACTGAAGCAGAGGGCAGAACCAAGCCCGGCTAATTAGCTGCATCGCCTTATGCCAATGGGCTGAATGCCTCACACCCGGCTGTTGTGTTTAGAAGCTGGAACAGCAAAGTCTGCCATAGTTGACATCCACACGAAGGAGAAGGGTTGGTGTGGAGTGTCCAAGGAACAGAGATGCAAGACCTGGTGTGCTGAGTCCTCTGCAAAGCCATGTTCACTCACATTGGATAAAAAAACGTTTGCTGTTTAGTGTATTTCTTTGTCTGGGCAGCTGGAAGAGAAGCAACCAATTGTCATCTCTCTGTCCCCTGTGCTCATGTGTTTCTCTCAAACCAGATTGGAAAGCAGGTTTTCTCATAAGGCAAACAAGCCTCAAGTGCCTTTGATCCAGCCTGTCTATTGGAGAAAGGGACTTGCTCTTTCGTGTTCTTCAAAGATGTGGCCTTTATTTGGCATTTCTCCATCTCAATTTTAACTCATTTGAAACAATCTCCCCCAGGGAAGGCTTCATATGCTTACTGCTGTGGCAGCACAGGAAGAGAAAGGAAATCAGCGAGGCTCAGCCACAGAGCTGGGGCCAGGGAGTAACATGAGATAAGTTGGAAACCAAAGGAAAATTTGAGAACAATTTTATACCCATATGGAAGGACACTGGTCTCTGGAAGGAAACTGCCTTCTGTATGTAATGACATCTTCATTTATTCACAGAAAGGACAGGTGAGCAGCCTAGGGCCAATAGGGAAGGGAAGAGGGTGAACCACACGGTCCTGATGTCCTCAGCCAAGTTCCTGTTCTCAGCATCACACTGGAGTTTGTTTCTGAAATCAACATGCTTCCTTTCCTAATCACGGAGCTTATCTCTACAACCCGAAGTCTCCAAGAGCAAACACACAGTCTATGCTCATTCAACACCACTTGTCTTACTCTCATTCTGTTTACACCCTCATTAAAGTCCAAAGGAATTCACAAGGTACATGGTAAGAATTTTAAGGAGTGCAAAGTGTCTAGCTTGATGTGCTGGGGAGGAAGTGGAGAGGTATGGACTCTAGTTTGGATCCTGCATCTCAGTCTTGTAGTCTATGAAATGGGAAACCTGCATAGCATCCATTTGGGCTTTTGTGACACATTGCTTCTAAGCACTTGCACTGAGTCTAATACATGAACAGTTGTTCTGTTGCATAGTCTGGGTCTGAGTGGCTTTCTGGTCACCACTATATGAGTGGACTGAGAGAACGGTCAGAGTAAAGGGACTTGTCCAACGTACACACTCAGCTTACATATCACTGCCTGGAGAATGTTGGCAAGCAGACCTTGACCAGTTACTATTTTGGAGTAGTTTAGACAACAAGGGGATTGATTAAGACTGATGTGAGGACCCCCAACTTGGGAAAAATTTAAGTCATGGTCAAACACTCTGAAATCAAAATAAATACTATTTTAATGCTTTTAAAAAGAGAACCCACCAGCAGCAGATATCAAAAATTTAACTGAGTCAGATAGGGTGGTGTATATTCCCAGCTTCTTGGAAGATTGAAGCAGGAGGATCACAAGTTCAAAGTCAGCCTGGTCTACAGTGTGAATTCAAGGGTAGCCTGAGCAACCTAGAGAAGCCAAGTTTCAAAATAAGAAAGTAAACAGAAAGTAAAGGATGGAACTCTCTACATCCAGTTCAGTGTACCTGACTTCAAAAGGCCCAAGCTCAGTTGGATTTTCATTCATTGGCCCAGCTCCTTATAAAAATTAAAATTAAAAAGTTTCCTTGATAAATGTCAAGCATAAAAAAAAACCTGCAACATTTACAAGATCCATCTCTTATCCCCTCAGGAAGAAATAAATAAGCGTACCCTACAAATACCAGCCTCACATGCCACTTTAACTAGAGATAGGAGCATCTCTGCAAAAGAAAATTTCTGGTTGCATCCAGACCTGTCTTTTACTGGCAAGTTACACTGTTGGTGTTGCGGGTGAAATGCATCTGATTGATTGATGTGTTATTACCTCTTACAGGTGAATAATCTCTGGAATGCCAGTGATTATAATAAGTGCTGTGCTTGTCTGACAAAACCTGGCATTGTGTCCTCTGCCAAGCCCATGTAGGAGGTGCAGGAGCCTGCTGTCAAATGTCTGCTGTTAACCATCCAGTGTGTTAACAGGAGACTCTTGTGTAGGCACATTCATGCATGGGTGTGCAAACATGTCTCAGATAACCTTATCTCTAGCTTTGTCAAGAAAACAGAAATCCCGGAAGATCTTTTTGTATGTATTCAGTAGCAGATCTAACAAGTATCCTGTACTTTCTACTGGTTCCTAGATCTTGTATATTGAAAGTGTGATGTCCAGTGGATGGCACCATTGGAAGGCTGCATAGACTTTAAGAAGTTTGGTTTTTAGTTAGAGGAAGCTGGTTCCTGGAGCAGACTCTTGATGGCTTCTCTGAGTTGCCTCTCATTTTGATTATGTATGTGTTTTCTTCTTCCTGTCTATTCTCTTTCCTCCTGCACCCTCCATTTCTGTCTCTTCTCTCTGATTTCTAGCTACTATGAGATCAGCAGCTCCCTTCTACCCATGATTCCTACCACCTGGCTCTGCCTTGCCACAGATCCAGAATACAGAGGCTTCAGGTAGCCACAGACTTAACCTCTTCAAGTGTGATCCAAAGACCCTCCTTTGAGTTTCTGTCTACTCTCTCATAAGTTTCTGAAGGACTCACAAAGCATATGATAAGAATTGTCTGGGACACTTTTGTCCAAAGACAGAAAACTACCTCAGGCACACTGCTTACAAACACCACAAGGAAACAGAGCTCAGTACCATGTCTACTGACAGAGGAGTAACAAGCACAGTGCAGTAATGTCTAGCCTTATAAATGGGAAGGAATTCTAACCGATTCTGCAACGCTGGCAAATGCTTCTATGATAAATCTCCAAATTATGAGCAAAATGTGGTGCCCCCATAAGAGGCAGGTCAAATAACTAAAGTGACAGATGATGAGAACAGAATGACAGCTAGCAGGAGCTGGAGAATGGGGGCAGGAGACTTAATTCAAAGCTGGAGAGTTTGAGATGGGCAAGATGAAAGAATCCTGAAAAATCTGTTACCAGTAAATACACACATGCTCACCACTACTGAAGATGCACTTAAAATAGTTAAGAAGGTTAATGCTGGCTTTACTATAATTACTATAAGCTACAATATCTTTGAAAAATGACAACAGTCCCTGACCTTCTGAACCTGTCTCCTTTGCCTCTGTATCCATCCACAGTCCATCTCCTGTGCAGGAGCTGTCTTGGAAGCCTATATGTTCATTCGTATTCTCCCTGCATCTCAAACACATCTGATTTCCACCATACACCCCACAGGGGCTGCTGTGCACAAGCCTCCACAATCATCACAGGTGATCGGAAGCAAACATTAGAGCCTTCCCTGCACCCACTCTTAATCCCTCTCATTCCTTTGCTTTCTACTTTCTCTGAAAACAGACCTATGGCTTCCCTTAGCACATCCCTATTCTGTACCCCTGCTTACATCTCCAAAAATAGCACCTTCAATTCAGCCACAGTCTTCTGTCTATGACTGTTGCACTGATTCTGATATAGTCTGTACCCTTCCCCCATACTCCAAGTTCCACGCAACAGCTGGTGATCTTTAAATAATGTAATATAAGAAGGCATTCTGTCTCTTCAAACCCTCCAGTGTTTGCCAAGCAGATGCACACACACACAGACACACACGCACATGCACACACATGCACACACGCATGCATGCATGCATGCACACGCACATATACATACACATGCACACACAAACATTCATCACATATACACATTCACACATATGCACATGTGTGAATATGCATAACATACAATATACACATATAGACAACATATACACACATGTATACCTACACTCACACTCGTGCACACATAGACAATACATGCACACATATATACACATATGCAACATACAGACATATACACACCATACATACACACACATATGAACATACAATTATGCTCACCATATACATACAACACACAAATAGACACAATATATACACACATGTTCACTTGCACACATAAGCAACACACACACACACACACACACACACACACACACACACACACTACCTCTTATAACCTCAAGAGCTTAGTAGGATCCCACATTCTTGTCTCTATATTCTCCACACTTGTGTTTCCCACTCCAGGCAGCTTCACTTGCTCCTGCTGTCTGGATTGCTCTCCTCCTGCTTTTTCTGTGGCTGGCCGTATCTTTTAATTTCCTCATCAGCCTATTGGTTTATTCCCATGGCCTCTCAGAAGAATCCAAACCCAGTTACTCATCCTTTAGCACCAACCTCTCTTCTTTCAGCCTCTGTTCACCCAACACTACTTTCTGAGCATTTCCTTCTTTGGCACATGGGGACCTATTAATTCGTAAAATGTCTGATCTCCTCTAATATATTACATGACGTTTTGAGTCAGGTGTTAGATCCATCCTCATCATCACTATATCTCCAGAAAAACAGAAGGTGGCCTCCTGTGGCTGTGGCTGTTTTTGGCAGCTTGGGTGGATTAAGAGACACCCAGGGCAGGGATACACAACCTTTTGACACTGAAAGCTTGCTTGGCCACATTCATAGTTATCCTGAGAGGCTTCGGAGCCACAGGATGCAGGGTGAACATACCTGGTTCAGGAGGTCAATGAAAAACACATCTTAGAGTGTGTCAGTGAGGATGTCCTTAGAGAGCATTCCTTAAGTAAAGCATGAGGACTCACTCAGAATGCAGCAACAGCATTCCACAGACTGGGGTACTCTTCTAAATAAAAAGGGCAGAAGACAGATAACCAGAAGAATACAAGGATCCCCTTTCTCTGCCTTCTGGTGTTCAAAAATCTGAAAAAGCTGCTGCCACATGCTGCAGCTGCCATAGAGTCAGTCACTGCCACAGTGCCCTGCCATAATGGGCACCAAACCTTCAAATTATAAGCTCAAATAAACCTCTGTTACCTTCGGTTTCTTCTCTTGGGCATTTGGACACAGCAACAAGAAACAGGCAGAAGTTCACGTGTCTCCACCAGTCAAAGATAGTTTACATAGCTAGGTTGGGTATTAGGTTACCCTTCTGATTGAGCATTACCATACTTATAAAGCCCTTGATTAACATTTAAAAAATTGTATAAAAAGCCAAATGGAAAAGGGGGGCACGGGATAGGGGTTTTCTGGGGAGGGGAAATGGGAAAAGAGATTGGCATCTGAAATGTAAATAAAATATCCAATAAAAAAAAGACACACACACACACACACACACACACACACACACACACACACACACAAAGGAAAAAAAAAGAAACAACTCATATAATCCACAGCAAGGATTTCTTGAAGGAAATTTCTGAACAGTCTATGGTCACATAGGTCTGCTGGGGTGGTGGTGGGAGTAGAATTGATCGTCTTCACACAGATGTATGAATGCAAATCCTCCCGTGTTTCACATGAAAGACACCTCACAAACTACAGTCCTCATAGCCAAGCATACCTTTTCTTGCTGGCAGAGACTTTTCCCTTTTCTACTAAGGATGGGCATCCCAGGTTGGTAATTTCATCAGAATTCCCTTTAGAGAATAATTTGGGCTCCACACTGGCTAATAGTTGCCATGGTCTAAATGTGTGTTTTCCCTACAACGATCACAGGTTACAACCTAATACCCAATATTGCCCAATAATAAGAAGAGCTACAACATTTAGGAACCAGATTGCGGGGTCAGAGGACTCACAAAAAAATAGAAAGGGTTTTCTTATTTTTTTAAAGCAACAGTTATTAACCTCAAATATCAACTTTACACACCTAGATTCATCCAATAAGGAAGTCTCTACTGAAGCCTGTGAGGAATTTTCTTGACTGATGGTTGATGAGGTGTTGGTGGTAAGATGTGGCTCCCATTGTTGACAGCACCATATCTACGCTGGTGTACCTGAGATGCACAAAAATTGTAAGCTGTGCATAAGTCTTTGAGCGAGCCAGCAACCAGTGTTTCTTTTTGGTTCCTGCCTTGGAGTTTTGTCCTGATTTCCATCAATGATGGATTGTGATGTGCAAGTGTAAGCCAAACAAAATGTTTTCTTCCCTGCGTTTCTGTGGTCTTTATCCATGGTATTTATCACAACAACAGAATGAAACCAGAATACAAGTCTTTAGAAGTCATGGAACCTGCTAGAGCCTTGACTTCTCATCCTCCTAAATGTGTATATTAAATTCACACTCTCTTGGAATTACTTCATTGCATAGACATTTTATTATAATACCTTGAGCAAACTAAGACCATCTTTCTTCACGGGGGAGGTCAAAGGTTGGATGCGATACTCTACTAAACAAACACAACTGAGAAGAGACAAGACTAAGGAACAAGGCACCGTGCTGAGGGGTGGAAGAGATAAGCAGGTATAGGTTCCTCTCTGACAATACTGTGGATAAATGGATCATTCCCTGTCTTTCTATTTCAGAGGCATTTCGTATTATGTAAAGTCTACAAAGTGTATTTGTGACACTCATATATGTGAGAAACTATTTTCCCCTGAGGCATCCTGGGTCAGAGTGGACACTCCTGTATTGGATAGACTTTGTGTCAATGCGACAAAATATCTGAGCAAAACCAACTTGAGGCCGGATGATTGGTTTAAGTATGTTATGTTGAGAGGGCATGACATAGCTAGGCAGCTTACCTAGTGGAAGGAAGAAAAGAAGAAGGAGTGAAGGAAAAAAGAGAGGAAGAGAGAAGGAAGAAAGAAGGGAGGGAGGGAAGGAGAAAGGGAGGGGGAAGGAAGGGAAGAAGGAAGGAAGGAAGGAAGGAAGGAAGGAAGGAAGGAAGGAAGAAAGGAAGGAAGGAAGGAAGGAAGGAAAGGAGGGAGGGAGGCAGGAAGGCAGGGAGGCAGGGAGGCAGGGAGGCAGGGAGACAGGGAGGCAGGGAGGCAGGGAGGCAGGGAGGCAGGGAGGCAGGGAGGCAGGGAGGCAGGGAGGAGGCAGGGAGACAGACAGGGAGACAGACAGGGAGACAGACAGGGAGACAGACAGGGAGACAGACAGGGAGACAGACGACAGGGAGACAGACGACAGGGAGACAGACGACAGGGAGACAGACGACAGGGAGACAGACAGGGAGACAGGGAGACAGGGAGACAGGGAGACAGGGAGACAGG
>JANHMN010000002.1:86403160-86410461 GCA_030674055.1 Rhabdomys pumilio | reverse complement strand
GGGAGACAGGGAGACAGGGAGACAGGGAGACAGGGAGACAGGGAGACGACAGGGAGACAGAAGACAAGGAGACAAGAGATAGAAAACAGAGAGAACCCCTACTAGCAGGGTTTCTCTTTTCTTGATTCTATTTGGCCCTTATGAGATGGTGCTGATCATATTCAGTGCAGGCTTCTCTTACCTTATTCTCTCTAGAAAGGGAAGTCCTTTATAGAGATTTCCCAAGAAATGCTTGATTAATTTCCAAGACTTTCTCAAGCCAATCAAGTTGATAGTTGAGACTAAGTACACCTGCTTAACACTTGCAGTATAAGGTCATTACCCACCTAAAATTAGGTCTATAATTAGGATTAGGCACAGACTCAGGGGCACCAGAAGCCCATGATCAAGCATAGTCCCATATATTTTACTAAATGTCCTATAAAATATCCATAATATACAAAATACCAAAGTTTTTCATAAAAAAATAAATCTCTGTTTCCATATAATTCTGTCTTACTTAAATCACCACAGGTTGAACCTTATCCTAAATGTTATTTGTTGAGCAGCTGCCTAAAGCATTTTATTCCTGTTTTCCAACTCCTTCACTAGTCATTGTCTTCATTGCCCAGGTGATGCCCCTGAAACAGAGAGAGGGTAAGTGACGGGATCCAGATTTGGCAGCTACGCATATTCTAAAGAGTCTAAGGTTAATACATTTACTGATATCTTAGGACGTGCCTCTCATTAGATGTCTTGTCTGTTCTCAAGTGGAAACTAATATAGATGCCAGAGAAAAAAGGCATAAGACTCCAACATTCTGATTTTGCTCTCAAATCTTCCCTCTCTCAAAGTATGATTTCTGAATGCCTACCTGTCTGGGCATCATCTTGAGGTTATTTCTTGTCTCATAAGCTTGTTTATATCAACTCTGACATGGAGTGAAAAGTCCTGAGTGGCCCAGCGGCCACAAGACCTGTTGGTTTTGACTAAATTGAATATGGATGAATATATTTGGCATTAATGAAGGGATCATTCAGTTTGAAAAAAAATAAAACCAGCAAAGAAGAGAGATGTAGCTGGTTGCTGGCAGTGTGCTGGTTGGGTGTGCTAGATGGTAGGCAGATCCTTATGGCTTTCCTAAAGTCCTTTGGGATGCAGTGTACTGTGCCATTGAGAACTGATGCTGACAGGTAGCCAGGAGTATCACCTACACCTGCACGTCATGCCAGTATTTTTCCTGACTTGTATGATAAGTCTAACTTCTTGAAAGAACATACAATTGGTAGACATTAACCAAATGCAGAGAGGCACTAGGTTCACATGGAAGGCCAGATCCTTTCAGAGGTCAGCTATGCACAGAAAACAACAAAAGGAAATGTCTCAGTGTGGGGAGTGAATAAGCGTAGAAAAGAGAAAAGAACAGCAGTGTGTTTATTGTTCCCATTGCTTTTAATTTTACCAGGTTTCTTTTCAAAGATCCTCTCTTGGAGTGACAGCTTGCCTTGGGGGCTTTGTAGAGTTAAATGCATCATCTCAGCTAAAGCTGTCAGTCATTCTGTACTAAAAAGGGAGTCAAAGCAGACCCATGGAGACGAGGTTCCAACCCTGCAGCCAAAGGGAGCAGCCTCTGTGTACCAGCTGTGTGGACCATGAGCCCCTAGCACAGCATCCGTGCTAGAGGCTCACTCTCTTTTTCATCCCAGGGTCAGATACCACTGCCTCTAGCCCTGGGAGCATGCATGGCTTCCTTCCAACTGCAGACTCAGCACCTTCCTGCTGTCATCAGCGGAACTGCCAGCCTCTCTCACAGCATGTCAGCCTTCTGGCACCCCAGGCACCAGAACAGTTGGTGGGAAGAAATGGAGTAGGGTGAGGAGCATCTTTTCTTCAGGCTGACAATTCAGGTCCTCAGAAGACATGTCTGGCTGTTTCTAAGTCCTCTGTTCTTATATTCTTATTCTTATGGACTAGGTAGCGGCTGCCTCCAGTGTTATATTCTTGCCATCAGAGGAATACAAGCAAGGCCCAATTTCACCAAGGACTTACAAAGTCCAATGTTTTGGTTCAAGCTCTTGAAGAAAGCAATATTTCATGGGACATACTTACCCATGGTGAGCAATCTTTTCTGAGCATGAAGAGGAGAAATAGAGATGCAAAAAGAGTGATTCCACAAGAAAACACACAGAAAGAGTTGCTTTACACCCTCGGATGAAGCAAGCAGAGAGGTTTCTATCCTGACCAGTTCTTCCCAATATCCTATTCTCAGTTCACACATCACTACACCATATTCTACTTGCTAACTTGTCTTCCCAAGGGCTAGTGAGCACTTTCTACTTCTCTGCTCATGTACCATGATGTCCTCAAACTCACCACAGCTAGACAGACAGACAGACAGACAGACAGACAGACAGATAGACAGACAGACAGATGATAGATAGATGATAGATAGATAGTTTATATGGCAACAGATATACATAGAGAACATAGATGATAAACTATCATTTAAACTAAAGATAGTTGATATTAATATAGGTATAAGTAGATAACAGAGATATATAAAAAGATAGATGGAATTTATATGATATATACTGAAAGATAAATGAATAAATAAGTAGGTGATAGAGATAGAAAAAAGGAAAGATGAGAGAAGGAAATAATTTAGAATATTGATGTGACAGGCAGGTGAAATGATATGTAAATGCAGACAAGTCATCTAGTGAATACCTATCCAGTTAATGGATAGATAATGAACAGATCAATAGATAGGATAAAAGTTGACTTAAAGATGAAAATATAGACAGATGAGATAACAAGTAATAGCAAACAGGATGGTAGAAGGTAAATAAATATGTGTGTATGAATAGAAAATGGTTGCACAAAAGAATGAGATAGATCAGATAGACATCTGATAGATAAAATAGGTAGATGGCATAGATGATAGAGATAGATAGATAGATAGATAGATAGATAGATAGATAGATAGATGATAGATAGATAGATAGATAGATAGATAGATAGATAGATTTTATCATCTTGAAAACCAGTCACTACATAATTTAACCCATCTCTTAGAGTTTCACTCCTCCCTGCTCCTCTCACCAGCATAATGGCTCGTTTGCTTCAGCCCCATTGATAGCAAGGATACTCTCCTCTCGCCTGAGCCAGTGACCCTTGGAAACCCATCTCCTAGGATGGGGTCAGTAGGAGCAGGTGATTGCTGTCCCACTCTCTGAGATTACTGGCTTGTGAGGACATGAAAGGCGTCTGCCCAGCTCTCTCAGTCATGAGCTGAAAGATCTACTCTGCCTTACCCACCATGATGGAATGAAGCCCTCTAAAACTGTGAGGAAAAGAAATCTTTCATCTTTGAAGTTATTTCTATCAGACAACGCTGTTTACTGTAATACGGAAGAAACTAAAACTCACGCCAGTTAAGAACATGGAACTAGGGACACTGAGATGGGACAGTTGCTAAAGGTTTTTGCTGCAAAGCCTGAAAATGCAAGTACAGGTCTCTGGAGCCCACATGGTAGAAGGAGTACAATGATTCCAACATATTCACATCACCCTCCAAAATACATGCATACACACAATAAATAAATAAATAAAAATGTAATAAAAATGTCAAAGGACCTGCTTCAAATCCCATGCATGATACTAATAAATTCTACTTCTATTTTCCTACTTTTCCTTGGGCAAACAAATTAATTCTCTATGCCTTAGTTTCCTAATCTGTGCAATGGGAACACCCAAAGCACCAAATTATAGTAAAAAAAATGGTAACTATAAATGCAGTTATATAGTTCTTATTACATTGGAAATTATACAGAAGAATAAGCTGTTATCCTCACCATTCAATTCAATTATATTTGATTTTTAAATTCTAAAAATAAGGTTGATTTTTAGTTGCTTGTCACAGTGCTGTGATAAAATACTAGAAAGAGGTACTTAAGAAAGGCAGGTTTTACTTGGCTACAAGTTTGAGAGGGTATAGCCCATCATGGAGAGAAGGTAGAGCAGCAGAAGAGCAAGCTGGTCACGTTGTATGAGCAGGTAGGAGGCAGTGCGCGATCGCACTTGTGTGCGTGGTGCATGCGTGGTGCGTGCGTGCGTGTGCGTGTGTGTGTGTGTGTGTGTGTGTGTGTGTGTGCGTGCGTGCGTGCGTGCGTGCGTGCGTGCGTGTGTGTGTGTGTGTGTGTGTGTGTGCGCGCGCGTTGGGGGAGTGCTGTTGCTATTAGATTTCTCCTAGTTCTTGTTTATTAAGATATTTGTTCCAGGACTCCAGCCAGATTCAGGATAGGATTTTCCATTTAGTTGTCTGGAAATGTCTAGTTGTCACAGACAATCCAGGGATGAGTTTTCCAGATGACTCTAAATCAAGTTGACAAGGAAGATTGACCCTCCCAACCCCTATACTCATGTTTTAAAAACTTAATTAAATCTTAATGAGTCTATGTTAGGTCTTTCTAGTCTCAAATTCTTTATTGTTTACCTCAAAATAGGAACAAAGTCACAAATTTTATTTAGAAATTAATTTCATCCTATCTCAAATGTGAGCCACATGAACGGCCCACCTAATGCTCCAGGAAAGTGTCTGATTACTCTTCCACCTCTGACTGTAGGGTGTGCGTGGGAATTTATAGCTAATCACTTAACAATCATCCCAAATGCTGCTTATTGAGCACCTAGTACACACCACACACTGCATCTATGCCATGCAACAGTTGTTTCATTTGCTCCTCTAAGGAATTAACCTGGATTAACTTTATGAAGAAGAAAAAAAGCTTAATGAGGTTAAGCAGCAACTGGGCCAGGATCTCACAGTGGTTGGTGGGCAGGGATTTGAACTCTTTTATTTCAGACTAGGGCATTTTCAGCTTTAAGCTTTTTTGCGAAGAAGCACTGAAAAGCTTCCAACAGGAGACCAGGAGAGGGGGAGTCAGTACCTCTGGGTCACATTTCAGGATGGACACTCTTGTCAGTATATAGCTCCAACCACTGACATAAGGATTTTGTCAAGAAAATTTAAGCTTCTTTTCTTTTGAAACAAAACAAAAACAGCTAGAAGAGTACTTTGTAAAGCAATATTGAGTTTACTTCAGTCTGAGTGGGAAGTATACAGATTTCCTTTGTCTCTCCCATCCCCAAAAGACCCCTTCTAAACTAGAAGATTCTACCAGAGTGGTACATTTGCTAAAAGTGATGCGCCTACATCATAGGTCATTGCTACCTTAAGCCTATAATTTACCTCAGCACTCATTTTGTGAATTTTATAAACTTGTAAGAAGAAAGGTAGCCAGGAAGGCCATGATCGTATACATCTGTAAACCTAGCACTTGGGAGAAAGAGTCAGGGGGCTTAGGAATTTAAGGTCATGTTTGGCAATCCCCAGCATAGCATGTTCATTGTCTGAAAACTCCCGCATGCTCCGTCCTCACTTGTGCACCTGTCTCCAGAGCTCTGCTTTTTCCAGGATGCTCTAGAGGTGCACCATGTAGTTTATCACCAGAACTGAGTTTTAAGTTGCAATAGAATTTTCATTCCTTTTGCAAATGGTTCAGAATCTCTAAGATGCTGTTCTCAGTGATGGGTCAGTGATCCAGGTGAGATGAGGTAGCCTTTGATGCTACCTTTTACTTGGTGGCATTCCAACTAAAAGTCAAGCCTTCAAATAGCTAGTTTTTTTTTATTTTATTTTTAAACACCTACAAAAAGTCATGATCTCACTCCAATAATCTCAAAATTTAAAAACATCCTCAAACAATGAAGTTGTTGCCTAAAATCTCCAAGGTGAGTTTGCTCTAGGGCATTATAGCTGTTGTTTTTCATACAATTATTCAAAGAAGGACCTTAAAACAGGTAGCAGTATATGCTACCTTTGAGTACCAGTCCCAGGCTAGACATCCCTTAACCTCTGGAACTAGTGGTAGCCTCTCAATCCTTCAGTGAAGGAAGAAGGAGAGGCGCCTCCATATGTTGCTGCAGGCAGAGCACACATGGTTGGGTTTGAATAGACATTTATAGAGTGGGAGCATTGGCTGAGGGACAGCAGCCATACTCTTCTTTTGTAGGCCATTTTATTCAGGAATCTGGCCAAGATCAGGACAGTTTGAAAATCCAGTCCACCTTGGTGAGGAAAAGAAGGTAACAGGTTCAAGTGCCTGCCATTACAACCATCAAAGGCAACAGAGCAATGACTGCTTGCTGCTACTTAGCTCCCTTTATCCCACCCCCATTTACAGTCAAAGATCCCAGACAGTGAGTAGGTATTCCCACAACAATCAAGAAATCCCACAAATGCATGCCCAGGGTCTCTTCCCCAGGTGATTCTGGGTCCTGTCAAGTTGACGTTTGTCACTAACCATCACATAAAGCTGAATTGTGTCCCACTGGTAAAGAAGTTCTCCCCGGTCCCTCTTTCTACCTGTGAATGTCAGCATGTTCTATTTTATGTTGTCTTACACAGGAGTTTTGTTGATACCATTCACTCAAGAATCTTATGATGAGACTTCCTTGAAGTTAGAGTGAACTCTGACTTTAATCACTGGCAATTCTAGTAAAAGAACAGGGGACTGAGGAAGAAAGAAAGAAAGAAAGAAAGAAAGAAAGAAAGAAAGAAAGAAAGAAAGAAAGAAGGGAGGGAGGGAAGGAAGGAAGAAAGGAATGAAAGAAGGAAGGAAGGAAGGAAGGAAGGAAGGAAGGAAGGAAGGAAGGAAGGAAGGAAGAAAGAAAACTATATTAAAACAGTGGCTGAGACTGCAGTCAATCTATCACAAGCCAAGGAATTTCAGGATACACACAAACTGGAAGAAGCAAACTGTGGGTTCTCCTCTGGAGCTCTGTCAAGGACCTGAGCACAAGATTGGTGATTCTGAATTTTAGCACTTTAAAACCATGATAGAATTTTTGGTGGTTGTCTTAACCCATCACGCTGAAGGCAGTTTGGAACAGCAATCACAGAAAAGTAATATACATGTTAGGAATGATATGAAATGGATTTGGGGCTCCCTTCTGCTGTTAGAAGTCTACCTCGAGTGGAAACTCTGACTTCTGTGGCTGTCCTTACACTGGCAAGTTCTCACTACAAGGTTAGAAAAGGCTCCCAGCCAGTCAGGGCTGATCACTCATCAGCTCACTATCCTAGTCATTCACAATATTCTCATTGGCCTGTCTTGGCAATGTTCTGCATGTGAACCATCTCTTTAATCACTAGGGATGTACTGGTTGAAGGAATCAAAGGCTGGGTACTGCACTCCCAGCCATAGTGAGAACTGGAGACAAGATGCTGGCAAGGAGAGAACAGAACTCACTTGGTTTTC
>JANHMN010000002.1:86368160-86400660 GCA_030674055.1 Rhabdomys pumilio | reverse complement strand
TTCCCCATTTCCCCACCCTAGAAAACCCCTATCCCGTGCCCCCTTTTCCTTTTTGCTTTTATACAATTTTTTAAATGTTAATCAAAGGCTTTATAAGTATGGTAATGCTCAATCAGAAGTGTAACCCAATACCCAACCTAGATATATAAACTATCTTTGACTGGTGGACACACGTGAACTTCTGCCTCCATGCCCCCTCTCTCTTTCTCTCTCTTTCTCTCTCTTTCTCTCTCTCATCACCTAGCTTCTCCTCTACTTCATCTTCTCCTCTCCTCACTCCATCTTTTCCTCTCGGTGCTCCTTCTCCCTTAGCTCCTCCTACATATCACCCTTCCTGTTAAAATAAAACTTTTCTCTCAAAATACAATTAGAGTATAATTTTTCCTATTTGTACCAGTGAGGTACAAGATAGTCTTAATACCCAGTCCATCCTTTTGTTGACTAACCAGCACCTCAGTTGTCTCTCTTGACTAAAACACTTAGGTTTATCTCATAGCCAATCCTGGCTATTTACTTTGAGAGAAAAGATCTGAGTGGATGGTTTTCAGCTGACATTCATTCTAAAGCCAAGAAAAAAGATTGTGATTACTCTTAAGGGCCGTGTATTTTAGCAACACATTCAACACATAGCAATGTGTTCTAATAGGCCAAAGGACATGATCCTCTAAGAGTAGGTAACAAAGAAAAGGGAAGCCAGGACACTATCTCTCAGGTCTTGATTCCCACACTTGAGTAGAGGCCAGAACAAAACAACCCAGACTTCCCCTAAGTTTTGAGTTCCTAACCCCATACTATGTTGATTCCTCAATAAAAACATCAAATAAGGGTTCTGAGAAAAGAATTGGACAACTTCCACCACATGGCTCTCTGTCCTGTCAAATCCAAGGGTTTCCAGGAGTGGAAGGCAAACCTGCTCACCTTCTGAACCAGTCTCCATAATTAAGACCCAGAATAAATGCATCCTAAGGCATTGTGACATAGGAGTTGATAAGTGGAGAATCTGAATGTATCAGACACCCTGTGCCTACCTCTGTAGAGTCTCACTCTTTAAAGCAGAGGCTCTTCTCTTCCAACTCCCCACTATCACCCCCAAAACAACATAGATTTGCTTCTTTTACAAAAGTTCTTTAAATTAGGGCTCCTAACTCCATCCATTCTTCATCTTCTCTATGAGTTGACAAGCTGCCACATGTTAATCCTACCTCTGCAGCCCCTATTCAGATTTGTGGAACAAAGGGGAGACAGCCAGCATGGTGAGGATGGGGGAGGTGGTCATTAAAAGAGGTGTCTAGATAGGGAACAGTGCGACGCATGGTTAATTTACGCTCTTATTGTTGTGACACATGCAAAAGAACACACTAGCCTGTGGAACCAACATTACAGCCATGCTCAGAGGGAACAGAAACCTGCCCTTGGAAGCATGTGGGGAGCCGACATACTACCACAATACTCACGTTTTAAGGGAATATACTTATTCTCTGAAATAATAGCTAGAGGAATGTTGCAAAGTATTCTCAAACATTAATCAGTCTAGAAGATATGTATAGTGCAGGTATACACACAAGCATGTGCACAGGGACTGAGCACCAGAGGTGAAGGAGAGAGAAAGAAATTATTGATGACTTTGGATCCTATGGCAGGCACCTTTCATTGTATTGAATTTTTAGAACAGCCTGGTAGGGTTGTAGCTGCTTATTTGAGAATACTCAGCTTCAGCCCTTAAATAAGTGTCGAAGACTTAAAAAATTGGCAAGCAATGCATCAGAGAGGACTCAGACCCTCTCAGCTGCCTCCAAATTTGGTCTCCAGGTCTGGTCCTGCCTTTTAAGGCTCAGAAGTACCTGCTTCACGGAACTTGGTCCCAACAGTTAAAGATTAGATTACAAATCTGCCTTTGTAAAAAAAAAAAAAATGCCTCAAAAGAATCACACTAATGCCAGGAAAAAAACACCCTCTAAAATTCATTCCTCATCCACCCATAGTAGCCTACCTCATAAATGAGGTGACTGAATATGACAATTCCCAAAGGTCACGGAACTTCAACCAGGTGAAGTGTAATTAATTTTGTACAGTTAGGATAAAGATGGTGAGGCTGGTATTGTAGTTTGTCTTCAGCACTATATCTTACTGAAAATTAATATTTTAACAAAATTATACTTTAAAGTGAGTTTTGTTCCTGCTTGACAATTTATATCTGCACAATATAAAAATTGCCAATCATTAAATGCAGAAGAAGGCCATAGCTAAGCATACCGGAACTACTAATGGATGGCAGTGTGTTATTGCAACTATAAATCAACTCTTCAGACCTTAAAATATCATAAATAAGCAAGCCTCTGTGTCAAAATTGGCAAGCTGACCAGAATCACCACTCTGATTTACGACATCCTACCCCTGCAATCTACGAGCTGTTGATCTGCCACTTTCTTCCTACATAAATATGTGAGTAACTCTTTGACACCAAAATAAATCACAGCAACTAGAGCCAAACCCTACCTTCAAAGACGTCTGTGAAGGTGATTGACGCTCTGGGTGTGGTCAGTTATTTGGGGCTCGGGCTTGTAGAGAAGTGTTATTTCCCCCTGTCATTTCTGTGATATGGCCTGCTGGCTCAATATCTCATCTTGAGTTCTGACTGAAACTTATTGGCTAAGGAAAAAGCTAAACACTTAACATATTATAGGTTATTTTTCTCTCATCAGAGTAATATGGCTAGAATATAAAATTGCCCCTCTTAAATTTCATGCCTTGTTGCCTGGGAAGGAGATGAGGCCAAGAAACGTCTACCTTTTTCAATGGTTAGGCACACCTCAATCAGTTCCAGGGCTGTTCGGCAGTCAGGAGGAGGCAGGTCCCTGGAGCATGCCTTTGAAAAGTACATCTAGTATCTGACTCTCTACATCTTCCTGCTCCCTGGACACCAATATGTGAGCAGCTCTCCTCTGACCCACACGGCACCACAATGGCATGCCTCACCTTAGGTCCAGAACCACGAAACCAAGTGACCATTTATTGGCTGAAGCTTCTGAAAGTGTGATGTAAAACAAGTCTCTTAAACTCTTCATCATGTGTATTTATCAGAAGAGCAAGCATTGAGCCAAAACAAGGAAGCCATGATTAAGGAAGAAAACAAACAAACAAACAAACACCCTGGCTTAGCTGTCAATAGGAAGATAGCTGACTCATCCATGCACCAGTGTTCTGGTCTCTTGTGAATATTACTTTCACTGGTCTGAAACCTTGATGTTCAAAGTGAGTCTGTAACAGAATCGCTTTATTTATGTGAGGGTATTGGATAGATGTGCATCTGTATTCAGAACTGTGTGTGATCTATGTTAATAATTCTTATATGGTCCCCAAGAGTATCATTAGATATCCTGGGTCAAAGCTTATCCTTATCTATCACCTAGTTACTTGAACTTAAATTAAACTTTATTTGGGGAAACATTTCAACAGGCAATAAAAATCTAAAAGCATGGATCCATACACGTCTTAGCAACAAACAAAACAAAACAAAACAAAACAAAAAAACTAAAACAACTACAACAAAAAAAAAAAACCACCATAGCCATATTTTTTCCCACTCCACCTGAAAGAAGCATGCAGTCAAGCATGCTTTTATCCAGAACAAGAACCTGCAAAATGTTTAAATACATGTGGCTTGATTTTTCCACTTGCATCTTGAAAACTGTTCCTTGGTATAGAGTTTCAGGCTAGACGAGGACCTTGTAGTAATATTTCTTGTTGTCTTCAATTTCCAATAGAGCTAACAGAACTGCTCTGCCAATACAGCGATTTTAAATTTTGGCTTCCTCTTCTTTCTTTTTTTTTTTTTAAAGTTCATGCTTGCTCTCTTTTGCTCTCTTTGTTTCTCAGTCTTTTTGTCTGTCTCTGTCTCTGACTCTGTCTCTCTCTGTCTCTCTTTCTCTGTCTGTCTCTGTCACACACACACACACACACACACACACACACACACACACACACACACATGATTCAGAGAATGATCCCTGAGCACCTTTGAGAACCAGAAGAGTTTCATATTGGGTTTCTATTTTAGAAGCCGAAATCTACAAAACCAAAAAGAACACTTTTATTCTCCCTCCCTAAAAAATGGTAACAAAGGTTTTCTCTATCAGAATTGCCCAGGTAACTCACTGCAAGAGTCCCTCTGAAGAGTACACCTGAGATATGATGGGGAAAAGCACCTGTTCCCAGAAAGAATGGGTGAGTGTCCTTTCATCACCATGCATGTTGTGCTTTATTTAAAAAAAGCCAGAGATTTATTCTGTGCAGGTGCAGTATTGTGTGTGGGAAGGGGCCAGTCATGAGCATGTGGAGAGAGGGAGGAGGGGAGAAGAGGCAGAGGGTGAAGAGGGTATGAGAGCAAGAGAAGGGAGTGAGGCGGGGGCAAGCATCCTCTTTTATAGTGAGTCAGGTATACCTGGCTGTTGTCAGGTAACTGTGGGGCAGAGCCTAGAAAACAATGCCAACAATGCATGGTAATCTTTCCCTTCCATTATATTTTTTATAATGCTTTTGCTCTCCCATCAAGTGGTAGAGTTGACGGCCCACCCCCTGGAACTCAGGAGGCTTTACTGTCTGAGCCACAGGATCCTTGGTATTCACATTTAAGATGGATGGTTGGCCTACATCATTAGGTGTGAGTGAGGAAATCTTAAAGCTGTCCAGACTCAGCCCCTCTATATAATTATAGGATATGATTATGAACCACTTACCTGAGAGCTGAGGAAGTGGCTCAGTAGAAAAAGTGCTTGCTTTGTAAACATGAGGAACTGAGCTAAATCCCTAAAACTGATATTAAAAATATCCACATATGACCAAAAACACCTATAATCCTACTTGTTGAGGTTTGGTCTTGCTGTCTATTGCAATGCTAAGTGCAGGCCCCAAGACCTGGAGTCTGCATGTATACATGTGACCCTTTCCCCCAAGTTGTTTCTGATTGGTAAATAAAGATGCCAATAGCTAGACAGAAGAGTCATGAGTGTAGTTTAGGTTTCCTGGGTTTGTGGTTGGAGGAAAACCACAAGGAAAGCAGAAGGTACAGGAGGAAGAAGGAGATGCCATGTGTTAGGTGACCCATAAAAATATGGCCCTGAAGGCTAGCCCACTGGAGTAAAGAGCAGCCCAGATGAAACAGAATAAGTAGTAAGTAATAATTTGGGTTATTGATAGGAAAGTAGATTATAATAGTGTAGAGGGTAGGTATCTGCCAAGCTTTTGTGTTGTTTAAGGCTTATTATAAATATAAAGGTTGTGTGTGTGTTTTTTATCCAGGAACTAAATGGTCAAAAGTGGGGAAGAAATCCTCGATTGAGATTAAATAATTTGGGGAGGTGAAGACAGATGGACTCTTGGGACTGGCTATGAGCTTCAGACAAATGAGAGACCTTGTCTCAAAGACCTCTTAAGGAACAGAATCTAGAGTCATCCTCTAAAATCTGCATGCAAGCTCACACATGTGTGTATGTCTACTCCCTCATGTACATATACACTCATACCTACAAACAAATAAATAGCAAAAGGACTAAGCCATTGGGCTCACTCAGTAGATTCTTATTGATGACATATTGGGGATGGTTACTGGGCAGGGACAGTTTTCTGGATCACCACAGAGTAATCATCAGCTTAGCTCCATCTTCAGCTTATAGGAAGCTGAGCTGATTCGGACTCTTCAGGATGAACCACTCTGCCATGTCCTGAACAATGCTTTAAATTGGAGAAAATGAGACAAGTAATAAATCCACCATCCCCTGACTGGATCCACAGCATCATCTTATTCCTTTTTGCATATTTCTTTTGCTCAGTAGTAGCTTCCAGGGTCATTTTCTTAAAATATCCCTTCCTTCTTAGTCAACTCAGCTTCTCCCTTCCAAACCCTGCCTCTCATCTTTGAGACTCACCTCACAATTTCTATGTACATCATCCAACACCTGGATAGCCATTGTATCGTTTTTAATACTCTAGCAGTGAGTCTCCTTGCTCACATAGCATTTCTAAGCCGGGGAATAATGGCCAAAAGCACTCTCAATTTGTTCAGCTTCAATCTAATTTAAGTCATCAAACATTTATCAGATGTCTACTCTGTGCCAGGCACTGGGAATACAAACCGCTGAGTCATCAACCTTGTTTGAAATAAGGGGATAGCATAGAGGGTAATGGAAAGGGGTCTCAAATCCAGGGCAGATGTCCAAACAAATAAGTGGGATTCAACAGGATATAACCACAGCAGTGCACAGGAGGTTGCAAGTCCCAGAGAAAGTGTGCTTCTGTACAGGACAGGATGTGTAATCAAGAAGAATGCTACCCACGCAGAGGTAAGAGGGCTGTGAGGTGACAGAATTCAATCCTCATCATACCAGACGGAGGGATAATAACATAAAATAACAGAGAAGAAACTGGAAAGTTCACAGTATGCACTGACATGAGTCCCATCCTGAATTCATGTTTAGAGAAGCTACAGCAGTGCAGAGATCAAATCTACTTCTACTTGGTTCCAGGAACAGCTTTTATTCCACAGAAGGTTGGCTGCAAAAAGAAACAGAACGTAGGCCCATTCATGTTCCAAGAAGACTTCTCTCAGCTTCCAGTGCCTCCTGCCTTAAGTGTTTTCCTACATCTTGGCTGAAAACATATGTTCTCGGTTGACTGAAACATGACCAACTGAAGGCAGAAGCTTCTCATATCCGTCTGTGCTTTCTCTCATGAACCAACTGGAGCTCTTGAGTTGCAGGTTCCAAGCCTATATCCAGGTCTTGATAATGTCAACATTCCTGACTGATGGAGAGAGAGACCTTACTCCAAATCAGAGGAAGAAAATGAACAAAATCAAGGGACCCATGGATCATTGTGCTGGCAGATTCTTAAAAGAACTGTGTAGAGTAGAATGCTTTCCGTTCACAGGAAGACTCACAAGCACCCCTGGGCTCCTTTGTCACTTATTACTTGACCTCACCTCCCCATACCCTCCTACCTGTTCTTTAGTGGAACCGCAATTAGTCTCTCAGTTACAGAGATGGACTGTGAAGCAGAAAAGACTAGTAAAATCACTTACTCACAGTAATGCAGGGAGAAAGCCTTAGGACTGGTGTTCAAACACAGGCTGAAAGGGCTCTGTGGTTGTTCAAATGGACAATGTCCCTAATAGGTTATTGTGTTTAAACATTAGGTTCTCTGTTGGTAGCACTGTGCTTGGAGAGGTTTTGGAACCTTTAGCAGACTGGCCTTGCTGGATGCAGGGCAGGTTTTGAGGATCTATAACCTTGTCCCATTGCTTATTCTGCTACTTCCTGTATACAGGAGAAAATGGAACCAGTCAGCTCCTTGTTACTGCTATTGAACCGTTGCTCTCTGTTTCTGCCACCATACCTTCCCCTCTCTGGCATGATCAGGTCTATCCCTCTGGAATCATAAGCGAGAATAAATGCTTCCATAAGTTGCTGTTGGTCATATTATTTTATTACGGCAACAGAAAAGCAACTAATACAAACTCCAAAACTCAAATACACATAGGACAACTTGATGCTTATGGAGAGCAGGTTCTGCATACAGACAGCAAATATAGAGGAATAGCAAGGAGGTTGGAAGAAGTAAAGACGCTAACAGAAAAATCCATTACCGAGGCAGTTAGCAGTATCAACAAGGGTTATTTCATAGAACACACTTCCTCAAAGCACAGATACTCTACTCAGGGTCAGTATGAAACAGGATGGTCAGGTCTAGCTGACTGGCTGCTCTTGTAAATAAAGTTTTATTGGAAAGCAGCCATACTCATATGTTACTGTCCAAAGCTATTCTTGTTCACACTACAGTCACACAGCCAAGATGCTATATAACATATATGTAACTATATATATACACATGTGTATATATATATATACACATGTGGCTACCAAGTTCTAAAGTATTTACTGTATCTTGTTCTTTGCTGAGGAATATTTGCTGATCTGTAATCTCTTATTACTCCACTTGAAAAGGATAGAGAAAGGTCTCAACATCCCCTATTTAGAATCATCTATGGCTGGCTGCTATAGAGGGTTATACAACAGGACATCTGTATGGGCTATAGATACTGCACCAGAAGCCTCAGGCTAAAGGACCTTGTGACTCCAGTTGTGCCACCTCCAAAGACTGAATTTTTCCTAAGGGCAGAGTTGGGAACCAGATTGTACTCTAAGGTGGAGAGAAAACTTGTGAACAGATGGCCAAGAGTCAAAGGTCTTCGTGGTATAGCCATAGCAGCATTCTCAAAAGTATGACTTAGTGGGAATCTTCCTATCTTAAAAATAAAAATAGCACAGCTCTCAGTCCATATCAGAGTAGCTGCTTTATGCAGTGGATAGTGGTTAACACAGATAGTCCAAAGGCAAAAAAATAATAATAATAATACTGAGGGTCTGTGGAGTGCTCAGTCATAAAGGAACCTTTGTATCATACTCTCACTCCTCAAGACTCAAGGAAGAGAAATGGAAAAATTGTAAGAGCCAAAACTTGGGGAAGAACAGGGAGAAATAGTATTTCCTGGACATGTTGAAACTGATGCACTCACAAACTCACAGACATTGTTGACTGCACAAGACAAAACTAGTTAACGTTCCGAAATAAAGGGGTAAGGGGCCGATGAGAGCCCACCCCTAAGTAAGGGGTTATTGATAGCCAGTGACTGCTAGAGGGTAGAGAGTCAGTTTTCTTTAAGTGGTCATGGGAGGTTGGCCATCATCCATAAACATGCATATATGAGCAGCACAAGTTACACTATATGGGGTGTGACAGGAAAGAGGGAATGGACTTGTCAGGGGCAAGTGGGGCTGGAAGGAGTTAGGGAGGAGTGAAGAGTGAAAACTGATCAAAATATATTGTACATGAAATGCTCAAATAATTATTAAAAGCTATTTTAAAATAATAAAAAAAATCTACATTTTCTTTTAAAAACAGAGTATCTGGCACCCTTCGGTAGACATTCCCATAAGGCCATCTTGAAGGGAATACACTGTTCAGGTAGGTCAGCAAGTGGTCAGACTTGACTGCTTATATTACGTGCCTGCTCCAGGAAAAATACCCATGTGTAAGCTCTTATCACCATAATGACAGGCTAAGAGAGATCACGTGACTGACCCAAAGACATGTATCCATTAAGTGGCTGACCCAGAGTTTTGCTTCCTGAGCAGAGTTGTGCTTTTCTGAATAGAGTGAAGCCACCATCCGTTTTTTTTTCTCACGTTCTCTGTGTTTCTGTACCCTACCTTCATGTGATCTCAGCAAAGGAGCTCTGGGGACAGCAATAGTCTCAGTTTGGTTTCCACAAGGCCTGAATAATGCATCAGAACATGGGACGCAGAATGTTAAGATACGAGTAACTGCTTCTGAAGGTCATGACTCTTTCTACCCTCGAGGACCAAGAGTCCTCAACACAGCAATCTGCCACTTCTCAGTCAGCCTCCGCTTATGGACAGAATAGCTGAGAGCTGCAAATTTGTGCCCACCCAGGAATCAGACATCACCAATCAATTCAAGGTGCTAATTGGATTCTGGCAGAACATGGACAGAGACCTCTAGGTCATGGGTTCTTTTCTAATTTGAATGTGGTCTATGCTCATATGCAAGGGAAGTATGATGTGAGGGACTCATTTAAACCTATAAAAGTTGCCCTGGAAATCATGTCTTAAGCTATTAGATCACGAATCTCTGTATTTAAGAGACAGTGATGTACAACCACAATTTATAAAAACTGGAAAGTGGTTCACCTTTTAACCTGAGATCTAGAAACTCTACTCACTTTATAAGATTATTCCCTATATGTCCTTCAAAATAAGCCAGAACCTGCCACTTGATGCTCCTACTGGGGTCTAAGCTACCTACCATTACTTATAAGGTTATAAATGATGTAGAGTGCTCCAAGGATGTGGCCAAGCAAGGATGTGTGGTTTTTATAACCTAGAGCTTACCTGAACCCTTGCTCAGCAGACTAAAATATTCCACAGAGACATCTCACCTGAAGACAAAAGGACTCTTCCTCTATGTCTGAATCAGCCCTTGAGATGGTTGTGTAACTTTCCAAGCACAGTGAGCACAGTTGGCCACGGTCTCTTTGGAGATACCAACAATGGCATCCACTGCAATTGACATGCACTCCTGCTCAAGCAGATGCATCTGCTCAGTTCATCAGACAAAGGAGATCTTCACTAGAAATGAATACCTTCCAGTATCAAGAGGCATGATGGGTAATTTTGACCGACAATTCGACAGGATCTGGAATCATCTGGGAGACAAACCTCTGGACATGGCATGGGAGGGTTTATCTAGATTAAGTGAGTCTCTGAGAGAAGGTGTGAACAGCAGCACTCCATGGGCTTGGTAGGAAAGCAGAACGTGAGCTGAGTGTGAGCGTGCGTTGCTCTCTGCTTCCTGAAGGCAGACACAATGTGAGCAGTTGCTTCAGGCTCCTAACACCATGATAGACTCTCCTCCTACACATAAACTGCCGTAAACCCTCCCTCCCTTAGTTTTAATCAAGTTGTTGTTAGTAGGGTATTGTCTCATTTAGAGCAACGAGACAAGTGACTCATGAAAGATATTCAGCATTGCACCTCCAGGTTTTTTTGCAGTAGAACCATAGTTAGAGTGTCTTCAGGGAATCCAGTTTGCTTTATTCCATCATGAGACATCTTACAAAGCTGACAATAATGTTGAGTCTCTAACAGGAATCATGACAGTCACCAGACCTTGTGTTTGGCACAACACAGATGGCGAGTACCACATGGAACCTTCCAAGGCCAGCCCTTCTTGCAGCCCACTCAGAGACCATAATCTTCCCTGAGAGTGGCTTGAAGATAATTCAACTAGCTGTCTCTTTTTAATTCCCCTCCCAGTTTGGTTATAAATCAGTCTCTCAAGAATTTTTAAACTGGTCATGAAACCTGATACATCCCCCAAAATACGTGTTCAGAAGAGACACCTGCATGTGATTTCACTACTTTATCCCATCTACCCGATTCTTGCATCTCTTCCTTTAGGTTTCTATAAGACTGTTATCACCAAATACAAAGACTGCCTTTGTCCTCGATTGTCATTAATGTATGGTCATCAATAGTCTTCCTCAGTCTTCATCTCCTAGGATATGTTGGCTGTGTAATTGGCTTCATCTTGATTCTTTCAGCCCTAATTCAGCTGCAAGTACAGTATCATCAGCCTTTTTGCCTTTAGGGATAGTGACCATAACTCACAGTCTAGCACTCTGAATGTTTCTGTATCTCCTTATCATTATCACATTACCGTTAAGTCTCTCTCCATGACTTCATGTGCCATGTGAGATGTGATTCATAGACAAATTCATGCTCATGACACATGGCAGGTATGGAGGATGGAAGTAAGAACAGATGATGAGGGATGGGAACCTTTTTGGGAATTTCTGGCCTATGGAAGACAGAAGCAAATTACTTTAAGATATTTCTCAGCATGGGAATTATGTGTTAAAGATTCAAGGTGGTGTGTTAAACGACTTTCTTTTTAAAGATTTGTCTTTCTTTAATTGCATGTATTTGAGGATTACGTACGTACAGGTGCCTGTAGAAGCCAGGGGTACTGGGTCCTCCTGGAGCTGGAGTTACAAGTGTTTGGGAGCTACCCAGTGTGTGCACTGGGAACTAAAGTCGGGTCCTCTGCAAGAATGGTATGCACAGAAACACCGATCCATCTCTCTAATCTATGAACTTTCTCACATATTTAAAATTAGGGATTTCCTTAGTTTCAGAAAATAGAGGTTCAGTCTGGTTAGGTTTCTTGCAGAAAGCCACACAAATGTTAAAACAAAAATATATTTTATACGTGTATGAAATTGCAAAAAAAAATTTTTTAAAAATAAAATGAAGCTTATTTGTACCCAACTCTGGTTAATACCAGATGGAAATTTCATAGTATGCCACAATTCTTCAGTAACTATACAAACTGTAGGGCCAGATGCACAACATCACTTCTTAAAAAAGAGAACACGCTGTGGTTAGGAGCACATGCTGCACAGTCAAAACAACTAGAGTCAGATCCCAGAGCCCTACAAATACTAGTGAGCTCCTACTCCTAGGGATGTAAGGTTCTCTGTGGGCCTCTGGGAGAGCACACACATACACACACACACACACACACACACACACACACACCCTAAATATGAAACTTTCTAGTTCCCTATATTATATTTATAATGATTTATAATATAAGAATGATTATATTTAGAGGAATTTCACTAACGAACCAAAGAACTATCCTCCCCTTATTATATGTACCTGATGTACTGCAACCGCCATCAACCCCATGACTGCCATCACTCCAGAACAGCCCTCCTCCCACCATAACTGTCATCTCTGACAGCCATCACCCCATGACAACCGTCTTCCTGGGATAACCATCTCCCTATGACTGCTGTTACTCCACAACAGCTGTCACCCCACAATTGCCATCATCCCACGATAGCTACCACCCAATAACCATCATGCCATAACAGCCATCACCACAAGACTGCTGTTACCCTGTGATAGCCATCGCCCAATAAACATAAGATTTTGTTGTAGACAGAGAGAAGATTAGAGGGGCTTTAGTGAGTCCTAAATCTTAAAGGCCCTAGAACTGTCTAATGCAAAACAGACACCGTAATTTGTTCTTTAGACTTTAAAGAGCTCACTAAATTCAAGCTGGCTGCAGCAACTCACAGCAGTTCCTTCCCCATTTGTGCTATGACCCAAATGGGCCGCAACAGGGACTTCATGTTCGAGTCAGACACAAGCTATCTAAGCCTTAAAAATATGCATGTATAGTGTGAATTATGCAAACTTTAAATATTACCCATGCCACTTTTACTGTCTCATTTAAGTGGGAGTTTTGATTAAATAATGTATTATGGAGTAGAATTCTGTAATAGATAGTAAATCACTAGGAGTCTTGACATTTATCTTCTACCATCTACATGATACATTCCTAATGAAAATTCTGAAATTTGGTTTAAGTTTCATGTGGCTCATTCATTAACCTCAAGATAAATCACACACACACACACACACACACACACACACACACACACACAGCTAAGTTTGAAGCAAAGTTATATATACTTATATTCCTTGTTATTCTAGATACTGTATTTGGTTATCATTTCAAGCAAAATTGGCCCAGATTCATATACCATGTTCTATGGCATTTGTGTGTGATGTTTGTATGTGAAGGGAGAAAAAGGTATAACTTTTGTGTATTCAAATTTTGAAAGTACATAAAATATAATTCTCAGCCATGAAAACAGCATATTAGTAGTGTGGAATCCTGTGTTCTGATGTCCACAATTATTAACCAATGGTCTTACTTGGAAAGCAGCTATTTTTTTTTAGACTATTGTTTCTTTCAAGACTAAGATCAGGAGAAAAGAAAAAAATCTATTCATGTGTTAACATTCAACCTTTTTTTATGTTGCATCACCAATATAAAGTTTAAGAAGTATAGATTCAGTTTAGAACTTTAATGTCTAGAAGTGCATCCCATTCCCAGCTATTTGAGGTCCTTTTTTTGAAGACTAACTGCATGCTCCTTCTACTAAGTCTTGCTGCACCAATAAAATGTGAGACACCATCACAACAGACTCATACCAGTTGTGTGCATATTACATATACATACTATCACTTATGTTATGGTATTGAGGCCATAAATAATCACAAGAAAACAGACCTGACTACCATTCTAAGAATAATTTATGATGCTAGATAAACATTAGGAGTCAATTGCTCAATGTTGGACAAAGGGAAAAGAGGAAGGGCATTAATAAAATGTATCTAATTAGGCATTATTTAAAGTTCATGAAGTCACCTAAAAGTTTTTGTTTCCCCACATCTGTGCCCATGCTCATTGAGAGTCAGTGTGCCAACTTGGTAATTAAAACAAATATCTTACATTCCCAACAAACTTAGCAGCATAAAGTGAAAGGCAATTACTCAACTCTGATTTAAGCTTAATAGGCAACATGCCTTAATTTATTCTAATTTAATATTCAAAAGAATATCCTTAAGGTAATATCCTTCCACAGTTCACAACAAATGGAACACAGTAAATCAGGGCTAGCATCCATCGAGTGCATGAGAGCTGAACCCTCAGAGCAGAAAGTAACCTTCAGAAGTAAGGCAAGGCCCCAAGTCAGCCTTACGCAGGCAAATGCTCTTTTGCAATGAGGAGACACTCCTTGTTTTCTCCCAAAACTATAGTCATGAACACCCAAATGGGCAACAGAGTCATATTTACACATTGGTATATGCTGGTCAGTAGTCACAGGAGCCCAATTTTTCATTTTCCATGGGTCACGTTCTTTCAAGGAACTAGAAGATAAATACCTTGCCACACAGAATCCTGCTAGTTCACGTCACCTGCCTTAGAGTAACAGTCACTCTCTACTTCCTGATCCACATGACCACCAAAAGGCATTTTCTACTATTTTTCATAAAGTCATGTAGGCATCCCACCCACCTTCCAGTTTAGCAGCTTTACCTCAGTAATGAAAAATTTAAAACATATGTGGTCACTGCCATTACTTTGGGAACCCTCCTGGTGATTTCTAGAGCACCTGGCCCATGGTACATTCCCATCAGCAGAGCACAACCATTAAAGCTTCTCGCTAACACCAACCTTCTTTTGAAGAAATATAGCTTCTGTGGACATGAAGGCCTATCTCCTTATAATTGTGATTTCCATTTCTTTGTGTGTGAGAGAGATGTGTAGTTGTGTATGGTATCTGTACTCATTCATGCATGTGTGCACATGGGCATATGGGGCACTCACATCTGTCTGTCCATGTAGAAGTCAATGGTTGATGTTGGGTATCTTCCTTGATTTTTATGTACTTTACTTTTCAAGGCAAAGTCTCTCACTGAGCATAGATCTCAGTGGTTTGGTTAAGTTGCCTGGCAAGTTAGCTTCAGGGACGCTCCTGTCTTGGCTCCGAGGGCTGGAGTTACAGATTTGTGCTACTACAAATGGCTTTTACATGGAGGCTGAGCTCAGGTCCTGGTGCCTACAGAGCACTGGGCACTTCACTCCCTGAGCCATCTTTCTACCCTTTGCTTTACATTTTGAGATGAAAAGTGATTATCTTGTCATATGCATATTGATTATTTGGATACTTTTGTGGAGATTCTTCTATTCATATGGTGCCTTGACACTATGGCAAACTAGTAAGGGAGGAATTACCTGGCTGACAGTCTGAAGCGATTTCAGCAAGGAGATTTGATAGTGCAAATAACACCTCCTCACCCCCGTGGTAGCTGGAGCATATAGTTGGTGCTTCTCATATTCTGCCCAACCAAAAAGAGACCTTGCTTCAACTGGAAGCAAGTATAATTTTCAAGACCCAATCCTAGTGATTCACTTCCTCCAGCAAGCCTCCACTTCCCAGAGATTCTACAACCTCTCAGAACAGCAGGAGGAGGAAACAAACGTTTATATACACAGGCCTGTTGTGGACATTTTAAAATCAAACTGTGGTAATATTTCCTAATTTTTTAATCAGAGTGTCTACAAATTTAGAAGTTTTCTACACTATCTCAACAGTCAGTCAGAAGATAGGTGGTAATGTAGGTTGCCACTCCTGTATCTCCTAGCACGGACCAGGAAACTGACCTGAAGACTTTCTTCACTGTGTGTTAGTCTCATGCTTTGGGAGATCTCAGCAAAGAAAGGTTCTGCAGGGAGACAGAGATAAGAGATAGATAATAGATAGATAATAGATAAATAGTGATAGAAAGATAGGCGATAGAATGATAGATGATAGAGTCAGATAATAGATAGATTGATAGATAGACAGACCGACAGAAACAGAGAGACAGAGTAGCAAGCAATACAAGAATTGACCTGAGACTGACTAGGTTTTATTTTCGCTTGTTCCTTCCCAGATGTGTTAGCAAGAATGATTCTGATTCCCCATAAACCCCAGCCCCAGAATCACATCCTGGGCATTTTTCTTTTCATAAAGTGTCTGTTCTCCATAATAAGGGCTAAAGAAGCTTTTTAAAAATGTAGGTTGAGATGAAAAGAGATTTAACTTTTAATGTTTGAATTAAAACAGCAGGAGCAACTTCTCCGAATACAATAATAATAATAATAAAAGCTACCGGAGATTCCCTGAAATAATCATTCCTAGCTATTTTCCTCCATGTTTCATAAATAATAAATGTGCTAAAAAATCACCCATAGTAACACATTCTCTAATATACTAGTTATGCAAGCTGGTATAACTCTAAGAACCCCTAAATGTGAGAAAAATTGAATTTGCTGGTACTTTTTTTAAAGCTAAAAATTAAATTTCTCTGGCCCCATGCAGACCAGTTCCCTCACAGCTACAGTCATAACTAGATTTTTAAGTCATTGAAAAAGCATTGTGGTTTGCAATAAAGCAAAACATGATGTCAAAAACTGCTTAGAATACAGAAAAGCAGGTTTCTGATATATACCAGAAGGCTGCTGTTTACCTGGTTGAGGAAACCATATTGCTTGTGGATCTGTGGACAACAGTGGCTTGCACAGGGATTCCAGCACCATTCACTTCTATATTACTGATTTAAAATACGAGCGAAACCCTTTGATGATAACCACAGAATGGTGTTTTCCCTTATCAGATCCCTAATTTAAAACCTTAGTGTTTATTGTTCTTTCCTCTCATTGATGACGGCTAGGAGCCAAGCTTTTAAGAATACAATTGGCTTCAAAGTATAGGATATGTTTTCTCTGATGGTAGCAGGGTGTCCAGAAGAAGGGAGGTGTTTCATAAACTATTGAAGAGCTGCAATGTGGACCTGTGAATAAAACACTAGACTGGGGACTGGGGCAAGCACGCTGCCTTCCTGGCATCCTGCTGCCTGGCTCGTGTCTGCTCACTTGGAACTCAAGCATGAGAGCTTGCGCACCATGGCTGCACCATGAGCATCTTGACTTCCCAGAGACGACACAAGATGACATCTGCTTTGGGGACTGCATGCCCAGACATCTGACAAGTGATGCTTCTCCCGGCTGCATTGCAAAATCTCCGTTCTGATGCTGCTGGTGGCGTGGGTGTGCTTGGTTGGGATTTGTTGGTTATTAGTCATACACTATATGTGGATACATGTGTGATTGCAGTAGAAAAATGAAAAGATTAAATAATCTAAAATGATTGCGTGCACAGACATACTACATACAAGCACAACTGACTGATATATTTTCTAGTTTGTTTTGCTACTTTTGTTTATTATCTTTTCTTTATCTCCTAATCCTTAATTCATGAGAATTATCATCATCATTATTATTTTTGCTTGTGTATGGATATGTGTTTATGTGTGTCAGGGGGTGTAATAAAGCATGTGCGTGGGATGGAGTTGAAGAATATATAATTTCTTTGGGCTAACAAGTTTAAGCCACATAAACAGATGTGGAGAGAAACAGAGTGCTTGGTTAACACAGGGAAGCAGCCTTATTTTTTGAAGGTCTTCGAAGGTCTTCACTCAAGTGTGTCCTGGGTTCATTCTGTTGTCACCTAGCCCCATTCTCTACTCTCAATGTGACATTTGCTGGCCCCAGAAATCATCAAGATGCTCTATACTCTTCTATCCTTCCTCCCGCAGCATCTGTCTGTCACCACAGGTTCACAACCTTGGCAATGTACTCTCACAAATCCTGATGCTCAGGCCCCCCATCAACCAATTAAGTCTACTCCTAGGGGGAAGTATCCAAGTGTCTGTCCATCTTTATTAACAACCTCTATGATGCCAGCATGTATCTGAAATTGAGAACTCCCAATCTTACATGGCAAGAATGAAGCCATTTGCTGAAGAAGAGGGTGTAAAAGCCAACAGAGTTTCCAATCAGCTGGAGTGCTAGAGAAGGTGGGGGCTGGATCTGGAAAAGGTGGGGTGGGGCATGCAAGGACCCAGAAGAAATGCAGTCACTTGGGGAGGAATTAGAAGAAATGCCAGTGATAACATCTGGTTGTTTTTTCATTTTAATATTTCCTGTTTGGTGTGTGTGTGTGTGTGTGTGTGTGTGTGTGTGTGTGTTCATATGTGTGAGCCCGAATGTACATGCACACGTAGAGAACAGTTGTCAAGGATGGTGTTTTCCTCAGTCACTCTTTGTTTTGTTGTTTCATTGCTTGTTTGTTGTTTTTGAGACAAGGTTTCTCTGTGTAGCTCTGAATATACTGGAACTTGCTCTGTAGACCAGGTTGGCCTCTAACTCAGAAATCTGCCTGCCCCTGCCTCCCTCCACTGAGATTAATGGCCTGTGCCTCCACTGCCTCGATCAGTCTTTTTCTTATTTTACCTGCTAGTCACTTTCAGTTAGTCTGGCTGACCAGAGAACATCCAAAATCAGCTCCAAAACAGTGGCTTTGCAAGCATCAGAACAGCCATTCCTGACACACACACACACACACACACACACACACACACACACACACCTGTGCACAATCCGATTTGAACACAGACCCTTTTGCTTTCACACTATGGGCTCTATCTATTGAATGTCCCCAGTGCCATCATTGTTATGCATCATGAAATAAATGTATTAAGCCTTGACTCCCCAGAGCACTGTTAGCAGTATGGAGGACACAACAGAGAGTATCACAGAACAGAGGCATACATGCTCAGGGAACTCCCACCATTATGAAACAAAAAAGAGGATTTTTTCCAAAGTGATTGTGATCATCAGAGTTAATGAAACAAGTACATGGTTCTAAAGATTGTGTAGCCTGGAGATTGGAAAGAAGACACGTCTCTAGACATAGCTGCTGGTAATGAGTCAGAAATGTTGAGAGTGAAGTCAATCGGGTCCCAAGTGAGAATGCAAACTCTAAATAGTGGTCTGTAGTATAGGAAGGAGAAGAATAGAAAGAAGAGGGACAAGAGAGCACAAGGGAGAGGGAAGAGGGAGGAAGAAGAGAGGGCAAGAGAGAAGGGAAGAGGGATAAATAGAAGGGAGAAGAAGAAAGGATAAAAGAGGAGAAAGCAAGGAAGAAAGAGAAGGGAGAAGGAGAGAGGAGTGGAGGAAGAGAGGAGAGGAAGGATTTAAGGTTGGAAGAATAGGTCAAGGGGGGAGACAAGTGTGGAGGGGGTAAAAGAAGACAGGAAGTGGTTGGTGAGCTGAGGCAGGGAGAAGTTAGATTTAGGCAGTGAAGAGTTAAATGCAATAGTTAGTGCATTGGGGACTACTTGAAAATCTGGCCAGAGGCTTGAGGGAGAGGAGGAACAATCACTGCTTTCCACTATCTACAGAAAAACCCAAAGATTAGCACATACCAGGGGAATTCCTACAAGAAGAATGTGCAGGTATCTAAAGGAAAAAAATAGCTATGCTGGCTCTAATTTATTTATTTGTTTATTTTTGTATATGCTAAGACAGAAGGTGCTCTCCACTGAAAAGCTACTTTTAAGAAATCAGGGAACCCAAATGAAGCATTTCAAAGTTGACTGTATGAGAGGTGGATTCTTCTTTTAAAGGGGAAAGACGCTTCTCTTATACGCACAACTATTTCCTATTAGATGTACATTTTCTACAGCTTTCAGAAGGAAACCTGATTCCCTTTAGCAAACAACTCCCAGACTATAGAACTGCACCACAAGTTCAAGAAGGCAGAGCCCATGCATGCATACCCAAAACTGTCCAAAATTACAAATTTTGGTACCCTGTATTATATAACCCTTCATTTAAAAACCACAGTTTTGTTTTCTTTAAAATATTTTTCTCATATAGTCAGACTGGGCTCAAACTTTCTAGGGATCTGACTGAGGTTAGCCCAAACTCCCTGATACTCCATCTTCCAGCTGTTGAGGTTACAAACGTTTACCCCTTGTCGAATTTATATTCAGTATGAAGAGAGGAGAAGCTGATACAATAAATTAGTTATAAAATGTATTCAACGATGCACCGTACAAATAAAAATTATCTAAGGAACAGAAGCAGAGGTTGATTTTTCAGCCATAATAAGCCTGAGTGTCAGATATATGTATCGTATAATGTATTGTGATGTATAGGATTGTATTGTCAGCATGATAGGAGTTAGAATCACCATGGATGCAAACCTCTGAGCATATCTGTGAGGTAGTTACTAGAGTAGGTTAATTAAAATGGAAAGACTCACCTTAACTATGGGCCACACCATCCCATGGACTAGAGTCTTAAAGTGAATCCAAAGGAGGAACTGAGCCGAGCACCAGCATCAACGTGTTTGTGCTTTCTATGGGCAGTTACCTCATACAGCACCATGCCTTCCCTGCCATGGGGCACTGTACTTTCAAACAGTAAATTCAAATAAGCCTTTTCCTCTTTAAGTTGCTTTTGTGAAATTGTCAGAGCAACAAGTAAATGAAGTAAGACAGAGGCTGCAAGACGGTAGGTTGCTTACTGAAGAGCCTTGGACTCTGTGGACGGCAGGAAGCAAAGCTATCCAGCTGTTAGATCTGTGCTAGTGACTACCTTCTTGCCCACTCCCTACTCCTAATGCTCAGAAGGCTGAAAGAGGGGTATGAAAGGGTGATGTGGGTACTGTTATCTTCTATGTCACCCTGCTGGCCCACTGTCCATCCCCTCTTCATTGCTCTCTGTCCTGCAGGATAACTTGCTGATTTAGTTATTATGTTCCACAGTTTCTAGCAGTTGGTGCCATCGGGCTAAAGGAGCCTTTACCTGCTGACTGGACAGAAGGAGGAAAGGGACCCAGGGAACTTATTACAAGGCTCAGTTAGACTAGTTGGTTACCTTAGCCCTCTCTTACCTCTCTGCATTCTGAGAATTGTTTTGTCTCTTTGCCCTTCAGACCTAGGAGTGAGAACATGTCTTGTTTTAATAGCCCAGGGCTTGTACTGTCTATTCGCTTCACAAAATGCCCATAGATTTTAAGTAACTTGTTCATTAAGTTCCCTTAAGTGACCTGATTTGGACACATTGTGGTTAGCCATAACTAACTATGACCACAGAGAAATACAGACTCAGAAGTACCCCCTAATGCAATATCAAGGCTGCACACCTAGAAATGGAAATTAAAACCAAATGGCCTTCTGATCCTTCTAATGTAATAAATATCCTCTCAAATCCTGGTTGGCTCTCTGATTTATCATCACGTCACTATACAGCCAGACAGCTGACAGAGTATGCTTATGCTTCCTTAGAATGGCAGAAATCTCTCAAGTGATAAAATCTACAAGTCGTAAAATGGGGCCTAAGTTTAACCAACACGTGTATGACCCATCTACATATTCCTACTAATCAGTCAAAAGGTGGAGGAATCTCAGTTTCAATCCCTCCTTGAAAACCTGGCTCTCTCCAGGGAATCAAACCACAGACACAGGAAAATAAACATGTCTTCTGTGGGATAGTCTCTTTTTAGGACATAACGAGATGACAGCCAGCCATGTCTCAATCTGGGAGGCCTGCCAACTTTTTCATTTTCAGTATGCAAGAGCAGGAAGAGGTGCCTACTGTCCTGGGCTACCTGACACATGAATAAGCATGAAAAGTTAGGGAGCACTACCACTGGACCCTTGAAGCTAAATTCTGGTACGTTCCATCTTCCAAGTCAACTGTGATTTATATCACTGTACCACACTTGGGTTCAAACACTAGATATCACACAGTTCTGGGGATCTCTGTCCATACCCTGCCCTGTATAAGGAGCCTTTGATGAAGAGCCAGCCATGTCCTTAAATGGGGATGTGTACTTATCCTAAAGCCAGAACTGGTTAAAAATAACAGCTAATAAAGGTAGATATGCTTACTAAACATATCTCTTGTGTTTAACAATGTCTGGAACTTTGGGCATATTCTAACTCAGAAAAGTTTTCAATGGTTTATGGACTGTAAAGGAGACACTCAGCAGTCTTTCACTTCTATGGTCCATGGTCATGTGTAAAATCCTCTTCTTGAGAATGAGACCCCTAGGACTTTCTTCCAAATAAAGAGTATATAAGAGTTAACAGAAGGTTACCTTATGGTAATATAGACTCAGTCTCAAGACATATGATTGAGAGATAACAATTTACATCAACCTATGCTCTCTACATATACATGTAGTCCCATGTAAATCTTAACAAACTATATATATATATATATATATATATATATATATATATATATATATCCACCATTATCTGTTAATAATATTGAAAACATTTCAGTCATTGGTCTAATAATGGCATTGTTTTTTTTTTACAAATAAGCCTAGTGGCATACAAATAGCAGAGAAGTATTAAAGACAGATTTTGGACCTCAACAGAAGATGCCAATCCAAGGTTACCATCATCAAGATGTGACATGAGGCTGAAAGGTCTCTTAAAATTGCACTGATGTTAATGCTTTTTGTTTATGAAGTTTAGGTGAAAACAATACTTACCTAATAGGGCTTTGTTTGGTGAATGAATTAGGAGAAAATATTATACCACATCACTGGCATGATAAATAAGAATCGCCCAACAAACTTTAACAGTTGTTATTATATGTACAAATGATGTTTAATCTAGGAAGTCCTCTGTCCAATTAGTCTTCCTCTTTCTTTCCTTTGCCTACACTTTTCTCCTTCTTTTCCTAAAGACCAGAGCTAAGTTTTAATCTGTTAAACTCGATATAGGTGTTTAGTGATGGAATATGCTTACATTCAAAGTTCATGTATACTTCTATGTCCACAATTAATTTTTTGGTATCATATATATGTGAAATAATTACCTTAGGGTTGTTGCATTTGGGGAGACAAGGAGTGATTTTGGTCTTTGGGAAGACCACAGGCCTGATTTCCCCATAGAGCGGGTTCTCAGTGATATGTAGCCATGTTTTTACTGAGAAGGATAAGAAAGTTTTGGAAAATAAATAAATATTTCATTCATTTCTATCCCCCAAGTTACTAAGTCATTAAACAGTGCCTATAAAAGAGGAGAGGGAATTAAAACATGAAAGTTAGAAATTAGGTTTTCATATAGATTTATTTAACAATAATTTGATTGGATTGAGATGGCTACATTTAAAAAGACTCCCCACAACCATGATATGATGCAATCAGAATTACATGGAAGCTTGTTGAAAATTCAGCTACCCGAGTTCTGAGCCCAGTTAGGTCTGGTTCAATAGGTCTAGGTTGGAATCTCACAATGTAAAATTTTAATATTCTTTATGTGGATCTCCAATAATGTCCCTTGTGGGCCCACAGAGAAAGGGTGCCCTACAGGGATCCCAAAACTGAGGAGTTTTTTGCCCTTCCTCCAGCCTGCTTGCTCTCTGGTATTTTTCCTGCATCCTTCACAGAGGAGAGAATTCTTCCCTGGAGCACCATTCTCTTTGTGGCAGCTAAATCTCGGCTGCTGAGATGCAGAGGAGCAGAGCTCCAAGGAAGTAAAATATTTCCACTCAGATGCTAAGGCTCCTGCTGAAGCAATGGATGATGCTATTCATCAAAGAGTGCATAGTGCCTGCTGCAGCAAGGGCCAAGTGTGTCTGCAAAACCTTAGCCCTCCCCTGGTGCAGGGAGAGAACCTGAGTAAGATCCACCTGCTGCTCATTACAGGAGTGGGTACTTATGAAAGTGAACAATATCAGTTTTGATTCACTTCAATTCAGATTTAAGAAAAGCAGAGAGAAAAATGAGTGGACCTACCAAATAGATACCAAGAACAAAAGTGGATTTGGGTTTCTTTATGGAAAACTCAACTATACTCCTTTAGGGAAAGCCCAGTTCAGTGCAATCCCATGGACACAATTCCTGGGGCTTCAGCATAACAGAATATAGCTGCTCATAGCTGGCCTACAGAAGCCCCATCAGGAGCATGATGCACCACTTTTGTATAAAGAACAGGGATCAAGACTGTTGTTGAGATTGGATAGAAAACGCAAGTAGAGAAGAGAATATCAGCTCATTCTTGGCTCAGGACATTTGCAAACATGAACATAGACTAAAGAAGCTTCCTTTTAGGAAGGTAGTGATGCCTAAATGTAAGCTGTAGCTTTGAACAGATCATATCTTGTGCCATGAAGGGTTATTTTTAGTGAGAGGGGAGGAAGAAGAAATGGAAGATGAAGGAAAGGAAGGGAAGGAAAAGGAAGTAAGATTAAAATCTTAGCTCTACAGCGGCCATATTTTAGCTTTCTGTTAAAGTGATGCAATGCCTGGGATAATCCTGTTACTATAATAAAGTTATTATAGATTAATAACTTCAATAACTTTAGAGTTATTTAGATTAATAAGAAAAGAGACTTATTTCCTCTTCTCATTTTTGGAGGTTCTCATCCCTTCCTGTCCCCTGCTTGAGGGTCTATGGTGAGGCACCATGGCAGAGTGTGTGGCAAAGAAAACTTGCTTACCCCATGGTGAGAAAAAGGAGTTTGAATAAAGGAATACCAGATTCCTAATATCTCCTGTGAGGGCATGTGACCAAACACTGCATGGCCCTCTAGGCCTCATCTCTTAGAACTTTTTGCCACTTCCTAGTGGAACCAAGCTGGTGGACCAAGCTTTCCCATATGTATCTTAATAGATAACTCAGATCCTTTCCCAGTTTACTATTAATCCTTTCCCAGTTTGCATATTAATCTAGAGATGACATGAGGAAGCATTTGGAATCTATATAAATACAGCAAACAGTTTTGAATGCTTGGTGATTTGTGTATGCACATGGTTTCAGGGACCTACTCCTCCCCACGGATAATTAGGAATGCCTACGTTATACCATGCCCCGTGGATTGACTGAAGGGTACCGCTATCACATTTTTAAATTCATTCATTTCCCTCCTAACATGGACAGCAAGTCATATCCACTCAGAATAGCAACTTGCTTTCACGTTCACGATACAGTGAGTAGAATCCATTAAAGGCTCTTCTTTGACAGACACCCAACAAGCATAGAGTACTTGGGGCCTGTTCCAGGAACCAGGAGGAGGAAAAGGATGCACGGAGAATGAAGGGCTTCTGCCTATGCTACTAGTACACTGCAGGACCTTGGAGAAACTGCTCAACTGGGTGACATTGGACAGAAGTCTCTTTGGAAGCACACCAGTCATATGCCAAAGGATCTGCTACTCCAAACTGTGCAGGAGCAGAGCTGACCATTGTCACCTGGGCCTGATTCCTCCCTGTCAAGGCCATCACTTTACATGCCAGCTGCACTTACTGCTCTCATAATCACATGAAATGAGGGTAGTGTGACTCCCTCTGTCCAGAGCTGAAAACTCAAATCCAGAACCTTAGGGAGAGTCCACCAGCTAACAAGTATCTCCCAATTAGCAGATGGGAGTGACCCTTACAGCAGGTTCTGTGTTTTAATGGTCACAAAGACCCCTCCTTCTCTGTATATCTTTCCTTGTATCTTCCCTTTCTTTTCTAGGTCCTAGACCATTACCAACTTAGGTCTTTTACCAGCCAAACTTCTAATGAGTCAGACCATCTTGCACTAAATACCGCAAGGTCTCCCACAGCCCCCAAATTGCGATTAACAAGGCTTTCTCTCTCTCTTTCTCACTCTCTCTCCCTCTCTGCTTCTCTCCCTCCCTCTCTGCCTCCTTCCCTCCCTTCCTTCCTTTATTTCTTTAAACCTTTGTACCTGAATACATGGAGAACCCTCCACAGAGAATAAATATGCTAAACTCAGCAAGGTACTTTAGAAGGGAATTACAACATGTCTGAAATCAGAAATGGACTTATGATATCTGTATTTCCTTCACAGCAGCAGCCAGAGTTATCATTCCAAATATTTTAGCACTGGATAGATTAGACATAAAAGCAAAGATGGGTTTCCAGCCCAGGCAGTGACACTATTTTTTGCTTAATGTTTCTGACCACGTCAAACAAAACACTCTCATGAACTGCAGTGTATACATTAGCCAGGTGTATAAATCATACATAATTATAATATCCGTCACCCCAAGGGGCTGTTAGTATTTCCTTTATAAAAGTTACCCAGTTGATACTGGCACCTTGCTAATAGATCGGCCCTCCTGGAAAATACAATTAAACCCCATGCAGGGACGGGAAGTAGTTTTGCATGCCTGCTGTCACTGTGGGTTTCAGACACAATTGTTTTCCACAATGGACTTAACCACCACCAGCCCAGAAGCTCGGCATGGGAGAATGTGCCAGGGCAGGCAGGGCTGGCCCCAACTAGGCATGGAGCCAGGTCTACAGAGGGCCTGGCAGACAAAACCATGCAAGCCAGACAGTACCCTGCTGAGATGGTGGAGGACAGGATGTGAGGCATCTGGACCTCAGGGTTGGAGCTCCCTTGGAGAAAATCTGGGGAGGAGACTGCTTTATCTCAGAAGCCTGAGTATGAGCTCTAGGACAGTTGCTGGACACTGGCTATGCAAACATAAAGGTAAAGGAATGGGACTAGTGTTGGTGTGACTATCCTCAGTCTGTATGGATATCAAGGGACAAGCATTCTCAAGGCCAAGGGTGCATCTCACTGTAACAGTACTTATCCAATATACTTAAGGCACGGGACTAAACCCCAATTCTCCAGAAAACAAACAGAAATAAATATTTCCAAGAGAAGGGCTGTTTTCTTATTACTCAGAGATTAGAGTGGCAGTGGAGAGCGCATATAAGCACACAGCCACTTGGCCTGTGTCTTGAGTCCTTAAGGATTCTAAAAGAATCTTATATGTAATATCATAGACTGTAATTATGGAAATGAACTAAAAACCCTGCTTTATGACATTTAAATATGTGGACAGGGATCAATTCTGAAGACTCATTTTTGAATAATAATAATAATAATAATAATAATAATAATAATAATAAACCAAACATATATTAAATGACTCATAGACAAGATTTGCCTTGAAGAGTTGGTCAAATATTGTTTTCCAACACAGTTTTTCTGCCTCGGGTCCTCTCTCTACCTATTGCATTCCTATGTTGATCTGGCACAGGCAAGAAATGCTTCATTTGATGCACAATGTTACTCACAACAAAGTCAAGGGAGTGGTTGCCCCAAACACCAGGGAGAAAGAGAGGTGACATCACTGTCGTGGCTCCAAGGATGCCTCAGAGAAGAGAGGCCTGAGCTCAGCATGCTGTGGTCTCTAGGAAGCAACTATCTGTTTCTCTGGCCTGAGTACTTCTTGGATTAGAAACCATTTGAAGGCAACAGCATGGACCTAGATATTACCAGGCACTGAACATTGTTTTCTGGGCATCCTTGGCACCAGTGAATCCCTTTGAATCAACTCCTAGGCTGGAAGATGTCATTGTGAAGTCCTTATATAGTCAGTAGTCATGTGATGCCCATAGCCCAGAGGCCATCAAAATGCAATTATTTTTGAAGGCTTCACATCACCTGGGCAATTGTAGACACATGTACTGCTGGGTTACAGCTCTTCCTAGCTGCTGAGTCAGAGTATGGGTTGGGGAAAGTGACCTGATTTTGAGGACTTTGACTGTTTAGAATCTCCGCACCAGAAAGTTCAGTCTGGAAACTCACCTATTCTTATTGTCTAGGAAAGCAACAGTAGAAGAAAAATAGACAAAGGAACATACATATAAACACTGTTAAATAAAACAAGGGCTAGAAAGATGCCTCAGTCAGTAGAGTGATTGCCTTGTAGGAAGGGGGATTTAAGTTTAATATCCAGAACCCTTCAAAAATGCAGGTATGCTGGCTCATGCTTGTAATCCTAGAACTGAATTAGATTCTTTGGGCTTGCTGGCCATCCTGCCAGTGACAGACTCTTGTTGCAAGAAAATAAGGTGGACAGCATCTGACAAATGACATGTGATGATGAATTCACACACATACATGTGTGTGCATACACACATGCATACACACATGGACACCCACACACGTGCATGGCACTCAAGTATATGCATGCATGTAGACACACACATTAAAACAAAACAAGAAGTATTTGTCAAGCATAATAGTTATTTAAGGGATGAAAGTTTCTCATTGGAATCAATGGTTAAACAGGAGTTCTGGGAAATCTACATTCTATTCCAGAACCTTTGCTCTTCTTCATTTGACCCTCGGTCACTGTTGCTTGTGACTCAAGTATTTCCCAACCTCATTGGCATCTTTTATATTTACTTACATTTGAGGACCTCCTGTAGTATGATATTCTCAATATTGTTAGTAAGTTTACTTCAAGTTTAAAAAATGTAAGCAGTTTGTTGTACATGGGGAAAGCGTGCATTCTTTGCGCAAAGCGAAAACAGGAAGAGTTCGTGTAGGAATGAATAGTGAGACAAAATAGAGATAAAATAATGTTGCTTGGTTCAAGATTAAAAAGAGTTGCTTCAAACTTCTGCTGGAAATGATGGTGTGTGCCTGTTATCCAAGCACTTGAGAGGTGGAGGCAAAGGGGAGAAACCAAAGGCTCAAGGCCAGCCTTTGCTGAATAGTGAGTTCAAGGTAAGTCCAAGCTACATATGGAGTCTATTTAAGAAAGCTAAGGAAACTGGTGAAGTACAGTGATACAACATCTGCCAGGTTGATGCAAGAACCTGGATGGAATCTGTCTCCAGTCACAAAGACACATACCCATACATATAGACACTGCAGTCCTTAGCTATGGCCCCTCTTCATACTATTTATATATAGGATATATTTTTAAAAAAATAATTTTTACATATTTATTTATGGTAGAGTCATGTGCCACGATCCATCTGTGAAAACCAGAGAACAACTCTGGGAGTCAAATGCTCTCCCTTCCCCATGTACATGCAGGAAACTGAACTCGGGTCTTAAGGCTTTCCTAATAGATCCATCTTGCCAGATCTGGAGACAGTATTTACATGATTAACATAATCATAGTGGGTACTAATCTGATTAGTATTGATATGGAAAGGGGGATTTGGAACATGAGAGATATTCATTAAAAAAGAACTCCACAAGAAGGTCCAATCAGAAATGGAGGAGATGCACCTAAAAGCCAAGGTACAAATGTCAATGATTAACATTGCAGAATTACAGAAGTTAGTTGAGTTAAAATGTAGAATGCATCAACCCCACTGAGACTCTGATCTACAGCTCCTAGCCTTCAGAAGGTGAAACAACGACTCTTCTTTCTATCAAATGCACTGGGGATAATACCCTCTGTTCTGACAGCCCAAGCACCAATGTAAAGTCTTGGTCTCTTGTTGACAGAGAACATTAGCAAAGGTATAAAGACTTGTTTCAAGTGGAAGTATTTCTCTTATATAAACTCATGAGTAAGAAAAATAATAAGATAATCGAGGCAGGCATGGTAGTACATACCTACGGTCTCAGAGACCTGAAGTTAAGGCAGAAAGTTTACAAGTTCAAAATTAGCTTAAAAAGAATTAACTGAAGAAGAAACTGACTTGCTATTTATCTTTCCACCTTTTATCAACACAGAGTCTTAGCAGACCTTGTTTCCCTGTGATTGCTTTTTGTATATCAACTTTACAGAAGCTGGAGTCATTTGATAAGAGGAAACATCAATCAATAAAATGTCCCGCACAGATTGTCTTGTGAGCAAGGCTGTTGGCATTTTCTTGAATGATGATTGATGTGGGAGGGCTCCAGTCGCTGTGGGTGGTGCCATCCATGGGTTGGTGATCCTGGGTGCAAAAAAATCAACTGAGCAAACCATGAAGAACAAGCCAGTATGCAGTACTCCTCCATGGCTTCTGCATCAGCTCCTGCCTCCCGGTTCCTGCCCTGTTTGAGTTTCTGTCCTGACTTCCTTCAGTGATGGACTTTGATGCAGAAGTATAGGTCAAATAAATCTTTTCTTTTTTTGAGTTACTTTTATGGTCATGGTGTTTGATCACAGCAATGGGAACCCTGACTAAAGCATCCTCAATAGTGTTTTCCTTCCTTGACACAGCACTGAACTGTGAGGCAAAATTTGAAGAGATAACGTTAAAACTTATCTGCTTTGAGGAAGAAAAAAAGAGACTAGGCATACAGCCAGTGTCAGAACATTGACTCCACATACAGGCGACCCAGGGTTTATCTCTAGCACTGAAAAGAAGAAAGAAAACATAACCTTCCGTGTCCATCTCACCTTGATATTCTGGAAGCTTAGATAAGGTACATGAATGGTAATGTGATTTATTTCACAGGTTTAGGATCTTTCTTCTCCCATGTCATGAGTGAGTTTGAATTTGTACCTTCCTAGACTTCTCAGAGTCCTGTCCGCCAGGACATTATAGAGTAGCAACTTTCTCTGAACTGAAACACCTCACTATGGAGGGAAGCTCCTTATAACTATGAAAGTTCTAGAAGGGGGCTCCTTCTAAAAATAAACATGACTCCCAGGAAGTCCCTGAAATTTGGTAAACTCACAAGACTCTTCATCTCAAGGTTATGTAAGGAGCGAATTCTGTCAAAGCAAGGAGACTATAATAAACACTTGAGCTTCCCAGAAGTCATGGAGAGATCCCTGGAGCTCCAACCTCCCCAACAGGGGCATTGGTATTCAGTGATGCAACTGCCTTTGAGTTATTGACATTTCTGTAACTCACCTTTCATCTATACTTCTATAAGTAACCCAAAAAAGTAGTAGTTCACAAAGATGGTGTGTGATGGTATTAGCTGGGCTGTTCTAAATTCCTATCTTGAGTCAGTAAATATTTACTCACATCTCCCCCAGGGACAGTGTCAGACAACACATATCCCCATTCCTCCATATATCCCCCAGGTTCCAGGCTGCCTGGGGTCTGATGCTTCTATGTGATATTAGACAAGAGGCAAATTAAAGGACCAAACAACATCTTTGCTGTGAACAGAGATTTGCTCATGGAACACTGTGAGAAAGGAGCAGTACCTCATGAGATTTGCTAAGCAAACAAAAAGCAAATCCTTTCCAAACGTATTTAGTTAAAGGAGACGCAGGCAAACAACAGTCTCACAAAGAGCAGTCAGGGCAGACAGCCTGGGTGAACCCTTGCTTCAGGTAAGCAGGCTTCTGGCTGCAGGTGTGAAGAGTATAATGAGGAAAGGAGCAATGACTACTGGAGTTACCAGGATTTAGCAAGTTTTTACCATGCATGTAAGCTTCAGGACTCCTCTACCCTTGTTTCTCAGTCATGTTTTTCAGGGGCAAGTATGCAAGAGACACTTGTAACATGCAAAGCCATGTAGCCCTGAGTGCCACAGCTTGAATGAGAACATGCTTGTTCTATCTGGTTCCATCAAAAGCCTTTTAAGAGTAGACCTATGCAGAGCAAGAGAATATCCCAGGTCACTCACCCTTGTGAGCAGTTCTCTCCTAGTTGAAGCATCCTGCAGGGAGGTTCCTTATGGCTCAGGAAGTTGTAAGATGAAGCTTTCCTTTTAGTAAGGAGTGGAGACGGTCATCAGGGACAAGTAATAAACGACATATAACTCTCAAGAAAGTCTTAAAACTAGCAAGATTCAGAGGCTCCTTCCCCTAAGGTTCTAGGAATAGTCAATGACTGATGGCAAGGGCTTGTGGGGCAGATTCTCCAGTCAGCTGAGATACCTAGGAAAGACTCTTCAATCTATTAGATTTCCTCTAAGCTATATAGAGAACTCCAGGGTTACAGACATAGAGATTAGTCATTTCTGTATGAATAGATCTGTGGTGACTTAGTTACCATTGAGTCATTCTTGTTCCATTAATGATCTCTCACTCATCATATTCTTTCAAGTAACCCAAATTAACCAATCCATTGGCAAAGCTGGAATTTGATAGGATCAATACTTTAGTTTGGATAGGTTCCCCCATCTGGAGTGAATAGACCTCTGTGTCATGTCTCCACAGGAAAAGCTGTATGCAACACTCCCTAAGAAGTTTATAATCTCCAGAACTTGTTACTCTATCATTCACCAGAGCAAAGAAATCTTCCATCTGGTATAAGGGATCTAAGATGCATGATTAGATTACATTCTCTATGACAGACCAACGTAATCTCAAAAGTCTCCTGCAGGGAAGGAGGAAGGATAGGAAAGGAACATTGATGACAAGAAGATAGTGTCATGGGCCCTGAGATGAAAAAATTACATAACAGTGTATATCTTCTTTCAAAGCTCATGTTGGTTAAATACAATACTTCTCTATATGTATGTGTGTATATATCTTAATCATGTATGTGTAGATAGATACATACATAGATGATTGATTGATAGATGATACATGATAGATAGATAGATAGATAGATAGATAGATAGATAGATAGATACTGTAACCTTAATTCTGTAAACATTCTGTAGAGCAAAGGTGGGGGAGTCCCCTTGTAAAAGATGAGGCAACTTTCCAGACTTCTACCCCACCAATGAAAGTAGGACACCTTCCCCAAGCACAAATGCTGTCAGGGCTGGAGCCTCAGTGGGTAAAGTGCTTGCTGTGTAACCATGGAGACCAGAGCTTAGATTAACTGCTCCTATGTTAAATCTGGGTGAGGTGGCATATATCTGTAACTCTGGGGCTGAGAAAACAAAACAGACAGGTGGAACTTGAGATCTTGCTAGGAGAGAGAGGAGAGAGAGAGAGAGAGAGAGAGAGAGAGAGAGAGAGAGAGAGAGAG
>JANHMN010000002.1:86343609-86368150 GCA_030674055.1 Rhabdomys pumilio | reverse complement strand
AGAGAGAGAGAGAGAGAGAGAGAGAGAGAGAGAGAGAGAGAGAGAGAAAGAGAGAAAGAGAGAAAGAGAGAGAGAATGAGAATAAACTTTAGGTCCATGAGAGACTTTTAAAATGCAAGGTGAGGATTGACAGAGGAAGATAGTCACTCTAAACTTTATGTTCAGGCAAGACCTCCTGGAAACACACACACACACACACACACACACACACACACACACACACACACATTGTTAAGTGCAACCAACATCATCCATTGTAGTCACTCCCTAGAGCAGAGGAATGGGGTGGAACTATTAAAGAGAAATTTATTTCTTTATTTACTTCTGCAATTAGTAATAGAGTCCTGACTCTCAGCTGAGCTCTGTGTAAACAGCAAGAGTTCAGAGATGAAAAAAAAAAAAAAAAAAGCTGGCCTGTCTCCCTAGGGCTAAATTCCTTCAGCACAGCTTGCAATTTCCTGTAAATCCAACTGAAGTAGTAGCCTGCTTTTATTTATTTATTTATTTATTTATTTATTTATTTATTTTTAACTTGGTAAAGAACAATAACACAAAGAAAAGTTTCTGGAGATTAGAGTGTGGTTATATAAACTCACTTGATTTTTTTATGCATATACTGTTATTTCAAATTATTTCAACATAAAGTCCCATTTCCTCAAGCCAGAGGCTATTTTCCCATAATTTTCTTCCAGCCTTGTTTATTCTGTATTTTTTATGAGTTTTTGTGTTATTACTGAGTTTTCAACAATCATTAGGTAGTGCCTGAGACATAATTGAATGCAATTTTATTACCCCAGTGAACACACATAAATATTTAATCTTTCTGCTCCACATGGCGATATTTGGGGAGCTTATCAACTATTTTGGGGAGTTGCCCATGGAGTGGGTATCTTTGCAGTCTGGCACTGACATTTTCTCTAATACATCAATACTAATTGCAATCCTCAGAGGGTCATTAAAAATAAAGATGGGGCCAGCAAGATTGCACAAGTGGGTAAAAATGCTTGCAGCCAAGCCTGACAACCTAGATTTACCTGTCTACCATGAAGTAAACAATTGTCCTCTGACCTCCACACATGTACCATGGCATACACCCTACCTGAGCAAATAAAAGTAAATAAAATGCAATTAATAAAACTTATTGAGCAGCCAGACATTATATCACATACCTATAACCCCAGTAGTCAAGAGGTTAGGTATGTAAATTTAAAAGTTCAAAGACAATGAAGGGAACACAGAAAGAGCCTGCCTCAAAAATCTAGGCCTGCACGGATATGATGTCAGCCTAGAGCTTGCCTAGCATGCAGGATATATTCAGTTCATGTCTATTACTACAAAAAGGTAAACATGTAAAATAAGAGAAAGAAAGAAAATGGCCTATTGCAGGATGTAGCAACAATTGGGCCTTCACTATCTGCTTCAGAATGGAGAAGGTAGGTTGTCTGAAAGGAAGAAGCTACAGTACTCTTTTTTCCAGAACATTCCAAAGCAAGTCTGTAGCCCAACTCTTAAACAGCTCATCTTCTGGAGGAAGCATGAGGAGATGTTTCAGTAGCTAAAACTGCGTGTTGCTACTGGAAACGACCTGAGTACAATTCTAAGGACCAATATCCAGCAGCTTACAACTGCCTATAAAGCCAACTCAAGGGATCTAATGCTCTCCTTCACTCAAAATGTACTTTATTGAGGCACACACACACACACACACACACACACACACACACACACACTTAAAAATCAAAACTTATTTTACGTCCATGTTGGAGGCACAGAAGGAAGTTGGTGCCATTTTAGAGAAGCCATGCAAACTTGTTCTTCCAAGGAATACAAGAGACCTAAGAGTTAATATGCAGGTCACAGGCCCTGGCTGTTAATCAAACAATGTAGACAAGCTGGCCTGGTCTTTGAGTGGAAGGTACTGATTTCATCCATGGAGTATGAACTTGCCTCGGATACTTGTGAAATCGCCTCTAATATGAGAAATTAACTTGCTGTGTTATTTCTCTTACATTTGGTTGGTATTGTTGTGGGGTAGGGGGTGAGAAATAGTGCCAGGGGGGAAATATGAATAAACAGAAGTTCAATCTACTAGCTGTGTGATTTGAAATGCTTTAGGGTAACCTAATGGCTTCTTTAAAACCCGTGACCCTCACATCTGGAAGCTAGGAAGCAGCAGCTAAGCAACAATTACTATTATATCAAAAAGTGGGTAAAGAGACAGGGTTTGAACAGCAAGCTCGAGTACAAAACGCTAATGCTGCAAAATCGCCTTATTGAATTTTTCTGTTTTAATAGTGTTGACTCCCAGGGAAGAAAGTTCCACCAAGCTTATTAAGTAATTCACTCTCCTACAACTTGAAGGCTTCCTGTAACTCCACTATGCTAACAAGCACAGCACCTCTGACAGACTAGCTGCCGGGGAGCCACTCTCCCCACTGTTTCTGTTTATCCAGCAGATTGTTCTTCTGTTTTCTGAGGGCATTGCAAGCAGGGGGATTTGCAGAAAAGTAGAATCGAAACTTTCCCCATCACAGAACAAGATAATTCTTTTTTTTTCACCAAATTAGCCATGTTGATTACTCCCTCCTCAAGCTTTGGGATAGCAGAAGTATCCCTAGAAGGCATGTTATCCATTCCTGCAGGTACAAAGCACAGGGTTCCCAGGATAAAACACCAAGGAGAATTCAGGGGGCAACTGCTTTGACATGGAGACCATACCACTGAGATGGATGGGTTTCATAAATTGCACTCAAGCCTTGTACAGAACAGCTGTCCCAAAGAAGCTGCTAGGACAAACAGTCGAGAAGTCAGAAGCCCGGGAACAATGCCAGTAGTGTGTTGAGTTGATACATAAATGTCTCACACATGTGCACACGTTCCTAGACACACAGTCTTCATTTACTAAATAATTTAAGAGTGGGCTGAACTTCTGAGTAGGGAAGTGATAAATGGAATATTTTGGTTACAGATGCAAAACTCCCTGTCCCTGCCCCAGATTAGTAAGGCCCATACTGTGATATGGACATGTGGATGTAGAACTTGAGTGAGTGTGGGTTTTGACTTCCAAATAGTCGTATCCTCTCTTAAATAATAAACATTCTCTCATGGAGGCTTGATCTAGAATCATTTTCTGTCTAGTCTTACCAATTTCTCCAAGTCATGAGCTTCATCCATTCAAATTATTTCCATTGGTGATTAGATCTTTCATCTTTGGTGTTACAGAGGTAGTCTCCTTACCAAGCCTTCTGATGTTCTCTTCTTTGCTTTTCTAACCTTGTTTTCTGCCACTTAGTTAAGCTCTTCTGCCCTTGAAGACGTACTAGGGCTGGGCATGGTGATGCACAACTGTAATCTAAGCACTCAGGAAGATGAGGTAGAAGAATTCCAAGTTTGAGACTACCCTGTACCAAAGAGACTGTTCTAAACCCAATCAGGGAGCATAATGAGACTTCGTTCGACCCTAAAAAGGCATCCTAAAGAGTATCTTTTTACCTCTTTGATAATGAGAGAACCTAACACTGTAGAATATTGCCACAAAGGGTTACGAAGAGTAATGGAACTCTCACCAGGGTCTGGACAAAGGTGTGTGCTGTCTTTTGTGTCTCCCAAAGACCTCACCTCACAGAAATGATTTCATCACATAATGTCTGTATTCCTTAACACTGGTGGCCTGCTAAGATGGTGGAAAACTGAAACAATGGGCACCAGAGAACAGGCATAAGGGATCTTTTGAAATGTTTAATCAGGTTACACAGGGCACCATTTGTTAGAATGTTTACTTGTTTCCCATCACTGATGTTGTCTCTTCTCTCTTTGTGCCAGGATGAATGACACTGGCTCAGCAACTGGTGACTGCCAAGGTAGAGCTGGCCTTCCTGTCTGCTGATGCATCATCAGGCCCCAGCTTCACCAGCCTCTAAGCAGTGGGAAATACTGCTTGGGAGGCTCTGGTCCTGTTTCAGGGCATTGCAGTCTTCCTTCCCATCTGAAGGACTCATCCATCTTCTTTGACAAGCAAGAGTCTCGTCTATCAATTTTATTTATGGTGGCTTCACAGAGTCTTCCTCTGGGAAGTCTTTGATATTTTGCCAGGCTTACCTTAGACAGACTCCTGTAGGAGCATTTATGTTAACTTGAAATTATTCATTGGTCTTGGAGGTTACTTGAGTTTGCTAGTCTGCCCTTCTCCTTATATGGTCATGACAGCACAGGGGAGAAGGATACTCTAGTTCTTGGCACACATATACTCCTTTAACATTTTTACATTTGTTTGTTTGTGTTTGTATGTATGTGAATGTGCACATGCCACAGCATATGCATAGGGGTTGACGAGCAACTTGAGGAAGTCAGTCCTCCGTTTTCACGTAGTGGGTTCCAAGGATCAAATTTAAAGCATCAGGTTTCATGCAAAGCACTTTACTTGCTGAGACATCTTTCCAGCCCACATAGAAGTATTTTTTCCAGTTCTGGACAGATAGGTGGAGAGCTGAGTAAATTGAAGAGTGAATTGATGGGTCACTGAGTAGGCAGATGGATGCATCTCTGAGTAGGGTCATGGGTAGGTAGAAGAATGCATGGGTTGATGGCCCAGTGCATAGCTGAGTGGGAAGATGAATGGATCAATAGGTGGCTCAGTGGTGATGGATAGTGTGAGTAAGTAGGCAGCTGGCTGTCTAGGTAGGTAGTTGATAAATGGATGAATGACCTGGTAGTCAGAAAATAATGAAAACAATGCACTGAGTAACTAATGTTTATATACAGTGCTCATTACTGCTATGATGTTCCGATTGTGGATGCATCAAGGGGAGTTTTGAAGTCTGGCTCCCATCCAGATCATCTTCTCGAGACTTCCCATTTGTCCAGGTAGATTTTCCTTCTGATACTGCATACTTTGCTTATTTCACTAACAATTTTGCCACTGAATGCATGTTCACTGAGGGTACTTTTCCACTGATAGTCAAAGGCTATAATGAACACAAGCAAAGGAAAGAAATACAAAAATCTGATAATCACATGGCATTCCACAGACTGCGGTCTAGAAATACAGGCATCAAGAGTCACAGCAGGCTTAACAATTAATATCCCACATGCTAAAGCGCCACCTACCATGTTCCAACACTCCAGGCTTTAAGCATGACACCTGATTTTATGTAGACAGATATATGCCGACACTGTGTGTGCCGCTTCATATTTCCATATGTCAGGTAAAGTACAACCTTAAGTGTATTCTGAATAATTCATCCAAGCAAAGGTCTGATGAACAGATGTCTGTAATGCAATAGTTCTGAAGGTGCCATTTTTCTGACACGAACAACAACAAGAAAAAAAAAATCCCTGCTTAAAAGCCAGATGGCAAATAAACCCCAGTTCATCGCTTAGGCTCACATGGGAAACTCTAGCAAATTTTTCATCAATTCCCACTTTATATTTAACACAGTAAATATAACAGTGAAGTATTATGCCTCTTCCTTCTCAATCTATCTCGTCTGCGAGTGTTAATCTCCACTGGGTCTGAAGCAGTATTTACTCCACACAAGCAAATGAGCTTCCATGTAACAAATTATCTCTTTGCAGAAACAACAGAAAATTCTGTGTGCTCAACTCTTTCAGTTTATTGAAGATTTTTAGAAAAAGAGTTTGAAAAAAATAAAAAAATAATATCTATTTTTCCCTTCGGCCTCTCATGGCATAATTGAGGGACTGAGTATCCAATGCATAAACAAGAGCTGAGTCTGGGTTTATGGAAAGTTATAAAAGCCTGCTGTCATTCTAGATGAGAACTGCAGCCTAAAGATAAGTTTCAGGGCCAGGGCCATGCTAGGAAACATTTGACCTCCTGGGGATTGGTTTCTATCTCTTATGTTTTGATTAGTCTCTTGTTTTGTTTTGTTTTCTTTTCAAAATCAGGTAGGAAATTTTCTACAAGATGTTGAATTTTCACAGCTCCTCAGATACATACACAGAGAGGGAAATCTTTGGCAAGAGGGAAGTAAGAAAAGGTAGCTCTCCTGAACCGATGCCTGACTCTTCTTGATTGATCTTCCCGGAGTTACCGTCCTTGCTTTCATGTGAATTGAAAAGCCACGTAAGGAACTGGGATGAAAGACAGAAGTGACACAGCCTGGGAACAACAACTTGAGAGTAAAGTGTAGCCACCACTGGGGTCACTGGCTGTTCCTGATGACAGTGAGCAGTAGGGAAGCAGGGGGGACTCTGGCCCTGCTGAATCCTATAGGAGTCTGTTGAGTTGCACTAATGCCTTCAGCAGAGACTCCAAATATACAGGTAGAGTACAACCCATTCCTAAGGAAGTTCAAGGGTCCAAGAGGCATTTACCACAAGGTCAGCACGAAGCAATACCAATGATAGAACACTGTGTGCTTGACTATTACCAAACCATGCTTCCATGTAAAACAATGAGAGGGGTTCTTCTATTCTACCCATTTTACAGGTTGGGTATTTGAGGCTCACAGTATTCAAAAGCTGTCACCAAGATCTCATACCTACTAAGAAATACAGCAAGGATGATGCCCACAGCTCAGAAGACAAACTGACTCCTTTGTATCCATGTCAGAATCAGTGACCCTGACATGCTGTTTAATGACCAAGACTCTAAGTTTGGAGATTGAAAAAACTGTAATGTATTCATTCTCAGTAAGAATTCAGATCCAAGAAAGACTCATTACAAAGCGCAAGAGACAGTGTCTGCTCCAAAATGGGGAACAGGATAAAAGGAACCCCGCAACCCATCCATGGAGGTATGCCCACATTCTCTCCCATGGAGGTATGCCTGTTGAACTCTCTTCCAGAAAGCCATTGTTTTTTAGTGTTTATTTCTTTCTATCACACGACCAAGTTACATCTTGTCTAATGATGATGCCAGATCTGGATCGTGTTTCCTTTGTGCCTCTATTTTGTTTTTCCGTTTGTTGCATTAAATCTTTAATTTGGACTGAATTATGAGTTTTAAATAATTGATCTTGATGATTCGGACTGCTTCCTCCTACAGCTTTGTGACAAGCTGAAATGTTAGGAGCTGAGATGTGCTTAATACCACATGCTCCAGGCTTTACTTCCAAATCTTTTCCTGACATGCCAGCCCCCACACCATGTTCTCTCACAAGCTGTATTCAGAATTTCAACAGGGAACACGAGGGAACTGACAGCAGCTAGCATGTGCACAGCTGGATATGGAGCCAGACACCACAGGGGTGAATACAGGTTCAACTTCTATAATGAGGTTTGAGTATTCTTTATGTGGGGGTCACAACCTCAGTGATGATACAGGGCTTCATAACTCAAAAGTGGACCCTAAGCATGGCATAGGATTTATTTTCAATTCATCTCTGGTCTAGCGGCTAAGTATGCAAAGTAATGTAGCGAAAAAAAACTACCTAAAACATAACCCAAAATAAAAAAAAAAACCTAACAACATAGCTTCTTCATGTAGAAAGTATAGTTGAACAATGGTGCAGAAATAATTTAAAAATTCATAGCATGAGACCTGTATAAGATTGAACCCCTCAATATTCCATCATGGAGGTGGGAGGGGCTTCACAACTCAGTGAGGATTGATAGCCCATGAATAGTTGCTAATAAAAGTAGAAAACTTTTCTTCATTGTTATCACCACTAGAAAGTTGCCCATGTTGTCATAAATAACCCCTAATCCTTGTGCCTGTAAGTAACCCCTAGTTAAAGTAATTGGTTCACAAAGAAAGAAAAAAATATTCATATTGTAAAATAAAATACCAATCAAATAATTACAAGTTAAAGAAGTATGTATTGTCTAAGTGTAGAGATTAGGGCCAGAGTGACAATGGTTCAGTAGGGGAAGACATATACAATGAAGCCTGGTGACTCAAATTCTATCTCTAAAACACCCAAGATAGAAGGAGACAATCAATTTCTATAAGTTGCCTTCTGACCTCTACAGATGCAGTATGTCATGGGAGGGAGGTCAAACACACACACACACACACACACACACACACACACACACACACACACAAGATGAGAGAGAGACAAAGAGGAACAGAGAGACAGAGACAGAGAGAAAGACGTTTCAGATAATTTTTATATACGCCAAGTAAAAGAGATATTACAATGTAAAAAATAGATAGCTGGAAACTTTGAAGGCAGTTGGTCCCATGGCATCCACACTCAGAAATCAGAAAGAGATGAATAAGGGCACTCTCCATGACTCCTGTTCCTTCAATCCATGATCCAGCTCAAGGGATGGTACCACTCACACACACAGTGAGTCCTAACCTCTAATCAGACCTTTCTAGGAACTCTCTCACCAATGTCCAGAGGTTTATCTCCTAGTGATTCTATATTCTGTCAAGTTGACAATAAAGATAAACTTTCATACCTAGTGTTTCTAGGGCACGGATTATCAGGCCTATTTCTACCCTAGTGACTTGCTGGCCATGCTTCCATGAGAATGATACTTAGAGCTACTTCACTTTGTACTTTAGAAATGCCAAAGCAAAGTTAAAAGGGAGAGCAATTACTGCTGTGATTTTGACCAATCAGGACTCTGATCCCAAGAGACTTACCTGCCCATAGTTACACATACAGGAGTGGATAGTACTGCCATCTCTTGTGAGGCTCAAGAGCGCTGTTGTTGAAACCCTTCTAGGCAGATTCTCAATAGAGTCCTCTCTGGGATGTAGCCTCATCCTGTGTGTGCTAATGGGTATCCTTTAATCTTCATCTACATTTTATGTCACCAATTTCCCCCCTCTGGACTCTTTTTCTGTCTCTTCTTTATATCAAACATGATATTGCCAAAGATTTGTAACTCAACTTTTTTCTTTTCTTTCTTCCTTCCCTTTCTTCCTTCTTCTTTCCCTTCATTTATCTGTCTCTTTTAATACATATATATATATATATATATATATATATATATATACACATATGTGGCTGATATATATATCAGACACACTCATACACAATTGTGTGAGATGTGTGGAGTCTATTGGGGTGAGATCACAAGGTCTTTTGTTTGTTTTTGTTTTTTGTCCAATCTAGTTTATCCAGTGGGGAAACACATTTACAACCCATGGTCAGGGTACAGAAACAGGGTAAAGAAGACAGTTCCCTAACTTCCTGAGCCTCAGACCATACTTAACTAAATTTCAGAGGTGGAGGCCCAGTTATGTTTTTCCTTTGAAAGTAACTAAGAGATTGTACACTTAGGAACCCCAAAGACATATAGCATCCCCAAAGGTTAGACTTGATCTTTGACTCCTAGAGTGCCACAAAAGTAGAAGATTTTGCATAGACTTCATTGTCTTTGAATGGTAGTTCTCTGAACTTACCATCTATGAGTAAGATTTTTTTTTGATGCCATAGATTATTTCAGTTATTTATAAACTATGTCTTCCACTAGCACTTGAAGCCAGTAAAACGTGAAATTGAATGGTGCCATAAAATGATAATTCTCTGAGTTCGATTTGTGAGTTTCCAAAGGGTATATGTTGTAAATTCTAGAAAGAATAGTTTTTGAAAATCCCAGACATTTAATTTCAGCTGAGTGAGCCATCTGTACTTATGAAACTTCTACTTTGAGGACCATTGCAGAGAGTTCAACCTGAAATTCCATATTCTGGTCTACTATCCTCACTGATAAACAAAGTAAAATTAGAAACACACAGTCAAATAGGTTCTAAGGACACTAAGGGAGAAAATGAACTATACTGATATAATCTGGTAGTAGCTATCTGTCCCCCACCCCATCCCAAACTCCTTGACTCATAAATATTTTGGCGAGTTTGAAGAATCAGTAAAAAGGATGACGAAACTTAATACTTGTGTTGGAAACCCATGCCAGTAATCTCAGCACTTGGAGACTAAGGCAGGAGGATCACAGTTTTAAGATAGAGTGAGCTACATGTGGAAGTCAAGGCCATCCTGGGTTACATAGTAAGACCCTGTCTCAAACAAAATGAACATGACAATTAGAACCTTGGATGTGTCCACTGTCCCCAGAAGTGCTTCCCAATCCGCAGCGTGCATTGGGTAGGCATAGCAATATGATGAGCAGTGTTGTCGCATTGGCAGCCTCCAGTGAAGAGGTAACTGAGACACAGACTAGGAAGGAGTCCTCAGAGTTGAGGGAAAGCTGATTCTTGTGCTGAAGCAAGATATCCTCAGTCCACCCCTATGTGAGGTTACTCCACACCAGGGCAGGACTGTCTGTAGAATCTCAAAGGGCTTGACTGAACTGCCCCTTAGCAACAGGGATGAAGTAAATTATGCTGCAATGCTCAGTGTGATCTGTGACTGAAATTAGAGAAATAAGAGTGGGAACTTGACTTTGAAGGAGGAAAGAGGAAAGGAGATAAATTTGAGGAGAAGATATATAGCTGTATGTTATCCTGTAACTTTCTGTTTCACTTACCAATTATGTATGCATGTTTTCATAGATCTAGCTACTGTTTAATTCATCTACCTATCCACTAGTCTACTTACCCACCTACTCATCCATCCATCCAACCACCTCATAATCTATTCTTTTATATAACCAACCCTCACCCATCTATGCACAAATCTATCTACCTACGCATCTGTTCATTTGTCTGCCTATTAATTCATCCATCCACCCATAAACTACCCATCTATTGATGTAGATATCCATTCATCTATCCATCCATCCAACCATCCATCCAAAAGTACACAAAGAGAAAAAGAAACCTTATAGGGCTGTGTTTCCTAGTGTTAGAGGACATTGATGACTTCATTTTCTTCTTTCAAAACCATATTCAAAGTCACCTTTCTTCCTCTATAAGAGCTTATCTTATACTCACAACCTGTTCCCTGGTCCTATAGTAAAAAGCTTGATTTTATCTATGGTTACTATAAATAGGTTTCATGAAACACAACATCATCAAGGGATACTTCAATCTCGGTCTTCAGCAAAAAAAGCAACTAGTCTAACCCATCATCTATTTTATTGAAACATCTTAGTTTCCACATTGATCAAGTCCAGGTCTGGGCCTTCAAAGACAGTTCTCTTTTGGAGAATATGGCCTTTCAATCCCACTGACTCTTTGTATGAAGGTCTGAGAGGAGAAACGTTGGGTTATAGTGGAGATTGACAATAGACTTCATGAACCTCAAATATTTATGCTACATTTGCTTAGTACATCATGGTACCCAGGATGTTGTCATGTACAGGAATCTTATAATATAGATACATCTTACATCTACAAATGGTGCAGTTTATAGGGGAGAACTTCTAACAGATCCAGGGGGCCACATTACGAAAACTGTATAAAGAAGCTCTGTACCATCTGCCTTAAAGACTGATGATATTTTTGATGACCAGTGAGATATTGACACCTAGAACCCTTCTTCCATACCCAATCGTTTCAAAAGATGAATGCAGCAACACCATCAGTGTTGTGACTGAAGTTGACTGGCTTCCTTCTCCTGTCTTTGTTTCCTTTGACCATTTTCTAGAATACCACACTACCCACAGTCCATCAATAGTGAAATTGGGTCCTACAGAGAATTAAAAGACAAAACGATACTGTAGAAAGTGAGCTCCCAAAAGTAGGACTGAAGCCAGGGAGAGGTATGCAGCTATGCATGAACTCAAAGAGGAGATATTCTGTAGTTCCCGGTCTAACTGGGAACCACTCACATCGTAACTAGCATGAGTAAGTGACAGAGAACGTGAGTATACAGAGAGAAGCAGAGAGGAGAATCAGAAGGTGAGCAAGGAATACAGCAGCCTTAGCAAGATGAAGACAAAGAGAGAGCTGAGAGAACCAAGCAATGTCAGAAACAGACAATGAAAGATGCTTGGAGCACATACACTTCTGAGCAAGTCCCTCAAGGAGCCCTGATCAAAACGCATCCTCAACTAAGTTCTGTTGCTAAAAGAGATTAAGTGCTTTGTGAAGATCTTGCTTGGTGAAAGGCCATGCCTCTTGCATGATACCATTATGACAGAAGCCATTTAAAAGGTTCCTATGGTTGACCAGGGAGGTGGTAGATAAGGTTTAACCTAAGTTCAAGCAAACAAAAAAAGTTCGGGAAATTGCTCAGTTTGTAAATTACTTCTGCCAAAAGCTAAGGTCTCGAGTTTGAGCCCCAGATTCTATTTCAAAAATCTAGGCATGGTGGTATGTATATAATTGCAGTGCTGTGAAGGCAAAGATGGTAAGATCCTTGGGGTTCAGTGGCCAATCATGGTGGCTAAATTAGTGATTCTAAGGTCAGAGGAAAGACCTTGTCTCAAAACACAAGTTGGAAAGAAACTGAGGAACAACACTGGTGGCTAGCCTTTTACCTCGGCATACACGTTCACACGTGCACATGAACCTATCCATAGCACATTCATAAATATAAAAACAGACACCCACAAAACCAAAACCAAAAAGGAATGTAATATGCATTGTCTACCTGGCAAACACATATTAAAATGATAGAAAATTCCACATAGGAAACAAAGATTTTTCCCTAACTCACACAGAGAAGCTCAGTAAGCAGAATCAAAATGCAAATGGCTAATGTGTGCAGCGATGGCTGTTTCTCAGAAAATCAACCTGCTGAGAAGAAAAGCAAGCAGGAACGAGCTGGGACTGTTTAATTGTGGTGCTGTATTTAATGTCTGTATATTCATCATGAGGGTACTGTACCCCAGGCTGGCTCAACCCTCACTCTGTTTGTGAAGCAAGAACTTACTGAGATGCTAGATACAAGACAGACTGCACCTTCATAGAGCACTGCCTTCCATCTTCCGATAAATAAAAGTACACATTAAGTATGTTCAAAGAAAAACACTGCATTAACCATTTGTTAGAACATACAGAGACTAAACAAGGAGACTAATGCTGCCAGCCAGGTTCAGTGACTTGGAATAACTGAGCTGCGGAATGCTAGACTAGAAGCACTGGGAAGATTAACTGTCACAGATAAAGTATAAGAGTCATAACCAAGGCCAGGTCAGGGCCTTATGGCTGATCTCTGCCTCCATCTCTCAGGGTGGTATTGCAAAGTAGAAAGGGTGAGTAGTCATTAGGAATTGGGAAATCCAAAATGTGGGTATTAAGACCCTATATCTTTGATCAACTGGCAAGTTGATCAACTATTCTTAGTTCAATTTCCTCATTAGAGATAGCATCCCTACCCCTAGCTCAGCTTTTATAAGTAGTAGCTTTCATAGAGACAAAGTACCCTGAATTCCTCTGGTTTATATTCTGTTATCTGCAGCAGCAATAAATGTTGTCAAAGCCACTAGTGTTAATAACTGAATGGATGTATTGGCACCTGTAATGGAACACATGGGCATGCTTTAATTGAAAGCTGCTGATAAATGAATGGGTACAGGTTCAACTTCTGGCTTGCAAATACAGACACTTGTTAAGTGTCAGCAGAATCGGACAATGAAGTAGACACAGTTGCTATTTTTCAAAAAAAGCTTATGGTTGCCAAGTGTCAAAGGCACAAATAGCCAGGGGCATTCCAACACATTCCAGGCAATACATAAGACAAGTCATCACCAGGCAAGACTCCTTCAAACTTGGCTCGCCTTCAGTCTTCTTTATTCAGACTTCCCACTTAGAAAGACTTGGGTGTACAGTTTTCACATGCATGAGAACGGTTTCAATAATTTCCGAGTTAGGATGGGAAGTGGTGTAAAAGGTTGGGGAAAAGCTGCACTAAACCAAAAAAGAAGTTAACAACTGTGTATCTTGTGTGTGTGTGTGTGTGTGTGTGTGTGTGTGTGTGTGTGTATGTCTGTATGTGTGTGTGCACGCACATGTGCATGTGTGAGTGTGTGTGCATTTACTTGCATATTCTGTCTTACCATCCAAATATGATGATATATTACTAATATGGAAAGCATATTGACCACAGTCTCAGCAAATCTGACCCATTTAAATGGAAGACATCTCCTTAGTGGGAGAGACTTTGCTATAATCACCTGAACTCTGTACTGTTATTGGTCATGGACCTATATTGTGTAGTTCTTCACATGTGCCTGTCACCTGCCATCATCCCAGCCCATTCATATATTATTATGATTCTCATACAACACAGAGAAAACGTATAAGCAAGGCTCACAGCAGCATTTGTTTTTCCCTATCTCTTTAAAATCTGTATTATCAACATGCTATTTTTTTCCTCTTCCTTATGATAACATGTCTTTATTTTAAAGTGAAATTTCATAAAATCTATATCTGGACGAGAATGGGAACCTACTATGGTTGGCCATAAATAATAGTCAACCGTAGAAATATATATATATATATATATATATATATATACATATATATATATATATAGAAATATATATATATATTAGCCAGATGGCATTCTTGATACTGATGCTAGCACTATCTTGAATGTCATAAGACATGTTAGTAAAGGATAAAAGAGAAAATAATGTTCACACTATATTGGCCAATGATACTGACTTCTACATTCATAGGTTGCTTAAAAGGTACTTAGGAAAATACACACACACACATATTCACATATATTACTAAATATAGCTAGCATGGCATGATAACTTTAAGGATGGAGTAGTTGCACACATACATTGACAATAACCATACCTTTGTAGTAACCAACAGCTCTCTGATTGAACTTAAGAACCGCCCTCCCCCAACAAGAAGAAAATCATATAGGGTACTGGAAAAGTCAATTACCCCCTGGATCTTAGAGGAGAACCTACAAGCACCACTATGGAACTCTTAGAATCTCACCTATCCTTTGAACAACGCTAGTTCAAGCCCTGGGATGGTTAGATTGCAGCTAACAACTTTTTTTCTCTTTGATTGTTTCATTTGATTTTACTGTGCTTCTGAGAACGGAGCCCAAGGCTTCACGTGTGTTAAGCAAGTGCTCTACTACTGACTGCCATCTCAAGGCCACAGGGAGTGAAGGCCAATAAAATCATGAAGCTCCTCTTCACTATGCAGCTGAGCAATGAAGACCACTGGGAGAGCTGGCAGGGTGAGGATCTGCTCCCAGATCTGGATTGATGTCACTCCTACTGTTCAATGACTCAGAACAAATCTGGATGTTGACTGTGTAACAATAACTAAGCATTATCAATGACGATGAAGAAGAGGATATTTTGAGTAAGACTGACTCCTATTAAGCGTAACAATAACAGAATTAAAAATAGAACTCCTGGTTTTTGGTATTTTTGTCCATTATGGTAACCAGCCTCAATAATTAGAAAAGTACAATGTAATGTCATCCTGTGTAATCTGCAAAATCCTTTGCAATCTATGCAGAAGGAGAGGCTTTAAGAACAGAAAGAATTTATATGCTCATGCACTGACAGTAAGTTTCAGAGAAATTCCTATGTGCTCTGCACAGGAACAAATTTAAGCGCTTAAAATGATGCAATTCACAAAGAGAAAAGCTCAGACTGAGGCTGTCTTGCTCTCCCAGGGACTCCCATCCTCCTTCCTTTCCTGTGAATGTTAGAATATAGAAGACTTCTGGGTCAGGAATTATTTAAATACTGACCTGCAGGAAGGAACAGGCTGAACCCTCAAGACCTTTGAAATGCTCTCAACAACCTCATGGACCTGCAGTATTTTACCCAAAGGACAAATAGCAAATAAAAACGACGCGGAGATAAAATGTCCTGGGTAGGCAGATAGTGCAGTTGCAAGGGAATTTAATTTTCCCCTGAACTGAAAATGAAACCCAAGACAATAAGTGCCTGTATAAAGAGAGCATTGCTTTCTAAACAGGGGCACTGGGAAGCTCTTCTCCATCAGGCCAGAGTTTTACAGAAAAATGAAAAAGTTTGCAAACAGCTTCAGTCCTTCGGTTTATATTGTCAATGGTGTGAAAGCACCAAGAGACTCAGACAAAAGAATCCGTAAACTATCCACACAGATACTTGTTTCCCTTTGATTTCTTTTTATTGTTTTTGTGAAAAGCAGTTATTTTTTTGTAAAGACATTGGCTATTTCACATGTCCCAACTCCTGTCTGATGGTCTTAGATGCCAAGTAAAATCCACCTTTCAGGAGAGGATTTTCACGTGAAAAGTTGTCGAAAATTTTGTAATAAGCAGGAAGCTTCTCTCCTAAACCAAATTTTAAAAAACACCCCAAGCCAAACACCTAATGCAAACAAGGCAGACTAAGCAGGAGTTAGCAATAAAAATGGTGACCCCTGAAAGAGAATGGGAGCAAAAAAATCCTTCTAGAACTAATTTTATTAACAGGGTAGAAATTTATATCAAGGATGATTACACAGGAATCCAAGAAAAGATGTCTTTGACTGTAGACAAACATGTGTAGAGAATGTTTAATAACATTGAACCAGTCAAACAGCTCTCTCTCTCTCTCTCTCTCTCTCTCTCTCTCTCTCTCTCTCTCTCTCTCTCCCTCTCTCTCTCTCTTCCTCACCCCGTGCGTGCGTGCGTGCGTGTGTGTGTGTGTGTGTGTGTGTGTGTGTGTGTGTGTGTTCGCTTGCGCATGTGTGCGTACTTGTGCTTGCGTGCAATTTAGAGAACAGTCTGAAGGAAGCAGGTTCAATTGGCATCAAGACAGAGAGGATGAATGCGCTTTGTGCTCTGGTTTCCGTTAAGTCTCACAGAACAGTCCAGCTTTCATGGACGTCTGACCACCCTGGATAATCCAGCTGAAGCAAAGGGGTTGCCAAAACATCTTTTATTACAATTTATTGTCACTTTTAAACTTACTTACATTTTATTTTACATGTGTGGAAATTTTACTGACCTGCTGATCGGTGGATCATGTTTGTACTCAGAGGCCAGCCTGGAATTGGAGTTACAGACAGTTATGAGCCACCATGTCTGTGCTGGAGAGCAAACCAAGGCCTCACGTTCATACCTGCTGACTCATCTTTCCGGAACCATTTTTTACCTTTTTTCTCCCATAGATTCTAAACCATACACTTTTTCTAAGTTTTGTATCTTGAAGGTTGGGTTTATTTTTTATAATTAATAAAAGCCTATAATTTCTTTTGTAACTTTGTCTTCTTATACTACATAGCTGCGTATTCTCGCACGCATGCGCACATTGGTGCTTATCAGGTCGCTACCTCCAATTTCTCACAAGCTGTGGTTTGCAAACATGTTACCTGTTTGCTGTGATGTGTATGTCTGTGGAAGACTGGGAGTCTTTCTCAAATCCTGGGCTCTTTACAAAATACAGTTGCATGACTAAACTTAGAGTAACCTCCTAGACAGTGTGTGACAGTCTGGAAGTCACATTTGGATTTCCACATACCGTGAAATATGGTGGAGCCAGGCTAACTTTTTTGTTTTCTAATGAAAATCATTATGAGACAGGAAGAGACAACGCTCTCAGAGAAGCAGGCCTGTGCTTGTTACCCAATGTTTACCCCTTAATACTTAAAAAAAAATCTACAATTTGTTTTTAAAACTTCTCTCTAAAATCTGAGCTATGAAAAGTAGGCGAGATATGTAGATAATGACATAACAACATGGCATCCCACTTACCAAGGCCTTTATCAACCACCCACACTAGCAATAGTCAGCATAAGGGCTCAATGGTCAGAGCACTTGCTCTTGCAGAGGGTCTGAGTTTGCATCCCAGCACCCATGTCTGGCAGCTTACAAGTACCTGCAAGTCCAGTTCCAGGGATCTGACATCCTCTTCTGGCCCTCATAGCCACCTGCACTCACACATGGACACACTCTTCCTACAGACAGGCATACCCACTAAGTTAAAAATAAATCTTAAGATATTAGTGATGAGTATGGCAGCTTGTGTCTTCCCCTTATGGGATATTTCAGTCACTTGGAGCAGCCGAGGATGGAGCCTCTGTTGTCAGTTGAGGTTTTAAGTGAGGTTGCTGCATCACAGTCCTGATCACTCAAAGCTCAAACCTGTGACTGGTTCACAGTACCCACAGTTTGAGAAGATGAGCAGAAACTGTTTTGCTGCCTCTGGGCTCACGGCATCTGGTGCAGACGTAGATGAAAAGCTAACCAACAAGAATACACCCTGGGAAGAGTGCAGCAGTTCCATGCAGCTCAGGAGTGGTTGCCTCCATCATCTGGGAATAGCTGCAGGTGTTTTTTTTAAATGCAGCTGCCAGCACATTGCATCCCCCACTTAAGAGAATCTGCTTGATGAAGAAAAAAAAACAGCCCTTTAGTGTGTGACTCCCCGATTTTTACAATTTCTCCATCGGTTTGGTGTTTTAAACTCCGCAAGTGGCAACATCATTTGTACCTAGGGTAAAGACGTTCCCCTCTAACTTAAGTCTAAGCTTTTATTAAAAACATTTACCATGTTGGCTACTACAAAAGCAATACTTAGGAGAAAGGAAGAAGGAAAAACCTTCTTCATAGGCTTCATTAAAACACGTGAGTAGTTCATAACATTGTGGGATACTTTTGGAGTCTATCATGTTACAACATTTTCTTTTACATCTAAACACCCTGGATGTGAGAGGCAAGGTTTTGATACTTAGAGCACAGACAGAAACCTTGTACTGAGTCCTGAACACAGTGTGGAACAGCTTAAGAACATTCCTTTAGCTCTTTCCCTTCAAGGTAAGCTTCTCCATTGCCCATGGCATCTGCCTCAGGAAGGTCACTCAAACAAGAAATTACAAAGAAATCTCCCTGAGGACCAGAGTCTCTTGGAGAGAAACTAGTACATTCCAATCAAGCTCTCCCAGTGTTCACTGGTCCCATGGTCATTAGATCAGTTGGTCTCCAGAGGCTGTGATGAATTTGATTGTATGTTTCTGTAAAACATCTGCCGAGGGACTGGGAAAGATGGCTCCATCAGCAAAGAGCTTTACACGCATGAGGTCCTGAGTTCAATCCCCAACACCTACCTAAAAGCCACTTGTGGCAGAGGAGACCTGAAACGTCTGTGTTTTCCCAGTTGGGGCTATAGACAAGGGGTTTCCTGCTGTTCTCTGGTTAGATACTCTAGTCAATGGGCAGCTCCAGGTTTAATGAGACATTCTCTTTCAAGAAATAAAATGAAGAGCAACGGAAGACACCTGGCATTGACTGCTGTCCTCCACAAGCACACACTTATATTCATACACACAAAAATTCCACCTCATTAACTCATTTTGTGCAGTTATCAGAAACTGCAATACAATCGTGGGAAACAAACAAAAAGTGGGCCTATGGGAGCTGAAAATGTCGGAGGATGGTTGGAAAGCAAGATTCCTTAGCTGTGACTTTCCTATTGCTTGGGTATAAACCATAACATGTATCTTTAATATAAATGGCTGCATCTCCACCTCTGCCTTAATGACCTGCTTGATATATATGGTAGCCTTTCATATTAATTACATCATTAATAATGGTTTCTTTGAGAAGTCATCTATGAGTACAGCAATGTCGGAAGACATATGGATCACCTAGGATATCTGCAGATCTGTCTTCAGGAAACAGTATTTCACTTTAAGAAATGGCACTTATTGATTAGTAAAGGAGGAAGAGACGCTGATTAAAGCTTCAAGGTTGGGTATACCAGAAGGGGGAGGAGAAAAGAAGTGCCCCCCTGAGGTGGGCATCATATCTGAGAAGGAATAAAAAATTAAGAACAAGAGACACCCCCACACACACACCAAGTATGCCAGACAACCTCTGGTGTTAGGTTTCTGATGTTCCCAGAGATTTGTCTCCTGAGTTTACTATGCTCTTTTATGTTCTATCGCAATGGCTGCTCCACATACAGGCAAAGTATCATGTACTAGATTGCTCCGAGACCCCTCCTAAATGGTCCTACTAGATCTTCATTGGCATTCCTAGATGGGGGAAAATATATTATCAGAACTTGACTCTGCTAGCTGCTAAATCAATCAATCAATCATTCAATCAATCAGTCAATCAATCAATCAAAGAGACAGCATGACAAGGCTATTGTCGTAAGGGTCCAGATGGCGGGAGTCAGAAACAAAGCTGACACACCCATGTGGGTCACTGCCCCCTTCAGTTCTTCTTCTCTATCCCTGACTGCTGGGGTGGGGGCTGCTGAGTACTGAATGTGTCTGGATCAGGGAGGCTGGAAAGAGGGGAGCTAGAGACAGACAGAGTGAAGTGGTTGGAATCCAGAGCAGGTCTCATTTTCTTGCTGAATAATTTAGATCTTAACCTGCAGGGAATAGGGAGCCACTGAAATATTAAGGAAGAATGACATCATCATTTTTACTGAAACCAAATCCACAAATTTGTTTTTTTTTTTCTCCACATTTGACTCTCTGCTTCTCTTCCAGTTTTAGTTTGTCTTTTATGTCTAATATGAAGCCAACCCCTCTACTCCTCTTCTTTATAAACTGAACTAACAAAACAGTCAGGGGCCAGGCTTACAGTGCTATCCTGACCAGCAATTGTTGCTATGTGGATCCTCATGTGTTTCTTGAGAGCTTGAACTTCAGGCTTCTTTTCTGTAACATGGGCTGACAGAAGCATCCACATGTAGGTGCCAACGCCCATGAAGGACTCATTAAAGGCAGCAGGTTGAACTATGGCCCATGAAATCTGCCTAGTATACTTCTGGCTCCATGGCATCTTGGCTTGTGAATATTTTGGATGCAGAATATTTGCATACATCACCAAGTAAAACTCAGCTTTTGACAGTTTATCCTACTTCATTATGAGCACAAATATACATGGAAGGATGCAGGTGTGTGGAAGAGAAAGAGAAGACAATATCCAGAAGTCATGCAGGAAATCTCAGAAATCATCCTCTGTCTCAGAACAACAACAACAACAACAACAAAATACAGCAAAAATGAAAACTTTTAGCTGTGGCTTTTGATCTCCAGGACTACAAGAGTATTTTTTATTATTACTATTAAAGTTACACATACTGTGGTATTATTTTAGCACTACCAAAATGAATTAATATAGTCAGTGTTTAGTCTCTACTTGGATCCTGACTAGACCAAGTTCTCCTGGCTGCCTTGCATGAGTTCCACAGGACAGGTGTCTTTCATTGTATGAACCAACTGTGAGCATCAACAGTTATCACCAGGAGAACTGATCTGAGAAATAGCAACTAACCCTGACTCCAGGAGTACAAATATCATGATTGATTAGCAATGTCTGACACATGTATAGACAGGAAAGCTGACAAGTATACTGTATTTGTGTTTCGCTCAGTTCTGTTTCTAGTACACCCATCTTGAAAATTTGTTACCTGTCTGATACTTTCGGTGGGTGATAGGGAGGAGATTGAGATAAGGTCTTGCCATGCAGCTTTAGTCTAACTCCAGCCTCCTGAGTGCTTACACTCTCATTCCGTCTAAAAATGTCAACACAAGAGCATCAGTGTAAAGGCTTATTACTGCTGACTCCATAAAGCATGTGTACATTGATCTCCAAGAACAGCAGACACATGTAGGGATTGAGTTATGCATTCAAGAATACAATACAATCAATAATACTAAAAGATTACATAGGAAATACAATAATCTGAAGCACAATGCAATAACTTCAAACTATCATTCACATAACAATACTCACAGCCCCAGAGAGCCACAAAGCACAGCAGCATGCTTTGCCTTCAGCTTTCTACACTGCCAGCTTTACCTGAGATTCCTCCTTTCCTACCCTGATTCTTCCAGCTCCAATGTCAGACAGTCTAGAAAACAAAGCAGCTTTGGACTCTTTCTGAGTTCACATGTTAGAAGCTGTGGAAACTGAACTGGCAACTGCCCTGTTTCTTTGTGCTCCACAGAACGCTCAATCAATGCTTCCTTCAGTCAGATGGCCACACTATACCAATCATGCACAAAGGGGTTAAAGAATAAACAATGATTGGTTGGTCTACAGTCACCTGTTTGTCTTGGCAGCCAACACCACTGGTTACAAAGACTGGAGACTTAGGAATGCTTCTGTGAATCTAAGAGATAATCAAAACCAGCAGGGGTTCTCCCTCCCTCCCTAGTTGACCAAGCAAATGTATCCTCTGTGCTCTTAGCAAGGATATTGTCCCAGAGGTATCCACCAATCAATTTCTTTCCCCTCGCCCCTCGTCTGTCTGTCTGCTGCCTGTCTGTCTGTCTCCCTCTGTTTCTGTTTCTGTCTCTGTCTCTCTCTTTCTATCTACTTATATGTGGTGGTGTGTGTTCATGTGTGTATTTTCACACTAGCATAAGTGTATTTGCACATGTATGTGAATGTGTATGGAAGCCAGGTCAACACTGGGCATCTTCCTAGATTGATCTCCACTTTATTGACTAAGGCAAGAGGTAGTGGGTTTGGCCTAATGCAGCTTGTATTCTAATATAAATTTGGGTTCCCAAAATTGTTTGCATGTAAGAGTCTGCTTGTAAGACACAGAGATACCCTGCCCCCGTTAATTCTGATTGGTCAATAAAGATGCCAGAAGCTAATGGCTAGTCAGGACAGACAGAGATGGGACTTTAGGATTCCTGGGATTGAGACTGGAAGGAAGAAGGAGAAGAGGGAGATGTGGAGAGAGTATGGAGGAGAGGAGAGATGCCATGCCTGAGAAGAGAGGCATGACCACCATGTGAAGGAGCTACCTAGGAGAGCATGACCCAGAGCCCTAAACTAAACTTTTAGTTTATCACTAAACTAAAAGCTCATTGTTTCAACTGGACTAGTTATTTAGCCAGGTTGCCCTATGGATCCCATCTCCATTCCCCTCATGCTGGGATTAAAGATGGGCCTCCACACCCACCTGGCATTTACATAGGTGATCTGAATGGTAGTCATTATGCTTATGCATCAAGAACTTTATCCTCTGAGCTATCACTTCAGGTCTCATATTGCCCCCTTTATCCCCTAATGAGTCACTCATATCTATAAATAGATATGTATGAATCCAGTACAGACCAGATCTCAGAGCTAGGGTGTGGCAGACAGATCCTTTAAGAAAGAGAAGTTGAGCCGGGGAAAATAAAAACAGTCAGAGAGAAGAATAAAAAGATAGATAAAATTCACCACAGGAAGAGGCACAGAGGACCTATATGTGACTAATACATTAAAAGACCCAGTCAATGAAATTCTAATTTTTAAAATTTTATCAAAAATATCATGAAGCAAGGTCATAAATTTACATGATTTGAAATGTTTTCAGACGTGTTTGTCAATTTAATTCCATGGCAGCAGAGGCAGCAAAAAATGAAATCGAATTTCCACTCCAAAATGAAATCGAATATCTTAGTTGTGACTGTGAGTGTTCATTCCATAGCAGGCAAAATCTAGAATTACCTTTCTGCATGCTGTGAGAATTAAGATGGTGAGACTGCTCACTGTGTGTGGTACCACTCTCGAGGCAAGGGGTCCCACATTGTCTAAAACAGAGACTATCAGCTACCTAAGCATCAGCATGTACTTGTGCAGTGGTCTCTGCTTCTTCACCATTGATGTAGTATGACCACCTTCAAGTTTCCTGACTTCGTGATTTCCTTGCCCCAATGGATAGTACCTTAAAGAAGTATCAGCAAAAGTAAACCCTTTAGCTCTTAAGTCGTTTTTCTCAGAGCATTGTTACCACAGCAGCAGGTAAAGGAAGACATTTGTGGAGGCTGGGACTTCTGTGTTAAAGACTCAGAGGTTGTACACACCTGCTCTGAAAAGAGATGGTGGGTGGTTTGACCAAACAGAATAGCACGAATGAATCTTACTCTGCTCCTATAATGTGGTTGACAAATTGATATTTCCTGGTTCGATACATGGCTGAAAGTGTTGATTAAAGTACCTGGAGAGTCGGTTTAGTACTTAAGAGCACACTGCTCTTCCAGAGAATGAAAGTTCAACTCCCAGTGCACACTCAGGAGGCTTATAACTTCAGCTCCAGGTAATATGAAGTCCCCTCTGCCTTCTGTGGGTAACTGCACTCATGTACACCACATACACACCCATATATGCACAAATTAAAGTTAAAAATTAATATTTTAAAAAGCAGTGAATTAAAATGTAATATAAACCTTCCTACCCAATCAATAATTAACTATTCCCCAACTCTGTAGCCTATGAACATACATACTGTAGCTAAAGTTGTGCTGAAGCTTGTCTACTAATGGTGGGAGTAAAATCTGAAATGCCATTTTAAAAATATGAAGAACATTCTGATGATTAAGTGCCAAATCACCCAGTAAATACCAAGAGGCAGAGAAGACGAGACTGGGTGAGATAGGAGATGGAGCATTTGCTCTTAATTACAAAAGACAGAACTTAGGGGATGGACTTTCAGGCTGCCCTTCATGAAACAGCCTGGTAGGCTAATAAATTCACTAGGAGATAAATCAACAACAGTAACAAAATATCAATTTACTGAGCATAAATAAAAGTAATCTATTTCTGAAAAAGTTATTAAGAGTTTATATTCTTACAAATATTTTGTGTGTGACTGGTCTGATCCCAGGAGATTGGCAGGTTGCAATATATTCATATTTTGGGCACCAAAGACAGTAACAGATTCAATAATTTATATGTGAGTTGAGAAGAAAAAGAAGAAGAAGAAGAAGGGGAGGAGGAGGAGGAGGAGGAGGAGGAGGAGGAGAGGAAGAGGAAGAAGAAGAAGAAGAAGAAGAAGAAGAAGAAGAAGAAGAAGAAGA
>JANHMN010000002.1:86325024-86343599 GCA_030674055.1 Rhabdomys pumilio | reverse complement strand
GAAGAAGAAGAAGAAGAAGAAGAAGAAGAAGAAGAAGAAGAAGAAGAAGATGACGACGACAAGGAGGAGGAGGAGAAAGAAGGAGAGGAGCAAAAGAATGAAGAAGAAGGGGAGGACAAAGAAGAGCATGCGATTAGTTCTCCAGTGGCTTTCCAAATGCTTGAGACAACTCAACCTGTGCTCAGAGAATTTACCAATATTGATTTCACTCATTAGTAACATTATAAGCCTTTGAGTCACTTTCTTTATCTGACTTTTAATAGTCTCATCTGTAGAACAGGAAAGAACCCCCACAGCTTCCTCAGCGATGATTCTCCTTGGCAGAGCCATCAAAATGCTGCTGTCATCCCTTTCCCCCTTCAAATTCATTTGTCAGATATGCATTCTCCAGGAAAATCTTAGTGATTTTCTTATCCAGCTTCTTTGGTTTTCCTTCCCTCTGACTTTGTTCTTCACTTTGCCTCTTGCTGCTGAGTTTCTTTGAAATAAAACTGGACACAAAATAATCCAGAGCCATATTCCTTGACTACAGATATACAAATAAAATGTTTACACAAACACTCTATACATGTAATGGAATATTGCTCAGAATACAGGGGACTATATAGTAATAGATGACTCCTGGATACTAAATGCTTGCAAGAACCAAAAATGTATATCTTATGTATGTTGCATGGCCATGGAGGACTCAATATCAGGAATAGGTGGATATGATGTAGTTCCACAAAGTCTCTCAAAAACTCAGGATGAAGGAGGACTCACTCTCAACATCCCTAGACCTTACTACAAAAGGGAAAGGGAAGTTCTAGAAACCCTCACATTTGGATTGAGTGTTGCTGTGCTTGTGATTTTCATTTCAGCTGATGACTGGCCAGAAGGGGGACTCATGTTCACACAAACCACAAAACATCACAACATTGAAGAAAGGGCATTGGGCAGAAAAGCTGAACCCTGGGATTGAACTCAAACCATTTTAACACCACCACCATCTTCAAATTCCCCTTCCAAGCACATGAGTGATTTAGCTCTCTTCAAGTCTTACACTCAACCCACATTTACCCTACCCTGATGAGCCAAAAGTCTAAGGAAGTTTTGAAACTATTATTTGCATAAATATGCTTAAGTCCTTAGAGTGCAGTCACATCCTCAAGATTCTCTCCATGTGCGCATTTGCAGGATTAGAGGAAGCGAATTTAATGAATTATACCCCCAGTTATACAACCAAAGTGCAGTTTACGTGCAATGTATATATCTTAAAACCCAACAGAGATAGTTCTCTCCACTCTGGTAATGTCTCTGTGACTGCACTTTCTGCACTATCAAAAAGGGAAGAACACTGTTTAATTTTGCCTCTCTCACTGGTGGATTAATATGGGAAATTCTTTAGGAAACACAGCAGTCTGCCAGAATGAAATGGCTATAATTGCACACGAGCAAAACTCTCTTGCTGGAAACTTCAAGCAGCCAGAGCTGAAGCTCTCTTTCCTTCCAGTTACTGTCAGTAGACACCCAATGATCTAATATCAAGTAGAAGTCAAGCTTCCAAGCCCTCTGCTTCAGCTGTCCTTGAACACTGCGGTCTTCATTGGAAGACGAATCACTTATATCAGTGATTAGGGAATTACATCTGACGGCTCTGCTACAGGGAAGTAAAGACTGTCTCTGCTAGACAGAGGCATCTACATCCAAGTCAAATCATCCATCTTATCCCAAGACACATCAACACATGGAACCGATGAAATATGGACCATATTAAAAATGTTATCTTCACTTCTGAAATGTAACCAGGCAGAAATAAGATGCTGCTGGCTCATTTGTTTGCTTTACCTTAGTTCTGTTTTGCTATTATTCTTTTTTTTCTGCCCAGGACCGTCTGTGCTTGTTAAGCGCTGGTAAATGGCCAGTGATGGTGCAAACACAACACATACACACATGAATATTTAATGAGGAACAAAAGCAGAAACATAGTGTGCATTTGTTGCTCCACTGGAAAGTTATATTCATTATTTTCTGAATTATGGTCCCATAAATATTGCAGAAACTGGATGAGAGGTTAGAACACTATACTCAAACCTTGGTGGACTGACTGAAAGCAGTTTTTACAATTGAACTGTGATGAATCCAATTCCACATTGACTACTTAGGCCTGAAACCCATCTTCTGGGCAGTTTTATGAGTTGAATTTTCTTTCCAGATTTTGTCATAAGGTACACGGAAATAGAGGAGAAAAATACGCATTGATTAGAAGGATGGAACTGCAGCTTTTGTCTTGATCAGATGGCTCATAATGACATTCTTGTTGTCAGCCACAAAAAAGGAAAACAAATGCATTATCCATGAAAATTAGCCTGAGCAAGAAAAATCCAATACCAGTCATTTAGGATAAAATGCAAAACCCCTGAGCCCTATCAGTCAGGTGCGTTTGATAAAAGTGACTTGGTTTTTAACAAAAATTTAATAAGTCATTCCTGTGTAGTAGAAACACACTGACTAGAATTGGAAATATATGTTCATTGTGGCACCACTGGATTTCTGAAGAGTGACTATTTTTTTCTTACTTTTTAAAATTCAATATTTAAATTATTTACATTTCAGATGCTATCTCCTTTCCCCATTCCTGCTTCCCCATTAATCCCCTATCCCATTCTCCCTTCTCCTTTTTTGCTTTTATACTGTTTAAATTACACGCATATATTAAGGTCAGCTCTTGGTTGAGGAACTAGGAATATAATATATGCAAACAGTTAAGGAACAAGCAAGACAATAAATTCTGATAGTCAAAGAACATGCAGGACAATAAACAGAGACCCCTGATCACTCCTGTGATCCTTCCACCAGAGAACTCCTAAACCTGATAAAGACTGACTATTTTAATTGGTTAACTTTGCATATGAACTTCATTGGCTCAGGGATTCAACTTTGATCATCAGGCTTGATCTTTATCCACTGAGCCGTGTCAATGTCCCTTCTCGTCTTTTTAATATGATGATCAAAAGTTCCTAAATAATTCCATGATCATTTCTAAGGGATACAGTATAGACTTCATGTCCTCTCCAGGCCATACTTTGAAAGTTTGGTACCTAAGGTGCACACAGAAACAGAAACAGAAACAGTCACAGACACACACACACACACACACACACACACACACACACACACACACACATTCTCTCTCTCTCTCTCTCTCTCTCTCTCTCTCTCTCTCTCTTTCACACACAGACACACACATACACACACTGACAGACACACATATAAATAGAATCAAACTTTTAAAAATATTTTATTTTTATCTGTACATGTATGTATATGCATACACATGTGTGTGAAGGTGACCTCAGAGGCCAGAAGAGGGAGTTGGATTCCTGGGAGATATAGTTACAGGCAAGACTGAGTCCTGGGAACTGACCTCCAGTCTCATGTAAGGTCAGCAAAAGCTCTTAACTGCCAAACCACCTAACCACCTTTCTAGCTCTCCTGTCCTTTAACAAAGGTTTTAAATTACTTTTCTCTTTCTTTCTTTCTTTCTTTCTTTCTTTCTTTCTTTCTTTCTTTCTTTCTTTCTTTCTTTCTTTCTTTTTTGACTGAGTGCCTCTCTTGCCTAGAGCAAACCAAATACACTAGACTGGCTAGCCTGTGTGCTTGAGGCATCTACAGGTCTCCATCCCCCACAGTACTTGAATTATAAGTATGCACCTCTGCACCAGGCTTTAATTTGTGGCTTTTGAAGATTCCATTCGCACCCTCATGCTCACATCCCAGGCACTTTAAGCAACTGAGTCACCTCCCAGTCTGAATCCTTACACTCTTAAACAGCTGCTCTGGCCACATATTTTTCAAGGAGCCAAGATTCTCACTGTTCCAGCTTAATCCCTGTTCTTCCTAACTGAGGTACTGCATGCAAGTTACTCCCCAAGTCAGAGGTTACTCTAGATACAACGAAGACCACAGAGTTGTAATGACTAGACAATAACAACAACAACAACTACGCAGGTGATTTTCAAAGTGATGCTGATAATGAAAAGTGATGATAAAATGGTCCCTATGGTGCCCCAGTGCTCATCTAAACCTGGAGAGACTCTTAGAGCTGGAAGTGAAAAAAAAAAATCTAACTGAATTCAATAAAGACAAGATGCTAACGTGTTTAACTCAATACCTTATACAGCAGCAATTTTCTCTTTCAACCTAAAACAATCACGTGAACAGAGCTAAGATTCACTGCCGTTGCCTTGAGGAAGCTGCTCAGGATTAAAACAGACCCGTATAAAGTGGTGCCACCCTGGAAGTCTGCTTGAAATATATGTAGTCAAGATGACTGCTTCCTGTCTAATTGCAATCGGTATAAATAACTAAAACACCAAAAAGGAAAGCACACTTGTGATCCTAATGGCTGGGTACCTGTCTTCCTAACATAAGGCGTCTTAAGATATTAAAGAGTTGAGCTCTGGGACCAAAATTACTCATGTATAAGCTAAACATACACCAGCACTTTTCATATACTTATTCAGGGAGGTGAGCAATGAAGCAGAAATCCCCTCTTGCACGCTCTTGCTTCCTGCTTCAGGGAGTCTTAGAATTGCCAGAGATCCCTACCCTGCCCCCTACCAGAGTGCAAAAGCTGAAAGCTTCTCAAGGAAGAAATGCCAGGTACATATTTCAAAAGTGTGGGTGGCTTTGCATAGCCTCTGAAATGCTGAGAATATAGAATACACTCCAGTATATCTAATTATCTTTATGAAATGTCTCAAAATCAATGGCATTATACTCAAAAGCAGCTGCAGCTGGGGAAGTCCAACAGAGCAGAGTGTCACAGAGGTTACAGAGAAGCAGGGCTTTCTTCTTAATAGTGCTATTTTTATGGAACATGGAGTTTTTGAATCGTCATTTTCTGTTAACTCTTTTAAGGACCCAAATTGAACTTGACCATATTGGTTGAAGAAATCAATTCAACCTTCTCCCTCGATTTCTTTCTTCTCCTTTTTACCTCCTTTCAGACAAAGAGCTTGGGTTTTGAGAAACACTATAAATCTTCTGGTAGTGGAAGCCTGCCATCAGTCTCCTGGAACTGCCTCCTGCCATGGGGAGTATTCGAAGGAGCTTGTTAATTGTGTGTGTGTGTGTGTGTGTGTGTGTGTGTGTGTGTGTGTGTGTCTGTATGTGTATGCCCCTGCACTGCTGTTGTTGCGGCCTTTTTTCTTCTTGAAGAATGATTGGAATGTTAACAGGAACTAGCTTTTCAAAAAAAAAAAACGAAATCAACAAACAAAAAATGTGAAGGAATACCAATCCAGGGCTGTTTCAGCTGGAGTTGAAAGTACTGGAGAGAAGAGCCACGAAGGTGTTTAAAGCTAAATGATAACGGTGCATCATTGGATGCAAAAGTATCTTTACAGAGGAGGATGGCAAGAGGGGATCATGGAACAGAAAATTCACCTGCAGGGATTCACCAGGATGGGTGTGGCTTTCTGCAGTCTACTATGTGCTAGCCACCACGTTCAGTGGAGAATATAATCAAATATGGTGCCATCTTCAAGGTTTGACATTTGATATAGGATTGAGGAATTATATTTAAAAAAGGAAGCTATGATGGAACCTCCTCAATGGTACTGTAGCAGAACAAATAAGAGTACTTAACCAAGGAGATCTAACAGAATGGAAGTCTATCTTCTTAAGGATTGATGGATTAGATATTCCAACTGGTTTATTAGATATTCCAACTATGCCATACAGATAAGGATATGCAAATACATCCATGTACACCTGCATATGCTCTATACCTATACATATTACAGACATGCTATTACATACACATACATACATATAATATATATATGTTGATATGCCCATGTGCACATACACATATGTACACTCATAACTATATATGCACACACATATATACATATATACACATATGCTTCTCATACACATGCATATATAAACCCCCAAATAATTACATACAAACATATACATATATGTATACATCTACACATAACTACCTCACACACACATACACACATCCTGTTGCACATACATATACACACATATTTCCCACACTCACATAAAGCATACATACAAATGCATATGACCCCCTCTTCAGAGACATACACACATAAACTCACACACAGACAAACACATACATGTTTCTGCACAAATACATGCATATATGTTATACTATATACATATTCACAGATATATCCACATACTCTTCGATAAATCTACAAATAGACACATACATACATACATACATACACACACACACACACACACACACACACACACACAGACACTCAAGCTTACTCAAGCTGTGTGGATTGTGAAATGATGAGGTTATATAGGGACAAGAGTGTCAATCAGGACAGCTTCCCTGAAGCTTGCCAACAGTCTTAACTCTCCATCTAGAGCTGATGAAAGTGATGGTGGAAACTTAGGCAAGAGTGGGTGGGATCTGCTTCACGGTCCAGGTTCATCATGACTGGTTTGTGAAATGCAATTGACGATGATCCAGATGGAGACAGGAAGCCAGAGATGATGTGTTTATAGCCCTTCAGGCAAAGGGAAAAACTGGCCAGGCCAGAAGGACAAGGGGACTTGATCACTGGCCATAGGAAATGAGAATGAGAGAGAAGAAACAAAGTGATTTTCAGATGCACAAAATTAAATTTGGATTAGTTTGTTTAAAAAGGAAAAAAAAGGCAAAAGAATTTTTCCTGAGATTAAGCCTTAAAACTTTAAAGAGGAAAAGGATGTACTCTGACTCATGCCTTGTACTGCCTACGTTAGAGGTGTGAGTGAATTCATTCATTTCACCAACATTTAATGCATCCTTGTAATTCAGGGTTAACCCACTTACACCAAGTCAATAAGAATACAGACAACTCTGGATAGAGGAAGAACAAGAAAACATTCTGAATTTTCACTCTTTATAAATGAGTTTTAATTCATGCCTCTTGAAGTTAAGGCCTTTTATTAGTGACTGTAAATCTCAGAGAGACAAGAAGTCATAAGATTCTGAAATTGCCTTATAAATTAGCTGCTGGTAGTGAAACAGTTGTTTAGTTTGTTGAGGGGCTGGGATGGGGAGGGATTTTGGTGTTGAAATAATTATTGAACATTACTGAACCAAATAATTAAACTGTGCTGTAAAATTACGGTTATGATAATATTCCCATCATCATTTGTTTTGTTTCTCCTAATCTAAATTATGATTTTTTTTTGTTACTGCTCTGCAAAGCTACAATATAACAGTCAAACCTGAAATTAAATCCAGCCTGCAAAAGTTATACAAGGTGATCCAATATGCTCCCCAAGCAATTATTCATGGCAAATAATATCACGAAGCTCTTAAATCCTTGTTGTAAAGCTGGCTGGACATGAATCCACTAACATCTCAGATATTTATGTGTATCAGAAGTGAGATATGATCAGTTGAAGCCATCAAGATTCAAAGGAGTCATCTTCAAATCCAATGGGACTATTTTGGAATATCGGATTGATTTCCTAGTGGTGCTAAATCTTCGTCATGCTGACAATGGAGGAGATACCTATCTTTCTCTAGCAGTCTAAGGGAAAGCGCCTTGTCACTTCACCTTCTCCATCCTAAGCTACAAGGTCTCTTTGGTGGGACAGAATAAGGGACAGAATATAGAAACTAAACCAGTTGACTAGCACTAAATAAAAATGAGAATGTTGAACATGTTTGTAGAAAAATCGCCGGGCGGTGGTGGCGCACGCCTTTAATCCCAGCACTTGGGAGGCAGAGGCAGGCAGATTTCTGAGTTCAAGGCCAGCCTGGTCTACAGAGTGAGTTCCAGGACAGCCCGGGCCACACAGAGAAACCCTGTCTCAAAAAAAAAAAAAAAAAAAAACCCACAAAAAAAAAAAAAAAAAAAAAAAAAAAAGAAAAATCATCAGCAGAGACAGAGATGCTGTTCAGTTGACAAAGCATCTATGTAGCATCCATGAAGCTTTGGGTTCAATCCCCAGCACCACATAAACTGAGCATGGCAGCGCACAGCCATAATCATAGTTCTCAGGAGGTGGAGGGAGTTATTCACATTTCTATGGAGAGCTTGGGGCCAGAATAAGATACATGAGCCTGTGTCTCAAAGAAATAATTAAATGAGCAGCATCCACCATCGCCTTATCAAGCTGTCATCAACATCACCATCATTATACACTAGAACTGCCACTGAACCCCAAAGGAAACTAGGAAATTATCAATTTAATAATTTTCAATCTCAGAATGCCTCACTCTTTCATAATTAAAAATAAAGTGTTACTTTGTATTCATTCTTTTTATTATGCATGCATGCACTTGCACTTGCACGTGTGTGTATGTGTTTGTTTGTTTGTTTATCTTTTGTGTATGTAAACTACTAGCTGTGGGAGTCTTAAAACGTTTTTAAAATTCATGTGTATGTATATGCAGGTGAATGTGCATGTGTGTGCACGAGCAGGTGCACACAGAGGCCACAAGTGGTCATCAGATACTCTGCAGTTGCAGGTGTTTATGGGCCTTGTGATAAAAGTTCTGAGAACCAAACTCAGGTCTTCTAAAAGAACAAAATACCTTCTTCACCCTTACTCCAGTACAGCTACACAGTTAGAGAACTGTGGGCCTTTTGACTAGTGGCAAAGCCAGTCATTGTCCATCAAATTGTTAGACACAAACAATATTTGTCCAGTATACTTCTATGGATACAATAAAATCAAATATTCCTCATCTTCAAATGATGCCAAAAAAAGGGGGACAGCGAAAAGTGTGCTTAACATGGGAAGTAGAAGAGATAACAGAGAGTCAGGAGCCATGATGCATTAGCCAGGAGAAGCTAGGTTATGCTGCTATGATACACAACTCTCCAACCTACTGCCTCAGAAATGCACAAAAGTTGTCCTCATGGCACTTGTCTCTTACAGGTTGGAATGACTGCTTACTTTATCTATCTATCTATCTATCTATCTATCTATCTATCTATCTATCTATGTATCTATCTATCTATGTATATATATATATATATATATATATCATCTATCCATCTATCCATCATGTCCATTCATCTATCTATCATTTATCTAATTATCTATCTACCTATCATCTATCTCTATTTTATTGTATCCATTCATCTATCTATCATCTATCTATCTATCTATCTATCTATCTATCTATCTAAATGTCTGTCTGTCTGTCTGTCTATCATCTATGTAACTGATGTGAGCTGATAGGAGATAAATCTTAAATCATATTCAAACCCTTCCAGACAATGGAAAGTCATAAAGTGGCATACACCCGTGGGAGAGGCTTACCATTTTCATTGTTTAAATTAAGTAACAGAATCATATGCCTTGTGGCATAGAGACATAATGACATCCTACATCTCAGCAAATATGTTCTTGCCATCTTTGTATGATGCCATGTGCCACAGACCCCTCACAGTTCTAGAAGTTGATGAGACCAAGAAGGATTGCCAGCAGATTCTGAGGTCAGTCCTCCACCCCTCTTGCTGTTGGCTACTTTCTCACTGGCTTCTCACATGGCAGAAAAGCCACTGAGTCTCTTCCGTTCCTTTGGAGTAATCTTTCTCCCATTGCAAATATACTTCTAGACCACATCTAAGTCAAATCATCTTTCTAAGAGTTCACTTTCAGGCTCTCTTGTGAGAGACCAAGAAGAGACCCATGGACCCCTAGTACATTTCCAGGCTGAAACACAATTTCCTTATTGGACATGCCCACTAAAATCTTCTTGTGACTTCAAATTCAGTCTTTAACATCGAGCTCATATAAATAGTTTGTGTTTGTATAAGACAAAAGAACACAGCCTCAAGACAAGGTACATTTTCTTAGAGTCAAACAGTCAGGCCTTCACATATTCTCATGAAGCTAATGGCTCTAAGATTCTTGCTCTTCTTGCTGTTAATGGTAAGTAGAACAAGAAGGAACTTGCCAGTCTTAGAAAACTTTAGCAGCTTCATAAAATAATTTGAGATAGGAACACATTGCATCACAAACATATCTCTGCATATTGACAATCTACATAGATATACATTTATTAATCTATACAGACTCCTGTGTGTTTGTTTAACAAAAAGAATAGCTTCATGTTGTATCAGCACCTGAAAAGAGAAATACCAGCTTCTAAGCATGACATACCCAGGGAAACCATGAACCCACAACAGCTATGCATACTGATACTAGATCCACAGAAGTCCACGTCTGTCTGTTAGCAAGATATAAGGCAGGGAGGTATGTGTAACTCCTTAAAGTCCAGACTCATGCTATTTTGAAATGAATTTTCTCTGCATCTTTGTTTATCTTCCTAGGACCCAGAATATAAGACATGCATTCAGGGGGAGCTGTATTTTCTACTAATATTTACTTATATGATTAGTTTTTTTATACAACCAGGAAGCAGTGTCAAGAGAAACTACAACATCCTGTCTGCTCTATGTCTAATTGCAGAAGCTAACACACAAAATAAGAGCAATCAGAAAGCCAAACTTCCTTGTTTTATGGCTCTTTTATCGTCCATATTTTAGAAGAAGGCTTTCAGATTTAACTGCAGGCTCCCCTTGGATTAACGAGTCCTTACTATCTCAGCTTCTCAAATGTTTCCTGCCAACTCTGCTTCATCTTGAACGTTGATATCTGATCACTCCATCCAACAAATATGCAGATGATCCTCTTACCTTAGTGGTCTTGCCACTGTACTGAGATGCTCATTTGTGAACTTGCACCCCAGGAGCCAATCAATGGATGCCCCCCTTTTCCCAGGATCTGAGTGTTCTGCTCATATTCCTTTATCTCCTCTCTCATAAATGATTTCCAAAAGTTCTCCAATACAGGGCTTTTCAAAAGCTAACTGGAGCCTATCTACAGGCCCTTTTAAAACATAACTGTGGCCTAGGTGCTTGTGTGTGTGTGTGTGTGTGTGTGTGTGTGTGTGTGTGTTCATGCATGTGTATAAACAAATATATAGTATATATAGTACTTATTTTATTGAGATATGTTTCTGTATTTATATAGCTTTTATTATACTGAAATAGATGTATAGTCTTTTTATTATACACACACACACACACACACACATGCACATATACACATATAGTCTTTATTTTATTGAGATGTATTACTTCTATTCATGGTTTTTTGAGGGGGTAGTTTTGAGATGGAAAGAGGTTGGGTTTTCAAAAAAATCCTTTCTACATTTATTCAAGTGATAATTATTCTGGAATACATTTATGTGATGAATGATACTTTGAGTCCTATGTATGTTGCAGTATTTCTACATCTCTCAACTAAAGCCTACTTGATACCCTCTAGCTGGTCTCTGCTACTTTGTAATCTCTTCTTTTTTTCACCCTTTATCACCCCCGATTTCACTCCCCCCTATTACTAGAAAGGAAAGAAAAAGGATAAATAGGAGAGAGAAAGATTGAGATCCATGAATCTATTTCTTTCTTTTTTTTCTAGCTACTAACAAAGAGCAACCAAACACCCTGAACAACCAAGAATCATCAACAATGCCTCTCTGGCCTCTAACATTTATATAACCTCTCAAAAGTTCCCAGAATACCAACAGTTACACAATTGTAGAAATTACCTGCAGCTGGCAAGACCATGCCTCTCTTAGAGCACTTGGCAAATCATAGTCAGCTGCTGTGTACCATCCAATCAGCCTCACATCCTCACCCTTGGGATGAAATTTAAGCACATTCTTGTAATATTTGTATGTATTTTAAAGAAAGCAAAATTCCACATTGTCACTGCTATACCCCATTGTGATGGATCATGGGGTCTGCTGTGATCCTTGAACATGTCTCTTTAGTCTGTTCATACTAATATGCTCCATTTTCCAAATTTCCTGTTACTGTCTTTTCTCCTCCATCTTACTATGTTCCTTCTATTACATATGTGCTACTGTGACCAGCACAATCAGTGACATCCACACCCCAGACTGATAAGAGAAGCTTATTTAGCAGTTGATAGCAAGCAGTGATCAGACACATGAATAGATGCTAAAAGTGCAAAGAATAACCCTCAATGTGACATCTTTATCAACCTCACCTCAAGTCTCAGGGAACACTATAGAAGAGTAGGAAGAAAAACTGTAAAATCTGCATGATATAAAAACATGCAAGAATTCCAGAGAAGAACACTTTTATAAATTAAATATGATAAACTTTTAAAGCATTTCATGCATACAATATATTTTGAGCATATGCATTTCACTTCTCCACCTAAGGTCTATAAATTCTACTTCTATGGAACCAACCCTCTCAACTTCTTATCAAACTGCCCCCTAAAACTTGTATCTCTATATACATAAATACATGCAGCTCTTAGTCCTCAGCAGAGAAGACTGTGTTCGGTGGACAGTGTTTAAAAAAGAAATTGAAAACTAGTCAAAGTACAGTGAAACCATATCTATAGGGAGCTCAGTCACAAATGGGACATCTATATTTCATCCCATGCTCCAAGGCTCAGGAGCAATTACAGAAGAAGCAGATAGACTGCAAGAGAAAGACATTCATGGGATTTGGTACAAACCACTGTTTCCTGAGCATTTTGGGGCCAATAGACCAGTGAGCCCACAGCAGCCTTGGATGACTGTATATGATCTGCATACGTCTCATCTCCCATGGTGAAGAGTAGCTCATAAGCTCACACCCCAGGTGCGAACCAATGGACAGTTGGTTTGAAAGACATTTTTCTTTAAGAGTATGGGTTGAGCACACTCCACTAGATTGCCACACCCATTGGTAAATGTACAGTGAATATTTCATTTGACAGGTTATTTAAAAAGTAAAAAAGAGCAAAGAGAATTCTTAAGCTCATCATATGTACACAGTAGAAACCAAAACCCACTTAATGTCTCTCTATAAAGTACTCCATAAGCCCTTTATCTCCTCAGAAAGAAATACAGAAATTCACTGTGTTTTTGTCAAGTATATTTTGTAAATTCCCCTGCAGTCTAACGACATGTTCTCATAGAGATGATTTCCCCTCCCCCACCCCATCAATATTGATCTGAGTTTGTTGTGTTTGCCTGTCCCACTCCACAGCCTGTAACTCAGCTTTCATTTGACTCACTTTCCTACTGCAAGGACCCATTCGCTCCCTTTACAGGCTCCTGGTGTGCTACAAGGAACACTCATTGAAGTGAATGACTTTCCTGACCAGGAAAAAAGGACATGCTAGAAAAAAAAAGAAGGACAAAAAGAAGGAAAGGAAGGAAAAAAACAAATGAAGGAAGGAAGAAAATAAATTCAGTAGAGAGGAAGAATGGGAAGGGAGAAGGAGAAATTATCCTGGCAAAATATATATTGTCAATTCTAAATTCTAAAAACATTTCTTAAACAATTCTAAATCTGAGAGAAATCCAAGACTTCCAAAACAACTTGATGTCTTCATGAACAGAGAGAAACAGAAGAGAGGGTATGTGCCAATCCTGTAATACAGGAGAGCCCACAGAAGGCTTGTTCCCTGAAACAATGCAGAGGCACAGAATGAAAGATTCTGATGCTAACACTGGGTCTGCTCAGTTAAAAGAACATTGAAACTGGAAGCAATTATCCCAGTAATTGAGTCAGGGAAAAAATCATTTCTGAAGGAAGATGCAGGCAGACCTTTCAATTAGCAGTTTGCATTGATCAAAGTCATCAGGGAACCACTGGACATATCCGGGTTCTGTGTTGTGGACTGAGAGTCCTCCCTCCCTGCTCATCCGCCCTAAGATATTGCTCTCAAAAAGACCATTGGTTTTGTGTAAAGATCTTTCAAAGTCCTGAAAACGATCAGACTCTGATCACTTGTAAGAAAGCAAACTGATGTTTAAAAGATTTAGCATGGACACACATGGATACACATACATTCACCCACAAACACACACACACACACACACACACACACACACACACACACACACCCCACAGGCTAACATGAACAGCTTCTGAAATACTCATTTTTTATGCAAAACATCAGTCATGTAAAGAGAAACAGAAAATGATATAGCCACTGTTGTATATCCACACCATAGTAGCATAAAATATACCAAATATAATTAAATCTCTTTTAGTTGCCTTCTCTGACCTCAGGCTATCCAGCTATCCCCTCCTTCCAAACAGAGATTGGCACCCTGCTTGACTTAGCATTTATCATTTCCAAGATCCTCTTTCTAATTTACCCATAGGTGAATATGGTCAGAGTGAATATGTACACATATATAATATATTCAGATATAGAGATATCATACACAGACACTCAAATAGTGTTTATATATATATAAATTTGTGTTAAAATGCAAGTGAGATCACTCTTTTATCCCCTTCTGCAGTTATCTTAGAGTTATTAAAAATTATGTTTTGAGATTTACCTATGTTGACATACAGAGATCTGATTTACTAATTTTAAATACAGTATGGCATTCCAGATGTGAATTTGTTATAGTTGATTTCCTACTTGCCCACTGGTGGGCCATTAAATTTTATTCAGTTGACTTTTGTTAATCTCTCTCTCTCTCTCTCTCTCTCTCTCTCTCTCTCTCTCTCCTCTCTTTCTCCCCCTCCTGCGTGTGTTTGTGCATGTGCACACACGTATGCATATATGTATATGTGTGCGTCCTTTACTAAGTAGGCTCATACTTGCATGCAAGTGAATCCACCTATCTCTATTTCTCCTCTGCCAAAATACCAAGAAGGGACACCACGTCTGGATATTATTTTTTTTATATAACATTTGCTTCAACTATAAAGTGAGTCTTCTGATCTAGATCTCCAGCGTGAACAATTTTAGGTACTAAATATATTAGGAAAGGTCTTCTTACCTTGAACTATTCAGAATGTTGCTAAGTGTATCTCAAAGCAATTTCATCAACGTACAGTCCTACCAGAAACAAGTTACACCACTTGGGACCTCATATTCTTGCCAGAATAACATTCTCTACTTTTTCCCCTTAAATGTGGGGAGATGTCTCAATGTGTAAAGCGCTTGCTATATAATGTAAGGAGCTGAGTTTGGATCCCCATAACCCACACAAAGCATGATGGGTGTCTGCACCATGAGAGCTGCCTGGCATGAGCTAGGAGAGAATGAAAAGAGAATCCTTTGGGAAAATTTAGGCCAATTTACCTGATTTGTGTAGCAGAAAAAGAAAATACCCTGGTTTAGACAATGAAGAAGGCGAGGACTTACACATTGTGTTGGGTTGTTCTCTCTCTCTCTCTCTCTCTCTCTCTCTCTCTCTCTCTCTCTCTCACACACACACACACACACACACATACACACACATACACACACACACACACAAACACACACATACAAACACACACACAGGAAAAACTAAACAATAAAGTTAAATAAATAAAATACAAGGAATATGAAATGACAAGCACTTCCAGTCTCGAATAATTCGCACCTTTGGCAAAAGGCAGAAACCATCCAATGAGAAGAGATGCTGGTCAGAATTCACGGTATCATACAGTGTCTAAGCCAGTGCCTAGGTTGGAGACAACTTCCAACACATATTGGTTAGAAAAATAATTTCTGGGGTTGCTGCTGACTCGGAAACTGGAGCTAGAATAACATCTGGTAGAAAGGCAGTGGATAGGCAACATGTGACTATTCTTTGGAAAAGAAAAATGATAACTATGCATTTCTAAATAGTTTTTCTTCACTTACCTTGGCAATATAACTTGTTCCTAAACATCCCCTTGTGGTTTAAATGCCTACACTGTACGGTCAATGAGCAAAAACCAATTCCTCTCCTCAAATTCTTCTCACTTACTATGCAGCTGTCTCAATTCATTAATTTGCTTAATCAGCCTTCATCAATACCACTTCTCTCCACTGCCTTCTAACTGGGAGGAGAACCAGGCTATGAATAATCAAAGGTATAGAGCAGGAAAGGGGGAAGGGAGGATACCTGCGCCAATGTCTTTTGTGAGACTATAACAGCTTCATATTAATCTGTCTTTTGTTGCTGAAAGTCAGCCCTCAAATGTGTGGTCTCATCTCTCTGATATTTTAGTCATTTTAAACTGTTGACTGCAATGGTTATAACTCTGAGTGGCTCACAGTTGACAAATCCAAAGAGGTTAAGCATCAACACAGAGTTCTTCAGAGTCCTCAGAAACTCACTACAAGTGATAGCTCAGACTTCTATAAAGAACACAAAAAATGAACAAATCTGTGGGTCTGCTGTCATTAGAATATACTATTGTAGAAGACAAAATGGCAAGTTTGAGCACTGAGTGCACACAGCTGTAATCTTAGCACTTGGGAAAAGGGAGCAGGAGAATCTTAAATTGGAAGCCACTCTCTGATACAAAGGGATAGCATCTTCAGAAAAGTAAAAACATTGTTAGAAGTTGTCCATCACCATTGATTTTTTGAGTTCTCTAATTGACAGACAAGAAACATATATCTTAGCATTAATATAATCCTGAAAATGGGATATATGATCAAAAATATATTTTCTCACATCTTTGAGAAAGAGCACAGAGAATTGGCCTGTATTATAAAACACAATAAACACAATCAACAGGTAATGTGAGAGCTACAACACTCAAGAGGGTGAACTTTTATACAGAATCAATACCATGCTCTCATTAGATGGAGGAAAACAAGCTTGCTTTTACAAGGAACTACCAGCTCTAACAGTTGTAAGGGAACACAATCCGTTTCTCTCTTCCATTCTCATTTCTGGCCTTTCTTCAGAAACAGTTGCACTACTTGGCTAAATTACTCTACAGGGAAGTAGTTTTGCCTGGTTTTGATTGACGTGGAATAAAACTGAAACTTTATCCTCTTTGAATTGCAGACATTCCCAATCATGTGACACCATAGCAATGTCTGAGCTTCAAAAGTAGCTACCAGTTTGAATTTTGCTGGTTGAACTGAATAATCCACTTCTTTCTATGCAAAGTAAGTGGCCTAGCTGCAACTTTGGGTCAGCTAAGCCTTTCAACTCAGAAAAGAAGAAAGATTGTGGCTTTATCAGACATTATTCATATGAAAGTCAAAGTGGAGACTTATATTTTGATATGTGCAATTCCTTGTGGTCCTAATTCCTATTCCTCATTAAGAGGGGACTCAGTCATTATCAGGAAGTTGCTACTCCATTAAAAGGTATATATTCCTCTTATAAAACAATGTTTTCACAGTGACATTTTTGATGAAGTATATGATGCCATACACTTTGACTATATTTCCGTCCCACAGCCCTTTTCTTTCACTCCCTGTCACCTTCTGCTATTCCTATTTCCCTTAAATGAACCCCATTCTATTTTCATGCGCTCTCTCTCTCTCTCTTTCTTTCTCTCCCTCTCTCTCTTTGTATATGTGTGTATGTGTGCATGTGCATTTGTGTGTGTATTTATATGCGTGTATGTATATGTATATGCATATGTGTGTGTATTAAAACTCAGGTTACTCTCATGAGGAAATGCATGGTCTATGTATTTTATCTGGTTACAGCTGGCTTCATTTCATGTGATCATCTCCAATTATACTCTGCAGACAACATAATTGCATTCTTTTTTATGGCTGAATAAAACTCTATCATGCATGCACACTACATGTTTTTTTTTTCCCATTCATCCATCAGTGGACACCCAGATAGATACTTGCTGTTCCTGCTGAGCTGTTAGAACACAACCCGAAGTAGGTAAAGCTGACTATCTTAGCAATTGAAATTTCAAGCAGTGTTCTCACTCTGCCCTGAAACTGAGGTGCTCTGTCAGTGTAGAAACAATATGCTACTGTGGATCTATCATCATGGAAAGAAAGAAAGTGAGCAACAACAGAAGAAATGTAATACTCAAGTCTGATTTAGCAACTCATGTTTCTGGCAAAAACATAATAACAGGAATGTGAATTTTAAAAGCATTTTCACAGAGAGTAATCTGAAGTAGGTCATGTCATGCACTCACTTGTCATGCATAACACATTCACTGTGATGGTAAGGTAACCCAGACAGTCTCTAGTGTGTCAGACTAAAGTCAACATAGGGCCAGTGCAATGAGTCAGTGTGTGAAAGTCTTTGCAACACAAGTTTGAACACCTGAGTTTAATCCCTGGAATCCACAAAGAAAGGTAAGAATTGACTCCAGAGTTGTCCTCTAACTTTCATGTGCTTTGCATGGTGTGTGCTCCTCATCCTCTGTCATATTAATAATAAATCAAATTATTTGAAGTCAGTGAAATACTTTCAATGGGCCATTCTTGGTGGGAACAAATGGGAAAGCAAAGACAAGGCTTTTATTTTTCTCATGGTGCAACAGGGCAAGACACTACAGAGGTTTCCCATCTTGTATTCTTGTTGAGGCCATTTCAAATTTAATTAAAGTTTGCACTCCTTGATGGATAATCCCATGGAAAATTACCTAACTCTATTCTAGGAACTTGAGACCAACATGCTCTAGCAAAATTATCTTAGCTTTTGTTAAACTGCCTACTTGAGCAAACCTCCCTGTCCAGGTAACCAGTTAACTGCTTATCTTGACTTCTGTTAAACTGCTTGCCTGTGCAAACACTCACACACACACACACACACACACACACACACACACACACACACACAC
>JANHMN010000002.1:86297601-86320604 GCA_030674055.1 Rhabdomys pumilio | reverse complement strand
AGAGAGAGAGAGAGAGAGAGAGAGAGAGAGAGAGAGAGAGAGAGAGATATCAAACTTGTGGAGATCAGAAGACGACTTTTAGTAATCGAGTTTTTTTTTCTTCTGTTATGTGAGATCTGGGGAGATTGTGTTAGATGTGACAGAAATCACCTTTACTACCTGATTCATTCCACAGGCCCCTAGATGCCTTTTAAACAATGGATAACCTATAAGCAAGGGTCAAAGTAACAGGGTCAAAGCAACAAGAGGCATAACAGCAACTAATCCTATCTGAATTGAAGTCCTGTCATGTGCAGTCAATTCTTAAGGAATGCCAATTGTAGGCATCACTATATCATCACCACTGTTCAAATTGTCACCATAGTAATAACATCAGCACCAAAAATGCAATAACTGCAACTAACATGTATATGGCACTGTGAACTTCAATGCATTAATATTCTCAGAGTCCTGAGAATTAAATGCTGATAATTCTTCTGATTTCTGTAAAAGAGAAAATTGAGACAGAGAAGTGGAATTTTTCCCACATTCACACACTGTTGAGAAACAGAAATTGAGAAATAAATAAGGTTGTCTCAGAGATAGCACTATAGGCTTTCTCTGGATGGCCTGCTAAGAAGCCAGTTGGGACCAGTCATACAAATTATACCAATGAGGTAATTGGCATCTGGGATCACTTTCTCACATGTTTTCCTGATATTAGGACTGTACTAGTATCATTCACTTCTACACAGCAAGTGCCAGGCATATACCTCTCCTGCACAGCTAGTTCCCAGCATGCACTTCTTCTGCACAGAGAGTTCCTACCATGAAACTCACCTGGACAGCTAACTCCCAGCATGCATCTCTACTTCACAGCTAGGTTTTAGCCTGTACTTCAACTGGACAGCTGATTCCCAGCATGTACTACATGTGGGCAGCTAGATCCCAGCATGTAATGCACCTGCACAGGGATGTCCCAGCATGCACTTCTCCTGGACAGCTAGTTTGCAGCATGTAGGTCATCTGAACAGCTAATTTTCTAGTAAAAAAAAATTGTTCCCTATTTGAAGACTGTTTCCACACTTACCATGGAATGCTGGGTAATAGCCACACAAGAATATTAGGTCCCTGTTTTTGGAACCTAGAAATGTAAGAAAACTGTGTCTGAGTTTGAGATGGGAAATTATCCTTGATTATTTAGGTTTCCCCTTGGACAAACACAGTTCTGTGTGTAAGAGGTGGAGACACACACACAGAAGAGAAGATGGTACAGCTTCAATGACAGACATTATCATCATGTGACTACCTAGAGAATAGAATATGAGGCCCTTCCAGTACTTTGACTTAAGCCCTGTAATAAAGACTATAGATGTCTTTCCACATGGATTACAAGAGATCAGATTTCTATTGTTAGAAGTCACTATAATTGCAGTAATTAGTTATATATAGCAACTACTCACTTTTGCATCCAAGACTAGACCCATCTTTCCATCCAGACAACTACCTACCTCTACCCATCTATCTGACTACACATCCACCTCTTTATCTACCTATACATCCATCCACTCATTTATTTCATTTATTTATCCACCTACCCATCAATATATATTTATACAATAGTATTCAATATTGTAGAGTCTGTATTTAGCCTAGCATGAATTAGTCATTCATTTTGCTTCAGCTGACCATGTATGGCTAACAGAAATTGTTTGCACAAAATGCGATTTTAGGAAATTTTGCCTTAGTGACTAATATTCAAATATTGCAAATTGTATACCTAAAAATCATGTGTGCTAGATTCTTTAGAATGCCTGACCACACGTGTCAACTTTTGACAGGGTCCCAGTGAGTTGTAACTGTGAGCTGGTTTCTTCTGAGTCAAGGTCCCCACACTTCACCTCCTCTGTCACTCCACAGGAAGGCTCAAATAAGCTGCTTCTTGGTCTCTAGGAAATATAATTCAGCCTCTGTGCTTTCCATAGAAAAATCGCATTAGTTTTAGTTAATTGTAAATCAGACAAGACTATTTTAAAACACAGGCTGTACATGGCTGCACATATTGGCAGTTTTCAGTGTGATAAGTTTCCTAGGGACTACAAGCCCTGTTGCTTGGGAAGCATATAAGCTCCTGCAGCAAGGAGAGAGGCAAGGGGATATCAAGCCAGTTCTTAGTCTTTATACATGTACCCATCCCTCTAGATTTGCAGCTTTACACCTGTTGGCAGTAAATACACTTGTCTACTCCTTGGCTTTGTCAACAAGAATGTAAATTGTTTTGTCTTGTAAACTCCTGCTCTCAATGGTAGGATTCTAGCTCACAGCCTTCACTTGCCCACGAACCAGTCGATGGAGCTCAAGCATCATTAGCAGGGAGCTGCTTCCAGAGACAGACCTCAGAACAGGTTCCCATGGAGCAGACTCCACTTTCGAGCACAGTTTGATGAGCGATAGCTTGCTGGTTCTACATCATCAAAGAGAGTATCTTGGCTGTGTTCAAACTTGGGTGATCATTGCCAGCAGAGCCAAAGAAGCATAAAAGACATAGATTGATTTTCATAAAAACATGGGATGATGTATTCACAGAGAATGACGGGGTGGCCCTGAAGGAGGACACTTAACTAGGCATATTTAATATCTGTGAAAGAGATACGATTGAGCCATCTATGAATGATTGTTGGTTGAGGAATGACAAAGATCCCTGGTCTGAAAAAAAAAAACTCATCAAGTCTGATGAGAGGCAGAAAGCCAACCTATCTCCAGCTTCATGACTGAAGAACTCATATTTTTCCCCAGTGAAAATGTTAATACCAGCCAACCAATCGGTCAACAAAAATCTGTGCCTGGGAGCTAACTCAGCATCAGCAAAGTGTCTGCCACCCAAGCATGGGGAAAGGAGTTCATCTTCAGCATCCATGTAAACCTTGGGCATAGTGATATACATTTAGAATCTCAGCACTGGGATGGCAGGAGAAAGCCCTGGTCACTGGGCCTCACTGGCCAGTTAGTCTAGACTCATTAGCATACCCCAAATCCTAGTGAGAGAGACTCTTTCAAAAAAAAAGATGGTGCATGGTGCCACAGGCTTTTAATTCCACCACTTTAGGAGGCAGAGGCAGGTAGATCTTTGAGTTAGAGACCCATGTCTAACAGAGCAAGTTCTAAGTGAGTCAGGGCTACACAGGAAAAATACCTGTCTCAGATAAAATAAAAAGAGGTAGACAACTCCTCAGGAATAATAATTGACATTGTACCTCCACAGTCACACATAGGCATATGCTTATACACACACATGTAAATATGTGCACACACACAGGCATGTGATTATATGTGCACCTAATATATGAATACATACATGCATTTTTCACCCATACATATACATATGTACACATACACTTGAGTGTGTAAGTGAACTCTAGCAGGAAATTTCTTTGTTTCATAGACCTGGGAAGACTGTTGCTCTCAGAAATGCAGCTCCCATCACCCCTCTTTGTCTGAGGCAATTGAAAGGCAGCTGCTTGTTTAACTTCTTCCCGGAACTTATAAGCATGTTGTCTAGGTCTTCATAAGCTTATTAAAGCAGCTTCTTACAAATAAATAAACAAAAAATAAGGAAGTGACCATCTTCTCCCAAAGACAAATGACCTAATTGTGTTAGCAGCTCATGCCATAATGTTAGCCTTGCTCTCTGGGATCCCAGCGAGCATTACCATTCATGAAGTTTATTGGTTATTTGACATCTGTAGATGCTAGGCCTTGCTCACCCAATCTATGATTCATGAGGCCAAAGGTTCTTCAGAATTTCCCCACAATGGTCTCCATTTTGCCTCACAGTGTGTGGCTCTCAGAAGAGCTACTTTGGTTTCTCTGTATTGGTGTGTTTACTTTCCACTCACCATAATCTTTCTCCACCAATTATGACCCTGAACACTTCTGATAGAATATAAGGCATACCCAGCTGCCAATGAGGAAAGGCCTGGGTTGAGACACTGCAGTTTGCTTTGGTGGGACTGCCCTTTGTTGATGAATGAGTGCAGTTTGCACAGCTTGCTAATCAACATGGAATGAAGGAGCACAGGACCTATTTGCCTGATTGTCAAAATGTCACAACAATTCAGAGTCATGGGTCGTTCTTTCACTTCATTCTTCAATTCAACAGGTAATTTTTTGTAGCAAGGCACTTACTTTGCCTGGGCTGGTCAGTGAGTTTGATAATAAGCATAGAATCTAGGAACTTTGCTCTCGGTTTGATGGATAATCCTTATTGTTAAGAAAACAGTTTTGAGTGTGTTGTGTCTCTGTGCATCGTGTGATGTGTGTTATCTGTGGTATGGTGTGTGTGTAATATATGTGAATGATTGACATGCACTAGACACAGATGTGTGGGAGTGTGGAACCTGTGTGGAACCATGTAGAACATGGTCAGAGCAGGATGTCAGGCATGTTCATCATTAAGGTTTACCTTGCTACCCTGATGCAGCTTCTGCTGTCTAAGTAAACATCCAGCTAGCTCTGGGGATCTGACAAACTCAACCCCAACCCCAGGCACACTCAGCCATGTCTGGTTTACACTGGTGCCCAGGATTCAGACTCAGGATAAATACTGTTACATGTTCAGCCATCTCTCCTGCCCTGTCATGGTTAGTGTTGATTGTCACTAAGATGGCCTTTTGGTGGGTCTGTGAGGGCATTACCAGGAATTATTAGCTGAATTGGGCATATACTTCCCTAGAGTGGGCAGCACCTTTTGGCAGCCCAGATATAAGGAGTTTGAAAGAAAAGCAATTCTACTTGTACACTTGCTTTTACTCTGTGCTGGTGAGTGTCTCTTTCCTCTTCCTCTTCCTCTTCCTCTTCCTCTTCCTCTTCCTCTTCCTCTTCCTCTTCCTCTTCCTCCTCTTCCTCTTTTTCCTCCTTCTACTGCTGCTGCTGCCACTGGTGGCAATGATGGTGATGATGATGGTGGTGGTGGTGGTGGTGATACATTCTTCATTGACATCAGAATCATTTCTGATTCTTTCATCCTGGCCTGGAGACCAAAGATCTCCAGAAATCTAAGTATTTGGCCAGCTTAGATCTGCTTAGGCATCCAGAATGGTGGATTGAGCAGCTACTAAGCTGTCAGCATTTCCAGTGTGAGGACAGCTATTGTTGGAGTACCCAGATATATCATATAAGCCTATCTAATATTCTTTTGATGTGTGTGTGTGTATATATGATATCAAACACACACACACATATATATATATATATATATATATATATATATATATATATTCATTTTATTAGTCTATTCCTTGAAAGAACCCTGGATGATACTTGCAGGGAGTTTTCTCATTTGTGGGAAAGAAAGAGAGAATGTCACAGATAACACACACTACATGTTTCAGGAAAACTATGTGGCAAGTATTCACTACAGTCTGAATTTGAGACACCTACTGCCTCAAGAGGGTTCTACTTGCCTCTGGGAAAACATCACCAAGTTTTCACTCCCCTCCTGCAAATCACAAGTCTGTTCCAGTCACATTGTGAACTCAGGCTCCCACATCCTGTATCATTATCTCTTGAACCTCGCCATACCCTGCTCACTGAGGTACCTCCCCCTTTCTTGCTCTCCCCCTTTCTACCAGCACATCTTCCTTTGATGGTTGCTTCCTCCTTCTTCTTTCCCAGCCCCATACAGTCCGTTTTCTCATGATATACATGCACATGAACACACACACACACACACACACACACACACACACACACACACTCATTCACTTTGGTACCCACATACCATGCCTTGACCTAGTTAAGATACTTCAAACAGCCAATTTTCATATGTTCAAGATTAATCATTTCATATCAAAGTCCCCTCAACTGCCATTCAAAGGAAGGTGGTGAGCCTGAACATCGACACTACACTTGCTACAGTCAGGTGAGTGAAGGTACCATGCCTTCCTCTTCCTGGAGGACACATGTGTCCTGATGTTCCCTCTACTGTATCCTCCAAGGAACCAGGATGTTCCTGACTAGTCAGGAATCAGCAGGAAGCAAATGCATCAGTGTGAGTTTGGAGAGTAAAATTAGCCCTGAAACTGTGGGTGGACAGCTGGCAGGAGAGGAAGCTGGTCTGAATAAGACTTGTTTCGTTAGCCAGAGGCTAGATGGTTCAGAAATGCACTGGGAACTTCAGAATTACTGACTCCATGATTCCGCTCAGACTCCATGGGAGCTTCACCTTCAAGCAAACAAACTTTCTTTAAAAATATATAAAGCAGGAAGTCAGTGAGATCCCCTTGACTTTGCCTTTCGGCTCTTCTCACACAAACTCAGGTAAGTCAAGCACCTCTTTGTCTGATACTATTCAAGGAAATACATGTTTTCAGACTTAATCCCCAAGTATGTAAACAAAATCTAGTCTCCAGCTCAAATCTCACCAGGGGTCCTCACCAGAAGCACAGCATTGCGGGTAGCATGTTATAATTATGCATTATAATCATCACCGCCACCATCCGTTTAGGCTACTCCAGCAAAACACCACACCCAGGGGAAGCTTGTTAAAGGGAGAGTTATTCATACACCTGTAGAATGGAAAAAAGCAAGTTTGAGGTGTCAGTCCAGTTTTCCACAGTTGCTTCTGACTTTACTTGAGTTGATGACAAGATTAAAGGATCTATTGAGTTCCCCTGTGAAGGGCATTGGTCCTGCCCATGGGGGTTCCACCCTGTCTCAGTCCCCTCCCACAGACCTCATCTCCCAATAGTGTTACCTAGATGGTTCGACTTTCAACGATTAAATTTAGTAGAAGATATAAGTATCTCATAGGTAGTGATTAGCATATTAATTATATCTTAAGAAAGATTTTAATTACACTCTGAATTTGATGAAGGAATGAAAGAATGAATATAGAAACCCATAGAGGGACCAATTAGTGGGTGATAATAAGTGAGTAGATGGGTGGATAAATAGGAGGTTGGGTAGAAGGATACATGGATGGATGGGTGGGTAGACACATGGATACATAAGTAGATAGAGGGAGAGAGGAATGAATAGCAGTCAGAGATGCACTGTATACCTTCACATGCCAGAAATAGCTCTTAATGTACCCAATATTCCTCATAATTTGACACAGCTTTAACTGAAGTAAAGATAGACATACCTTTACTCAAACATTTCAAAGAAATTTTAGTGTTCTCAGGTATCTTAACATACAAACAGGTACTTCATTACTTTCAGGAAAAATAAACTTACCAAAGAGCACAACAGATCACTTTAATAATGCTGATAAATATTTTCATTTTTAAGCTTGTTTGTTAGTTCATGGCTTTTGGTTTAGTAAGATGCCCACTCTCCAACATGTCTTTTCTTCTGATCATCTCAAAATTCACACCATTCTAAAGATCAAAGAAAGATTATCATAAAGCCGCCAACCTCACAGTTATAGTATATGATGTCCATGGAACCAAAAGGCTGAGGTAGCAGGGAAGGAGGAGGCTCAAATGGCTGAGTAAGAAAAATACCATGAGGCTGGCCTTGTGCATGTGGATTGGAATAACAGTGCACTTTCTAAATCCAAATGTTTCAACTGTTTAATTTCTTCCTCGGTACTCTGTGTATTACAGGAAGAATCATGCGCCCTCTAACATCCTGATGAACAGTAGCTTAATTAAAAAGGGGAGAATTTGTGAAAACACAGGCAATGTGTCTCACAGCTAATTGAAATCGCCACAAAGGCCCCCAGAAGACAAGTTCAATATTGTGGAAATACCAGCAGGGCTGGCATTTCGGTGTTCTCAGATACCTTCCTTGTCTGTCTGATTAAAATTTCACTTGGCCTTTCTGTCCATAATAAAAGAAACCTATTTGTGCCCAGAGCTGCTCAGCAGACAGCAGACGCATGTTAAATTTCAGGGCATTTATTGAGTCTGTCGATGTCTCGGCAGCACTGTGCAGAATGCAGCCTCAGCCTTTCTGTGGAAAGACTGTCAACGGAGTTAATGATGGCAAAGGCAGCAATCATTTCCAGGCTGGGACAAAGATGCTGGAAGTGATAGATATGCACCCACCTTGTTTTCTTACAAAACCAAGATACACAAACTGTATCTATGTGTTCTAACTGATGGTGTTTGAGGATGCAAAGAAGATGGGTTATCCCCATTGCCATTGTAACTCATGATAATAGGAGTGATCCTGCCCAGGAGTTTAGGTATTGATGGACATTTAAAAATAACCAATATTCATTGAACTAAGATATTTCCCAGGTTTAGAAGTCAGCTTGCTGTCTGAGTAACTGTCCGAGTTAGATTTAATTGTCAACTTGACACAGCCTATAGTCGTCTGAGGACTCAGGTGAGGAATAGCCTTGATCAAAAGGGCTTGTAGGCAGGTCTGTGAGGGATTTTATTGATTGTGAATTGATGTAGGAGGGCCAAACACATTGAGGAGGCCCTGCTTTTAAACAGGTCATCCTGAGCCCTATAAGAAAGCTAGCTGAGTATAAGCTGGCTCACATCCCCCCAAACAAGCAAGTAGCTTCTGTTCTTTCATTGTAATGTTGAGTGTCATGATTTCACATTATCCCATATGAAGTAGCAAGCAGACCCACCTCCAGGTTCCTGCTTGAATTCTTGTCCTGACTCCCTGCAATAGTAAACAATGATCCATAAGTTTCAGTAAGTCCTTCCTCCACTAAGATGCTTTTTAATTCTACAGTTTGTCACAGCCACAGAATAAAGCTAGAACACTGATTATTCTTTTTGACCATCATGGAGGCAAGAGGGGTCTAGAAAGCTCATTGGTCGACAATACCAGTGTCCATGAATGGTCTTCTGTCATTCCTGGCCACACAAAAGGCAGCTGCCACTTAGAGAGCCTAGATGGTTGGTTAGTTCTATGAGATGCTGTTTCGCAATAGGAAGCTCAAGAGTCTCAAAGGGTTTTCCTGTCCCTGAAAGTTCAGCTTAGATATCACAGGTACAAAAGAAAAGCTGCCTTTGTCTTGAACATCTTTATGGAGGAACTCTGCTGTCCATTTGTATGAATGAGGAACACTCTGATATATTGAAACACTGACACTGGCCTCAGAGAACATGGTGGAAGAGGGCAGACACAATGCAGAACTGGTGGATAGGGAAGTGTGCTGAAAAACAATGTCTTCTAGACATGGCCTGGCAATTGTGCTCCTAAATTCACTGCCGTTGGGGTTACCTGCATCAGATGGAGCCTGGCTGAGTTAGGGTTACTATTGCTGTGATGAAAAACCATGACCAAAACAACTCAGAGAAAGGGTTTATCTCACTTTAAAGGAAGTCAGGCCAAAACCCAAACAAGGCAAGAATCTGGAAGCAAGAGCTAATTTAGAGGCCATAGAGGAGTGCTGCTCACTGCCGTGCTCACCCTGCTTTCTTATAGAATCTAGGACTACCAGCTCAGGGACAGCACCACCCACAAGGAGTCCTCTCTCATCAATGACTAATTAAGAAAATTCCCTACAGCGTGGCAGAATTTTTTTAATTGACGTTCCCTCCTTTCAGTTGACTCTAGTTTATGTCAAGTTGACATAAAACTGGCCGAAGCAGAATCCCTCGTTATTTTCTCATGGAGAGTGGCAGAGTTTTTGACATCCACCCTTCTTCTAAGGAACATTGGCAGTTAGTAGTTCCTTGGGAGGATGGAATCATTTTCTTCACTGACAAAGCCACTAAAAGTTTCCCATTCTCTAATAAACAAACCTCCCCACAAACAGAGGCATAGGCACACACACACACACACACACACACACACACACACACACACACAACCCTGGCTAAACACACTAAGTCACACAGAGAAAAATGACAACTCTGAGTCAAAGAGAAAAGGGGGAGGACAGAGGCTAATAAAGATGATATAAATAATGAAGAAAAAGCCTGAGATTACACATCACATATCACTGAGTGCTACCTAGCCTGAGTTGACAGCAATTTGAACCTAGGAAAACAAACTCTCTGAAGAAAAGTGAGGAAATCTGGTCTCAAGCCTTTGCTGACCAATGCTAACCAGTATGTGTCACTGGCCACTCAACCTTTTCATTATCCTGAGTTTACTCTTACAATGCAGACTCATCTCTGCCAAGTGAAGACAGTCACCAATCCTCCTATTTAGCCACTGTCCAAGTCTCCTATTGTGACTATTTACTTCACAGGAAATTCATGATGAAGACCTCTGCTCCCAGTCTAATGACAGTGTCCTATAGTGGCAAATACCCACAGCATGCATCTGTGGATCTGGAGGTAAAGTGCTGTTGGTTTAGTGCTTGCTGTGCAAACATGGCTGCTTGGTTCTAATTCTCCTAGAATCCACATAAAAAAATGTTAGGCATCTAGGTAAAGACTGTGGAAAACTAGGCAAAAGGATTCCTGGGACCAGATGCCCAGTCAGCCTAGCCTAATCAGTGAGCTCTAGAACTAACAATGGAAGACAGTTGGTCTTGGTTACTTTTTCTGTTGCTGTAACAAAATACCCAGTTTGTTTGGGGACGCCATTTGGTCCTTGGCGGAGGTGGCTTTCATTCACTTCCAGCCAGCAACACTTCAAGTCTTCCTTCTGGGCGAGCTAGCTGTAGGATGGACAGATAATGGTGACTTAAAACAGGAATCTTATGCCTGGAAAAATAGGGTCATCTTTTAAGACTTGGCTGCAGTATCCTCTCCCTGGTAGCTTATCCAAATGCAGATTAATCAGTACCAAATGAAGAGGCTCAAAATCCATCTGTACAGCCATGGTCTGTCATTCTAGTATTGCTTTCCACTTGAAAGTAGAGAATCATGATGGAGAAAGGGGTTAATTTGGCTTACATTTCTAGATTATAATCCATCATAATAGGGAAGTCACAGCAACAAGAGCTTGAGGCACCTGGTCACATTGCATCAAAGAAACAAAGAGCACTGAATGTCTGCTCAGATCAATTTCTCCTTTTGATACAGAATAGGATCTTAGCCCAGGGAGTGGTGCCATCAATGGTAGGTGGGTCTTCTTACCTCAATTAATATAATCAAGATAAGGCCCCACAGAAATACCCAAGGGTAGGGAACATCTCTCTGGTGATTTTAGATCCCATCAAGCTGAAAATGGAAAGTAAACAATCACATCTTGTCTCCCCAAACAAAGAGGACAGTGCCTGACAAATGGCATCTGAGGTATTCCTCAAACAATACTAATGCATATATACACATAAAAATATTTAATTTCTAAACATTATGTGGTAAAAAAATATTTTACTACACTAATTGTTTAAATGTTATTTTTGCGTATAGGTATTTTGCCTCTTTGTATAGCTATGCACCATGGTGCTCATGGAAACCAGAAGCTGGTGTTGGATCCCATGAGACTAGAGTTAAATATGGTTGTGAGCTACTATAGGTGCTTGGAATAAAATCCAGGTCCTTTGGAAGAATATCCAGCTCTATTAACTGTTAAGCCATCTTTCCAGCTCCTTCCTTTAAAATTTCAAACAAGAAAACAGACACAGAATTTTACAAGAGCAAAGAGGCTATCACAGTCTACACAGAATAAATTAGAGAACCAAGAAAGAAATAGTCCACATGGAACAACAAAGAGTGACCAAACTGGAACAAGGTACCAGAGAGAGACTGCAAAGCAGAGTCTTAAAAGATGACTCTGTTTTTCCAGGCATCAGATTCCTGTTTTAAGTCACCGTTACCTGTTCATTCTAAAGCTAACTCACCCAGAAGGGAGATTTGAAATGATGCTGTCTGGAAGTGAACTCGGACCATCTTTGCTAAGGAGCAAATGGCATCCCCAAATAAACCAGGAGCTTGTGAGAAATGTGTCAAAACATGGCTAGAATTTTCTGGGGTTTCTGATTTCCTCCATCACAGCCTTGTTTCAGCTTTAGAGTTGAAAGCCTGCTTTCTTTCTGTAGCTCACTTCAATGGTAGAACCCCTAATTTCCAAACTATGCTGTTGCTGGTAAAAGAAATTCTAAGGAGTCTCAATGGGAAGTTGATAACTTATGTGTTTCCAGAAATAATGAGAAGAAGAAAGCCCTAGCCTACTCAGGAATGTGTGAAACTAATTCAGTCATTATATATCACCAGTAAAGGAAAAGGAAGCCGGAGTCTTCTCCCATTTGTATAGAGGGTTTGTACAGAGGGTAGTATAGAGGTGGCAGAGACTGTCTCTGTGTATAATTTCTTCATTTTATTTATTTTAAATGAACTTATAAGGTGGCAGGTTTCCTGGTGTCATTTTCAGACATACTTAGCCTTGTTCTCTCCAAGAACCCCCACATTGTCCCTCCCCCTTTTCCTCCCACCTCTTCCTACTGTATACTTTTGTTCTTGAGATGTCTCTTCCTAAGTCCATACTCCTCTGCTCTATCAACTATCCCAGTCTCTCATTCAAAGTCTCTTGCCCTTCTCTTTTATTCCTTTCCCATGAGGTCTTTTTTAATTTGTTGGCTTTTACTCACAAATATTCCCACCTTTATGCACATATTTAACCATTAGAAGCCAAGTGTATATCCAAGAGACAATGCAAACTATTTGCTTTTCTAAGCCTTGGTTTTCACAGCCTGCAGAATGGAGCCTTGGTTTTCACAGCCTGCAGAATGGTTGAAAACCTTGTCCACCTATCCTTCAAACAAAGGAGTCAATACTTAGAGTATAAACAAAACTCCAAAACTTAACCAAAGTATCTGTCAGTCAATAAATGGGCCAATGAAGTATGCAGGTAGTTCTTAAAAGATTAAATTCACACGTCTAATAAATACTTTTTAAAGTGTACAGCATTCTGTCCCTCTAAAGAAATGCAAGTTAAAATTCCTTTGAATTAAAACTCACCAGAATCAGAATGGCAACATGACAAAAGACACCAGATTTCTTTTTCCTTCATTATGGTTTGTTTTTCTATCCCCGTTGGGAATTAGGAGTGATTACCTTCTGGCAAAATGGTAAAAGTAGATGAGCTTTTCTGTATCCCACCAGACCTAAATCCCAATAGTCTCCCATCCTTTGCACCATCGATGTAGAGGAAGGAGGAGCCTGGAAATTGCATCACACTGTAGGACAAGTTGTCCATGTATCACATTCTCTTGCACGAACACATCTCATGTGTGAACACAGATAATAGCAGAACTTTTGACACTTCACACCACAGATAATCAGCTACATAGCTTACCATCTCGAAGCCCCTAAGATCTAAAAGTCTTCCTGGCATTGAAGCTTGGCCAATTCTGATTAAAACAAACACAACTTTATTTCCTATTCTGATTTTGAAAGAGGTGGTATTAATGAGCCTATTGCATCCACACAGCCAGACTATCTCTGAGCTTTGAAATTTAGAAAAGTACAAGATGAGAATCCTGGAACTATCTTGGTTGGACTTGTTCCATAGTGAAAATATCTTCTTATGATTATCTGTGTTTTGAGTTAATTTTAAAAGGGAATTTTGGTTTTCAGATACACACACCCAGCAAGGACCCTGAAAGTGTGACTCCGAGAGTCAAGGTGACCAGCATCCTGTACAGTTGCCTCTCCCTAGAACTCTCACATTGGGGAAGAATGTTCCTGCTTTACACAAGAATGTCAAGAACTAATAAGGAGAGACAACATACAATTTATCACCCGTCTTAAAATTCTCCTTTTTCAGCAAGTATTCTTATGAAAAATATCAGATAGACAGATAGATAATAGATAGATTATGAATAGATATAGATAGATAGATAGATAGATAGATAGATAGATAGATAGATAGATAGATAGATAGATGAAAGATAGAGCTCTGGGTTCCACCCTCAGCACTGCATTAAGTTGAACATAGCATTGCAAACCTGTAATCCCAGAACTCCTGAGGTAAATGCAGAAGTTCTGGAGTTCAAAGATTTGCTCTGGGACATAGGGGTTTCAAGCCTCATCTAGGTTATCTGAGATCATGTCTCACAAATAAACAAATTGCCTACTGTTCTCTATTCATAAATTCACTCACTCCTCAAAGGTCCTGAGAGCTCTACTCTGTGCAGGCAATGCTGTGGCCATTCTCTTCCCCTTCCCTCTATAGTATACCTCTCATAAGAACACAAACATTCTATCAAAGGTCTTGCTAGGCTTTCCCTCTCTAGATCACTAAATTCTTCCAGTGGTTTTAAAGGTCATTCATATTGCAAAACTCTGGCCGTTTTCTACCCTCTTCCTGTATTGCCCTCCCCTTTCTCCAAGGAGAAGCCAGACATACTTACCTGTGTTCGCATTCAGTTCATCAATTTCACCTCCCCATCCTGTGCTTACCTCTTTTCGGAATCACCTCTTCTGGCCCTCTCCCACATACTTGCTACACACTCATTATGGCAGAATCAGGTCTACAGGTGTTTCTTGAACCTTCAAGCCCTCTTCACTTTATAGTCTCCCTTCTGTTTCCTTGCCTTATACTGTCCATCAGCAACAAATAATTACTGAGTATGAACTAAAGTCAAGATATTGGTGTTAAAATATCCCTGAGTATAGGTTATGTCCCTTCTAGAGAGAGAAAGAGAGGTAACATGCATGTAAATAAACATGACACAGACAGTTATGAGTTCAGTGAAGAGAAAATAAGGAGGCTGGTGGGAAATGCCAGACATGGTACACGATGGGAACAAAGGATGTGTCTGTTAAAATAAGTTTCAAGGGAAACAGAGAGGACATGGCTAAGTCAATAAAGCTTTTGCCATATTAAACAGCTGGACATAGTGATCCCAGCCCTGGTGAGGTTGAGATGACAGGTAAATTCCTTAGATTGCTGGATATCAGGCCAGCCTAATCAGTAATTCTCAAGATAACAAGAGACATTTTCTCCAAAGAAAAAGACCATGACACATGAATGTGATATTCAAGGTTGAATTCTGGCCTTCTCATACATATGCACACATAGAGAAAAACATTCACAGACACACTACACACAAGCTGTCAGCCCTGGTAAAGAATATGAGCAGAACTGAGTCATATACAGACATGACTCTCTTCTGGACCCCAGGATCACTGAGATACTTGCTTGCTCATAATTTGAGTATCAGCAACTGGTAGGAAATAGGACTCTGTAATGACTGTATAAATGAACACAGCAGCAGTCTGCTCATTCAGAGGGGAATTGAGGCCACTCAGGATAGATCAAGACTATTCCACAAGGGATGAAGTCACTGAGTTCCCAGCAATGGGAAAGGACTTGTGGAGAAATTTCTTTTTCCTTTTTCTTTTTTTGGTTGGCAAAGTAATGACTTCTGTGTATACCCACTGCAGCCAGGAGGCTGGAAGAAGCTCAGAGGTGAAGGACCAAAGAGCCTTCTCTTTACTGCCATTACAGTTGCTGAGACCACCACAACCTTTGAGACCCCAGGACATTTATACCAAGCCAGAGGAGCACAATTAGGCAGCATCTCAAGTTGATACCCAATGGACCTTACATTTCATTTCCATCAGCTGCTGCTGGGATTTGGCCCCATTTTCATTGCAAATGTGAGCAATGCCGACCCCTTAGTCACTATTAAGGAGCAATCTGGGGAAATCATCCACTTCCAATAATCCATTCCTCAATTCAGAACCCTCTGAAACCACATAATGAATAGCACCGTCACCAACTCTCCAGTAATGACATATGACATATGTCTGCAATTGCTCTTTTCATGATAAATCCCCAGACACCATTCCCCCAGAATCTTCTGCTTATTTATTCACTGGGGCATCTCAAACACAAATACAGTAGAGTCATTTCTGGAAATGATTTAATGAATGGAATTGAATCCCTAGCTTTGAAAACTGGGGGAGAAAGTTTTATCCTCACATAATAAATGGCATTGAACTTTTGTCTACAAATGGTTGATTAATATGCAATTATATTCTTAAGTGTAGGCTGTCAATTAATTTCAAAGCGTCTTATTTAATTAGTGATACCATTCAGTAAATTCCCACTAGCAACCTTCTCCCAGTTTTATGACAGTAATTTTATGTTGCCTCCTTGGAGGGAACGTTGGGTTCTGTTTTGAAAGTGAAACTTCAATAGTCTTTGTTCTGTTTACTGCACAAAGGATATAGCCTTGGAATAAGCAGCTGTGGGCTTGTTGTGTCCTCTCTTTTGCTGACCATTCTTCTCAGAGATGTAGACTAGGTAGTAACCAAATAACAATTCCTCTCAAATACCAGAGACAACAAAAATAATAAGGCTAGTAATCATGAATTAATTATTATCCTTGGATTAAAGTTATTATCTTTGTATTAAAGAAATATTCTTTAATAATTTGTATTAAAGAAAATACTCATTAGGGCCAGCAAGTGACTCAGCAGGTAAAGACATTTGCTGTTAAGCCCGAATGCCTGAGTTAGAACTTCATACCCTGCGTGGTAGAAAACTAACTCCTGTGAATATATATCAATAATATCAATATATTCACTCCTGTGAATGTATATCAAAGAAATACATCAAAGTCACCCAAGCATAGATAGGTTAATTAGAAAAAAAAGTCCATGCATTAGGCTATTTTAGAGTTATGTGATGCTTATATCATTGGAGGGTACTTGTAGGTGTCATTAGCTGCTAAATGTTAAATGTGTTTCAGGGTATTTTTAGCGTATGGTTGAATAACAGAACTAGAATATGTTAACAGTAAAATCTAGAGGTCATTTGTCCCCTTAGCCACACACTTGGACAAGCAACATAGACAAAGGAGAGTAACTTTCTGAGCTCAGATAAATCATTAAAATTTGATGAAGCTGAGGTAAGGTTGAAGTTAAGATTAATTTGTATGGATGGCTCTCTCACTCTCCGCTTTTGCATATGCTAATGAGATAATGACGAGAAGACTATGTGCAAATAAGATGCACCTAATGAGAATGGAGTGCTGGACCCTTCCACTACTATAGTTGATTTGATTTCAGATAAATTTGTTTGGAAGACAAAATATGGGGGAGACCTGGGGAAGGCTTTGGTGGCACATCAAGAAGGAATAGATTGTGTGTCCTACAGGAAGTCTTTAGACCCTATAGCTCAATAAAGTCTTCATGTTTGCCTAAGATACTCCTGCACAAGTTCAACCAGAGTGCTTGTCAAGGTTTGAATGTGAACTATTCCCTATAAGTTCTGTGGTACATACCTTCCACATTGTGGTACATATGTGAAAGGTCATGGGAACTCTAGAAGGAGGAGCCTTGCTGGAGAAAGTGAGGCACTGGAGTTGGTCTTGAGGTTTTATAGCCCACTCCTACTTCCTGAAGTTCATTCTCTGATTGCTAACTGAAGATGAGATGTGATAGAATGCCCCCATTCCTGCCTCTACTCAGGATAGATTGTATTTCTTCTATGAGAAAGGTAACCAATGCAGTGCTAAACTGTCATCTACCCAGGCTGTATAATGACCTCTAAGAAGAGTTTATGAGTGACCTAGATGTTATGGAGTCACAATAATGGCAGGCTTATTGGGAACTCTATGACACTCCTCATCTTAACACAGGGCATCATCGTACCATGGAAGACCAGATGTTCTCAGTGTTAGCACTGTGGGATATGGGGACTGGTTGTGTCTTTGTTGTGGGTGTTCCTCTATACACTGTGTGGTGATCAGCAGTCTCCCTGCCTCTATCCCAATACCTCATCTCCTACATAGCTAGGACCATATTTCCAGGCATTGCCATACCTCTCCTGCAAGCTAAGAAGGCCGGAACAGACTGTGTGACTTGTTTGGCTAATTTTTCTAATATCTTACCAGGGTTTCTGTGGTATTTTTTTTATTGATCTATTATAGCTTTGTGTGAGTTCTTAAAATTCAAATATAAACAGGAGGCTACCTTGTCAACCTTGAATCCAGGAACTTAGAAGAGTAAGGAGTGGCTACAGTTTCAGCCTGCTTGCTGTATATTAGAATGAACATGCAGACTTTCTTTCATTCCCCCTATCTATATGCACTTAAAGAGAAATCATTTATACTGTTTTAAATTATGCAAATTTTGGCATTCATCTTACATACAGTTCTTGGCATTATTCTACACTAGTATCCATGCATTAATTTGTTGTTCATTTAAAAAGGTACATTCATTTATTTATTGGGTATGCATATGTTTATTTATGCTTTGGTTATATGTGCATATATACAGGAACTACATTGTATGTACGGAGGTCAGGGGACAACTTTTTTATTTCTGTTTTCCTTCTGGAGAGAGATTATAATACAATTACATTTCCCCTTTCCCTTTCATTCCTCTAAGCACTGCCATCTACATCTCCTTGTTCTTTTACAAATTATTCCATGCATATACATACATATATTCACAAGTACTGCATATTTGTTCTGTATAAGGTGTATTTTCAGGGCTGACAATTTGGTACTGGATAACCAATAGGAAGACATCTTGAACAGTTGGTTCATATTTCACTGTGTGGGCCCCAGGGATCAAACTCAGGCCTGCAGGCTTAGGGACAATCACCTTTTATAAGATGAGCCACCTCACTCATACAAGTTGAGTTTTTAATGGTTAAATAATATTTCACAATATGGATGGATTAAAAAGCTACCTAGGCATCTTTTTTGCTTTAGTTCACATATATGTTTGTGTGAGTGTGTGTCTGATCTACACACACACACACACACACACACACACACACAAAACCTGTCTCCATGTATATGCTGATTTTACTTCATCACATAATATTGCTCTCTTACACATGTGCTAAAGAAGAGAATGTCTAGCCATGGGCCTTGCTGGTTTCTTTATTTACCACTGTTTTCCTCCATATATTTCACCATTGCACCATCTTCCTGCTGTTGGGCTCTTAGTACATCTAGGACTCCACTAGTTTCTTAGTATTTTTACTTCCTTGTATTCATTAGAAAATTACCTGCAGGACCAAACTAGGAGCAGGGGGTGGTGACAGGATGTCACTTGAGGGTCGCTTACCTTCCTGTTTACTTCAAATAATTTAAGACAGCTTATAGATTCTTTCCTGTCTTTTCACTTGGCTCCTCAGTTCTGCATGATAGAGACTTTTGCTCACTTCTCATGGGTCTACTCTATCCTAGGATAGAACTAGGAAGCAGGGAGGTGGAGGGCCAATCATCCAAAGTCAGACAGACCATGCCACTCAGTGGTAACAGAGCCATTAGTGACAACTGTTTCTAAACAGAAGGAAGAGTACACCACAATTTTGCCTTGGAGAGGAGCAGAACATGCCAGTAGGGACAGTGATCAAGCTGACAGTCTGAAGTTTCATGGAGGTCATTTGACCTGGAGAAGTTTGGTCAGAATACTAAGACCATGATCATTGGATCAACAAAGTGAGGAACGTTCCCATATAGGTGAGTGAGTCTGTAGATGGCATACATCGGTGGGAGAGAGGATGGTCCTTAAAGATTAGAAGAGACTTTATGGGGTTGAAGACAGAGAGGAGGCTAAATCCAATGAAGGATGGATGCCCTGAGCTTTGCTAGCCGAGAGGGATTTAGACAGCATTTTGAAAGCACAGGAGAGCAGAGGAATGCCTTGGCCACATCCAGACTTTGAAAAGATCACCCTATTGAAGTGTGATAAATAATATCGGTAAGACCTCAGCTGCACCCTCCCCATAATACATTTCCAGCAACTGAGCAAAGTCCCTGGCCATGCCAATAAGCATTTCTATCCCTGACATAATTCCAAGTCTGATAAGGTGCAGAACATGCCTTTTCCATTTCTTCTTTAATAGAAGCTTTTTATTCAGCAGTGGCAGCTACCTGTTGGCCTACTTTGTGGAAAAGACTTCTTAGCTCATGGTAAATCATACTGGGAGAAGTTTAACAGCAAAACAGCTTTAGGTAGGTTGGGGGACTAGCAATGGGCTTTCGAGGCGGCTTGGCTAGTACAGGCAAACAAGCACAAGGAATTGAGTTCTAAGTCCAGTTCTCAGAACCCGTCTTAAGGAAAAAAGTCAAAAGCTAGCCTTGGTGTTACATGTTCACAGTCCAGTTGCTAAGACCATGACACAGGAAAATCTCTGGGCTCACTGGCCCATCAGCCTAACCCACAGCTCAGTGGCCAAACTCTTTCACAGTACTAGAGTTTGCTTCATAGTGCCTGCACTGAGTGGCTCACAACTATCAGTAACTGTAACACCAGGGGATATGACATGCTATTCTGGCTTCTCCAGACACTTGCACATACTAATTTACAGGTTCACACACATAGACACAATTAATACTTAAAATTAGGATAAAATGCAAAAAATTCGGAAAGCATTACCCAACAGTGGTAAACTGCATCCCATGCCCTGTGCTCCATTTCCTGCTTCACAACTCTGTCTGTTTACATGGAAGCCTGCAAACACCAGGAACACCAGATAGGAGCCTAGCATAACTGTCATCTGAGTGGCTTCACCCAACAACTGATGGAAACATATCGGGAGACCCAGAGCCAAACATTAGGTGGAGCTTGGGGAATCCTATGGAAGAGGAGGAGGAAAGGATTGTAGGAGCCAAAGAGATCAAGAACACTACAAGGAAAACCACAGAATCAATTAACATAGGTCCACAGGGGCCCACAGAGCCTGCAACAACAACCAGAGAACTTGCATAGGACTGACCTAGGCCCTCTGCACATATGTAACAGATGTGCAGCTTGGTCCTCATGTGAGACTCCTAACAGCAGGAGCAGGATCTGTCTTTAACTCTGCTCCCTGCCTTTTAGACTTTTTCCCCTAATAGGAGAAGATGCACCCAGTCTTACTGCAACTTGATATGCTAATGTTAAGTTGATATCCATGGGAGGACTCCCCCTTTCTGAGGAGAAAGGGAGGAGGGGGAGAATGGGGCAAAGGGGAGGTGAAAGGAAGGGACTGGGAGGAGATGAGAGAGAAGAAGCTGTGATGGAGATGTAAATTAATTAAATTAATTAATCAACTAATTAATGATGTTTTATTTTACCTCTACTCTGCATGCTACCAGAGGAGGAAGTTTAAACACCAGTATTCCCTAGCCACAAACCTTTAACAGTGACCTACCTCCGAGATACACTGCTGAAATAGTGTACAAATGTTGGGAGTAACCAACCACTTTTTGGCTAGATTTAGGTCGACTTGATGACCTGGGATTCATGCCTCACATGGCTTAACTGGCCAAGAACCTGAGGCTAGATAGGGCACGGGCCTACAGGAAAGCCTACTACAATTGTTCAGGTAAGTGAATATATAAGTGAAATGACTTCTAACAACACAAAATTGCAAAAAAAAAAAAAAAAACCGAAAAAAAACCAGTCCTATAAAATGATGTGGCTTACATTCTGAGAAAATAACAACTGACTTTCACATGTGAATGTACACAGTTGTGCTTTTGTACATGCATATACACATGCATGTACACATTCACATATAGTCATGCATGCAGAGAGAGCAACAACAACAAGGGAAGTTGATTCTTAAAAATGTAAAGAACCCTGTCCTTTTTAGAGAAATACTGTACAAACAGCTTATGTTTAGTTGCAAGTAATGAGACTTAATAAAGCTAAACATAGATATCTTGTTTTCTCTACTAAACTCTATTCCAAATGCTTTCTGCCCAGTTCTAAAGAAATAGCTTATAGCATATGACTAATCTATTGCAACGTAATCATATTTCAACCTTATCAAATATCCCCACATATTTCTTCCACCCGCTTCCAAAATGAAACATCAGAGATTTAGATTTTATTTGGAAAATTCCTTATTCATCGTACGGAAACACATTCAATTGCATTCGAGGAATTCAATTTAAAACTAATTTATCTTACATTAATGTTTAAATTCATGAGATTCCATATAAAGTCATCCTTGTACTGTAATAAATTCAGAGTCGATATGATAATTATTAAAACAGAACGGAGTGTGGGGAAAATAAATCGTGTTGTGTTAGGGTTCGTTCTCTCTCTCCTGAGCTCTGAGGATTATAGCAAAGAGAGAGAGAAGATTAAATGGAAAGAAAGAAAGCAAGCATAGAAGTTGAGAGGCAGTAAAAGAGAGCCCAGAGAGTGAGCAGGCAGGGTGTCTGCCATTGCTCTTCATGAGACTCTTCAATACATTCCAGGAAAAGCATTGGGGTTGTTTCCTTTCTTTTGAATTTGTCAGCACTCCAAAGATATCATCCTGATGGTAACAGTGCAGGTTGAGACTCTCACTTTTGAATTCCTGGGAATAACCCAGGTTTCTTATTATTTACTATGTGTATAAATAGGCATATATGTATGTACATATATGTACATATGTGTGTATGTATGTATGTATGTATGTATGTATGTATGTATTATGTACATGCACACATACATCCTGGAGTTGGAACTCATATACAAAAACAAAGTTCACACACACACAAATGCATATACATATATGCATATATACATACATACATACATATATGCATATATACATACATATATGTATATGCATTTGTGTGTGTATGTGTATATATGTATATATCCAAAATGCTTGCCATAATCTTTAAACACATAAACTGAAGCTCATTTTACATGTTTTCATTGCATTTCATGTTCAGTATGACCCCTCATATGATGGTTTGCATTTTTTTACTTGTGTCATGTTGATTCTCAAAAGGTCTCAGGGACTGGGATTCTAGCTCAGTGGTAAGGTTCTTGCCTCATAGGCATGAGATCTTAGGTTCAAGACTCACCACACCACAGTAGTAAAATTAACAGGAGTAATAACAAGAAAAGATTTAAGATGCTGGGACTCCTGTGATCTTAGAGGCTCAGATTATAGGTGTTCAGCCTATATCAATTAGCAATAATTGATCACTTACTAGATGCCAGCTCTCATGTTCTAGACTCTGCTATGTGCCCTGGCTGGTCATTGCATGATACTCATGTAGGGAATGGAGTCTACATTCCCAATGAAACAAATAAAATGAGGTGTTAGAGGACATGGCTATCTTGCAAAGAGTCACAAGGTAGGCCACTGCCCTCCCTCAGCCATGCTCCTGAGCACCCTTCCTACCTCACAAGTATAGAACATGCAGTTTTGTTTTGTTTTGTTTTGTTTTGTTTTGTTTTGTTTTGTTTTGT
>JANHMN010000002.1:86265544-86282814 GCA_030674055.1 Rhabdomys pumilio | reverse complement strand
AGGAGAGGAGAGGAGAGGAGAGGAGAGGAGAGGAGAGGAGAGGAGAGGAGAGGAGAGGAGAGGAGAGGAGAGGAGAGAGAGGAGAGGAGAGGATTTTCTCAAAGGACAGCAGAACAAACTCTGGATGTCTGAACAAATAAAGCTCAAGTCAGGATGAGCCAGTCAGCTCATCTTGGTGGTGTTTATTCATTTGGACAAAAGCAACTCTCTCCAATTTCACAACTTCCAGAAAGGCACTGGGCTGGTGAATTACACTTGGTACAATAGCACTCTTCCAGAGAGTTGGAATGAGATTTTTGGCAGCTAAAGTGTTTTTTAAAAGCCACTGCTTTCTGTGATTGCCCCCATCTCATCAATGACTCTGTCGCTGGGAATGACCAATTCAGAAACAATGTAAAACTCCCTTTCTACAGCTCTACAAATCCCATCTAAACTTCTCAGACTTCAGTGTGCTTTGGACTGTGTTCTTAAGAACTTCTGATGGGTTGCCACTCTCTACCAAGGTGTATGCCACTTCTGATTTATAGGTTTATAGATGATAGAATAGAATTTCAAGTATATAGAAACTTGTTAAACTTTGCTTGGTAAGTTGAAGGATGTAGAAAAATGATGTATTTGGGAGTGGGAATAGACCTTAATTCATCTCTTCTTTTTGTTGCCTCTTGTTTTAGGATTCTCTGAATCTATTTCCTACACAAGTGATATAAGTAGAATTCATTTGGGCAGGGAGAGGAATGTTACAACATCAGTGTTCCATATTGGATGTTTGGGAGAGCAAGCAAACCCCGAGTTAAGACTCACTCAGAACAAGCATTCTCCACAGGTGATGTTTACTGAGCGTTTACGAAAGTTCCATAAAGACACTCAGAAAATAATGAAGCTTTTGCTCATATAAGGACTGATGGAAAAAGAAGTGGGGGGAGTTCACTGGGGTGCAGCTGACTCACTTTTCAAAAGGAACCCCCACTTCTATAATCTTCAGGAAAGTAATCCCTTAGGTAAAGGGGTAAGTTAAAAGTCTGTTCTAATAAGACATTCATAATGAAATGGGAATCCAGGATAAAAAGAACAACAAGAAGGGATTACACACACACACACACACACACACACACACACACACACACAGAAAGAGAGAGAGAGAGAGAGAGAGAGAGAGAGAGAGAGAGAGAGAGAGAGGTTATAAAGTAATGTGATATCATTATTAGGACCAGCTACTAGACACTCATGGTGACTTCAACAAGGCTAAAAACATATAGGATCTAATTGACATCTAGGGCCCCATGCCAAAACAATTCAGTTAATGAGTACACAACTAATGGTGCCAACCCTCAATCCAACCCCAACATTTGTCCAGTATCTTCTGCTTCAATAAAAGATAAGACTCTCTTTGAAAGGCCTGGAAAGCAGACTTCACCTTAGACTTTTATTCCAACAAAAATCTTCATCAAAACACTATTGCCAACTTTACCTGTTTTAAGCCAAAGGCCTCTTGAATCCATTGGCTTTTGTCCATGTCTTTTTACCACTTAACCTAGATGGCATCACATTTCATTTATTCTATGGATAAAGCCCTAAACAAACTCCCTGGTGTTCTTTAATCAGTTTCTCACATTGTGATAAAAGTCTCCTTAAATGAGAAAGTGATAGGAATCAGGGAATGAGAAGAAAAGAGGCCAGAATGGACAAAATGCAAAGCTGTAAAGATGACTAGCATGTAACACATACATACATACATACATACATACATACATACATACATGAATATATATGCATATGTACATACACATATACATGTATATGTATTTCTAAGATATTTTGGAAAAACAAGCTAGAATGAATGTATTCATTAAGCTTGTGGCATATAGCAGGCAGTGGTGGCGCACGCCTTTAATCCTAGCACTTGGGAGGCAGAGGCAGGTGGATTTCTGAGTTCGAGGCCAACCTGGTCTAAAGAGTGAGTGCCAGGACAGCCAGGACTACACAGAGAAACTCTGTCTCAAAAAACCAAAAAAAAAAAAACTTGTGGCATATAAATCAACATGCAGAAACCAAAAGCATCTTTATTCTTTAGTAATATAGTGTCAGGAATAGAAATTAAGGAAATAATAGCATCCACAAAGGTAACACCAAAGAGATATTTAGTTGAAATTTTGACTGAAGAGGTGAGAGATGAAAGACTTTATACTGAAAGCTTTAAAACCAGTGAAAAATAGAAAACACAAACAAAAAAATATATCATGATCATAGATTGAAAAAATGTGAAAATTCCATTTCTATCTGCAACATTCTACATGTATGCTGTATTCTCAATACTTAAGAAGGGAGAATAGAAAGATGCTATGTTCAAGTGCACATAGAACCATCAAATCTCTGAACTCAAAATCATCGTGAGAAAAATGAACAGATTTAGTGACATCATACTTTAAGATATCAAATATATCATAAAGCAATTCTAAACAAGAACAGGGAACCAGAGCAAAGAGGAAGTCAATGATCAAGAGCAAGAGAGAAAGCATGGAAACAAACACATGTAATTTAAGTTCAAATTATTTATTTTTTCAAGGCATCAAAAACTTACAGTGAGGAAAGAACACTCTCCTATTAAAAGAAATTGTGCAAGGAAAGCCATTTATTTAATACATATAAGAACAAAACAGAGCCTTATCTTATATCATGCAGAAACATTAACTAAAACAAGTTAGCTGTTTAAATCTAAGGGTTAAAAATGTAAATTATATTTTTTTACTGTAAAGTTCAGGAACTTAAGAAAAAATAGATAAAAAGATTAGATTAGGCTCTAAGAATTTGATGGAGAAAAACTAATGGGAAGAACACTGACTATCAGAAGAGGCAAAATCTGAAGCAGAAAAGGATATAAATAAATTATATATCTAAGGGGCTAATGCAAAGACTATATAAAAAACCCAACAACAAGAAAGAAACACAGTAAAACATAGCCTGAATACACAATCCTAAAAAAAATTATATATAGGAGCTGGAGATATGACTCAGCACTAGTTGTTTTTTCAGAGAACCCAGGTTTCATTCTGGGCACCTACTCCCTTGCAACTGTCTGTATCTTTAGTTCTATGGTATACCATGTCCTCTTCTGGCCTCTGCATGGACTAGGAAAGCACGTGGTGCATAGACATACATGCAAGAAAAAACACCTATGCACATAAAATAATGACTACAAAAATTTTAAGTGAATATCTATGTTTATGTCTATGTCTATATATATCTATCAGATTCATAAATAAAACCCTATCATCCACTCATGTTTACAGAAATGTAAATTAAGTCCTCTCCATCAAAAAGATAAGATAGAAATTCTGCCACCTAGCATTTGTTAAAACAGCTCAAAGCAAACAAGTGATGGGGAGAACAGTAATCAATAAGAACCGGAGACACTGAAGCTGAGATGTATACTACAAGGTCATCAAAGAAACCAGGATGCAAGCTCCTGACAACACTAAAAGTCTATCTACCTATGATTCCACAATTTTCCCCCTGGCAATATATCCAAAGGAATTGAAATCATGTCAAAGGCATGTTTGCATACTCTGTTCAGGGAAGCATTAGTCACAGTAACCAAGATATAGAATGCTCTAAAGTTGCCATAAAAAGATGAATTCATAAATAAAATGTGGTATAAAATAAAATGCAATGATATATAGCCTTTAAAATGATACAAATTATACAACTGAAGAATTACTCTGAAGGATATTTGGCTAGGAGGAATAATCTGGACATGGAAGGATGAATTAAAGATGACCTAATATATGTGGATTTTTGACAAGTTGTCTCGTTGGGGCTGCTGAGATGACTCAACAGGTAAGAGTGCTTACCACCAAGCCTGATGACCTTAGTTTGATTCCTGGGGCCCACAGTATTTTAAAAAAGAAGAGAACTGATGCCTTCAAGTTTTCTTTTGACCTCCACACAAACATAGCCTGGTATGTGCACTCACAAATATACATATATGCATACACAACAAATAAATAACTAAATATGTAAAAGTAAAATCCCACAAAATTTAGTTGACTTCCTAAAATAAGGGAGTCAATGTGATTATCAAGACTTGATGAATGGGTTACACAAAGGTATGAGAAGTTACTAGTTTAGCTGACATCTCAACTAGGCAGGAATCAATTCTCTATCTGTGTTAAAGGGAAGTGACTATGGTTAAGCTCATGTGCTCTGTATTTAACAACAAAGAGTATACGTTACATGTCCCAATACAAAAATCATTTCAAGTGAGGTAACAAATGGGTGAGGTATCTGATATACTCCAAAATGCATAGATGTGCACGCCTAAGCAACACTTTTATCCAACAGTTTTACAGAACCATCATATCCCAGTGTAGTGTGCATATCTGAATTTCCAGTAATCAGACATTTTAGTCACAGTTCCAGGACAGCCTGAACTACGTAGTGAATTCCAGGCTATCCTGTGCTATATACCAAGACTTGTTTCAAAAGAGCAAAGATAAAGGAATAAATAATATAAATAAAGTATTTTGTGTTTGATGTATGAGTATGCATGTTTTTCTATGTATCTGTTCACATATGTGCATATGCAGGTATACATGTGTATATGTGGGTATGGATGCCAGAAGTCAAGTTTAGGAGTCTTTCTCAATCACCACATAATAATAAAACTTTGTAATGACATTAGGAAAAAATAGTACTGTCTAAAAACCACTTGTTATGGAACAGCAGTTGATTAATTAATTCAATAATTAATATCTTGGATTATAGCCTGTGGCAAGTCTATGGTAATGACTATGATGGGATCTCTGCTAAATCTTCTGAATTTTATAACTTGCTCATGGCTGGGTCATCTCTGTAAACCACATACTTTTCTAAGATGCTTCTTAATGTCTTAGAAAGCTACACTAAAGAAATATCATCACGATGTAAGTACAGCTTGGAGTGGGGACATGGTTCAATGAACAAAATGCTTGCTGTAGAAGCATGAATATGGAATTCACTTTCTACTACACATATACAAGCTGGGTGTTGTAATATATGTCTGTAATCTAGCTATGAAGAAGCAGAAAAACAGGTTATCCTTGGCCAGGCAGTCTAGCCAAATGGATGATCTCCATGTTAAGTTATAGACCCTAACTCAAAAAAAGTTAATGTAAAAATGGGGCCGAGAAAGACACTAACTTCCATATGCATAATACAAGTCACACACACACACAAACACACACACACAGAGAGAGAGAGAGAGAGAGAGAGAGAGAGAGAGAGAGAGAGAGAGAGAGAGAGAGCTCAAAATCATAACCACAAGTGTCAATATTTTCCAGGCTGGTTCAGTAAAATAGTATTGTTCAAGATAAGCAGAAAACAAAAATGTCAGAAGTGAAAATATCCTGTCAAGTGCAAAATACTGGAATCAGATAGAGTACATGTACAATGGCACAGAGCTTTAGGAAATTGGGTATTTGGAAACTTTACAACTGACAAAGAAGGGAATCACTGATTGAGTAGAACAGTATGCATTATTTAGAAGCTGTAAAAGGTAGACCAGATAGCTAAAGTTGATGTTAAGTACTGTGTTAGCCACCATTAGAAACTGATTTTAGTTCTCATAGGATTCTTTGAAATGAAATCCAGGGATTATTTGTTTGACTTTTAATTATCAGATGATCTCATTGGGGGTATTTGTCTGTTTTTATCATGTTGTTGCTGAGACAGGGTCTTATGTATCCCAGGCTGAGCTTGAACTCCTTATGTTGGAAAAACTTGCTTTAAACTCCTGATCTTCCAACTTCAAGCTCCTGAGTGCTAGGGTTATAGGCATGTGCTACCATGAAAAAACGTATTTATCTGTCTTTATCTTAAAAGGTGAGGTCTTCAACTTTAGAATGTATCAGAATAGGTGAAGAAATACCAGACACCGTGGCAAAACATAAACAGTAGCATATTGACTATAAAGGACAGATAAGTGTTCAGTAAACAGTTCAATCTCCAGCATTTAGTATAGCACCTAGGGTCTGACACATGATAGGCAAGCACTCTACCACTGAGGTACAGTCATTCTTTCAACTTCTTTGTTAGAAATTTTTTATAATAAAATGTTGTAAGAAAATTGAAAACAAAAGGAATTACTACATCTCTTTTTGTTTTCCAGTTCTATTGAAACATCACTACTGAGACAGATAGATACTTGGGAGGGATGAACTAGATAATGAAGAATATAATGGTTTCAATTTTCTTTTTACCAGAAGTCATAGCGACTTATACACACACGGCATATGTAGAACCAAATGACTGTGGACCTATCCCTCGTATTCTACAGGGCTCCCACCTAGGACTCCCAACACAGGATACTAAGCCATGTGCAAGGTCGGGGCACCAAGTGATTATGAATCTCGCTCTTCTAATAAATAGTTCATTCTCATCATTGACATTCTAATGAAATGATACATCATGAGACCTGGTAATATTCATCTAATTAACTTTCCCAACTTCCACAACAACTACATGAAATATTTACAGTCCAACCTACAATTCTTCATCTTTAACAGGAAAATATTGAAAAAAGGCACCCTTACCCTCTATTAGTAGAGATAATTGGACCAAAGTATACTGTAAGGTCTACCTAGCTTTCACATTTACACCTTACCTTTATTAAAGTTCTACCATGCACCCCAGATCTTCAATAATGGAATTGGAGCTTATATTGCAGTGGCAGTCTAGAGATGACTGTGACTTTATACTATAAGAAGGGTTGTTCATGGAAAGTCCCACAAGGAAGCTTGAAGACTCCAAGAAGAACCATATGATAGAATTTTATGCTCAAGAATTTTATTACTCTTAGAAAGAATACAACCCTGGAGTGACTCATAAGCAAAGTGAGTTTAAAAACTTTATTCCTTGTCTAGTAGAGCATCTGTTTATCCATGTGAGGAAAAGAGCCATGGGGAATGACTCTGAGGTTACTGTCCTACTGTGATAAGAATAGTATCTCCTTGTCTTTTCAATAACTTATTCTAATGGGTAAATTGAGAAAACAAAAATTACTATGTTTGGTTTGCAAATATAATTAATAAAGATTATACACAAGCTACACTGGGGATCCACTACTCCAATATTCCAAAAGTGATAAGGTATGTTTGATCTTTTGTATTATACAGTACATAAATTTTCCTTTGCCTTTTTCCTTCCCTAGAACTATGCTTCTCTGCTCCTACAAAGGGGGTTTTCTAAGCCTGAAGGAGCCACTTCCAGGCCATCTTGACCTTTCCCGGGACTAAGGAATCCAAGTTAATTCTGATACCTAGGGCCTCCCCAGAATCACAGCTTGCATCTTCAGGCAGAAAGATGACAGTAAATTAGGAGACAATGAAATCCTGGGAACATATTTTAATAATTTCTTTCCCTAGGTGTCTTAAATATTGCAAAAGCCAGAAGACCAGAAAATCTGCTATAAAATGGTATCACCTAGAAATGACAGGGAAATGCCATTATGATACTCTAACATGGTATTATATTTAACTGCCTAAACAAAAACTGAAGAGCGTCACCAGTAATCACACTAATGTAGCCAGAGAAAATCTCATGAAGCCCCATCCCCAAGACAAAGAGCTACTGTTAAAGTAGTTTTATTCTCTTCCTGTAATTGTCATTTCTGAAACTTAATGCATACATCTGCTAACCTAGGCCTAGTTCTGGAAGCTTCTAGCCACCATACAGACTACCCCTAGAATGTTTCCAGCCTTTGAACCTTACTGCTGAGTGAGCTCACCTTTTCTAGCTCTTTCTGTGGCTGTGTAGCCCCCAGAGTTTACACAGAAGCAGCCACCGCAGTTCCTGCTACTACTAAGAGTGTATACCATCAAGTTCACTCTAAGAAGATTGTCCATGTTTTATTTTTCCTTCTAAAATGGGGTCTCATGTAGCCGAGCTGGTCTGAAACTTTCTGTGTCAAAATATGGCCTTGAACTTAAGATCCTCTGCCTCTACCTCCTGAGACTTGTGATTGCATGCATGTACTGTACTGTACTGTACTGTACTGTACGGTAATGTGATTACACATGGTTCAAATAATGCTTATGGAACCTAGAACTTTGTACACTGTAGGCAAGTACTCGACCTTGGGATAGTATCCCAGTGAAACACACTAATTCTTAGTACAACAGAATTGACCAAATCCCTTTTCCTAACAAGACAACTAAAACATTTTCAGTACAGATTAGAAAGGGAGAAATGTAAACTTTTGGTTGAAAAGACACCCCTTCCCCTTAGTACATGACACAAAGAGAATCTTAAGCGCCTTTTTACTCAATCCTGGAAAGAGAGAAAACAGCATTTTTTTTTAACTTCATACCCAAGCCTCTGCAAGTCTAAAGGTACCTTTTTTCTTCTTCAGCATTTTGGTTATTCTTAATATGCATATATTTGAAATGACAAGAAAGAAATGTGTTAATGAAATTAATAAAAGAAAACTATACCTAATCCAGCACAATTACTCTAAAATTAACTGTAGAGATGTAACTACCAGCAATAGCTAGGAAAGGAGATGCCCAAAGCATCACATGTGCAGCTCTTTCATGTCCCAATGGACACTGATGACACTGGCTCCTCTTCTCAGCCCACTTTCTAATTTTGAGTTTTCCTTCACTGCACCCTAAACTCCAAGGACATCCTAAAATTCATGCACACATAAGGAAACATCATTTAGTTACCTTTGCTGTCTTTTATTTGCTAGCCACTGGGCAACACCTACTTCTGTTTTCCATGTTTATCTTATATTGGGCCAATGAAAAAACAGAAGCTATTGTATCATAAATTCAGAAGTCTGAGCATGAGCAGAGACTTTGAAGGGTTTGCATAATTTTGAGTTTTATCTCTCTGTTATCAATGGTAAAATTGCTTCATAGTCATTTAATAGCATGGTTGAAAGCATAAGAAAAATATTGAGCTTCACAGTTTTTTGCATGTTTGTTCTGTACTATAGCCATGTATAATGTGGAGCATGATGTCATGGTCACAGGAGCTCATGTTAGAACTGTTTACTTTCTGGGGATGTAGACTAGTAGGATAACATGTGTCTAGCATATATGAGGCACAGATCAAATCTTCAGCACATTTAACTACCTACCTAACTAACTAACTAAGTAACTAACTAACAAAAATGATGTTTGATATGAGGCAAAGCCCCTATCTTGTTGAATTAGATTCTACCTTTCAACACATTCTTCCTCCAAATCCTGCACATGTAAAGTCTAAGCATCATTTTTTTTAATACATTTCCAATTTTTTTCCAACAAGCACATATAGACAGCCCATGTTTCTGTTATATCACCTTAGAGGACAATCAGGCAGAAGTGGCAATGATGAGAATGTGTTTGTAAGTCTTCTTGATGAAATCGAATAACCACCAAGCTCATAGCTAAATAGCCAAAGACAATGGGCAAGCTCTGCATCTGATATTTGGCTCAGACCCAGGAACTCCCTTGAGATATTTATTCACAAAGTGACTTTTGTTTCCACTGGGGTGTGAAGACCCTGACTTAGTAACTGTCTAAAATGAAGGGTGATACTGTAGGCAAAGACAAGTAGTCCACAGTCCAACATAGAACAAGAACAAGCAAGGTAGAAGGAACCATGTTTGGTTCTTACCTACCTTGCCAACTGTTGGCTGTGCCCTCTTAAAGGTGGTCAAGTAACTTGAGGTCTCTTGGAGGGCCACTTTGTATATCTTATAGATTCTCAGATATTAGTCTCACACTCTAGATTTAATGCACAGTAGTTTGCATTTACCAATGTCCTCAGGTGACACAAACACAACAATTATGTTAGTGTAAGCAGACTGTATCTTGAGTTGCTACATAAAACTCTTGAGTTGTGGGCTGACCAATCTATGTGATTTTTTTCAGGTCCAGTGTACTTCTTAGATTTTCAATGCTGTATGATAAAACTGGAAGTAGGAATGGTGGGTCACTTTGTCATCCTCACACTTCCTTGCTCCACTGTGACTTTCTGAGATCCCCTTAGGCATTCTCTGCCCACCAATCAAAGAAGGATCACATCCAAACCAGCTTGCTCTTTCTCAAAGAGAAGCATTTCTTCCTACCCCAGACCTTAATGGATAGCAATCTGAAGAGAAACTTGAGATAGAAAGTAAGAGAATTCTCTTTTACCTTTTATCTCAACCTCTACACAAGAGGAGAGCCACCGGTTCCAACAGCAGATTGAATTACAGTTCCCAAAGCATACTAGGGAACACAATCCAATCACAGATGCCCAGTAAACTCTGGTGCTCTTAAATCTTTGTTACTTTTCCCACACTGGTTCCATTTATCATGGGTTATTTTCATTATCTCAGGCATATAAATATTTTAGCTCACATCTACAATTTAATTAGTTAAAAGTACAAAATTAAAGCCAAAATAACTCATTGGTTCTGGGCACAGAAATGGAAAACACTAGTCAACAAAGAACCGATAGATGTGTCATTGAGGGGAGACAGCTGTTATCTCGCTTAGGGCGACTGCAGTTGAAATTAGGGGTGTTATCTGGGCTTCTCACTTAAGCATCAGGGGTCTGGAGTTGTTGCTACTTCAGATTAAGCAGCATTTCATCTCCCTGTGATTCTGAATTAAGCAATATTGAGCTCTCTGTAGCTCATGCTCTATTATGCAGGGCCACCTGGAGATAAGTCCCACACTTTTGTGTTTCACAGTGTTTTCCACCTTTGCCCAAGATCTTGAGTGCTCAAACTTTAACCTTTTAGAATTTACCCAGAATTCAGGAAATGTGTAAGAGGAACCAAGAGAGATACTAGGACATGCACACAAGCAATTCTGAGTTACTCCTACTATTGCTTCGGGATGTGACCTGAGAACAGAAATCCCATTTGGCTGGAACTTGTTGATAATGAGAAATAGTGTTTATTAAGTGCATGGTATGTTTCAACTCTATGTAAAGATGTGATACATAATTCAGTCTTTCTTTCGTCTTCGTGAGTTGTGTGTTATTGATGTCACCGTTACCATCATCCCTATTATCAAACCATAAATCTTCATCAACACCATCATCACATCATCATCACACCTACTGTCATCACCATTATCGTCATCATTAACAGCAGCAGCTGCTGCACAAGCATCACCGTCACCACAACCACCATCGACAACATCACTGCCCTCCTCTGCTTTATAGATAGGGAAACAAAACAATAGCAAATTAAGGATACATCTCAAGCTCAACCAATTACTGGCTGGATATGAAGCAAGCAAAAACTACAGATGAGTGTTTCTAGTCATCATGGTTTTAGACTTTTACACCACGTATCTTCCTTTCAAATGAGTTTGAGTGTTTAAGCACAGGGAGCCTGACATAATGTACAGAGACATCGATACAGCTTGGAAACATTATCAGACCATTGGAACTGTTGAGTTCCCTATAAATCTCTAGTTCTCTCCCAGGATGAAAAATAATAGTGATAATATTAAATTTTCTGTGCTAGTTACAGCTGCTGTATTATCATTCATAGAAAAACTTGAATTTCCCTACTATGACGTCACAACACAAATGCAAGAAGTGAGTATAAACAGGGGAACTCAAAAACAGGAGGACCACATTATTTTGGGGGGATGCTCAAGTCTTACAGTATATATATTTATATAACTGTTCTACCTTTCTGCCATTATTCAATGCACCCTGATCACATCTGCCTACTTGGCTAAGTGTCCACTCTCTATTTTTTTTTGCCTTTGTTCTCATTCATTGTTTTGAAACTTTAGCCTCAACAAAGGCGTTCTGTCTCAGATTTATCAGAATTTCAAGGATAGGTTGTAGGCCAGCACCACTCTATTGTATGCATTCTAGTGTTAAGGACTGGGAAGATAGCACAGCATATGAAGAGCTTGCTTCAGAAACATGAGAACCTGAGTTTGACCTCAGAATGATGTGAAAATGCCATGTTTGGTGACATGTACCTATGATTCAAGAGCTGGCGAATCAGAGACAAGAGAATTCGTGACACTCAATGGCATTCCAGTTTACACTAATTGGTGAGATCCAAGCCAATCTTAAAGTCCCAAAGGAGCTAGCATCTGAAGCTGTCCTCTGTTCTTCACACATATATACATATACATTCTGCTCCCCCTCAAAAAAAAAAAAAACCCACTTTTTTTTAAAAAAATAAATAAGCATCCAAAGTGGGCATTCTTTACAGAAACATATACCTTGAAATGCCCTTTCCATGACACGCATAAATGGAAACAGGATGAGCATCTAACCTCCCGCCTTAGGGAGGGCCCATGGTTTACTCTTTCTCTGCTTTACTGGAGCCACAGAAACCTTTTATGCAAAGAGCTGCAATCCTGATGTTTAGGTTGCACACAGCATCGTGTTTACCAGTTCAGAGAAGTCCCACTTCTTCTCTCAGGCTAGTCAAGGTTTTTAACTTGAAATGTGAAAAAGATAGGGAACAGAGATTAGGGCCATTTACGAAACTACAATACAGGTATCATATAACTTGCTATTCCTCCTTTCCTTGTCTCCAATTTACCAATGACATAGCAATGAAATTGATATTTATGTAAGAGACGTAAAAGATACCAGTAGGTAGACAAAGTTTTGTTCCTGTGAGGAGTTCAAGAGTATACATGTGTCCTCAGATGTGAAAATTTCTCATGTAAGAACAAGTGACCTAGCAGGCACTTGTGAACATACTCAAGAATTGAAAGTGCGTTGTGGAGGTGTTTGCATCATTGAAGAGTAAAAGGAGGATATCTGAGGCTTGCTGTCCTGTCTGGTAAGCATCAACATTCAGTAAGAGACTGTCTCAAAAATAATATGAAAAGCAATTGAGGAAGACAACTGTGGTCACACACACACACACACACACACACACACACATGCATGTGCACACTAACACATAAACAGAAATACTAGTGACAGGTAACAGTCATATAAAATCAGAAAAAAAGGAGTGAGAGAGGAAGGGAAGGAGGGAACGAGCAGGACTCTTCCCTGCATTAGGTGTAAAACCAATATGAATAATGTTAGGGGGAAACGAGAGGGCTGAACAACGAACCAGACTCCCAGACAGAATCTGTTTTATTCTCTACAAAGGAAAAAGCTTCAATTACTGAGATGGAAGAAAGCTGCCCAGAGAAAGGGGATGAACATCTACTTGCAAGAAACAGCATCATACTTTATCAGCTGAGCAACTGAGCCCAGATTTTCTTAGTGTAAGGCATGAAGGAAGGTGGAGAAGATGTCTCACAAAGAAAGGTTTTTAAGAAAAAAAAATCCCCTCCATGGGCTATTATCCATGTTTTACACAGAGGCAAGTGTAGTGAACATGTAAAGAGACTGTGGTAGGAAAGTAGGGATCAGTTTGTGTTACTGAGAGGAGATTTGCAATGTGGTGTACATGATATCCTTTGTACTGCAAAGGAATACAGAATAAAGGCAAGGGTGGGGGTCTCCTTTAATTATTACCTTATAGAATTAAAGGTATGATGGAGATTCATTTAGTGAGAGGAGAGAATCCCTCACCCCAAGATTTTTCCCTTTAGAACATACTGTGGTCTGTGGAGAAATGGCAAGGAATTCCCTGTTAGGAGTCCACTGGGTTAGGTGTGTAGTACACTCAGGGCTCTACCTTCAAGGCAATGTGCATGTGCCACAACTTAGGTGCATTGTGGGCACTAGCGTGTCACTTCAAAAGGACCAAATAAACCTGGTTTGGGAAGAGTGCCTGTAGCACATGGGACCTTTAAAATGAACCACTGGAATTCAGCCTACAGAGGATAAAGAAGATAAGATGCACTCAGATATGGTACACCATCTATTTTTAAAAAAGAAAAAAAGAAAAAAAGAAAAAAGAAAAAAACCCTGACATATATCAACCATCAATAGGAAATGGTAAGCATGAAGAAAAGAAAATCAGGCTGCCCCCAGGTGCTGTGCACCTAGGCCTTACTCTGTCAAAAATTAGTGACTTAGGGAAGTTTCTCAGCATGTGAGTCTCAGTCTTCTCATCTGTAAAATGGATATCATAACCTTGAAGCCTTCTTGTCCTGTTCTCAGAATTGTGTGGGGTTAGGGAAGACACTTGACTATTATCTTGGAAATCAGTATTGTCACTAAACAAAATTCATCTACTATCTGCTACTAAAACATATTTTCCTATTCTAATCACCCATCCATATGAAGAGCAGTGAATCCAAGTTGTTAGTATAAATCACATTAATTATTTTGGAATGCACAATTTGAAACTATGAATAGAAGGGTTTTTTTTCCCCATCTAACTCGGGTACCCAGAGAATGTTCTGTGATTTGTACATAGGTCACTGATGCACCAGTGTTCTGATGAACAGCCCATGCCAATGATCGTGTAAAAATCACCTAGAATCATGGGGTCCTTATAAAAGGACCTCATGTAGTCATAAGAAAAAATTTCACAGAGCCACTACAGAAACTGCTCTTCCCAATCCTCCCCTTGAGAGCTGAGGGAAACCAGAATAGAAAAGGAAATCTCAGAAATTAAGCATTCATTTTAAAATTATACAGATAAGAGAGGGAATCTCCTTTAGATGAGAATTCTTGGAGGCTTGGATGCAGTCCCATCAAGCAACAACAGAATGTAGCTCAATGTGAAGCACTTTTTGATGAACTAAATGTCTTCTGGCATCCCCCCAACAACCCTGGGTCAAGTTGTCCAGGAAGTGATAGGAAGAACCTTGGGGACATTTTCCAATCTAGTAGTAATTTAACAGTTCACCTCATTCCATGCTTCCTAAACTCATTGTGCAGTCATTTCAAATGTTAGTTGGCAGTGTGTTGAGTCATGTTTGGTAGAAATTCCCCAGCACGCTTCATTACCTAACCAATAAAGCAATCTTGTAGAGTTATTGAATCATGCCATGCTTGCTGTATTATCACCCTCTTGTTTTTATTTTGATATGTGATTGCTCCCCTGGACTATTGCTCAAGAGGGACAGACATGTTTTATAATCTTAAAAAAAAATCCTTCCCATCAGGTATGGAAGTCCCCCATTCCAATACAACCTGCCCTTCTAGATGAAGAAAACAGACAAACAAAAGCACGCAGCAACATCAATCTAAACCACACAGTGGAGTCTGTTACTCTGTTATTTTAATCTGCTATAGTCTAGCAGAGAAAAAGACAACTTATTGTTATCCTTCCCTATAGAGTAAGCTGTTTTCATTCCAGATTTCTTTAGCTGGGATAAAGAAATAGGATAGGTAAGTCCATTTATATCCTAGGATAGGTAAGTCCATTTATATCTTGTAAAGAATAAACTGGTTTGCATTCGATGGAGAATCTGAGCTTTAAAATGGTAAGCAGGCTGGTAGCAGGGAGGGTGTGCTCATAGATGATAGGACTGACTCAGTTACTCTGGGATGCCCACAATGGCCACTAAGATGCTGGTAAAGGAATGCTGTGTCTAGGGCTTCCGGCTTCAGAAGGGGTGGAGAAATATATTGGTTAGCTTTAACTGTCAACTTGACACAGCCTAAACTCACCTGAGAAGGAGGTTTCAACTGGAAAATTGCACAGATCAGTTTGTTCAATGGGCATGTATATAGGGGATTATCCCGACTATTAAATCACATAGGAGGTTCTGTCCACTGTGGGCATCACCATTCCTTGGAAAGGAAGGACTAGGCTATATATGAAAGCTAACTAAATATGGGCCTAGGAGTGGGCCAGCAAGAGCATTCCTCTGAAGTTTCTGCATCAGTTTTTGTTTGAATTCCTATCCTGTCTTCCCTCAATGATAGACCATGACCTGCAATGTAAGCAACATGAACCATTCATTATACTAAGTTTTATTGTAGTAACAGAAATAAAGCTAGAACAGGGATCCAAATCACCCTGCAGAAAAATATAAAGAGTTCAATTAACCTCAGTAAAAAAAATCAAACAGAGGAAGGAAGATTCAAGTTCACCAGTATCAGTCCCATGTTACAATCCTATGTAGGGGCTGAGGATTTAGCTCAGGGGTAGAGCAGTTGCCTAACAGAGGAATGTCCTGGGTTCTTCTGCAGCAATTTATTTTTTTAAAGGCTGGTATAAAATCTTTGCCTAAAAGGGTGAGTGGATATCTATTCCAATTACTAAACTTAATATTTCCTTAAAATTATGCAGAATACCTTATTGTACAAGACACAGTTTAGGCATCAGAAAGACGGTATCTGTTTTAGATTCGGTAGTTTTTAAAGGACTAATAAATATGTCTGACTAGAACAATTGTGCACTTGTAGACGGACTGTTGAGACATCTGGCAGGTGACATCCAAGGGCTTGGATAACAGATGTACTGCACTGCCATCCCTATTTTTATTCCCTTCAAGAACAGTTTATTTTGAATTTTGTTGAATGTCAGACATGGCAGACATGAACATCCAAAATCATGAAGGCTTGACATCCAGTTACCATAGATAGCACCATTACAAGAGGCTGTTTCCAAGCCTGACTTGGTGCTAGGTGACTAGATACTAGATGACATTGAGTAGAGATGAGTACATGGCAGTTTGAATCTTTAAGGAGAAAGGGTTGCAGAGAGGAAAGTATAAACCTTATGCAAAGCTGAATCTCCAGGAAGGGTTCCCATGGATAAGCAGGTTCACATGAAGCATGTTGCCTGTGCTATGGAGTGAAAATAGTCAGAACACATATACCCTATGCTGATGGGAGAGCCCTGAACTTTACCCTGGATCTTGCTCAGACATTTATCTCTTTAGTCTGTTTAAACTGTAAAGATAACCAGGTCCCAGAAACACGTATATGCTACTCTGATCTGACAGATAAGTTATGCTCTAAATACAACTAAGCAAGACTGATTAATCCCAGCTCTCTTATATGTTATTTGTATATGTGGTCCTGTGTAGGAAGCTGGGTATAAATTCGCTGTAGACTCCACCTCTGCTCCCTAACAATGTATCAATATTTAAGTGCATTTTAGCACAGGATTGCTTTAGACATTTTTAAAAATATTTTTTGTTCTGAATTATTTTTGAGAAAGCTATGTGATATAAGAAAAGAACATTAATCTCACCACCAATATTTGAGATTGTGTGATCAATTTAACTATCAAAAATATATTAAAAACATTCCCTCTTCTCTAACTATAAAGATGCATTTATAATGTGTATGAATATGTACATAATTATTTTAATTTTATTTTTATTTCTCTCTGTGTGTATTTGTTCACACATGTATGCCTGTGTGTGTGTGTGTGTGTGTGTGTGTGTGTGTGTGTGTGTGTGTGT
>JANHMN010000002.1:86224010-86265534 GCA_030674055.1 Rhabdomys pumilio | reverse complement strand
TGTGTGTGTGTGTGTGTGTGTGTGTGTGTGTGTGTGTGTGTGTGTGTTCTGTGGATATAGGCCATATGTGTGTAGGTACTAGTAAAAGTCAGAAGAGGATTTTGGATCCCTGGACCTGGTTGTGAAATATTCTGATGTAGGTGCTTAGAACCAACCTCTGTTTCTATGGAAGAGCAGGAGAGATTCTCAGAGGCTGAGCCATATCAACAGCCCCATAATCATAAGGACCAGATAATACTGAATAAGACATACATGTCTTTAGTAACCACTTTGAGTCTCCTTTTTCAAAACTGAGGTCTTTTATAGCATCTTGATAGCTTTTTAGCATGCCTGACAATCCCATTAAGAATTAAGGATTACTTAAGAGTCTTTGGAATTTATTTAGGGCTATTAATCATCCACCTTAATAAGAAACAATATGAATAAAACTGGAGTTTTCAGGTTCTAGGGTCCTCTTTTTTTCTGGTGTGATATGCTTGATACTACTGCTGTATGTGCAAGTATCAGCAGTGAAAAGTGTATATGGGATTGGTAAAAAGTTCATGTTAAAACCTTGCCTTTTAGGAAACAGAATGCCACAGTGGAAAAGTGGTTTTCTCAAGAGTCATAATTGGATCAATGGCAAATGACACATAGAACTCCAATCCCCTAAGCAGCATGGTAACTCACCACATCTGCCCTTCCCTCTTCTTCGCTCTCTCCTTTCACAGAGAGCTGGTTACTTAAGAAGCCATTGACCAAAAGTCACTTTACACATACAAAAAAAAAAACCTGAATCAGGGCTGTAGTCGCTGACTTGTTGCCTTTTGCTCACAAGTGACCCCACAGTCAGAAAACCGCCACACTTAGTTTGATACTTGCTTTTGCTGTCTTGAGGTACTTTATCCTTTTTTAGCAAGGGTGTCTGAACTTTTGTTTTGTGTAGGGCTGAGCATGCAAGACACTCAGCCCTGGTTGGAAAAGAAAGAATTTCATAAGAAAGGTAATAAAAAATCAATAACCAACTACATAATTGATGCATTAGAAGAAATGCACTGTATCTGTTTGGTTGAGTAATGTCGGCTATTTACATTAAGTTCTTCCAAGTACTTCATTAAATTCTGTAGAGATGGGAAAGAAAAAAATCCATATAAATGTTCTGGTGTTGAAGAGTAGTATGAAGACAAATCTTGCACGCATGCATGTACACAAGTGCATGTGTGCACATGCACACACACACACACACACACACACACACCAAACAAAATAAACAAAAAACAGAAAACCAAAAACTATTTGCATTTTAAAACAAGTACCATTTTCAAGCAAAATGATCCCAATGCCAGACATCCTAAGCTTTGTAAGAATAAGAAAATGTGTGAGAAGAAGAGTGGACAACCAAGACTATACAAAAATCACTCCAGAAGAACATCTACTGTAAGCAGAAAAACCCTGAAAATCAGACCAGAGCACCAACAGCATGGAAAGAGCTTGATCTGACTCTGGAGAAGTCATGCTAAGAAGTCAGGGGATCCAGAGGCTCTATGGCAACCAGGGAGTAGGAGCTACCATGCCATGGATACAGAAAGCAAGACGGAGAAATTGTAAAATAAGACAGTGCAGATAAAGGCAGATAGACAAACAAACACACAAATAAATGAATACATGAAATATATATATATATATATGTGTGTGTGTGTGTGTGTGTGTGTGTGTGTGTGTGTGTGTGTGTGTAAATTCTGATAGAGAGATGGATGATAATGACAGATAGATAGATAGGTAGACAGATATATAGTTATTGATCAATGTGAGTTGGAAACAGATAATAGTAGATAGATGATTGATTGATTGATTGATTGATTGATAGGTGAATGGATGGACTGACATACAGAATTCACTTTTCTCAACATACAGTCATAAAATGCTACATTCTTTGTAAAACTGAGAGACAAGATCATTAGTGCTCTTTAGAGGGTGAGAGCTTCCTAGAGTGCGTGGTATGAAAACAGAAATGACCATCAACACAAAGCAGCTGACAAATACTGTGCCAGCCCATTGTATAACTCCACTTATGTGGCTGTAGAAAACAAAAGGAACTCCACTGTTAACTATGAGTCTGGAGGACCAGGGAAGACAAGCAAACTGAATAAAACATAAGAGTCCTTTCAAACCCCCTCCTAACCCCCATAATCAATACTAAAAATAGTAATTGCTATGATATATGCATGCATTTAGCTTACAAAGATTTTAAGGTATTGGTTTAATAACTTGACTTTAAAGAGAATGCAAGTAGTATTTGCAATGATAGGACTGGCTACTTCTAATGTTTTGTTTATGTTGGACATCTTTCAGGTCTTTTGTTCTTAAAAGATAAAACAAAATTCCCAAATCCTCTCAATGTCATGATTTTTAGCTCCTCGGGCTCATGATAATTATGTTATCTTTATAAGAGCATTTTATTTCATTAAACCACAAGGACAGGTCAGAGGAGCAGTATGGGAAAATACTCTGGCATTGTTTTCCTTCGTGTTCTTTTCATGAGGACTTCCACCTCACATCCTGCCTCGAGAAAGCTACCCACACACACTTACAATGTGGACATTCACTACTAACATCCCTCACATCTAGGGAGATAGTTCAATAGGATACCCTAGGCCTTTTCATAAGGCCCGCATTTCTATATGATAACTGTATGCTTACTAGTTGTTGTGACCAAATACCTGAGAAGAAACGATATATGGCAAGACTGGTTCATATTAGCTCATAATTCAAGAAGATGAAGTCAAGAATGATGGGAGGAGACATGGCTGCATGAACTCGAGGCAGTTAGTCATATTGTATCAGTAAGTGGACAGGATGTACAGAAAGTGGACAGGAAGTAGGGCAGGGCTATAAAACCTCAAGGCCCTCCACCAGTGACGCCCTTCTTCTTTCCAAGCTCTTTCTCCTAAAAGGCCCGCCACTTTCCAAAATATTACCCCTCTCTCCCAGGAGGAAGCAAAGGTTCAAACACATCAACCTATCGGGGCATATTTTGCATTCGAACCAAAAAAAAGATGACTTGTTTTCAGTCTGGCAGTAACTGGCAGTCATCATGCAAGAGACAACAGTTTCATTGTCCCATCATACAGCATAAAGAAGAGAGAACCCTAAGAGGGATATAGGCAGGTGGCCTCAGGACTCTGAAATCTTACAGTCTAGCAATGTCATTTCAAGATACAGAATAGCACTAGACATGCCTGTGTAACATTACAGAAGCAGCAGCAGATGTAACACAGGCTTTCTGTCACCAAAGTAAAGGAGACATTTTCAGAGAAAAAATAATAATCACTTATCAGATGCCCAATGACTAGTAGTGAACACACAGATCGTCTGCAGGCAGTATGGGACTACAGATCAGGGAAAGTTTGGTCAGATCAGAACAGCTCAATTGTAGCTGACCTTACTAACTTATTTTCACTATTTGTTTAGGAACAGTGGGCTGGGTCTTAGCACTCAATTATGTCCCATCTTTCTTTTGTTAACCATTATTGGATGATGGAGACATCACTCCATGTTAACAGCATTGTTGAGGTATTACTTGGAAAGATTAAAGCCTGCAACCCACAAGGGTGATGGAGATTAACACCCTTAGAAGTCTATGTTCAGTTCAGAGAAATCTGTAGGGTTCTATGGTCTGCATTAAAACTGGGATACAATCCCTTTATGAGCACCAATGTACTTATGTATACCCTAGAATCACTGGCCCATCTCTGGACCTCTCACTCTTCTCCTTTTGCATCTGGTATCCAGGGCAAACAGATAATGTTTGATGCTATAGCTGCTGGCTTTGGAAGTTGGAACAGTGGTGAATGGCTCATTCTACCTTCCATGAAAAACCACTACTGTTTTGTGTAAACTTTGCATCTGTGGTGAAGGAAGCATGAGATTGTGTCCTTGTTCATTGCTCTTAAGGAGAAACAGGTAAAGTCAACCTCTTCATGAAATGAATGAAACATGATATTACACTAATGAGAATTTGGGTAGAAATGATGACTGTGCTAAAGTCACATCTCATGTTTCCCAGAAGCATTATAATTTATGTACAATGGCCATATTTACTTCAGAAGGACAAAAGTATTCAATGCCAATGGAAGTCACTAATTTACCTAATCAATCAATTTAATCAGTCTTCTACACAGGTAGTTAAGTGATAAAGCCTGTGATGTTTCTCCAAGCAGCTTCAGAATCCATGTGTTTGTTCAGTGTTTGGAAGAATCTGTGTTCAAACTGCAGCACCCCAAAGGAACAGAAGGGAGAAGATCAAAGGTGTGGGGCTCGGGACTCAAAGGGAACACTGAGGCAGATTGTCCTTTGGAGTAAGACATTTATTAGAAGAGATATTATTACTATAATGTGCAGGTAAATAGCAGCATGCTAGGCCATCTGAAAAGAGTTTATGCCCCTGAGGCAGAATGGGGGTCCCTTCTTAGAGGTTTCAGAGTGAAGAGAGTCCCTTTGCCACATGAATAGCCCATAGCACATGCTGTGATCAGACTGACTCTACTTTTAGCATGATACTGGGTAAAGAGAGTGTCTGCCAGCCTAGGGTCAGTATAAAGAATCTGCTGTGAGGATGGGGAAAGACACCTGCAAATAGCCATCATCTGAGCAGAGACTGATCCAGGATCCACCAGCAGGAAAGTGAGAAGGTGGGAATCACCTGCATGAGAGTTCTTGAGTGACATAAGGCTTACATACCTTAACATACTTCTTGGAGAAGTCTCTCAACTTGGAGCTTTTTTCCTTTTAAAAACTAGTATCTGAGTGTGATTTCATGTGTGTGTATATTTGTGTACACAACTGAAGATGCATTAATACCATATTATTGCCACCTATGTTCACTCCAGAATAGATATTGAGCCTTATTGGGTCTATCAATAATTTGTCAAACTAATTTCTTGTCTAAAACAGAGACAGGCGCATAGAAAACAGAGTAAGGCAGAGAGAGAGAAAGAGAGACAGAGAAATAATGCTGAGTCAGTCATAGAAAATATGGGTAGAAAATGTGAATGAAAGTTGAGCTGGAGGGCAGCTCATGGTGACAAAATGCTTGTCTAGCATTCTTGGTTCCTGGGTTCTATCCCAGGCAGAAGAAAAGAGAAGGGAGTGGAGTGAGTGCATAAAGGGAAAGGCAAGGTCAGTATATTGACAACTTGCCCTTTACTTGTCTGGTTACTAACCTAAGTCTGAAGCAGTTTGGACACTTGGGAAAATTAGCTCTGTGATCATCTTAGAGAGTTCAGCTGAGGCTAGAGCAATAGATACGATAATACTTAGATGTAAGGTCTTTATGGATAGGATGGGTGAGTCAAGTCTTAACCTGACAGTCATCACGTAAGAGAAGCAAGTGTAAACAAAACACAATCCTGAATCAGTAATTGCAGAGCATAAAGTGGTGTGACAGGAACACTCCGTTCTTTGTTCTTTACTGTAGCATGTTTCTTATTCTGTAAAGCGAATATGTTGGAAATTGTTTTACAAGAAAATGTCAATATTTATTGAGATGGAAATGCTGTCACACATTATGTGATTGGACCTTGATCACGTGATGCTCGAGCAACTCTCTATGTCCATTTGTGCTGAGGATCTGCAAGACATTATGGTCAACCCCTCTTCCTCTTTTCAAGCTATTTGATACTCCACTTAGGTTGAAGTGACAAGATTTATCCCAACCGATATGAATTCACACATGGAGTATAAATACTTATTTATATAAATTTTAAACAACCTGTTCTATTTTTCATTCTCACAGATTCTGGAAAGCACCATAGAAGTCAACATGGATGGGAGTCAGCCTTGAGCAACGCTGCCGCCAAAGAATGGTCCCAGTACAAAGGGCCAAAATGAAACTGGAAGAGTCAGCTATAATATGTGAACTACATACTTGCATCTGTTCTTGCTCAACATCATCAATTTCCTATTTAAATTTTTATCATACCTGCCAGTTAAGAATATCAAGTTCCAACCAAATCAAGGTCTACAGATGTAAGAAACTATCAGGCCTAGAGACTAGTGTGTGTGTGTGTGTGTGTGTGTGTGTGTGTGTGTGTGTATGCATTTCAAAATTGAGCAACTTGTGAATTTCCATTATTCTGTTCTTTCCACAACCCTCCAGTCTTATAGGAATTGCAAACAGACCTGTAAGGTCTAAAGTTCCCCCAGGGAAATGAATTACAAAATAGAATACATACGCCTCTGTAATAAAAACATTAAAAAATGAGTTGTGTTTACAAGTAGCTGAGAAGCTGAAAAGTGATGCCTGGTGTGATTTCTATACTTATTTTTGGTTTTTGTTTTTTTGCCTTTCTCTCTCTCTCTCTCTTTCTCTCTCTCTCTCTCTTTCTCCGTGTTATCTCTATGCTCTCTGTATCTTTCTCTAGCTTTGCCTCTCTGTCTCTGTCTCTCTCTTGCCTTCCTAAGTTCTCCACTTGAGCACACAAACAGAAAGAATACAAATATCATGCACTAGGTATTAGAGGACAAGTGTAAGAATGCAGCTGCTTTGATGGAGAGCTTTCCTAACAAGAATGAGACTTGGTTTTCCTTTCTCAGTGTTGCATAAAACTGGATGTGATAGTACACACAAGTGAGCCTATCACAGAGGAGGCAGAAGGGGGAAACCACAACATTAAGGGCATTATTGGATACATAAATGCACAAGCAATAATCAAATATTGATTTTTTAATTGCCAGATAAAAGTACAATAGAATTCCCCTTTACTTGGTGCATATTTAATTTTAGTCTTGGTAGCTATATTGTAATTTTCCAGAGGGTCAAAATATACAAAAATATCAGTAAATACCAAAGAACATACTGGACTCTGAAAATTTACTACATTGAAGATGCAACGTGCTTAACAGAGAATCTGTACCCAAAGGTGTCTTTGCAGACACATATTCCAGTCACTAGAGAAGGGTATTTACTCAGGTGCAGTGGCCCACCTGAGTTTGTAGCACTCGGAGAACTTTGAGTTTAAGGGCAACCTGGGCGACACATTTTCTATCAAAATATGTATACCGGTTTCTTCACTTTAATTACAATTGCATCAAAATCACATAAAAAAAACTTCTGGCCTTTGTGATAATTTTGGAACAATACAAAGCCAGGTGTATACTTCCCATTAAAAATTAATATTTGCTGAAATTAAAATGTGCCATATGCTGTGTTCATTACACAACACTGGGAAGGGAAAATAAAAGGCAAGCCATTTCTGGTCCCAAGTGGTCCCTTGCTTCAGAGTCAGATTTAACTTCTAATTTGATTGCAACTCTGTGGAAATTAGCACCTAGCGTGGCTCAGACCCCAGACAGACCTAAGTCTCAGAGGTACCTGGAGTTCTACGACAAGAACTTTATGCCTTTGTAATAACAATAAGGCAGGGATGCAGATAGGGCACACTAACTTGACATACAGACAGAACACTCTGCCCACTTCAGAGAGAACAGCATCTACACCCTGGGGCATAGCCAGTATTGTTCTAGAACAGGTTTCAGTTCTATCCATTTTAAACTGTACCCCATGGGTTCTCCTCCATGTCTTCCTCCATGCATTTCTTTCCCCTTCTGGGTTTAGTTTATTTCTTTGGGGCTGAGAACTGAAGTGTTGCATAAAAGCCATTCCTGTGTTGAACTCTATAGGCTGACTGAGTGCTTACAAACATCTGGTTGTGGAGAGTAGAAATACTGCACGTTGTCAGTCCAAATTAGTCTGATTTTATTTCCCTTGGTAGCCATCTATCATTTGTCTCTATCTGACTTTACACTCTTCTTTCTTTGGACAATCTTTTCATACATATTGACTTAGCTTTTACCAACCCAAAAGCAAAGAATGTCATGGGGCAGCATCTGAAACCTAAAGTATAGGTGACAGAGGATTCTTCATGTCAACCTGTGGTTTCCATATACATTCACATGCCCACACATGCACAACCCCCTCCCACATACACACACACAGAAAAAACCTAAGCAAGAATTCTGTGCCTGTGATCTGACCAAATGTGGCATGTACAAACACTACTCTTAGCTACTCGTTTGCATGTTAGCCCAAGGAGAATTAGAAAAGTCTTCACCATTGCTCACCAGTCTGCATACTTTGCAAGGGCTTCTCACAAAGTGGAGTTTGCACAGAGGTTTAGTAGAAGAGACTAGAGGCAGATCACATCTTTGCCTCCATGACTTGTTTCTCTCCATGAGCCCACCTGCAGGGTAATCAGATCTTTGGACATTGTCCAGTCATGAGGTGTCTAATGTATATGACTTAAGAAGCAGATGCCTGAGGCCCAGAGTTCACTTGCCCTGCAAAATGGAGAAGGACCCTGTCTGGATTACAGAGATAATCGCCCAGCCCTCCATCTCCTTTCTTTTCATTTTAATTCCAAGACATGGTTCTACATAATTGGTTCCATGATATAATTAGTCTCACTGATTGATTTGATTAGTTTCTAATCCCACTCCTTTCTTCTTTTTCTTTTCGGAATTAGTCAAGATAAGACATTAAAATCCTCTCTTTACGCATCTCTAATCCCAGCTTGAGAGGCATTAACAGTTTCGCATATCTTTGTATGCTTTTTGTCTATGATTTTAAATGTGTTACATGGATAATAAAAATACACAGTATACCCAAACTTTATTTCAAGCTGTGAGATCAGAGTTCATATTAATTATAATTACATAAAATTAAAAGATCTGCTTATTGGACACACTAGGCAGATTTCAGACATTCAGGGGTTTTGTAACTCCAGTCCACTATATCAGAGAACAGAAACCAGAAACAATTTCTCCGGACTAGTGAGTTCTGATGGACATCAAGTAATACAAGGAACACAGACCATCTCCTAGTCACAGTGATTAGACTGAAACATCTTGCCCTTGCAGGGGTATTTTTAAAATTCTGGTCTTTTCTAATGACAGTCATATGCAGTAAAAGAGTTGTACCCAACAAACCATCCACATGTCACTTATCTGTACTGGCACACTGATAGTCCACAGTGTGGAATCATTTAATATGTAACATACATGCAGTAGTCTCAAGCTCTAGTGGGTTATTTGGACATAGCATCATTATAAGCAGGTATATTTGTTCTAACTATCAATGAGTTAGAATGTGATTCTTTCACCTTATGTTCAATTCTCTGGATACCACTATACCGACATCAACAAGACAGGGGCTTATCAAAATGCACAGTGGCTGCAGATACTACAAGTACCTGGGCTGCATATGCTTAACTCAGGTCTGAAACCTGGAAGCCAACGCACTTGTGATAGAGTCTGTAATCTCTGCAGCTAGGCACAAGTGACAGTTTGTCATCCTGTATGGATTCAACTAGGCGTGAGGAACAGACAATAGATGCTTTTTGGTAAGTACCCTGAAAGGACCTCATTCCAGCAAGAAAGAGATTTCAGAAATCTGCTCAAACATTTTCCTCATAAATTTCTGCAATGTAGACGAAGAAGTGTGTGTGTGTGTGTGTGTGTGTGTGTGTGTGTGTGTGTGTGTGTGTACATGTGTTTGTTGCAAGGTGAAGAGGCTCTGGAATTTTTCAGTTGTCTTCCTACGGCACTACCTAGAGTTAATACAGCTTGGTATGGCACCAAAAGTCCAATTCTTTTTTATTTAAAGCTGGAATATGAACAAGAAGTCTAAAGGATGATTTACAGGTTGAAACAGCATAGGGTGATATATCTAGTGTCTAAAATGCTAATTATAAGATTCACTAAAAATGGGCAGATTGTAGGACACTAAACACATGCATACATACTCATATTCATGCATGTATACATTGATCACACATATACACCTACATTTATAACATACATGAACATATATATATATATATATATATATATATATATATGAACACTCCAATGCAATACACAATGTACACATATCCATTTATATGCACTACAACCATAAAAATATAACACAAATATGAATACATACACTCATACATGCAAACAAAGAAATGTGTCCCCATCCTTAGATACATCTACATACATACCCATAGACATACAAATTTGTACACTGATATACATATATACATATCTCCCACCACATATACACATGAAAACTCCCTATACAAACATCACTAGAAGACACACATATGAATATATGCACCCATACACAACCACAATCATACACACATCCATATTCTCAAACACATATGCATATGAACTGAAGCATCTGATTGTCCATGCACTAATGTGTACACAGAGATCTTTATATATGTACACATATGTACAGGCACACACAGAGAACTTTTGCCTTGTGTGCTTACCACCCCAAAACCAAGAGCTGCATTGCTGCATAAATAAATCATTTGGATAGCTCTCTGTGTGAGTACAATTGATCGCACCTCTGAACCGGGGTCAGGCATAGTATATCTATAGCCTGGTCAGACCCATGTTCGTATATAAAATATATTAAAGAAAGCTTCCCAACAGCGTGCCTTGTCTGGGAGGCTTGCAGCCTATCAATCATTCATTCCTGTTCACCCACACCAGCCTCAACCACAAGCTGTATGCTTGGAGAAGTTATAGGCCCTCAGGGAAAGACTCTTTCAGGGAAGCCAGAATCCCCATTGCAGACACAATGCAGCATCTCTTAGTTTTTCTAGGTGTTCACTGGGAATTTGCTAGAAGAGAAGCAAGAGACATGTAACTCAATACTGTTAACTCAATGCTCCAACATGAATAGACAGAGTCTATTTTGAAATCCGCAAAGAACACTGAAGATATGCAAAGGACAAGAGCAGAGAGCATGAGAACAGTGTGTCTTCTGAGACACCAGGAGTTTTTATGTTGAACACCAGGGGCATTTCAAGCTAAGCAATTGTTGGTTCTGAAGTCTCAGCTATGTGCTACTAAGATGTTTAATAGAGTCCCTGGTCTCTACCTTGTTACACAAGGTAGTATTATAATCCCAACCTTGGACTGGGACAAGGGAAAGTATCTCTAGAGATGGCCCACTGTACCCCACATAAAAATTTATTTCTGGTTCAGAAGTATTGCCTTGCACAGCAAAGATAAAAGTATGTTATGTCAAGAGTTGACATAATCCATAGGAAGCAACTACGGTTGAGAATACAGGTGACTGCATTTTACTGAGATGGTGTTACAAAGTTCCATGGGCTGGTTGGACAAAACTACAGAAGTGTTCTCCCTATATTTTGAAATCCAGACACTAGACTCTAAGGCAGGATCAGGTTTAGTGTCTTTGAGCTCCACGTAATGGTTCATCTTCATTGCCAGTTTGACTGGATTCAGAATGCCCTAGGAGACATACATCTGAATGTGTCTGTAAGTTTTAACTGAAAAGGAATGCTCCCACTTAATGTGGAAAAGAGTGACATAATCTGGAGAACCACAGTGAATAAAAAAGGAAAAGGAGGAAGACAGCTAAATGCAGGCTTTAAGAGTTTGCAGCTTCCTGGCTAAAAATGTGACCTGCTATCTCATACTCCTGCTAGAATCCCTTCCTCATCATCAGCGATTGTATTCTCTCAAACTATGAGCCAAAATAAATCCATTTCTTATATATTTTGTCACAATAAGGCAAGAATCAACTAAGTCAGAACTTTCTCCCTAGCTTGTGTAAAATCATCATCTCATGGCTTACGTTCTCCACACCCAAGTCTCAATCTCTCTTCATGTATAGACACCAGCCATGTTGTGTCAGGGATCACAGATACTATCTATTACCTCTAACTCTGTGAAGACTCTATCTTTAAACAAAGATACACTGTTCAAGTCAGTTTTGGAACACAAAGTATCTATAGACAATGTTTAAATGAATAGGTGTTGTTGCATTCCCATACAAATTTATTACAAAATAGAGTCTGGACAGTTGTGGGCCCAGAGTCCATAGTAAAATAGAATATGTCTTAGAATATTGCTTGTGTTGTTTGGTGTGCACTTTTAATTGCTACTAGGCTTGGCTGGGTTTAATGCAGAGAAGGAGTATATTGGGGTATGGAGATGCAAAAGGTGCCTGTACCCAAACATTTCAAATACAGAATACTAGTGACTACTTTAAAGTGGATTTTCTTTTATTTCTGTTCCTTCTTTATTTTATTTTTTGGTTGGCCATATTGCCTCCAGCTCTGCTTTCTAATTTCTTTCCTCTTTGAAAGTCCTGTCAACCTTCCCAAGAATAAAGTTGTTCCTTTAAAAACACCCATCTCATAAACAGCTTTATCCACAGGCAAGAGAGAAATGAGAAGAGGCCATGAAATCCGCCTCCAAATATCAGACTTATGAGAAATAAATCTGAACTCTGCTTTCAAATCACTCCAAACACATCATCCTCAAAGCTAAAGTGACTGTGGTCTTGAGCTCGTCCTGTGTTCCCAGACAACTCAAGGAGAGTGTGATACAAAAGACACAGTAACATCACAAATTAGAGGCAATAGCCATCAGAGGAATTTACTAACAGTTGGGTACATGTCCTGAAAGAAGGGCTCCCTGTTAAATGAGAAGAGTCATTCCTCAGAATAAAATATTATTAGTTTATTTGTTTTTGTTATTTGTTCCCTCTTACTTTTCTTGTTTTGAGACAGGATCTCATAATTACTAGGCTGGCCACAAACCTACTATGTCACTGGGGATAACCTTGAACTACAGATCATTGAACCTACTACTTCTACTGTCCAAGTGCTAGAATTACAGGCATATGCTTTTTGGCTCTGAGAAGTCTTGGTGCCAAAGGAGCTAGGTGTGGTGGTTTGAATATAAATGGCCCACATAAATCCATAGGGAGTGGCAGAATTAGGAGGTGTGTTCTTGTTATTAAGGTGTGGCCTTTGGGGAAGAAAAATGGCATGAAGGATTAGGCCTTTAGGTCTGAGAAGCTCAAACTAGGACTAGCAGCTCATAGTTCTTTAACTGCTAGTTATGGATCCATATAAAACTCACAACTACCTCTTCAGTACCATGTGTGCCACCATGCTTCCTGCCATGACAATGGGCTAAACCAGTGAACTGAAGCCAGGGCAATTAAATGCTTTCCTTCTTAAGAGTTGCTGTAGCCATGTTATCTCTTCAAAGCAATAGAAACAGTAATTAAGACACTGCAGATATTGTAAAGGAAGCAATCCAATTTTCCACAGACCCAAGTGTGGTCTGGAAGATAGGTGACAGTGTACTGTCAGCTATCACTAGAGACAGAAAAACTCACCTGAGAGTCTTGAGAACATGACTGAACTGTGGTGCCATCCAGTACCTTTAACCAGGAAAACCTATAGGGCCCTGCTGTGACACACCCATGCAATGTCTCACACTTCACAACTTTGAACTATAGCTATTGAGGTAGACATGGATCAATAGGAAATAATCAGAAACAGCTAATCGTACAACGTAGCTAATAGAAAACTATAGAATAACTCCAAGACAGTGCACAGCATGTCCAAGATTGCCTCCCAGCCTGACATTCTGCCATGTACAGGGTCTGATTACTGGATGGAACACATTCTTATATATGGTTAAAGAAACAGACACCCAAGTATCAGTCCTGGGGGATTAATTCACCAGTGGTCATGAAGGCAACGTGCCAGAAGAGAGAGGACAAATAGACAACCTCACCTACCAAAGAGCCTTGCAGCAAGAAGATCTTGGGGACATTGGGCAGGAACACAAACCACACCTATGTGTGCTGAAACCACAGTACAGACATACCCTTCACCAATGGTCATTGCTAAATTTGCAATGTAATAAGCTTGATCCATAATTTAATAACAAATTATTGCTTTTTGAATAAGTAAAAACAAACACCCCAAAGTGCGCCTCTAAGGACTTAATACGATGCCTATGCTCTTTAAATACATCTTTACCATGCTCCCTTCGATTATTCTTGTATTCTGATAGTGTTTTATTCTGAAAAAAAAAAAAAAACCTTAGTCCTAGCTTAATACTTATCTATTTATTTTAATTATCCACCCATCAATTAATTTATTTAGTGTTGGGAGTAAAATCCAAAGCCTCAGGCAAACTAGATAGATATTCTACCTCTAAGCTATACCACAGCCCTAGTTCCAACTCAATTTTGGTTAATGGCAGAGCTTTCAATTCTGAATTTGTATAAAAAGCCACAAATTGGTAAGTCTGGCTAAGCAACTTAGGAACTTATGTACTCCATTCTGACCTGCTGACATCTTTTCTACTTACCATTCTCGCAATGAAGATAACTCAGTTTTCTCCCATCATCTGTTAGTCCTTTAGTATTGTGAGATTTGAGGCTTTACATTTCAGCAATGCTATATGGCTTGGCATTTTGCTTAGAACATTTGTGGGTAGCATTTCAAACACAGCTGGTGAAACTAGCTGGCTTAAGGAATCAGAGAAATGAGAAGGTAGCTCAGTAAAGGGATAAGGACCTGAGTTCAAATCACCAGCACCCACATAAAACCAACAAATACCAACATATGCATACACATCATAGACATATACAGATACATGAAAAAGAACATGTGGCTTCATTGGGGTTTTGTAGGAGGATATGAGATTACACTTATAGGCAACTGTAGCATCAGCCATGTTCTGAGAGAGGCAGATAAACATCCAGTCATTTAGGCATAGTCAGGTCACTTACCAGCAGTTTCAGGAGAGCTCTGAGCCTAAGAATCTTCCTCTGGACTGAGATCATATGATTTTATCCTAGTCAATCACCCTACACACTCATAAGTGTGGCTAACGAACCAAGGTAGAGCTAAAGAGCCAATTCCATAGCTAGGCAAAAATTCTGCACCTTGAAAGCAAAGGAAAGAGAGTGAACCCTAAGAAGAATGCAGTGTTGCAGTCAGAGAGAGAGGAAATGGATGCTGGCTTGATGAATAGAACAGCTGCCTTGTTCAAGAAGCCTCAGCAGCAGCAGACCAGGTCTGTTAACATGCATCTGTCTTCAAGATAAGGAACTACTGATAGGACTGAACTGTGTCTTCTAGGGAGCCACCTAGCATGGTCTTCAAAACAGGCTCTGACACTGCTCCCCAACATAACTTACTAACCACCAATGACTGTTCAAATTCTAAATACTTGAAACAAGATGAAGCACAGAGTCCCATTTTTGTCTTACACTCTCTTGAATGGAGAAACTCAGCAAATTCAACATGGCTCTGAGCCACTTTGTTGGATGATAAAGATATAGAACATTTGTTACATGGGAAATTTCTGCTGAACATCAGTGCTCAAGAGCCTCGTCTTTTCTCAATCTTTGTAACTAAAGAACATTTGTCTAAGAATGAGCCCAAAGGCTCTCAAGACTATGATAACAATTACAGTTTAAAATGGGCCAGGGAGTTGGCTCAGTTGGTAAACTGTTGCCACACAAGCATCTGAGTACCATTTTCAGCTCCTACATGAAAAGGCAAATGCTTGTAGGAGCTGTGTGCCTGTAAAGCCTGCACTGGGGAAAGAGACAAGAGGATCCCTGGGGTTTAGTGTCCAGTAATACTAAGCTACTAATGAGCTTTGTACAGTTGAGGGCCCTTATAATTATTAAAGGAGAAATCTGAAGTTAACCTCTATCCTCCGAATGCCTGGACACACACACACACACACACACACACACACACACACACACACACACACAGCTTGAAAAACACCAGAGTAGGAAAAGTTACTTCTGAAGATTAACACAGAGAATTAGAAGAAAACCTATTTTATTTCTTGTCACAAAGTAACAACAAAGACATATCAACACACACATTGGGAGGGGATCTCAATGGGACAGTACATGGGCAGAAAGGCTCTGCTTTATTTCTGTCACCCGGCCCTTATCTAAAAGTTTGGAGAGATGCACACATACATGGAATATGTGATCTGTTTTATTTCTGAGGCTGACAGAATGGACCTTTCTGCATGCCAGGTTCACTGAGATATGAATTATGTCTTGAACTAAAGCCTAATTCTGCACCTGTGGGACTCTGTATCTGGCCTGGATCCATCTCTCTAACACTCATCCTCTCTTTCTCATTCAATATAATCTGGCACCTGAGGCTGGAGCCTGAGGCCCAAACAAGGCCGAGAAGTGCCACCTTTTATGTCTGGACCTGCTAGTACATCAGCTGTGAACCCACTTTTTAAGTCCCAATTTTGCAGTCTTCACAATCACAAAATGTTATAAAACTCTGTACCACAATATATAACCTGATTAGGTTGCTTCATTCCTCTAAAAATATCAAGTAAACTATAAGTTCTACATGTGCAGAAAAGATATACGAATGCTTCAGTTCCTCCCACCCCCCACACAGCCGACCCCATGCATATAGTCGAGTGATGCACAAATAGAGAAAAGCAAAGTTGGAGAGAAGACTTATGGGTGCACTCACCAAGCTGTCCTTGGAGAAATGGAAGGAAGAATGCTACCTAGTGTGGCTTGGTGACATCACCTTAAGAAAATAAGGTCTTAAAAAATTCTGAAGATTTCCATTAGGCACAAGGATTTGAACTTGAACATTTTTTTAGTGAAAGTGAGTGCCCTTAAGTCTTCCTTAAAGTGCATTAGAACAGCTAGCATACAAAACATATGAGCAAAGGTTAAGATACACAAATGAGATATGTCCAATGTTTAAGAGAACCAAGAGTTTCCTCCCAGGATATGAAGGCTGTAAGGCAGAATGGTACACATGCTTTTCCAGTCACATTCTGGGTGATTTGTAAGTTTTTCCAAGTGGAGCTTATCTTAAGCATGTGTGATGGTGGGAGTGTGGTGGGGTAGGTGTGGACATGTGCATGTGTGCACAGATGCCTCTGGGGTCCAGAAGAGGAAATAGAGTTGCAGGTAGTTGTGAGCAGGGTGACATGGGTGCTGGGAATCTGAGATCTTCCAAGAAAGCAGCCACCTCTCTTCACCTGAGCTAGGTTTCCAGCCCCCTAAACTCCCGTCACAGCATTTGAGTAGCAATGGCCTCCTGATGCCTTATTTTCCTGATGGCCACTGAATAAATATTTTACATTCTATCTTCATGCATCCTGGGAAAGAAGGTGTGGCCTTCTCGAAACTGTCTCTTTCCTATCTCTCTAACTCCTCATGTGCCAGGCTCTCTATTCAATACATTCTTTTTTAAAATTCTCTGGAATAAATCTTGAATAAATCAAAAGCACCCATATCACCTCATATCCAGTTCAATGAAATTTTGACATAGGAGCTTACTAAAATAACTCTTACAGTTTCTTCTGCCTCTAAGATTAATTTTCTTATGGTAGCCTAGGGTTTCAATGTTTGGCAAAAGTGATTGTTAACCTGCTAGATATCACACTGGTAAGCCATAAAGTAACTAAAAAATAAAGCCACTCTTATTTTTATCTTATAGGTAAGTAACTTGTAATCCCACTATCTGCAGCATTACAGTCATTTGGGTCCTGCCTACGATATATATATATATATATATATATATATATATATATATATATATATATATATGTGTGTGTGTGTGTGTGTATGTGTAATATATATATATATGTGTGTGTGTATGTGTTATATATATGTGTGTGTATATATGTGATATATATACATATATATATATATATATATATATATATATATATATTACATTTGTGAGTGTTCCTGTTTTTTTCTTTTGCTGTGATAAACCACTCTGACCAAAAGTTATTTAGGAAAAGATTTAATCCCTTTCATAATTTCTAGGTCACAATACATCTATCAAAGAAAGTCAAAGCAGGAACCCAAAGCAGTAACCAGAAATCATGGAGGAATGCTGCTTGCTGGCTCATTCCCAGGAGGACTACTTATTTCATAGAATAATGCTTCCCACATGGGCCAGGCCCTCTTGCATTATTTAGTAGTCAAGACAGTCTCCCACAGACATACCCAATAGCCCAATCAGATCTGGCAACCCTTTAAGCATGGCTTTCACTCTGAGATGACTCTTGGCTCTATGATACAGCTGTATGATACGGTTGGTTATTAAGACTAAACAGAACAGTGAGCCTTACCATAAAGTCACTGATCAAAACTCATGTCAACATGTTACAAAATTACTCAAAACTAAAAGCCAGCATTCTTACCAGAAGTCTAGATTCTTCAATACAGCATAGGACCGACCTAATACTTTCTATGTATTAGAACATTTCTATTTGTGTGGATGGTGTTGTACTATGTCATCTAATTACAACAAGTTTTGTGCAGTTTGAACTCACTGAAGCTGTAGTTTAAGATGGAGGAAACATACCAGAAACCTAAGTTCATTTTTCTAAGTAAGCTGAAAATGGGGGCCATCTATGAGTGCCAGGCTCCTTTTGAGTTCTCTCTTCAGATTTATGTAGTTACTGTCTTAAATGTTGAGGCAAATTTTCTGAACAACGTAACTTAAGGAAAGAAATCTTTCTTTGAGTTCACATCTGAAGGCAGATTCCATCTTGGATGGGCAGTCATGGCAGCAGGTGGCTCTGTGGTACTGTGTATACCTAGGACCCATTAGTTCCTCATTCTATGGTACACCAGGAAAAAGAGAATGGGAAAAAAGTGAAGCCACACTGCACAAACCCAAGGGCTGTTCTAGTGGCCCTTGTCCTCCAACAAGGAAATAGATTCCTATTGACTCTATGGCCTTTCAAAGCAGCACCATGTGTTCAGACACAGAAACTTATGGGGGACACTTCACATTCAAGATACACCAGCATCTAGAAAGCAGGAAAAGCTTGGGCAGAACACCAGATGGGTGGAATGCATGAGTTGTTCTGTGTAAACAGAAACTTAGAAGAAAATGACATTAGACCTGGAGATGAGGGAAGAGAGACTGAGTATCAGGAAGAAGGTTCTGATTGTACCGGAAGCAGAACATCTTTGAGCAAGTGATTGATATATTATAGTTGTGGATATTTATTGATTGATATATTATAGTTGTGGGTATTTATTGGGGCACAGTGTGATGTTCTGGTTTGTAGAGGTATCCAGCAAATAAGAATGAACAGTCTACACGTTAGATTAATTTATACTTTGTGATCCCAGGGATTGAACTTCAAACAGACTGGGCAAGATCTATAACACTAGGCCATATTTTGAGTCCTGTTTCACCAAATATTTGGAGACAAGATCTCATTAAGTTGCTTGAACCTACTCTAGTCTGTAACTTATAATTGTCCTCTGTTAGCATCATGGGTTGGGGTTGCAGGCAACAGGCATTATACCTGGCTTATTATTTATTTGTGATAAAAAAAAGGATTCAGAATTTTCTCTTTCTCACATTTAAATCTTCCCAATAGCATTGTAAAAGTATTTTTTTATTCTCCTGTTGTAATTTTTGTATCTGAGGCTTTCTGCCTCTGTCTGTTATCTTAGGCCTAGTCCTGGAAGCTTCTAGCCTCAGTATAATCTAATCTAGGCCTAGAATCTAGGCTCACTCCTCTTTAGTTCTTTCTGAACTCTCAATGGCTGGTTCAACTCAACTGTTCTGGCTCAAAACTCCTTTCCACAGAAACTGATTTAATCCTCTCTCTCTCTCTCTCTCTCTCTCTCTCTCTCTCTCTCTCTCTCTCTCTCTCTCTCTCTCTCTCTCACCACTGCTCCTCAAGTAGCTTCCCTTTCTCTCTTCTTATGTGAGTTGGGCATATCATATTCTGTCAAATCTTTCTCTGATTCATCACTTTGCCACTCAAGTGGACATCACATTTCATTAGTGCTTCCGTCTATAAACTAATTTTATCTTCATTGTTTGGGACTAAAGGCATGCCAGATGGAATAACGGTGTATGCTCAAAGCTAAGCCACAACATAACACAATCTCAGGATTCACAGTATAATCAAATATCCTGCAACACCACATTTTCCCCCTACTGTGTAACAGATCACCAGAATTTTCCCAATCCAGTCCCGACCAGGAGTCTGATAACAGCCTCTCCCTGCCCTTGCCTGCCCCTTCCCCGAGTAGCAGCTTCTTCTTGCCACTATTGAATATTTCCTTAAGCACATATAAATGATCTTTTAAGACAAAAGGCTTTAACGAAATATGAGAACATCACTTCTCAGAATCAGTTAGCTCTCGGGACTGATTAAATAGATTACTTTTCCCCCCAATTACCTGAGTTTCAAATTTATTGCTCATTTGCTTCCTTTAGTTCTACCCATAAAGTGCAGATCCACCATTTACGATTTGATCAAAGTCATCGTGATGGATATTTTCAAGGAACCATCAGCTGTGGTTCTGCTGATTTTTAATAACAGCCTTGAACTAATCAATAGATAATTTAATTTGAAAATGTGAAGCTGTAAGCTTTAATGTTCTGTTTGGTGTTTTCTTATTAATTGGAAGGATGGCACAGCACAGCCACATCTTACGCAGAGAGAAGGAAAGAGATATAAAGTGAAGTCTAGTCTTGTACATGGAGAGACACATGCCAGTTCAGCTCCCCAGGGGACACCTGCTGCAGTGGTTATCTCTAGTTTTATGCACCCATGACACTCCACATGAAGTAGGCAATGGTACTTGCCTACTCCCCATGCCTTGTTTTGCCCCAGGTTATTTATTGCCTCAAACCTCTGACCTCTGTGTTGCCTCCCTTTATTTATTTCTTTAAGAATGTTTTACTTTGAGACAGTATCTCACTGAGTCTCCCCAGAATAGGTTTGACATTACACTGTAGACCAGGCAGCCTTTCAAGCTCAGCCTCTTGAGTAGCAGAGGTTATAGGCCTGCATTGCTAGCCAGAGCCCCACAATCATTCTTACTACTCAAGCCCAAATTTGCATAGAAAGGGAGTTTGCACTCCAGTGCACAGTCTCATTTGACTCTTTGCAAATCAACCATGAAGTCATGCTCTTAGCAAGGCTAAGGTTGTCCCAAACTCTTTGCTAATTTGTGTAGGCAACCAACATGTCCTTCTGAAAGCATTGTGTCTAACTTTTCATAAGCCAATCTTATATGATTAAGTCAGCACTCATGACTTAAAGTGATGATTGTTTTTGTAATCTTGACTTTATTTTTTTTAATCTACCACCTGTCAAACAGCATAATTTTAATATAAGTCATTTCAATTGTTTGGACCTTACTTTAAAATATAATGCAAGGATTGGATAGTGTCCGTTTATGTTGATCCTACTATGTGCTGAATCTGGAAGAAAAAATACTTATTGTACATTTTCTCTTTATTTATTAAAAATTTTTAAAAATCCAAATATAATTCTTTCACCTAACCTTTTCCTTTCTTCTTTCTAATCCCCCTATGTTATCTCTCAAATTGATGACCAAGTTTCCTTTACTTTTATCATTGTACATAATTCTATACAAATATTATATATAATATTATATATATATATATATATCCAACTTGCTGAGTCCATTTACTATGACTTGTTTGTAAATAATTTTAGACCTGACCACTTCTAATTGAACAGTAAATTAGGGGGATCATCCCAAGGAGATGCTCGCTCATTCTCTCTCTCTCTCTCTCTCTCTCTCTCTCTCTCTCTCTCTCTCTGTTCTATTCCTTTAGAAAACACACAAGGGCATTCAAACTTATCTTCTACTAGCAAATGAAGACATCAACTGGCAACAAACAGAAACTGAGAAAACTAAATAAACCCATATGTCATGGCACTGATATCTTGAACGGAAGAACGTTGCATAGAGAATTAATTTGCCGGACAGGAATGGGGAATGTGGAACCCCATTGACTCTAGTTCCTCCTTCCAGAATAATCTAACAGTGCTCTCTGTTTCAGAATAAAATGACAACCACCAAGAGAGATGGCATGTTCTTTACTGTCATCAAATGAAGACATAGAAACTAAAGGTTTGTTTGCTAATTGCAAAACCAAAATTCTTACTCTTTCTTCTCTTTCTGAGCACATATCATCTTCCACTGCCTATATTTTATTAGAAAAGTATTTTTTACCTAATTAGGGTAAAATATATTCTCAGAGTTAATATTTTTCTTCTCTCCACATAGGCTAACCTGTCCTTGAAGTCATGATCTTCCTACCTCAACCTCAGAGACACAAGGAATAACAGATTTGTAAAAGAAAGCTATAAAAATATTAGTTTCTTTGTTTTTTATGATATATATACATATACTTATATTTCATGTCTATTTTCATGTGCAGAAGCACTCGTGTTGATGCAGAAGTGATGGATCAACATTGGCAGTCTTTCTCAGACATTCTCTGCATTGTTGTTTGAGACAGAGTTTCTCAGTGAACTTATATGTCATCAGTTTGTCTAGACTAGCTGGCTATGCAGCTCAAGGAAGCCTTGAGCTTCATGTTGCACAGCACTGGGGTGGCAGATACACATCAACATGCCTTGCTTTTTACAAGGATGTTGGGAATCTGTGCTCAGGATCTCAAGATTCATAAAGAAGACACTTAAGTAACTGTGTCATCTCCCTAGCCCCTAAATTTTCTTTTCTCAAAGATAATACACTTCTTGCCCCCTACCACAAACTCTAATCAAGCTGCTTGGAAGTCAGCCTAAGCCCATAACATAAAATTTCTTTTCTTTTCAATTAAAAATGACTAACTTGATGGAGTGGCTTCTTCCAGATGCGTTTTTATCATCAAGGAAACACCATAATTGCTTGGTACAGTTTGAGGATGTTCTGAAACATGGTGATGTTCTGTTCTGAATGATATTTAAATCCCTGTAATATATTCCAAGCTGGACTCTCACATCAATTAATCAGTGCCAAGACACTGTCTTACATTTTGCTACAAACTGAGTTCAGTTGTAATTTGTCAACTCCAGCACCCGTTGCTATGACAAATAGCTTCGGTCTGGTTAATCTATTGAACATAATAGCATTCTGTTACTTTGATAAATCTATTATGTCGTGGTTTACATATGCTTTGGGGAAAATTTTTATTGGGGCATTTTACACTAAATTATCTCTAGTCTACACTAACAAAGCAAGTTCAGTGTTGATGCTGACAGCTTTCCAGTATCTCAAGCCCTGGCTCTCAAATCTGACAAGAAGTCAAGAGGGTAACTGCATACCATTTGCATAGTTTCTCAAAATCTCAGGACCAAATTTACCTCCTGGGGCTAGTTACTTATCTTTCTATATTCCATTTTATCTTGTTGCTAGAATGAAGGAAGTGTTTTATTTTTTCTTTCTACTTTTTTTTTGTGTGAATGAGGTTACACGTGCCCAGACATGAATATATAGGTTACAGGATAGCTCCAGGCACCTTATACTTTACCTTATACACTGTATAAGACAAGGCCCTTTATTGTGTTCTGTTTATGCCAAGCTGGCTGGCCCACAGTTTGTAATGATACGTATGTCTCCAACTCCCATCTTGCAATGAAATTACAGATATTCACTGCTGCATCTGATTTTACATTGAGTCTGAAATCTGAATTCAGATACTCACACTGGTGCAGCAAACGTTTTAATTATTGAACCATCTACAAGGCCCTGAAGAAAGTCTTTTGAACCATGTGTGGGATAATTCAAGGCAGTAACTGCTCTGTGATATAATTGCTAAAGAAAATGTTTATGGAGATGTCAATGTATTTTGTTCTGAATCATCCCTGCAGAAGCTTCTATTTTAAAGGTTAAGGTTATGAGGGTGAAAACAAGTCAAACTAAAGAAGTTTTAAGGAGGCTAGCTGGAGGCAGAGGTCCTAGGTGGCAGCTCTTAAGGGGTTTCACTGTACACTGTCATCTACAGAGGTAGGTGTGAATGCAGAAGTGAGCTCTGCCTATCCCTTGTTCACAGTCTGATACAGGCTGCACGTTACTCCTCAGGGTCTCACTATGGAGGACATCTTGGAGTGCCCAGAGTATACCAGCTGCAGGTTCAAGCCATCCCTTCTTCAGAGGTCAATTGCCACTCTGGCAGTTTTGAAGGTATCCAGATGACTTTAAGGATGACAGCTCTGAAGAAGGTCAAGAGTTAAAAGAAGGGAAGAGAGGGCAGGGATGTTCAGAGCAAAAGACCTGGTGAGCAGCTGATTCTTAATAGGAAAAAATTATCTAGTATTATATGAATAGTGGTGTGGTTAAAGATACACGTGTGTGTGTGTGTGTGTGTGTGTGTGTGTGTGTGTGTGTGTGTATGTATATTCTGATTATTACAGTAAAGGGGAAGGGCCTCAGTATGCCACCATGAAAATTTGAACTGGTACATATGCCCTGTGACTCAGAGATAAATGAAATATCAAAACCATGATAAATATTTAAGGCATTCTGACAGGTTATCTTAGCATGAAAACATATTTCTTTCCTCTTGTTCTCTCTCTCTCCTCTCTCTCTCTCTTTATCTCTCCTTAAATATTCAAAAGGATGTCACAAATGACAAGTGTTAGTGTGTTAGTTGAGGCCAATTATCACACAGAAATGCTTTATTTGAATCAATGGTGGGCAGGAGGAATGAAGGCAAGATGCATGTTTTAATTTTTCTCAAAATGAGAAGAGGATAAAGTGGTAAACACGTTCTGGGAAGGACACAATCAGTCCCCAAGGAAGGATGCAGTCCCCTAAACTCTCCACTGCAATGTTCAGAAGACAACCCTAAGACAATTCTTTTTTCATAATACATTTATGTTCCATTTAGGTAAACTTTTCAGTGAGACAATTATATCCAGTGCCACTAATGCAATTTGAATCAAGGCTACAGAGATGGGAGAGCATCAGCAAGGCCTCTCTGCAGAGCTGATCTAAATAAACCAAGTGAGTGTCCAGTTAGAAGCCAGTGCAGAGAAGCCTGCATGGCTGGAGTTGCCTGAGTGCCATCGATTTCTATTCAAAGGAAAGGCAGCCATGATCTCAAGGGAAACAGTCTTTGCTCACTACAGAATATGCAGGTAAAATGATGGCTTGCTTTATTTATTTATTTATTTATTTATTTATTTATTTATTTATTTTTAATTTATTTAGCTGCAGGATAGTATAGATGTTACATGACTCTATATTTATTTATCTATTTGTCTATTTTCTACCTACCTATTATCTATCTATCTATCTATCTATCTATCTATCTATCTATCTGTCATGCTGCAAGGTACTGCATAAACCACCCAGCAGTAGTCAGTACAAGCAGATAACCCACTAGAAAGGACTGGAAATTCACACACATGCAGCCTTTTTCCTTCAGTAATTATGTATTCAAACTAGTCAAGAGCTTGGTTGGAATGATCTTATGACAAATGACTGAGACCATATCAACAGGAAAATTGGGCTCAGCTAAAAATCTCTCTAGCACAAGGAGCAGCCGCAGCAGCACAGCAGTGAGCCTTTCTCTCACTAAATAGAATACACGAAATGAATAAGGAGGATGGGTGGGTTGCACACAGAGCCAGGAGAAGAGAATAAGAAAGAGAGATGTGCCTCTCCTTCTCCCTTTGGAGCTGTTCTTCTGCCACCTCAACATGTTCAAGGAAAGACCATAAGACAGTTTCTGTGAAGAAGAAACAAACATATAATGCCAAGAAGTAGGCACGAGCAAGCATGTGGGGGTGGGGGTTAGTGGGTAGAAGTGGCGTGGGCTAGCAGAGGAAGCACAGGCACTGGATTAGCGTATCCGTGAATAGAATAGATGCAAGCCCCAGATTTCTGCTTCAGTTTGAGTCAGCCAAGTGTACACAGAAGGGTTCTAGGTTTTAAATTTTCATTGTGATATCATTCTTGAGTTTGTGTGTATATGCACGAGTATGCAATCATATTTCGTAGTGTGCACATGTGAGGCTAGTAATGGATGACAGGTGTCTTTTCCAGTCACTTCTCTAACTTACTTTTTGGGACAGGGCACTGGACGAACCTAGATTTGGCACAATGATTTAGTTAGGCTGGCTGGTCCACAAACCCCTAGGATCTTCCTGCTTCCACTTCCACAATGATGACATTACAGAGAGTTTCTTTTACATCTGCTCTGAAGATTAAATTCATATTCTTGCATTTGTGAGGCAAATATTTTCCTCCTCAGCTCTTATTTAGTATCTTTCTTTTTTAAAGTATTTATTTTTATTTGATGCTCTTGGTTATTTTGCCTGCATGTATGTCTGGGCAACACATGCATGCAGTACCTACAGAGGCCAAAAGAGGGCGTCAAATTCCCTAGACTTGGAGTTACAGACATCTGCTCACTGGCATGGGGTTACTGAGAGCAGAAGCACTTGGGTCTTCTGGAAGAGTAGGTATTGCTCTTAACTGCTCTTTCATCTCTCCATCATTCAAACACAGAACAAGCCTGAGGCAGCTTAGTGCCAAAGCTCCACATGCCCATCACCTATGATCGTATTAGGACCATTTTGTTTAATTTGTCCATGTCCAGTTTTGATTTTAAACTTTTATGTGACAGGTTAAAAAAAATTTAAAATGGGCATATTAATGGGGTATATCATATGATATTTCCATCGTATATCTTGTGTGAACTCTAAATCAGGTTAAACACATCTATCAACTCAGAGTATAACAGTTTATTTTAGGCATAGATTGCTCTTGATGGGTTAAAAAAAGACACATAGTTGGATTGGTAGAGAAGGGAGTGGATCTCGGAAGAACTGTGGGAAGGGTGGGTATTATGAAAATAAAGTCTATGAGGCTCTCGGGAACTAATAAATATGCAAGTTTTATTATATTTCCTTCATCTGTGTGTATATGCAAGCATATATATTAGGAGTGTATATGTGGCTTCATGAAAGTGGAGGACATTGGACAAGTTTAGTGCCTTTGCCCACTGAGGGCTCTTGTTCTCTCTCATCCACCATTTCTTTATAGTGGAAAGATTAGGAATACTTTCTTTTAGATTTTTAAAAATATTAGTCAATTACGTATGTTTTCCCTAGAGTTCAGGAGTACCTGGAATCACTTATAACTTAGTAACTAGTGGTACCTGTCTCCCCATCCCTCTCCTCTTCTACTCTTGCCAAACCACTGTAATTCCCACCTCTAGGAAACAGATCTCCCTTTTGGAATCCATGCATAACACAATGATCCTCCTTTTGAACCATGTCCTCATGTCTTACTACACCTGTATATCCTGAAATGCTAAAACCACCATAGACACCTGCTTATAAGCCCCTTGGCCACAGGGAGATAGAGTTTGATGGAGATCTAAGATTCAAAGATCTGAGATTCTATTAATGATACACGTGGACTAGCAGGAAAGGAAGAACACTGTACAAAGAAGGGAACATGAGTCAGAATGAAGTTTGATGATTTCTTGAGCAGCATCTCATAATGAAAGGCAGCAAAGAGCCAAGACAAGGAGGGTTAGAAGAGTCCAAAAAAATTAGATCGGAACCTGATAACAGTTCAGTGTTGGGAATCAGTGGCTGTAAATGCTCAGTCACAGAGAAATCAGCTGTATCTACTCTTTTCTCAAAACACAGTAACTAGATTCAATAGATTATTTTTAAAAATGATTTTAATAAAGAAAGCATAATACTGGGAGCAAAATATATCTAAAGGGGGTAAGAAAGTTGAAGGGGGTATAGGGATAAATAAGAATAAGGCTGATTATACAATTTTCAAAGACTAAATCAAATACTTTTTAAACATGGTGCTGGAGAGATAGATCAGTTGATACAGTGCATACTTTGCATTTGTAAGGACTTGAGTCCAGTGCTTAGAAACCATGTACAAAAGGCAAGGCAGCATGCACCTGCCATCCCAGTGTTTACAAGAGAGATAGGCACTGGGTCTCACTGGCCAAAAAGCACAGCTTACTTAGTGAGTTCCAGGTCAGTGAAGGACACTGTCTGATCAAAACAAGTTCCAGTCTCTGAAGAATGAGACTCAAAGTCGTCTTGTGCCACCCACATGTGCACATGTGCATTCACACACACACATGTATGCACATGCACATAATTATGCTGATACAGTATGATATGGTTGCTACTAGGGTTTCAATGGCAGAGGAAGTGAAAGCCCAAATTAACATATGCATACATTTACAGAGCTCAGGTGGCATCAACCTCTTCATGAACACATCGATTCTCAAATACAGAAAAGCACAAGAAAAAGCCAACATTCCAGCATATAGCAAAGCATGCAAGTCACCATCTTGTATACCCAAATACAATAAATATTTCAAAAACAAAAACACCACTTCACTGTGACAGATTTGTTGGTTCAACCTTCCTTATTTCTCTCCTATGGATGGAGCATATTAATTAGACTGAAATCCTTTCATTTAATACAATAATGTCCAAGTCATTGGAAGTCTGGAATATATCCAAATCTCCTTTCAATCTATCACTTCAGTGTTATAAATGACAAATCAATATTTCTAATACCTATCTCCGTCTTTATGTTTTCTGGTGGAACAGGGCCAGCACATCCTGTATGAGATATGCAAATTGTAAAGGCGACACTTTGAGCATAATGGAATACAAACACTCATTTTATGGTGCATGCAGGTGGCAGGTCACCACAGAAGATGGACTCGCACCGGGAGGTGGAGAAATTAACACCTTTCTGAAGCTTCGAGTGTGGTAACTTGTTACGAAGTCACTTCTTCCAACTGGGAACCTATTAAAATGCTTGATTTGGGGGCAAGGACATAAAATCTCAATTAAAAATATTGTTTGTTAGAGCCAGGACTCATGCTGGCACCTGTGGAAATTTCATATAAACCAGCAGCACATCCCTATCTAAAATTCAATTATGTAAGTGCAAGACTGTAGCTGGCCCAAGACAGTATCCTTATGAAAATAATAACAAGTGGGTTATGATAATCATCCATCCTTCATAAGATCATGGGGGCAGTAAACTGTATGGGTTCAGTACCCAGAACTGCATCTCCTGGCTTCATCAACTCATACATTTTAAGTAGCAAACCAATGATAACCAGTGAACTGAAGAAATAAGGCTTTCTTACTGGCTTTTTTTTCACATCAGCTCAGTTTGGAACAAGTAAAGTTCAAAATTCCCAAATGTGTTATACAGAGGGAGTTCTGTGTATTCTACCTTTGAAGGGATTTCTCTGAGTAAGAGCTCTATGGCCACTTGTCACATGGAAGAACAGCCAACAGTAGATTAGTATGTCCAGGGCATGGACCACCCTTATTGGAGAATATCCTGCCTGGGTTCTTTTTGGTCAGGACTTCTACTAGATATTCCAATGCTATTTTCTATACCAACCCAATGTGTTCTTCTTCACCACCCATCATGTACCAGTTCTACAGCCAATAAATGGCTGTCTCCAAATGTATACCTGTGACTAATGCCCTCTGATTTGATGGTCTACACGAGTCCTACTATATTGTGAAAAAAGATAATAAAAAGGAAAACAAAAACATGTATGTCTTGCCTTAGCAGGCTTTAAGAGAGCTAAGTCTAGTCTTTCTATACAAGCTACTTTCCTATTGTCTTTTGACTCACAGTTTCTGCCTTTGTTTCAGTGTGCATTTATCATTTCTTCATACCAGGGTCTTTACATGTGATGCTTTCTTTTCTGACATATTATGGTCAGTTGGTTCTTTGTGTCATTTACATTTATGCTTCAAACTGGTTCTTCTCAGAGAGTTCGTTCAGACTCATGGGCTCTAAAGCATACACCAAGGGCCTAGTTTAATTTATGTTGATGCGACAGAATAACCATTTTTTAAAAAGGCAATAGAAAAGAGAAACGGTTTATTTGACCTATCAATGCAGGTTGAACTCATTATCACGAAGAAGTCAAGTCAGGGAAGTGAAGGAGCAAGCCATAGCACACCCACAATCAAGAGAAGAGAGCAATAAACACATGTGTACTCAGAACTTCCACATCCATTAAGTCCAGCAAGACAAATACCCCCCATAGATGTTCCAAGGCCAACCTGACCTAGACAATTCCCATCAAGTTTCTCCTCCCAGGTAAGTCTCTGTTGTATCATTTAGTAATTATGTCAATCATTCTAACAACTGCCCCTTCTACCTTTGTCCCTTTAATCCCAGTCTGGCATCTCCATCATGTCTTATTTAGCATTCTTCTTATACATATTTGTGTACAGCTTTCCCGTTTATGACACTGAAATCATCAATCCATGCTGGCCCAGCTCTCTCATCTATCTCTGTGACAGCAGTCGTCTACTATCAACACAGAATGGTGACCTGTGCATGAGAGGAGAGATGCACATACCACAGCATCTCCGCAGCCTTCACATTTTATCCTCTGTAGATATTTGTCTTCTAGTGGATTCCTTCTTGTGATCTGCAAGGGTATTCCTAAAGGCCACAGACTGACAACTGTGTGTGTTAAAATTTCCATTGTCTTCTGATGAACTACTGGTGACATGGCTCACTGAAACATACATCAATAAAAACACTAAAGTTGAATAAAAGCAGAATATTTGCATTGTCTGGGGATGTGCCCTCACCCCCTGTTCACCAGGCTTGCTTCAGCCTCTGTTAATATTTTAAGTGTGGTTGCAGTTAAGGGGTTAAATGGCAGAATATCACATCCATAACCAAAGTCCCCCTTTGGAGCCATTTTTAAATACAGAAGTATAGTCAGGTTACTTGCAGTGTCTGAACATCTATTGATAAATCTCCCTTTCACAATGCCCTCTAGTGCAACCTGGGATTCAATAGGTTTTACTGTTCTCTTTCCTCCTCTTCTCCTAGAACCCATTTGATTTCATGCAGCATACCACTAAATGCGAATGTAACAGCTGTAGCTCTGACAGTAAGAGTGAGAGCATAACCCTCCATACCTCACTAAAGTCTTAATGCTAGCTCCCAATGATCACTACCTCAGTTCTGAAGGGGTCCTTCCCAGTCAAGAAATCAAGAGAGAAAAATTCCTAAAACTCTGAAAGGAGGAAACTCTCCTTTTCATTTGTGTGTCTGTAGACACCCAGCACCCTGAGACAGATAACTTGCTCTGTATATTCTGAGCATAGAGAGAAGACTTTCAGAATTGCTCATAATTTTTCCAAGTGAGACAGATTAATAAGAGAAAATGGACACACTTTACAGGGTATTCTTTAGTGATTTTAATCACACTGGCTACTCTGATGACATCAGAAATTTTCTGCATTGTTATTGTTTCCAAGCAAGACCTGTGCCCCACAGCTCTTCAGACTTACGAATCTGAATCACTGAGACCACGTATGGGCATCACCCTGGTCTAGACTGGAGCTCAGGAGCCAGTATGGAGGTAAGAAGTCAATGGGCTTTGCCTTGCATGAGAGGGGAAGGATCTTTGAAACCAGGATGGCTCTACACTGCCCATGCACTCATGGGCAAACTTACTGATTTTAATTTGTGCCCAAAGTGACCAATTCTCTTATAAATCATTCAGATACTTTGTTTTGTTTGAGTCTCCCCACATACTACTGTTTCTCCCCTCGTCTTCTGGTCCCCTCCAGGCTTCATTATTTTTCTTTCCCTTTCCATGACTTATGAGTTCAATTACCACCTTTCCATCTTTCAAAATCAACTTTCTCCCACTCCTGGGCCCCTCTCTAGTTTCATAACTTAACCCTACACCCACTTCCTTAAAAATTCACATATCAACAAATCAGATGTTAGGATCTACAAATGAGAGAGAGAGAGAGAGAGAGAGAGAGAGAGAGAGAGAGAGAGAGAGAGAGAGAGGAGACACAGAGAGAGACAGAGAGAGAACAAGAAAGGGAGAAAGCAAGAAAGTGAGAGAGAAAGCTCGTAGTTTTTGTCTTTTGGGGTTGAGACAAGGATGTGGGAGAAGAAGAAAACATAATTCACTGCAGATGGGCATGTAAACTGTTGCAAACACATGGAACCAGTATAGAAGTGCCTATAAATACTAAAAATGAAACTATCATGTAACCTATATATAAGACTTGGGCATTTAATCAAAGAACTCTATATCCTACCACAGAGATATTGCTCATCCATGCTCATTGATGCTGCTCATAATAACTAGAAAACTGAGCCAGACTAGATATCCAACAACTGGTGAACAGATAAAGGGGTGAGGTGAACTCTTTGGCTCAATGTTCTTACCTATAAGCTTGAAGAAATAGAAGTCCTGTATTCAAGGATGGTTTGCATCACCAAGCACCTGAGTGACAGGAACAAGTTCTGCTGCTCATGTTCACACATCTCACAAAGACTCACAAAGTGTGTGAGATGATCTTCCCACACACAGAGGGACTGGTAAGATCACTCACTTCCAATACCACAAAGAGGGTCTACCCTCTACAGACAGACGGTTTCCTCAAGCAGGACTTTATATTAAACACAAAACAGAACTAGAACTTGAATCCAGATGTGAGAATGAGAACTTGCTTTATCAAATACCATGTAACTTCCCTAGAACTTGTTCTGTCAAGTAGCTGCCTGCCACTGTTCAGTGGATTGTGAATGGCAGTGTAACGTTATTCATGAATAATCAGGTTAGTGTGTGGAGTAATGCCTCAGAAGGCCTTTCTTTGTTTTCCATTGTCTATGCACCTCCTCAGATCATTGGAGAATTTGCTGGTCTCATTCATTGACTAAATCAAGTTTCACAATAAAATATTAAAAGATAAAAATTAAATGTAGGTGATAATACCCTCTGGTAATGCTTCCGTAAACCTAAATTCATAACACATTTAACATCATCCATAGAAAGATATTTCGTAGATATATATATATACAGAGAGAGAGAGAGAGATGTCAATCACAGTGTGTGTGTGTGAATATACATACATACAGAGAGAGGTGGGTAAGGAAAGGATATGAGGGGAGTAGAAACATGGAGGACAGAAAAGGAATGAAAAAGAGAGTAGACAGGAGCAGGGCTAGATCAATATATCTCTAGTATTTATGCACAGCATGATACTGAACCCATAATGGTGTTCAATTAAATATGCATTTATTGCCTAATTGAGATGCTAGTAAATCACATCAAAAATAACATCAGAATAAGAATGATTCTACCGGATACTAATTAGATACACAAGTGCAGTTAATGCGAACAAAAGTATTGCAAAAATGGTACAAAATATGTGTCACTACTGGTGGAAAATCTATCAGATCACACAGCCCAAGACCTGTGAGGGAAAGGTGACTTGGAAAATGTAGCCCAGTCCTCAAGATGCCAGAGTTGACAGAGCACTAGAGTTTGTAATAGCTGATGACCATAGAGTAATCAGGTTTGATCATGTATAGAAGTTTAATGTCTAGAAAATGACTTCAGAAGTTGAGGAGAGCCAAAGAACAAACTATCACTCAGATGAATCTGAGGACACCATTTACATTTCTCAGGACGCCTCTGTAGGAGCTTTATACTAACAGATAGTTCCTACAAGATACATTTCAGCATAGGAAAAAGTTGTATTTTTTAAATTTTTTCCATTACTCTTTTTTTATTGAACATTTTATTTACATTTCAGATGTTATCCCCTTATCCCATTCTGCCCCCCACCCAGGAACCCCCTACCCCAGCCCCCTTCCTCCTGCTTCCATGAGGATGTGCCCCCACCCACCCACTCCCACCTCCCCATCCTCTAATTCCCCCACACTCAGTATCCAGCATTCATGGGACCAAGGCCATTTCCCCTACATAGACAGCTGGAGCAATGGATCCCTCCCTGTGTGCTCCCAGGCTGGTGGTTTAGACTCTGGGAGCTCTGGTTGATTGGTATTGTTGTTCTTCTCATGGGGCCACAAACCCTTTCAGCTCCTTTAGCTCCTTCTCTCTAACTCCTCCATTGGGAACCCCTTGATCAGTTCAATGGTTACCTGTGAGCATCCACCTCTGAACGTGTCAGAATCAGGCAGACCTCCAAGGAGACAGCTATATCAGGCTCCTGTCAGCATACACTTCCTGACATCCACATCAGCTTCTACTTTAATGACTGCACATGGGATAGATACCCAGGTGGAATGGCCTCCAGATGGCCCCTCCTTCAGTTTCTGTCCCACACTTTGTCTCCATATTTGCTCCCTTGATTATTTTGTTACTCCTTCGAAGAAGGACCTAAGAACCCACACTTGGTCTTCCTTCTTCATGAGTTTCATGTGGTCTGTGAGTTGAATCTTTGGTATTGTGAGCTTCTGGGATAATATCCAATTATCAGTGAGTGAATACCATGTGTGTTCTTTTGTGATTGAGTTACCTCACTCTAGATGATATTTTCTAGTTCCATCCATTTACCTAAGAATTTCTCAAATTCATTGTTTTTAATAGCTGAGTAATATTCCATTTTATAAACATACCATATTTTCTGTATCCATTTTTCTGGTGAAGGACATCTGGGTTCTTTCCAGCTTCTAGCTATTATAAATAAGGCTGCTATGAACATAGTAGAGCATATGTCCTTGTTATATGTTGGAGCATCTTCTGGGTATATGCCCAGGAGTGGTATAGCTGGGTCCTCAGGTGATGCTATGTCCGATTTTCTGGGGAACTGCCAGACTGATTTACAGAGTGGTTGCACAATCTTGGAATCCCACCAACAATGGAGGAGTGTTCCTCTTTCTCCACATCTTAGCCAGCATCTACTACCATCTGAGTATTTGATCTTAGCCATTCTGACTGGTGTGAGGTAGAATCTCAGGGTTGTTTTGATTTGCATTTCTCTGGTAACTAAGGATGCTGAACATTTCTTTAGGTGCTTCTTGACCATTCAGGTTTCCTCAGTTGAGAATTCTTTGTTTAGCTCTGTACTCCATTTTTTAAAAAGTTATTTGGTTGTCTGGAGTCTAATTTCTTGAGTTCTTTGTATATATTAGATATTAGTCCTCTATCAGATGTGAGATTGGTAAAGATCTTTTCTTTATGAATCTGTTGGCTACCGTTTTGTCCTATTGACAGTGTCTTTGCCTTACAGAAACTTTGCAATTTTATGACTTCTTTCTTTCCTATTTGTATCCTTTTGACTTCTTTTTGTTGTCTAATTGTTCTAGCTAGGACTTACAGTACTATATTGAATAGGTAGGGTGAGAATGGGCAGCCTTGTCTAGTCCTTGATCTTAGTGGGATTGCTTCAAGTTTCTCTCCATTTAGTTTGATGTTGACTACTGGTTTGCTGTACACTGTTTTTACTATGTTTAGGTATGGGCCTTGAATTTCTGATCTTTCCTAGACTTTTACCATGAAGGGATGTTGAATTTTGTCAAATGCTTTCTCAGCATCTAGTGAGATGATCATGTGGTTTTTTTCTTTGAGTTTGTTTATATAGTGGATAACATTGATGGATTTCAGAATATTGAACCATCCCTGCATTCCTGGGTTAAAGCCTACTTGATTATGATGGATGATTGTTTTGATGTGTTCGTGGATTCAGTTTGCGAGAATTTTATTGAGTATTTTTGCATTGATATTCATAAAGGAGACTGGTCTGAAGTTCTCTTTCTTTGTTGGGTCTTTGTGAGGCTTAGGTATGAACGTGATTGTGGCTCTGAGCATGATTGTGGCTTCATAGAACGAATTGGATACTGTTCCTCCTGTTCCTATTTTGTGGAATAGTTTGAAGAGAGTTGATATTAGGTCTTCCTTGAAGGTCTGATCGAATTCTGCACTAAAACCATTTGGTCCTGGGTTTTTTGTGGGGAGAATTTTAATGACTGCTGCTATTTCTTTAAGGGGTTATGGAGCTGTTTAGATGGTTTATCTGCTCCTGATTTAACTTTGGTACCTGGTATCTGTCTAGAAAATTGTCCATTTCATCCAGATTTTCCAGTTTTGTTGAGTACAAGCTTTTGTAGTATGATATGATGATTTTTTTGAATTTCCTCAGTTTCCATTGTTATCTCTCCCTTTTCAGTTATAATTTTATTCATTTGGATACTGTCTCTGTGCCCTCTGGTTAGTCTGGTTAAGGGTTTATCTATATCTTGTTGATTTTCTCAAAGAACCAGCTCCTGGTTTTGTTGATACTTTGTATAGTTTTTGTTTGTTTGTTTGTTTGTTTGTTTCTACTTAGTTGTTTTCAGCCCTGAGTGTGATTATTTCCTGCTGTCAACTCCTCTTGGTATATTTGCTTTTTGTTCTAGAGCTTTCAGGTGTGTTGTCAAGTTGCTAGTGTATGCTCTCTCCAGTTTCTTTTTGTAGACACTTAGAGCTATGAGTTCTCCTTTTAGCACTGCTTTCATTGTGTCCCATAAGTTTTGGTATGACAGGCCTTCATTTTCATTAAATTCTAAAATGTCTTTAATTTCTTTCTTTATTTCTTCCTTGACCAAGTCATCATTGATTAGACCATTGTTCAGTTTCCGTGTGTATGTGGGCTTTCCATTGTTTTTGTTATTATTGAAGACCACCCTTAGTCCATGGTGATCTGATAGGATGCAATATTTTTGTATCTGTTGAGGCCTGCTTTGTGACCAATTATGTGGTCTATTTTGGAGAAGGTACCATGAGGTGCTGAGAAAAGGGTATATCCTTTTGTTTTAGAATGAAATATTTGATAGATATCCGTTAAATCCATTTGGTTCATAACTTCCATTAATTCCATTATGTCTCTGTTTAGTTTCTGTTTCCATGATCTGCCCACTGCTGAGAGTGGGGTGTTGAAATCTCTCACTATTATATTGTGAGGTGCAATGTGTGCTTTGAGTTTTAGTAACATTTCTTTTGTGAATGTGGTTGCACTTGCATTTGGAGCATAGATGTTCAGAATTGAGAGTTCATCTTGGTAGATTTTTCCTTTGATGAGTATGAAGTGTCCTTCCTTTTCTCTTTTGATTACTTTTTGTTGAAAGTAGATTTTATTTGAAATTAAAATGGCTACTTCAGCTTGTTTCTTGGGACCATTTTCTTGGAAAATTGTTTTTCAGCCCTTTACTCTGAGATAGTGTCTGTCTTTGCCACTGAAGTATGTTTCCTGTATGCAGCAAAATTCTAGGTCCTGTTTACGTATCCAGTCTGTTAGTCTACATCTTATTATTGGGGAGTTGAGTCCATTGATGTTAAGAGCTATTAAGGAAAAGTGACTGTTTCTTCCTGTTATTTTAGTTATTAGAGGTGTAATTATGTTTGTGTAGCTATCTTCTTTTGGCTTTGTTGGAAGACTACTTTTTTGCTTTTTCTATGTTGTAGTTTCTCTCCTTGTGTTGGAGTTTTTCAGCCCCTTTGTAGGGCTGGATTTGTGGGAAGATATTGTGTAAATTTGGTTTTCTCATGGAATATCTTGGTTTCTCCATCTATAGTGATTGAGAGTTTTTCTGGGTATAGTAGGCTGGGCTGGCATTTGTGTTCTCTTAAGGTCTTTATGATATCAGTCCAGGATCTTCTGTCTTTTATTATCTCTGGTGAGAAATCTGGTGTAATTCTTATAGGTCTGCCTTTATATGTTACTTGACTTTTTTCCCTCATTGCTTTTAGTATTTTTTCTTTGTTTTGTACATTTGATGGTTTGATTATTATGTGATGGGAGGAATTTCGTTTCTGGTCTAGTCTATTTGGAGTTCTGCAGGCTCCTTGTATGTTCATCCATCGGCATCTCTTTCTTTAGGTTAGGAAGGTTTTTCTCTATAATTTTGTTAGATATTTATTGGCCCTTTAAGTTGAGAATCTTCCCTCTCATCTATGCCTATTATCCTTAGGTTTGGTCTTCTCATTATGTCCTGGATTTCCTGGGTGTTTTGAGTAAAGACCTTTATGCATTTTGCATTTTTTGACAGTTGTGTCAACTTTTTTCACGGTGTCTTCTGCACATGTTATTCTCCCTTCTAGCTCTTGTATTCTGTTGGTGATGACAACTATGACTCCTGACTTCTTTCCTAGGTTTTCTATCTCCAGAGTAGTCTCCCTTTGAGATGTGTTTATTGTTTCTACTTCCATTTTTAGATCATGGATGGTTTTGTTTAATTCCTTCACCTGTTTGGCTGTGTTTTCTTGCAATTCTTTAAGGGATTTTTGTGTTTCCTCTTTAAGAGCTTTACCTGTGTTCTCCTGTATTTCTTTAAGAGAGTTGTTTATGTCTTTCTTGAAGTCCTCTATCATCCTCATGAGAAGTGATTTTAAATCTGAGTCCTTCTTTTTCCAGTGTTGGGGTGTCCAGGACTTTCAATGGTAGGAGAACTAGGTTCTGATGATGCCAGGTAACTTTGGTTTCTGTTGCTTATATTCTTTTGCTTTCCTTTCACCATCTGGTTAACTCTGGTGCTACCTGCACCCATTGTCTCTGACTGGAGACTCTCTTTCCAGTTATCTAGCTTGTGTCAGAACTCCTCAGAGTTCAGATGTCTCTGTGATCCTGTGGTGCTGAGCTCCTGGGTGAAAGAGCTCCTGGGACTCAGGTTTCCTCTGGGATTCTGAAATCCTGCTGCTCTGAGTACAGTGGTTTCTCAGCTGCTTCAAGTGCAGTGGTTCCTCAGCTGCTCCAAGTGCAGTCGTTCCTCAGCTTTTCTGAATGCAGTGGTTCCTCTGCTGCTCCTAGTGCAGTGGTTCTTCGGCTGCACTGAATGCAGTGGTTCCTCAGTTGCTCTGAATGTAGTGGTCCCACCATTGCTCTGCTGCTCTAGGAAGGTTCAAACCTGCTAGGTGACTGTTCCAGCCAAAAGGACCAAGCAAGGTTGAAAAAGCTGTACTGATCTGAGAGACAGAGTTAAGGATGGTGTGACGTAGCAGCATGTTGTTTTCAAGAGAACCATATATAAAACTTTTTGAAAAGAAAAAAACACAGAAGTTAGTTCAAGTACCACTTTGAGAAGAGATACTGTGTCTCCTTATCATGCAATATCATCCTCATAATGATGTATATCATCCACATCCCATATGACACAGTGCAACACTAGGAATTCCCATCAATATTAGCTCCCATTAGTCATGCTCTATAGGCCTTCTTTGAAATTCCAAAGGGTTCTGAGGAGGCATCACAGAGCACAGATTGGTGAGAATCCCAGAAACACACAGAAGATGCTGGAAAGTAGTAAAAGAATCATTGGAAGGGGGAGTGTGTGAGCTAGCACACAGAGGAGAAACCTTCTGTAGCCTCTGAAAGTTTATTGAAAGGACAGATGAGAGATGGAATCTCCTTCAGCAAGACATCAATATTTGAGTAATGTTTACTGAACTCTCATATGGTCATTCAAAGCGGAATTAATTAATTAATGTGGAGGATGTAGTCCACAATAAGTAATATCATGTCTAGGTTGGTACCTCTGAGCTATATAGAAAGATGACCATGGTCCTGTGTGTTAACCAGAGAACAATCCATTTAAGCAAGTAAATGGCATTCTCTATGGCTCCTGTTGTACTTTCTTGACTGTGAATGAGTAACTTGAGTGGTAATTCTGTGTGAGATAGCAAGAAGTCTTGCTTTTAGATTTCTTCTTTTAAATATCTACCCTGAATTCTCTGAGTGATGTACTGTGACCTAGAAGTGGAAAAGGGGATAGCCCTTTTATTCCCCATGTTCATTTGGGCCAGTGTTATCACAGCAATGGCACTCAAACTAAGATATCCAGGTTTTTACACTCTGTCAAAGATTTTGGCCACTCTGGGTTATCTTCATTTTTCCATTAACTGCAGGATAGTCTGGCAATTTCTACAAAAAGATAAATTAAATAGATAGACAGACAGACAGATAGACAGATAATAGATTATAGATAGATAGATAGATAGATGATAAATAAATAGATAGATGACAAATAGGTAGATAAATAGATAATAAATAACTCATATATATGATATCAAAAATATGTATTTTGTTCCATAATTGAAATGTGATTATACTTATATTAAAGCTACTGGATCCAAAGAAATAGATTCATGAGGTTTGGGATATAATGCATATCTCTCTAGATGATTTTTTATTTCTGTATATTGGCTGCAATTTTGTACAGTTAAAAAAACAATATATATAGAATATATCTATGTACATACACACACACACACACATATATATATGTATACTACAATACATATAATATATATGTATATATTTTCTTAAGCATTAAAATACATAAACTCTTAGAGGGGCAAATCTGACCAAAAAATGTCTATATCTTATATGTTGGAAACTAAATTAGAAGTAAGAGAAGTTAAAAGATGAAGTCAGTCTCAGTGCATGTGGGAATCATGTACATATGGCCAACAACTCACATTGCTAAGACACCTTTCTTCTATAATGATCACAACTGATCAAACACTCAAGACCTTTTTATTTAATTTTTATCTATCTGTCTATCTATCTATCTATTTATCTATCTATCATCATTACTTACTTTTGCAATTTTTTTGAACTTGAAATCTTCCTCTATAGCTGTCTGTCTTTTTTTTTCATGTTGGCAGGATTACACTTTGTAGCTCTGGCTGGCCTTTGACTCACTATTTTCCTACCTCTTCCTTTCAAATGTTGAGATTTCAGACATGTATTATCATGCATATCTATTGTCTATTGAGCTGCTAGGCTCTCTCAATTGATTGGCCTTTTGCCTTACAACATGACCTTCTTTATGCATAGCAGAGCTCTTTATCCCTACAGAATACCTCTGATATAAAATATTCCTATAGATATTCTATAGGGAATGTGTTTTTATAAAACATAAAGCAATTACATAGCACATGTGCATTCTCCACTACCCTTAATACCAGTGTTTCCATATTATTTTCAGATTTCATTGTTAACCTCGTCATGTCATTGTACTGAAAGCGAAAATTTCACAGACTATTTAAATTGTGTTTGACGTGTCTTCATTCCAACCGTGCCTGGCTTTGAACTGGGTGTTTTAGATCACTCGTGTTTAATGTGACCGTTTATATGAATATGTTTAAATCCATACTTCACTTTTTTCTGTTTGTTTTATCTCTTTTCTGTTCCCTTTTCTCTTTACTGTTTACTTTCAGATTGATTCCACTCTGTGCCCTCTGTGAGCTTATTAGCGACACTTCAGTGTTTTGTTGTTTTAGTGGGTTCTTTAGAGTTTATAGTACACCCAGTAAAAGTGAGATAGATGGAACTTTTGATTTAGAAGTTATTATGGATCGAAAAGCAGTTACAAGGTAACAGGGAGGGACCTGTTCCCTTCAGCTGGAGACTATGGCAGTGCAGTAGCATAGTTGGGAAGTAACATTGACATACCATGTGCTGTCTTTACACTCTTTCTTCTCAAGTACAGGGTTGTATATGTGCGCTGCCATCCAAACACAGACTGTAGCAATCACTAACGCCTTCTCCCTCATATTATTACTCCCTACCCATACCAATCTGCCTTTCAGCTGCCATTCTGGTAGTCACTAATGTATTTGACACATCCAATAGCATTCTAAAGCCAAAAAAAAAAGGCACAAGGCAACCAGTATTGTTCCAGTTGTCAATCACTAAGATTATTTTGATATTCATTCATGTTGCTGGTGCTATAAATAACAATATCTCACATAATTTTATGAATCTTTGAAAATTTTCTACGTATATGTAATATATCTTGATCAAATCAGCCCTCAATTCCTTCAACTGCCTCCAGTATGAACCCATCACATCTCTCTCACAATTTCATGCTTCTTTTAAAAAGTATTTTTCCTTGTGTTGAGTGACATAGAAAGAAAGACACTGCATGTTTAAAGTTCACTTTCTTGTGTCTCTTTTTAACAAGAATTTATAAATACAATTATTTCTGGAATGCATTCTTATATCCTAAATTAGTTTAATACTTGGTTACTTGGTGAAGTCTCTCTCTCTCTCTCTCTCTCTCTCTCTCTCTCTCTCTCTCTCTCTC
>JANHMN010000002.1:86209843-86224000 GCA_030674055.1 Rhabdomys pumilio | reverse complement strand
CTCTCTCTCTCTCTCTCTCTCTCTCTCTCTCTCTCTCTCTCTCTCTCCTCTGTGTGTGTGTCTATAATATTGTGGTAGTTTGAACAAAAATGCCTCCATTGGGTCATAGGGAACAACACTATTATGAGGTATGACTTTCTTGGACTAAGTATTGTCTTATTTATTTATTTATTTATTTATTTATTTGTTTTTCGAAACAGGGTTTCTCTGTGTAGCCCTGGCTGCCCTGGAACTCACTCTGCAGACCAGGCTGGCCTCAAACTCAGAAATCCACATGCCTCTGCCTCCCAAGTGCTGTGATTAAAGGCATGCGCCACCACTGCCCAGCCCTAAGTGCTGTCTTATTGAAAGAAATATGACACTGGGTGGTGAGCTTTGAGGTGACAAATAGTAGCCACAATCATGGTATTTCTTCATAGCAATAAAACACACACACACACACACACACACACACACACACACACACACACACATATATATATATATATATATATATATATATATATAAAATGGAACCTTCATACTATGGTGAATGACAGGCACTTCCATCCCACTCTTTTATAGAAAGTATCTAGCTGTACCACCAACTACAATACTAACTTCAAACTTCTGCAGTCTTTAAAAACTTAAGAAATGCATTCTATTCTTAGATTTCTTGGAGTTCAGGATAGGTATCAATTTGTCATGTGGGAACCAGCACTTACTTTAAGACTCTACAATTTTTCTTTAAGCAATCAATAGAGTGGATGGCATTGATTTCCAGATATTGAACTAATGTTGCAAGACTGAACTCCCTATTCAATGGGGGCATATATTTCCTTTTCCTATATAGTTAGAATGTATGTGAAAATATTGTAAGTATTTTATGCCAATGTTCATGAAGTATATTGGTCTGTAGCATTCTCTTTCCTTGTTATATGATTTTTATCTGACTTGTTTCATTAAATAAATTAGGATGTGTTCCTCCACTTATTATCTAGAAGGTAATTATTAGTCATCATTCTAAATAATATACAATTCCTCTGGGAAGCCATCTAGATAATTCCTTTTTGACAAAAATTGCCAGTTGTGAATTTTATTTATAGGTCATGCAAACCATTTCTGAATACATATTGCGTGGAGACAAGAGAGTGCTCACATCTAGACATTGGGACACAATGTTGCCACCTACAGTATTCAAGCTTGAATACTGCAGAATTCAAGTACAAAAAAAAATCACAAAATACTGATGTTTTAAGGAAGCTTACAGTTTTGCATTTAGTTACACGCATAGCTCTCCTTGGTCACATGTACAGGTTGAAGATAATTGGGAGTCTACTTTCTAAGGAGTTTGTTTGCTTTCTCCAAATTTTGAAATTTATGTGGATAGACTTTTCCCAGCATAATCTGTTAGTATATTTTAAATGTTAAAATAGTTTAAATATATTTATAAAATTTAAATAAATAAATATATACATGCATATATTTAAATCTTAGTGTATCCTTGCATAAACCCAGACACATGTCACAGTGGCATAAATTAGAGTACAGTTTGCAAGAGTCGCTTCTATCCTTCTATTATGTGATTACTGCATCTCAAACTCAGATCAGCAAGCTTGGCAGCAAGGTCCTTTACCTTCTGAGTCTCCTGTCCACCATCTGACTATAATTTAAATTCGCTTTTAGGATTTTGTTTCATATTAGTCTTCTTCCCAGGAGCCTATGGACCATATGTGTAGGAAGATTTTCCTAATTAGCTTTTCTTGTCAACTTGACATAGTGTGGAGTGATCCAAGAAGAGAACCTCAAATGAGGAATTGGCTAGATCAGATTCACCTGTAGATAATCTGTTAGGACATTGTCTTGAGTCCAAATTGGTGTGGGGTGGGGCAGCCCACTATAGGAGGTGCCATTCCCTGTTCAGGTGTCCTTTGACTCCTATTGGGAAATGATAATTATTCCATCCATTTCTCCTTTGTCTATCCACTCTGGGTATATGTGTGCAGCTTTGCTCTATAGTCTTAAATAATCAGCTTTATTTCACTACTTGCTGGTGTTCACTTCTAGGTTTGGTTTTTTTTTTCTGTTTTCTACCTGCTTTGGATTTATTTAACTATTTAAATTTATATTGTTGCCCAATTTATAGGAATATATCTATAAGCTAAAGATTGTGTTGTGTGCTTATTTTCAGAAATCTCAATACAAACTGAGAATTTGCTTCTTAGTTTTAGTAACTAGAGATTTTATTGCTGTGTCTGTTAACTGGTTTCTAATTTGATCACACCACATTCAGAGAACACACTGTGATTCTAGTCATTTTGCCTCTGCTGAGATTTGCTGATTGATATTTGTCTCTTAGTTTTCTTTATGCAGCTATGATAAAAGACTCTGAACAAATGCAATCTAGGGATGATGGAATTTATTTGTACTATACTTCCAAGTCATATTTTTATAACTGAAAGAATACAAGACAGGGGAAAAAAAACAGAAACTTAAGGGCAGAAACTATGACAAAACACATCTTTCTGGTTCATTCTCTGGCTTGCTCAGTAGTTCATGCGTTCTTACACAGCTTGAGATAAACTGCCCTGGGAATGGTGTCTCCCATAGTGAGACATCTCCCAAACTGAGGAGCTGGTCGCTCCTGCATTAGTTAACATTTAAGACAGCTTTCCCACAAGACAGCTAGTTCTAAGCAATTCTTCATTTGAGATTCTCTTCTCACATGACACTCTGCTATGTCACTTGACAGGTAAGGCTAGTTAGGAGAGTTTCCCTACAATATGCTTCATGGGCTCCTGAAAACAAGGCTAATCTATTGGCTGGAGATAGACAGGTCTACATGTATTGAAAACAGCCCACCGACAAAGATTATTGTCAAGTTTTCTCTATTTTTGCTGATGCCCACCTACTTGGCTATTAATTGTTGAGATTCATGTGGCTTTGTGTAAGTATTAGATTTGGAGTTTCTGGAATCCCCTTTATACTCACATGGACTCCAGACAAAGCAGAAACCTGGACCACTCACTTCTTCCAATCTGTTCAGGAACAGTACATAGTATAATGTTATAGGAACCACCTTTCTATGTGTTCTGTACATCACATGGTTATGTGAGATGCTAAGTCAATCCCTGTTATTCTATCTTAACCAGAAGCACAGATATATCTAATATATTTTCCAACTATTAAAAGAGAAAATAAAATCCACTAATAACTGTAATAGGTTTTTGAATTTTATTGTTGTAGAGACACGTTACAGCAAGAGTTTAAATGTAGCACTTTTTCTTTGTACTGCTCAAAGTTCCCTTACTGTTTTACTTAACAAATACTTTTAATAATACTAAGGTCTTGTAGACTGTCCTATCTCTAATATAATTTATTATGTGTTCTTTTTAGAAAAATAAAACCTGCAGTACAAAAATGAAAGGAGTCAACTAGCAAAAATATAGGCTGGATACCTATTTTTAATGCTTCAGCCAGAACAGACATTACTAATTGATTACAACACTCCTTGATAAATACATACTTGTACCCAGAATCTATTGTTTCAGACTTGTAAATATCTCACTTGACACATCTTTTTATCTTCTGCATCTGGAACCCACTGTGCAAGAATGAAATATGCCACATCTGGCCTGCACATCAGTGCGGTGTCAATCACAAGCTGTCTTTCTGCACTCATTGTTTTTCATATCATCATTTCAGACAAGAGCTGTGTTTGTTACCATTACATTCTGAAGTTAAAATAATTCAAAGCAGAACTTATTCTATCCCAACTAGGTCAGAAAATGTCTGGATAGCCACACTGATGCCTCCCTCAATCTCTTCCAGGCAGGAATGAGTTAATCCACCTGAGTAATTCATCTAGGGAAATAAACACACTCCAAAAACTGAGACAAGCAGGGAAAAAAAAGTTCATTCTTCAGCCATCTGTTTATTCCAAGTAGTCACAGGAGGAGGGCCTGTGAATTATGTAACTAATGTTCCCATTCCAGCTTTCTTTTTTTTTCTATCTGTGTCTTCATAGTGCAAGAAAGTCTTTGACCCCTATCAGTGGTTTTGGTCTCCACCTATCCCTGCCATTCAGGCACCTTTATGTGGTATGTGGACTCCTAGGATCTGGGTTTTAGCTTTGTGGGGAAATGGAATTGAAAATGGGGCAGAAATATGCAACAAGCAGCAGTGTTGCTCAGAGTTTTCTGAAGAAAGCCATGCTGAATGACAAATAAGCCATTTCTTAAAGATATAACACTCCGTGAGACACTGCTCAAAGAGATAGCAAGATACCTCTCCATGCAAACTTCATAATCCCCCATATACTGTGAACAGTGAGATAAATTTTCCTAACTGACAAGATGGAGTAGCAAGGCACGAAGTTTTTGTGTGTCCTCAACTATGACTCCATTGATGAGAGAGGAATTCTTATTACTTTAACTAAACCCACATCTCCTCTATCAAGTCAACCATATTTAGCAGTAAACCACTAGTTTTCATCTTTAAAACACATTCTAATACTATTTAAACACCAAAAAACTAAGGAGAAAACACATTGCATCTATTTGATTGTACGCTTTTAGACATTTTAAGGACTATAGTCAGCATATGACAAACACAACATATATGGTACCAACTGGGAAAGGTAAGGAAGAGAGAGAAGGAAGAACCAAAGTCTAGTATCATACCCAGACTCTCCTTTACCTAGAAGATATTTGTAAATATGCACAGAGCTTCCATATAAGAAAAATAGCTAATGACAGAGGAATGGTCCCAGGTGACTTGAGATAGTCCCATTGGTTTAAAGTAAACTCTGAGTTGGGTCCCAGACACTGTAGGGAAATTTGAGTAAGTGACTTAGTTCTTGTCACCTAGGTCCTCAACTGTCATATGAAGATGTGTCTTTCACCTCCCACAGGCATAATGAGGATTAAATGAGATAACCCCTACAAAGGAATGGCTACTGAATAATCGCCCATGTTCAGTATATTAAAGCTGTTAAGATCAATGATAGCAGTCATGCAAATTCAAAATGTAGCCTAGAGGATGTCCTTTCTACCAACAGAACAAAGTAAATACATCCATCCAAAGCCTCACACATGGTGTTTAACAAAGGACACTTAGAGACTTTCAGTGCAAGTTGAATGGAGGGGTCAGCTTTCACACAACCACGGAGCTGTATGGATGTGAGTTGGGATAGAAAGCACACAAAACCATCAGAATAAAGCTGTTGAACTCTGTAATTCTCAAGAAAGCCAGTGTGATTCTCTAATACGATTTGAACCTCATGTTCAGGAGAACTGTGTGGGGGTCATCCAATAGGAGCACAGCAAGACATATAAGACAACAATGGAATAACATGAAGCTTTTATCTGGAGCTGAGCCCTGCCCTGCCCACACACAAATGAACTTTCTTTATAGAAATCCTCAGAAACTGAGAAGGGGGCTATTCACAGTAAAGAGAAATGGGTGTTGGCTGCAAGGAAGGAGGCTGACAGACACAGTGGATATGTAACCCAGCTAAAACACAGGCACTAGCCAGGTGAGCATCTGCTCCTCCATCTTCCCACCAGCCACAGAGGTGAGATAAGAACTCAGAGTTTTCAGATTTCAGAGCTCAAATTTTCAGGCATTTTTAAGCAACAGACGTTATTTGTATTTTCTCCCTATTAAATATTAAATGGTTCATTACAAAAATATTGACTAGCTTGACCTAGCCAATTCTCTCCTGCCCTTATGAAACCCATAATGAAACCTCTTTTTTAAAAAACTTAACTTTCAAGAGGGCTGTGGGATACAGTGAGAGCGAATTTATTTGGCAAACACATTCCCTGCTGGAGTATGTGGTGCACAGATTAAAGCAGTGTGTCTCTCAGTGGTGGATCGTGAGGACACTCAACTGGCCATGATACTGCAGTCCAGCTGAAGGCTGAATCTCAAGGCAAGGAGTTTGATAGAGCTCTCAAGACTGCTAGTCAGCACACATTTTTAAAGCTTATCCTGGTAATCTAAAAAAGGGTTCATTACTACTAGAGATTCACATTTTGATAATTGAACATTCCATACGATTTGTATTGATGCATATCTATTATTCCAACTTTTATATAAAAGGAAGCCCTAGATGAATATATTGTTTATGAAAGTAGTGTTTTAAAGGCTTCTCTGTCCTTTATATCAATGAAGATTAGAGGAATACTTCAGCCATACTAGACCACCATGTGAGTTAGAAACCAGTGGAAAACATGCCTTAACACAAAGACTTATGGAATTGAGGAACAATAGTTAAGATTGTCCTCTGGTTTCAATACAGACACTTACATACACAAAGTTCTATCAAATAAATTATAATTCTTTTTTTGTTTTGGTTGTTAAAAACATGTAAAAGAAGCTTTTTCTTTCTTTCTTTCTTTTTTTTTATAGAAATTTGTACTTGTATCATTTTCACAGAGATAAAATAAGCTACCTGGTGATGATTCTGCCTGAGATATTTAAATTATGGTTCCCCAGGTAAACCAAAAAACAAGTATAACACTTACTCATTACTAACAGTATGTGTCTCATGTGTCGGTTACCTGTTCTACAACAACACACACCCCTGGCTGACATACTCTGGAAACGAGTGGAGGTCAATCTTCCATGGAAACGCTGAGCAGGAACCTTGCTATTCTGTACAAGGCTGTTACCTACTTCTGCAATTAACTTTTTTCTGGAATTACTCTTATAAACACAATAGGAGCTGTGTTTCCATGGGGTTGAAGTTTGAATATGATATGTCCACCATAGGAGTATATGCTTAAATGTTTGTTTTCCAGATATCAGTGCTATTTGAGAAAGTCTTAAAAGTCTTAAGAGGTGAAGCCTTGTTAGAAGAAGTAAGTCACTGTGGGTAGGCACTGTAGTTTAACAGCCTATCAGTGCTTCCTGACTGTCCATGAAATCTGACAATCTGGTCTTATCCTCGGGCTGTCATGTCTTCCAGACCATGATGGACTTTATCCCTCAGAAAATGTAAGCCAAGACAGACACTTCCTCCCTTAGATTGCTTTGTACAGAGTATTTTACCACATCAACAGAAGAGAAACAAAATCATGAGTGATTCTTTGTCTAGTCAAGTTGATGAGGCATGTGAACTTTCTCACAGAGGATGTACTTAGAAAAATATGTACAAAGGAACCATGCATGTTTACAATGCATTTTGGCACATAGGGAAATATATGAAATGAGTCTCAGCATCTTCTCACTCAAGAGATCAGAGAGCTTAGGATACATACGCACCAACTTACAAGAGTTGTTTATTTGATATTTCTCCCTGGCCTCTTGAGTCCTCAACAAGTCCAGTCCTCCTCCTCCTCCTGCACAGTCAGAGCAACTTGACCCAAAACACTGAAAAATGCCCTTGAGCATGAGAATAGAGGAGTTAGTAGGTAAAGTCTACAGGAACACAGAAAGGCAATGACCTCTAAGGATACAGGAGAGACAGGCTTCTGCAGTAGATCACTTGATTAATCGTAGTTGTTAACTATGGATGGTTCTAAAAGTCAAATGGAAGAAGAGTTGTTGATCGTATCTGGGAAGGATTTTCTGAACCAGGTTACTTGAAGTAGGACAACCCACTTCAAATGTGGTTGTTGCTGTTTACAGGAAGTCTACTAAAGGACTAAAAGGTCCAAAGATTTGCTGCAGTGCGCCTTCAGCTCCTAGAGAGTGTTTCTATGCCATTCTTCCCACTATTGCTACATTCCTTCATTGACATGAGACCCTAGCCTCTTCAGCTCCCATCCTGCACTGAAGACGGTGGCTCTCCTGAAACCTTGCAGGCCTCCTTCAACACTAGACTAAGACTGCTGTAAACTCTGGGTCTCAGGAAGGGATCAGCTATATTCTCGGTCTTCCCATTATGAAGGTAGTCAGCCTGTATCATGTAGGTCAATCTATGAAATCTTTTGAAACTACATATTCATTTTTTTCAGTTCTCTTCCTCTGGAATATTGTGACTAATAGTCATGGGTATGGTGTTTCTAAGGTGCAACATATACTTAACATAGAGCACGTGTGGAAGAATGGGCATGTTCTGCCTGTGATGGAACAGTGTCTCAGCAGGCTCTTCACTTACCCTTTTTTTCCCCTCCTCCACACCTTTGCCAGACCACTTATCCTCCTCCTCCTGAGCATAGGCACCCACTTCCTCTAGAATCTGCCTTTCATTTCTGCCTTGGCCACTGCCCTGTGATATTAGCAATATTCACCCTTTCAGTATTTATCTTCTAATTCAAGCTTTACACCAGAAGGAAGAATTCAGTTTGTAAAAAGACAAAGCATACTCCTGAAATAGGACTCTAGAACGCTGCTCGTGATCTGTGTTAGAAGACATGATCTTTCTTTCTTGATGTGTAGCATTAATGATTCTAGCTAACCCAGGGTTTGTTAAAGATTAATTCTAGATCATCGTGAATACTGCTTTGGGGCTTTCAAAGACAGAAATATCGAAATTTCAAGTTTGAGAACTCTGATATCAAATATACGGTAGAGTCTGGGCATCATTAGTGAAGTTTAAATGTGGTTCTCTTCTTCAGCAAGTTTTAGCAACTGAATAGATGGTACTCAAGCCAGTTTTCAACTCGAGAGTTCTATAACCCACATAATAATGTTTGATACTGGATTTAATAGTGACAATTATCATGGCTTTGGGGTACAGAACAATGGATTTGAATATAAGATTTCTCATTGTGCCTTTTTTGACAGCTTGCTATAAATGACCAGGGTCTTCATTAATCAATGATTCCTCTCCCACCCATGAATCCAGCCACATCATAACTACAGATTCTATGTATCAACTACTATGACACAATGTATTCTATGTTATAAAGTGAATACTAGCTTGACCCAAGTAGAATTGTCATCCATCAGTCCCACAGTGATTCCACTTTTAACAGGCTCCTCAGAGTCCCTCAGGACAGGGATAATGTATCATGTCCTTATGTAAACCCTTCATGTATTTCTTCAGGATTTGCTATCATGTCCCTTCATCCTCTCCAGATGGATAAGGGGTTACAATGATTCTTAGACTCCTTTAAAGAAAGCAAATGCTTAAGTCAAAGAAATCGAACTGAAGAGTTGGGGAGTTCTCTTCCTAACAGTTGGCCTGGGGACATCTAAAGAGCATCAGATTAGCTGCCTGGTTACTTCCAATGCTCCAGATTACTTCCTGGAGGGGGAAATGCTGAGTAAGTAGAGTCCATAGCAACAACAGGGTCTGAATGCATGACAAACATCTCTTTCTTCTTAGAGCGGAGTGTTCTGCATATAAGTTAGAGAAGCTCTTTTCTAAACAGCTTTCTCTCAAAACCATGTGCCCTGAAGTACCTTATCATGAGAAGCCTCTTTACAAGGCTGGGAATGACCTCCTTCTACACTAACATGGATCGAGGCTTTAAAGTCACACCCAGCCAGGTAGGCTTTCAGCCGCATCTGAACAGCAAGACTGAGATCCTAGACCAACTAGGCAGGTTCACAGGTTGGAACCCAGGATAGAATGGGGCAAGTTTCCAATATTCCAGGAAGCCTTTACAGATTTATGCTTCCATGGGGTTTGGGTGATGTTCCTCCAGGTGGAAGTGGGAGGCTTTCTAGGCAGCTGTATTTAAGGAATCCTTTCTTCTACTATCCAAATTGGAATGATCTAACTTTCTACTCGGTTACTCAGAAAGGAAACTTTTCATACCCTGTTATCAGCTGGTGGCACACCTTGAAACTACACAATATGGAAATGCAGTTTGGGTAAATCTATGCATACGTGAGATCTCTCATGGATGTCACTCTATGCCATGAACATAAGAAACAATCCTGTACAAACATGCCAAGGAGAATGAGGAGAAATCTAGCAAGAAACCAACCTAGATGAATAACTAAAGGCATTTATGGCTTCTGAGAAAGGAAGAGTCGGTATTCTCAAGAAGTGATCCCCCTAATCAGTTATCCAGTATCCAGTCACAAGTAAGTAGTCAGCTTTAAACACGTGTACATATGAGCATCACTAAATGAATGACCTCGGTTGTGTGTGTATGTGTATATATGTGTACATATATGTGTATGTATGTGTACATGTATATGTGTGTCTGTGTGTGCCTGTGTATGTGTTGGTGCCTGTGTGGGTGCCTATGTATGTGTCTGTGTGTGTGCCTATGTGTCTGTGTGTGCCTTTGTGTATATGTATGAACAATAAACACAAAATCATGAACCTGAGGAGTAGAGGCAAGGGAGGGGTTGAAGGAGGTGAGGATGTAGTAGAAATTCTATAAACATAGTACTCATGTATGATTTTTCTCAAAGGAAAAAATAATTTTAAAGTATAAATCCTGAAGCTTTTTACAAACCCTGATGTTCAGAACAATTCAAAGTTTCTGTAGCCTGTAGACCTCTACTGCCTATATATAATTCAGCATATAAAAATATGTATGTGTACATAATATACGATATCATTATATATTATTCTACAATGTAGTGTTGTATACTACAGTATATAAATAACATAACCCAGCATGTATATATACACAGGTAAGAATGAGTAAGGCTCATAAAACCTTATCAGAGCCTGAGCTCCTCTGTGTTGATTTCTATTTCAGCAAAAGTCATTCTACACCTATCTGATTCCACTGCAGAAACCTGGAACAGAGCCCAATGGGCCATTTAAAATGTATGTGTTTGTCATTATTGTCATCATCATCATCATCACCATCATCATCAATGTGTGTGTATGAGAGAGAATATGTATATGCATGTGCTAGTGTGCACGTATGCCACAGTGTGCATGTGAAGGCAAGAGGATGACTCTCAGGAGTTGTGTTCTGGGGTTCAAACACAGAGAGTCACCCGACTCTCTTGCATTGCAAGTGTACTTCCTGAGCCACCCCTCCTCTGCCAACACCCTAGTAGACTGTTTAAAATTATCCCCATGTGATTGGGTGATTGTGTTAAATGTTGGTGAGTGGTAATCCCCCTGCTCTCTCCCTCTCTTCCCCTCCCCCCTCTGTGTGTGTGTGTATGTGTGTGTGTGTGTGTGTGTGTGTGTGTGTGTATGTGTGTGTAGACAGTTACTCTTGATTATTAATTTAAAGGGATTTTAGCTCACTTAGGCAACAAACCTCTGTCTGTGTGTCTGTAGGTATGTCTGGAGATATTTAGCTGAGGATAGAATGCCTACCCTGAATATGAATGGCCACATTTGTTATGCTGGGGTCCTGCACTTAATGAAAAAGAGAATACAAGCTAAGCATCTGCATTCATCTTTCTGTTTCCTGACTGCAGATACAATACGATCAGCCACATCTTGTTCTTGCCATGCCACCCCTGTCAGGACAGACTGTATCCTGGAAGCCAAAATAAACATTTCCTTAAGTGGCTTTTGTCAGGTACTTTTTACAGCAACAAGATAAGTAATCTTAGTGTAAGTGTGTGGGTGCGTGTACTTATATTTATGTGTGCTTGTATGTATATACATATATTAGCAATTGAAAATTTACCTATTCCTCTCTTACTGCTGTTTTGGGTTGTATATGAATTAGATTAACTGTCCAGATTATATGGAGAAATTTAGCTTAATGAGATACAATTATTTTAATGTCTTTGAAATTCAGAAGGTAAAAAGATGCCCTGTTTCTCCCACTGAGCCTTAAGTATAAAATGCCTCTGATTGACTGTCATGCAAACTCAATTTTATTGCTATCTGAATTATTCAGAATCAATATCAGACATTAGCCAGCACAGGGAAGCATAGATATAAGGCAGTATTGGAAAACAGTTTCTCTATATATATTGAGTAATTGTGCTTTGTGTGGGAGATAATGAGCTGCTTGCTGTGTGTCACTACTTCAGACACACGGAGAATTAACAACTTCATCAACCCTTGATATTATATAATAAAAGGCATCCCTTGACACAGACAACAAATTGAGAGACTTTGAAGCTTTCACCCCCAACCTGGCCTCCCAAAATTGAACTCAAGGATCCTAACCTTTTCTAGAAAAACCAAGGGTGGGACATGAACTGTTTCCATGGGAGAGAAATTGACTCTAGTTATATTTTAGGTGATTTGATGGACAAACTGCAACTTCATGCTTCCTCCTAGCTGCCAATTGCTTAAAGACATAAATGGTCCATGTGGCTGCCTGCAAAAGCCCTTTTGCAGCTGATGCATGACTGTCAGCACTGCTTGTAGTACTTTTCCAAAAAAGCACAATGAAAGGCCAAGAGTCCAGACATCACAGGCAACAAGGAAGCATCAAGATCCAGGTTGGCGTTGGCTGTATGAGTGTCTTGATGCTACCTGACTGTGTTACATCATTTATGTCTCTGAACTGCTAAGGGCTGCAACTGTCATGACTTCCTCTTAGGTTTACAGATGAGGGCATTAAAGAGATCAAAAGATTTTCCCCCTCCCATCTAAGTGTGCAAGCTGTAGAGCTGAGATTCCAAAGTGGAATTTATGGTTTCAAATGTGGATCAGGTAAATCTTATCGGTGTGGTCATATTCGTATGACAAAGAAAGCATGAGAGAGACACAGAGTCAAATGCCCCAGAAAATACTAATGCCTGGCTCTCTAGAAACAACAACAACAACAAAATGCATGGGGCCTGCTCAGCAAGGTATTCCATGGATGTGTTCACAGCCATCAGCCTACTAGATAAGCACACCAGGGTGTCTACACACAGACACATTCCTCACTCCTAATGTAAGAAAAGAGACACAGAATACCCTCTCCCCAAATTCATACTGAAACTCAGGATGGCAGAACTCATCTGAAACATATCCCCCAAGAGCTGTTTCCACTGGTGCCTTCATTAAAGTCCTGGCTCAGGCTAATAAATCAGTGTACAATTTGTGTATAATCTAATTTTTGCCTTGTGCTTCATCAAGTATAGGTGGAAGCAAGGGAAAAATGAACAGTAACAACAACAAAAAAACAGCTGTGAAATAAAGACTAATGGGAATGCAGATCCTTAAGAAAATATCTTTTAGCAAAATTCCAGAGTCCTTTTAAGGTAACCAATCTACACTCTGGGGTGTCATAATTACAGGAAAATAAGTATGAACTGTTGTTTTCATGGAACTATGACTTATGTAGGCACATACTTACACATATACATACATATTTATACACATGTATATGTATGTAGATAGAATGTAGGTAGATATATGCATGTTTACATGTATATGCAAATAGACATATAGACTGATTCATGACATACATGTATATACATATACACATACATACACACATATGTATGTAGGTAGACAAGAAGACAGATGATAAATAGAGGATAAAGATGACAGGTAGATGATAGAAGGACCAATAAATATGCTACATATGGAAGAATGCATACTTATGACATATTACACAAAGAAAAACACACATATGTTTCCATATGCACACTTATTCAAACTAAATACCTAGAAATCATGATGAGCTGTCATTGCACACAGCTATTTCTGTAAGTGACACACAGGCTGCACCATTGTAGGCGTTAATTGTGTCCTGGATGCATCCTTTCCTTCCCCCTTAGCCATTTATAGCACAGCCAATAATAATTCCCAAGCCACCCCCAAATCATCCCACAGAGAAAACTCAGTGTTCCTTAAAACTAGCCAGCTATATATTAGGTACCCTTGCAAGGAACACAGCAATTACATAAGTTAATGGAATTCAAAGATGTAGGTTTGAGAAAGAGGCAGCAGCAGAAGAAAGGAAGAAACTGTATGCACAGGCCATCAGTTCTAGCAACTAATTTGTTCTCTGGGTATGCACATGTATTTGAAACTGGGCATTACCTGAGGCGGTAGAATGTCAAAAAGAAAGTACTGGTGTACACGAGAGGCATCCCTTCCCTCTTGCATTCTCCAAGGAGTGTGAGCACACCTAAACAGCATGCTCTGATTTCAGTTCACTGCCAGAGGAATGGGAAGGGTACAGCACAGAGATGGTTCAATAGTTCAGAGCATTTGATCCTCTTTCAAAGAATCAGAGTTCAGTTTCCAGCACCCACATTAGGCATCCACAGCCACTCATGGTGCCAGCTCAAGGAGATCCAGGGCCCTCATTTGTCCTCCAGAGGAACCCTCATCACTGTGTACATGGTCTCTCTCTCTCTCTCTCTCTCTCTCTCTCTCTCTCTCTCTCTCTCTCTCTC
>JANHMN010000002.1:86185387-86209833 GCA_030674055.1 Rhabdomys pumilio | reverse complement strand
CTCTCTCTCTCTCTCTCTCTCTCTCTCTCTCTCTCTCTCTCTCTCTCTCACACACACACACACACACACACACCACACACCACACACACACGAATAAAATTAAATGTATCTTTTCCAATAAACAAAAATGGGGAATGCTAAGACAAGCTATGTTACAAAATAGAAATTGTTTTTCTTTGCAACCACTAAGTTTGCTTTTGCCCAGTTACAGGTAGGAATTTGAGAAGATACAAAACCCAAGAGGAGTATTACATAAAACCACAGCCTTTTCGTGAAACTCAGAGATCCCCCTTGCTTGGGAGGGGAGAAATATGGGTTTTGCTTCAGAGAAAGGCAAGATATCTGCTGTACAGAAGCTAGAGCTAGGCTTTCACAATGCTAAAGACAGGAAACCCACTGCCCTCTCCTGGTCCTGGGTGACAAAGCCCCATTTGAAGTAACGCCAAATAAGATAATTATGTAGGAGTTGACACCAAGCAAATCCTCACTCCACTTTTTGCCTAGAGAGTGGGGTTGATTTGCAATTCTGAAGGGATAATGAAAGGGCCAACATTATTATTTAATATAAAAATAGATCTCCTGGTTTCCCCAAAGTGTTTATCATCAGACACAGAGAACAATGTCAAACTGAATTACCAAGTATTATCCCTGGTAAATCAAATGAGGGTCAGGCCTGGAAAGGATGAAGCCACAGCATAGAGCTGATGCAGGGAGAGAGCACAGTCTCAGCAAATGACTGCAAATTAGTGAATTTTCTAGTTTTCTTCCATTCACAGAAGATAAACAATACCTAAGGCGATGGATGCTAGCAGCTACTGCTGCACTATTGACTGGTTGGAAGTCTTCACTGTTCATTCTGAGACTGTCTCTGTCCACTGTGTCTGTTCTAACAAAACAGTGCAGGGCTGGGGTGGGGTGGGTCCTTAGAAACAGCAGACTGTTTCTCTTCACAGATCTCAAGACTGGGGAATTCAATGTCACTGAGCTGGCTCATTCTGCTCCATCAAGAGACCACTTCCCCAGGGCTGTAGAGATGGCTCAGAGGTTGAGTATTCGCTGGTCTTGCAAAAGATGCAGCTCTATCTCCAGAACCATTGCAGGTGACTCATAACGACCAGTAACTCTAACTCCATGGGATCTGACACCATCCTTTGGCCTCTGTGGTTAGTGACACATCATGCACACATCCACAGAGGCACACACATACATACACACGATACAAAAAAAGAAGAAAAAAGAAAAGTAAAAAGAATAATTATTTAAGGGAAAACTTCCTGATTTATAAACCTTGTTGTGTCCTCACTTGGAGGGAGCTACAAGGGAGATCTCTAAGCTTGTACATTGGCACTTTTCCATTCCAGACCACTCAGCTCCATCCCTTACCATTTCCCAGATGCTACACTTCCTAATATAATCACAGTGGGAGGGAAGATGTCAGCATAAAAATATTAGTGGATAGTATATGCATATGCAGACCAACCCGGAGCCAAATACCACATCTCTGAAACTACTAAGTGCTGTTTGCTCTTCTCAGAGAATAGCTCAGTGGGGTCCCCCATACTTCTATTTTCCACATAGATTATGTCTGATGGGTGCTCTGTGATTCTCCATGGGGAAGATAGTGAGAGAAATCAAGAGCAAAGGCCTGAAGTACATGTTATCAGGTCCACTGGTCAATAAGCAACCCTGCATATGGCAAAATGCTGCTCCAGACGCAGCACCTGTATGTCATTCTTTGCCATGGTAATTTCCCCTAAAAGTGCCGTTCTTCATATAATGGAATAAAGAGCACAGTATAAAATGGTACTCAGGACATTTGCTGCCTTCCACTTACCCAGAGGAAACCACTTACTTGTTTCAGTTTAAGACATTTCAGAAACGCAATGCATAGACTGGGCATGGTGAGACACCCATGCAATCCCTGCATTCCAATGACTGAAACAAGAGGACCACCAAGGCTGAGGCCACTAAATCTGGGGCTAGCCTGGGCTTCTTAACAAAACTGTGGCCCAGGTTTTGGGTGTTTTGTTTTGTTTTTGCTTTTATTTTTAAAGCAAAACAAAATGTTATGATTTTATGTGACTTTTCCTGGGAAACATAAACCCATGAGTTTATTGGAGTTACTGACAAGAAAATGGGGAGTAAGTTCTTTACAGGAGTATGCCTGACCCAAAGGCAGCTGCATCACTGAAAAGCCCCCCTCAGCATGAGTGAAGACTTACACCAATTATATTCATGGAGCTTCCTGCATCTTGTGCAGGCAGCTCCATCAAAGAGCACCTCCTCTTCCCGGTGATCATTTATAACCATGGAAGGGGACCTTGTGGATTACAAGACTCTCTGAGCTTCATGAACTTCTAAGTTTCTGTTATTTTTCTGAGTCTTAGAAGCTCTCTTACTCCTTTCTCTATCTTTCTCCCTCTCATCTCTCTCCAGGATGGAATATTTCAATTCTAAAGAACTATCTATGCATTAAACACATGAAGTGTTGATTGTGTCCTATAATTATTTTTCTACTCAAATATGCATTTATTATATAAAATATCTTGGCCTTTGTTTTTATGCTAATGATATTTCATGGTGCCACCTCTAATCTTTACCATTTGTCTATTGTTGCATGGTTCTCCATGTTAACAACTTTTTATATTCAAATGATATTGATAATGAGTGTGACACAGAAGGAACTAAAAATTATTGTTCAGGTGGGGAACATGAAGGAAGCCTCAATCTAGACAACACTCAGAGGTTGGCACAATTTAACTTTCATGTCCACTCATGTTCCTGTACACTGCACTACCTCACTCTCCTAAATATTTCCTGTTGCAATGCTTTTCAGGGATATGGTCCCCCTCTTTGTAATTTTTTAATACAATCAATACCTGGTATATTTTTTAACACAATCAATCCCTGGCTGGGATAAGGAGATGGCTCCGTGGATAAAACCATGTGAAGACCCAAGCTTAGATTCCCAGAGTCCAAGTAAATGCTGGGTAGATGTGACAGCCCACCTACAATAAACCTCATAGTTAGAGACAGGGGATTCCATAGAGCAAGCTACACTAGTCATATAGAAAAGCTCTCTGTTCAATTCAGAGGATAGGATAGGGAGTATTTAATCAAGAACACTCCAGATGTCACCCTCAGTCCTCCACAGGCATGTGTACAAGCATGCATGTGTACACTCAATGTACACTCACACATCATACATGTAAACATTCATTTACACATGAACACCATACATAGGGACACATGCAAAATTATTTTCATTGGCGTTTGAGTATGATGTCATCAACTGAACCAAGCAGAAGGCTCTCCACAATGCCCAGGCACTCAGCTTTGATGGGAGCTACTTAGAGGTTGACTAATCAAGTGTCAGCTACTGTGGACATGGCAAGCTTCAATTGTTGAAAAGCACAGACCCTATTGTCCTCCAGCACAAACATCTACTCTACCCAATGGGTGGTTAAACCAGACCAGATGTCGGCATGCCAACTCTACATGTGGATTTCATACTGATGAATATTACAGCCAACATCCCCATCTGGCTGTGAAGATATATAATACAGAAATGAAGATGCGCCTACATAATTCATGCTATATTGATGAACAGGGCCCTTAATTCAGATCACGTCTACAAATCATTTAATTATGGCTTATGCAACTGTTACAAGAGAAGCAGGCGCTTAGGCATGTTTGGATAGAGATGGGTTGGAGATTTTCACTTACACAAGGCACAAATTCAAGGACCCTTTGATTACTCTCAATACATCTACAGATACTTACCTGCATTGCAAAGCATGGTGAAGAACACAGGAAGGCACTGCATGGGAGACACATAAGAGAGCTACAGTGTGTGTGTGTGTGTGTGTGTGTGTGTGTGTGTGTGTGTATAGGTGGTATGTGTACATACAACATACATGTCTACATACAAGTGGACATCAAATGACAACTTTCAATGTGCAGTTCCTCTGGTGATTTCCACCTTATTTTATATTAATTAAAATTATTCCTTGACAATTTCAACATTGTCAAGAGTGGTCATCCTCACCCCTGCATATCCAGCCCCTTACCACCCTTACGTAATCTCTTTTTTTCTACAAATTTCTTTCTCATGTTTACTTTTAATTTTGTTTCACTTGGTCTTGTTAGCTATTGACCTTACCAAGGCCTTCTGTGTGACCATGGCTTTGGGGTTATTTGTTGAAGGCAGTTGGGCTTGGCAGTGGGTACACAACAGAAGAAAATAACTTCCCACCTCCAAAAATTCAACAATAGCCAGTAGTTCAGGAGTAATAAGTAGGGCCCTATAAGCCTTCCATTACATTTTAGACACAGTTTATCACTGGGCAAGAACTTTCCCATTACACAACACTGGCTTAGTGAGCCACACATCCTGCCTGTCTCTGTCTCCCTAGCACTAGGGGTATAACTGTGTGCCACTTGTCTAACTTTTTAGAAATCGAATTTAGTTATTTTAATAACTGCACAATGCATACTTTATGGACTGAGCCAAGTCTGCAGACTTCGTGACTTCCATTTAACTCCTAGGATACTTGTGTAAAACAGGCAGAAATATCTTACTCTCCCTCGGCTATTTGGAAACACTGAGACACCTAATGATATCATGAGAGAAACATCAAGGTGGAGGGTATGAAGAAATGAAACAACTCAATGGCTCACCACTCTGCTATACACTTGTGTGTGAATAGCAAGCACCCTTAATTCTTTAAGAGATTCTATCTTACCACCAACAAGAGGTCATTTAAGTGCCCTACTATTTGTTTTGGTCTCTGCAGGATCTGACCTCTAGCTTTCTCTAAAGCTCTACCCAGTACATCTCCTCCATGTTCTTCAACAAACCAAGCTTGATCAAGCTTCAGGCCCTGCATTCTTGCTGTTCTCACTGCCTGAAACAACATTTCTTAAATTATTTATGGCTGGATCTTTCTCAACCTGTAAGTCTCCACTCAAGTGTTGTCTTCTCAGAAGGGACTTCCATCTTTGTTGTTCATAAGGCGGGCCTCTCTCAGCGTCACCATCAACTGCTCTCACTTGTATCATTTCTACTGATCCCTGTATCACATAACAAAACCCACAATTACACTTTTTGGATATTGATGTCACTTCTACCAATAAAATACAGAGTTAATAAGGACAAAGCATACTAGTGTCACTCTCTCCCCAGAACTTACAATGGTCTTTGTTCCATGAAAATACTAAGAAACAAACATTGCCTGTTTTTGTCATTTATTGTTACTTTACACTGAGGGCACATGGTTGGAGGTGGGGGCAAACTATGAAGGAAACTCAGGGAAGAATTGAAGGGGTAAGGTTCTGTCTGAAAAATGTCTCCTGAGGGAGAATTATCCTCTAGCTCTCTAAAAGGAAGCAAAGAAATGCCTTATTATTAGGAATGTTTGTGTGTGTGTGTGTGTGTGTGTGTGTGTGTGTGTGTGTGTGTGTGTGTCAGTAGTAGTGGTGCCTGCATATATGAGTATCCATAAAAGTAGAGGTCAGAAGTCAAATTTGCCTGTCATTCTTGGAACTTTTCATTTTGATTTTTGTAACAGAGCCTCTCAATAACCTAAATCTCACCAAATGGGCTAAGTGGAGTGACAAGAAAGCTCCAAGTGTCTCCTTACCTCTGCCTCCTATCAGTGGGATTGCAAGCGTTTGCACTCACACCCAACCTTGTTTGAATGTAGGTACAGATCAAACTCAGATCCTCATGCTTGTGCAGAGAGCAGTTTACCTTCTGTGTTATCACTCTGGTCTCAAATATATCTTCTCACACCTACAAATCCAACCTTTCTGAGCAGAGATCGTTCCAAATCTGGCCTCTAATAGGTGAAATGAAATCTGGAAGAGCTCTCTCCCAGGTCTACATCCATATTATATTCTCACCCTACCATGTCCTTAGGAACATGGCATCCCTGGTTGAGAAGTATTATCCATAATCAGACAGCTTGACTGGGACTTTCAAATGCTTTATCACTTGTCAGAAATGAAACATTTGCTGTGCTGACAAAGAGAGCTGATTCAGGACATGACATAAAAATCACTGTATTTTTGGTTTTTATAATGTCTTGAGTATCTCAGGCTTACTGACTATCTTAATCCATCTAGTTGAATATATACATTAGTGCTAAACCTCAGCTTTCCAACTTCTGAGATTGGCATTTTCAAGTTAAATGTATCACACAGGTACACCTGCTGCTCTTTTAGCTCTGATGTGCTCAGGGAGTAGACTGTTGGAAACACAGATAGACTTTAAGAATACAGCCCAAGTTAGATACACACAAGAGTGGGAGTACATGATCTATCTCAAAGATGAAAAGTAAGGCTTTGGATTTGGAGAGTTATTATTAAAACAGGAATCTACTCAATATGAGCTTTGTACACACCATCTTTTTCCTCTATTAGCTGAGAGGACTGCAACAGAATACCAGAGGTGTGGTAGCTTAAATAGTAAGCCCACAAAGACCCCAGGATTCATGTACTACAGATTAGAGTCTATCAATGGCCCTAGACTTGTAGATGGTAACTTCTCAATTTCTCCTCCCAAGGCAGAGAGAAATCAGGCTTTCCTTTCATTTCTAAAAGGGCATTAATTCCATCCCTGAAGGCTTTTCTCTCAGGATCCAGTCACCACCCTAAGATTCCCACCTTCCAATTGGAACTCAGATATGAACTTGGGAATTTTGAGGGGACATAAATGATGACAATAGGGTGCTCCTCACCTATATCCTGTGACTTTTCTAACCCAAGAAAACAATACTGGCTCATGGCAAATCTCATTGAGTACACTTGAGTCACATTCCACTGTCAAGCCAATCACCATGCTGTAGGTATTGTTAGGTCAGCCTAAGTTGTGTACAAGTACTTGGCATCAGATGGTAGAGTGGGACCTGTCCAAGAAGCAGAACTACAATGGCAGGCCATGATCAAGTAGTCAAGAGATTCTGGAATGATTTCCATTCCAAGGAGATTTTTAAATGCAGTTAAAGGTGAGCAGGCTGGAAAATAAGCAAGGGAATCTCAGTTGCAGAAGTGGAGATGTCAGGACACAGCTGGGTAAAAATATGAGGAATGCAATAAAAATGAAAATATACAGGTGAAAGCAAACTCTTCTTTTAAAATCCTACTTGCAGGACTAGAGACTGAAGTTCAGTTATGTAGAGAGATTTTGCATCATGCATAAAGCCGCGTAAAGGTTCCAGTCCTAACACCACATAAAACAGGCACACATCTATTAATCCCAATGCTTAAGAGGCAAGAAAAGGGAGATAGCCCATATTTGAGGAAATCCTGGGTGACAATAACAAAAAACCAAAGCCACATAGATAGACCCTGTCTCAACAGTCTTATTGTTAGCTATATGTACATGTGTTTTTCCAAATGTAGCAAAGGTTAAGCAAGAGGAGGAGATAGTCGTGTAAATGCCAAGTCTGAAGAACTAGGTTTGGAAAAGCAAAAAGTTTACTATGAGTGTTTAAGCAAAGAAAAAAAAAGATGTGAAGGCAAGCAGTGTCTAGGCTTACCTAGATAATGACAGGAAGTTCATTATAGTAACTTCCACTTTGCAAATAGGTAGGCAACACACTTCTGGTCACGTTGTTGTTGTTGTTGTTGTTGTTGTTGTTGAAATCCAGCTCACTCTCAAAACTCATTTCACCCTAAACCCACCACATGTAAATAGGCAGGAAATACTCACGCATGCACCATCAACCACTTAGTTGCAAGGCCTGGAATGGGGACTAAACTTCAACATCAACCACACTGCCTGGAACAGAAGATCACAAGACTATAAGGCTGTAGTTGGAGGCAGAACTTTGATCACTAAGGGTCTTCATTCCCTAAGAAATCCACAGACTACTGGTTAATTGTCTTCTAAAGTCACAATTATATTCCTCAATTTCATGCAGTTGACAAATATTTGACAAGAAATGGGTTCTTTCCAGCCACACAATTCTTTTCTTTCCAGTTCTCAGAGTGAAAGAAAGCATAGGAAAAGGAGGAGGAGGTGGAGATGAGGCTGATGGAAGAGGAGGAGCAGGAGAAGGGGGTAGGAAGAAGAAGAAGGAGGAGGGGAAGGGGAGAAGGAGGAGAAAGGGAGGAGGAGAAGGAAGAGGAGGAGGAGGAAGAGGAGGAGAAGAAGGAGGAAGAGGAGAAGGAGGAGGACAAGGAGAAAAAGAAGATTCTATAAACAATAGTCATGCATTACTAGGTCAAGTGAGTACTGCATTTTAAAGAAATGGGTTTTCCAAGTTTTCATCTGAATGGTTGAAGGAAGCTAGAAGGAAAGAGTCACTAGAGAAAACAAGCACAGTCAATCTTGGTCTTTAGCTCTTAAGGTTCTTTAGGGGTTTTCAGGAACCAGGAGATGAAATTTTGCTAGAGACTAAATTGGTTGGGATGCAGTGCTCCTGCTGGATTATAAACTCCTTGGCCAGTTACAAACTTGGCAGTCATTTGTATATTAGCCTGATGGCTTGGTGCATTCAATGGTATCTCTTATTATAATAGAGTAAGATAAACTTGGAGCATTCACGATCACTAACTTCATCTGTCGCTCCTGGCCCCAGTGTTATGAGATAAAAAGCATGTTTGAAGATAATTCAAAAAAGCAGGATTTGAAAAAGAAATTTAAGGCTTTTCCCTACATTTCTTTGTGGAAATGTCCCTTGTTCCGAGTATATGAATGATAAGGTCTAGTCCCTTATTCTCCATGAGGACAGAATGTTTGCAAAACTTATTGGAAGGCAATGGCTGAGTCCCACTCATTGGTCTCCTCATGATGCTAAAGTTAAACCTCAGTGGGAGTGGCAGAGCTGGTGTTGTAACACACTGTGTCCAAGTTACCCCTTCTCCCAAACCTTCTTCCTCTTCTGAGCTCCTTGTGAATCTTCTAGGCTGAGCCACCATCTTCTCGGGGAGTGCTCCACAGAAGGATTTTCCAACTCCAATCTGTCTCCATTCTTACTTTCTTCATTTGCAATTGCTTCCTAGAGACATCAGCCTGGTTGCCAGCATCACACAGAGTCAGCATCCCTAAGACTCTCCCCAGCTTCTCCTGCCCACTACTGTTTTGAACGAGATGCTGCTCACCTCTCAGCTGTATACATTACAAACTTGGCTTGACCATAAGTTGTGTGAACTTTTCCTGAAATACGAAACATAGTCTACTAGCCTCAGACAGGAACCAAAGACAGACTAATGTAGTGATTCCAAATTGATGAAACAATGAAATTATTGGGATTACCTACAGAGCACAGGTGAACCCCAAATAAGACAGAACCCCAGAAAGCCTCACCACAGCATGACTAATGACTTCCTAGTAGATGCATGGACAACCTTCAACATTCTCCTACAAAAGCTCCTGAGACCAAAATACTACATGCAGCTTGGGCAAATCTACATAGAAATGGGGGAAATATGTAGGAAATAATAGTGAAATCTAAGGTGACAGTTTGTGACAGTTTGATGATCCTCTTCAGCCACTTATGAAGGAAGAACAGTTGACCCCAGCTTGAGGGTCTCTTGTAAGTAGTCATAGATTCTCTGGTAAAGAAGAGGATGATGGCTGGATGGCTTGAAGGATAGAACTCTTCAACACTGCAGCAGTCAGACATAATGGTACCCAAACCCACAACACCTCAACTTTACTGTTCAGTGTCCATACATAGTGGTTTAATTTAAGCATGTCAAGGTACAAAGTCAAACTTCTTTGGCTCATGAACTAGTCTTTCTCTTAAGTACTGTAAGAGGACAGAAGGAGAAGCTGAACCCACAAACAAGACCTAATAGAGTTGTTATATAAGCATCCTAGGTCCTCTGTCATAAACAGGACATCTCTCCAGTCACCGTCTGCTTTGGCTTCATGCACACTCAGTACACACAACTCCAGTTACTCCCGAGTTCAGTGGTTGATAAACTCTATCATTTCCTTTTACCTCTATAACTCACCTGCCTCATGACTAACACCACTGAGATTCTCTCTCACATAAGCTACTTTTGGGTAGATCTTTTGCTGATGATGACCCCTGGAGAACCCATTATAGTCACTTCTGACATCTTCCTTCTCCAAATCCCCAAATCCCCATATCCACCAGCGCCTATGTGGCTGTTTGAATATGCTTGGCCCATGGGAAGTGGCACTGTTAGGAGATACGGCTTTATCAGAATAGGTGTGGTCTTGTTTGAGGAAATGTGTCACTGTGGAGCAGATTTTGAGGGCTTCGAGTGCGCAAGCTCTACCCAGAATAGAAGAGAGTCTCTTGGTTGCCTTCATACCAAGATATAGAACTCTCAGTTCCTCCAGCGCCATGTCTACCTTCAGGCTTTCATGATTTCTACCATGATGATAATGGACTGAACCTCTGAAACTGTGAGCCAAACCAAATTAAATATTTTCCTTTGTAAGTTGTTTTGGTCATAGTATCTCTTCATAGCAATGAAACCATAACTAACACAGCCTACATCCTCTAACTTCACCTTCGCACGCCTCTGAATTTATTATATGTATAATACACCATGTCAACCACCCAGGGGTACAGTCATGAAAAGTTTTTCAGAAGACATGTTGTCATCAGGGCTGATATCTGGAAAGGAGAGGCAAGACAGAACTGGGATGGAACTGAAGGAGGAGCAGAATAGAAAGGCTTTGACTTAGAAACTGGAAATCAGTTGCTTGGATGGGTTTTCTCAATGTCTGGTGGTGGATTTCATCTCTGCTCACTGCATGGCATTTGGAATGCCTTGAGGAATTCTGGGAGGAGATGCTACTGAAAGATATTGTGTAAAAACATGGATGCTACAAAGTGCCCTACACAGCACAGGACTGGCCCTCTATATAGAATTAAGTAGCAGCAAATGCCAGAAGTTCCAAGGCTGAAAAATACTGCCCTAGAGTTCATAACTGAGGAAGTTAGTGGCTCAAGAAGAAAACTAGAGATTATTAGCTGCCAGGTCAAGGGGAATCATGGAAAGCTCTGGGACTCTATCCCATAAGTTACAAATGACTGTTACTCTTAAGCACAGAGTGACTATGTTAAGTGAAATAAGCCAGACACAGAAGCACAAATAATGTTTGGTTTTTACTATACATAAGCTTTATAGGTTTGCCTTAAGGAAGTAAAAAGGAAACAGGGATGCAGGTGTAGCTCAGCTCAGCTCAGTTGAAGCCAAGCATGTATGAGTCTTTGGATGCCATCCTAATACCACATAGTCTGGATACAGTAGTATAAATCTATGATTTTGGGGCCACCTTGTGATAGAGATGCTGTCTCAAAAATAAATAACTTAGTAAATAATTGTAACAGGTGCAATCAAGGTCACAAGAGCCTGGGAAAAAATGAGGGTGGATGACAGGCACTAAACTATTATTTGATGATATTATTATAAACAATATTAACTACAGTTTCCAATAGTTTATTATTTATTTTATTTTTTGTGATATTGCAGACCAACCTAGGGCATCACACAGGCTAGATAAATGTATTGCCACTGAGTTACATTCTTAACTCATTTGTGTTTTTTTAAACTAGTTTTTAAATTGTATACGCATTGGTATTTTGCATGCATGTATGTCTGTGTGAGGGTGTTAAATCCCTTGGAAATGGAGTTAGAGATAGTCGTGAACTACCATGTAGGCACTGGGAATTGAACCTGGACCTTTTGGCCAGCAGACAATGCTCCTGTATATCTCTCTAGTCTTGTGTGTTTTGTTTTTCAGTTTTTTTTAATGTAGTCTCTCTTCTCTGTATAACACACAATAGCCTTGAACTCCTGATCCTCTTTATCTCCGCAAGTGAGACATTACAGGCATGCATCTCCAGTGGGTGGGAGGATGATAGACTTGTTAGCTGTACAGCTTTATTTTGCTTTAACTTCACTATATGTGCAATGACCTTTCATGATAATAAGCTATGGCAGCACTGTTCCCTTGCACCTGCTCTGTCCCTTAGTCATTTACCTCAAATCTCCCTGACAAGTGTATTCTAGCATACTTCAAATTTTGTACTTCACCTTATTCCAGATAGTGCTATGCTACACTATAATTGCTTAGAGTGCTGGAGCCTGACTGCAGAGAATGGCTCTACGCTATCCAGTTGACTCTGCAGTAGAAGACAGTCACCATGTTGAGTGATTTCCAGCTAGAAGCTGGTACAAGTGAACTGAGGAGCTACAGTACATAAGGAGTTAGGTGTTTGATAGGGTGTTTTAATGTATGGGACGTTTCATTGGGATAGGTTCCATCATATGTTGAGCAATAGGATTTTTAAGATACAGAAGTTCCAAGGATGAACACAACGTCTGTTGCCTGAAGAATCTTTGAAACCAGATAAGGTCATTTCAGTAGAGAGAGACTCAGTCATTTTGTGCCTCTTCCTTCCTTAGAGCAGTGGTTCTCAACCTTCCTGATGCCATGGCCCTTTAATACACAGCCTCATGTTATGGTGAACTCCAATCATCAAATTATTTTTGTTGATACTTCATGACTCTAATCTTGCTATTGTTCTGAATAGTACTGTAAATACTTTTGGAAGCAGAGGCTTGGCAAAGTGAGCATGACCCAGGTTGTGAACCTGCTCTCTAGGTTAATACAGTGCCCATGTTATGAAGCTTACAGGTTCCTTCTCCCTTCTCCTGGTTTCATCCTTCTGAAGAGTTCTTCCTGATCCTGGACATAAGATAAGCCAACCTCTCCCTCCATAACCTGATTTTCTACTAGAATGTAGATAAATGAATGCTTCATCTTCTTGGATCTCAAGCCCAATTGTCTCCTAGGCTTGGGTTTCCATGGCTATTCTTCTTCCCTGCAAGGCCCTCACAGCAGCAACACTCCATGCAGACAGAGAGAATCTTAACAATATTCACCTCTAATCCAGCCATACTCTATACCAATGCTATTTTCTTGTTGAAGCTAATTTGAATGTTTCTTTCATGGCCAGGGCAAGGATATAGCTATACACAAAGTAGATACGCTCTATCCAGTGTGGTAGCTGCCATCATGAGGAGACAGAGCACCTGAAGCCTTTCTAGTTCTTATACAAGGCTCTGGGTGTACAAAACACCCAACCAACAGCAAACAACCAGGATGAGGAAGAGAACTCCAGTCTCATGGGAAGGATACATTTGGCTCAGTGAAATGTATTGTGAGATTTCATTCATCTTTTTATTTTCAACTTTTTATAAATATGTTTCTAAGACATTCTGCTCCATATTGCAATAAATCAAGTCTAACTTCATCTGGTTCATTGCTTTCTTGAATTCAGATTTTTATAAGCATATATGAACTATAGATAATGATGGGGTTCACTGTGACAATTTCATATATGGGCATAATGTCACCATGATGATAAACATTACTGTATTACCCCACTGTCCTTGTTTCCCAGAATGTCTCCTTCCATTTTCTCAAATAGTTTCTCTTCTACTATCAGGTCTTTATTTTCACCTAGATTTTGCATATGAGAGAAAACAGAGCATAGTTGTTTGAGGGAGGCTCAGAGTGAGAACACTTGCCTAATATGCAGAAAAGGCCTGGGTTCCACCTCATACACTGCCTAAACATATTAACAAATAAGTAAGGCAGAAGTGTTATGCTTTTGGTGCTGGCATCTGGTTTTGAACAGCCGAATAACCTAGGATCCTGCTGTTCCTGACGGGAGGCAAAGAGCTCAACTCAAACTCCACTCCGTCTCATCTGAAAACCACGACACCTTTGCTTGAATTGCCTACTCCTCCCTGCTATTAGGCAATTGCTCCTTGTAACATGGTACCACCTCTCAAAGGGGGAGTAGCATATTTCACACTAGTGGGTTGCCTGTATCTCATTTCACATGGAGCACAGGTGGCTGAACAAGCAGCCAAGTCACATCACTGCCAAGTGATTCACCTTAAAGGGCCCCCTTTAGAACAGCAGTCCATCTGGCCAGCAGCCTCCGGCCTTTCCCTCCACAGCTTCCCGTTGCCTCTGGGCTGTGTACCAGCTAGCCCTCTGATCTAGCTTGCTAGCTCGCTTGCCTCCCAGATATATGCTGCACTATCTTCAGGGCTGAGCGAGTTTAGCGGGAATCAAACCCTCACTCCAGGTATCAGGGAACCGCTCCACCGAAACCCACAACACTATAATTACCATAAAGTCTTCAGCACCACTGGTTCTAAGAGGTAAAAGAAATTAAATCAGTGGGCAGAGATGGAATCAGGAGCAATCTTATGGGAGATGCATGTAAATGTACAATCTTACATTGGAAATGAGTTTTAAGATTAATACCCTTCACAAATGCACAAGTCTAAGGAAGAATGGCTGAGAATTATGCTGCTGCAACAACGGGTCCGCTCGCCTTTGCGGGCACTGCCAGCTCAGTTCTATGAAGAACTCACAGAGCTTAACATTGTCGTTATTTTTTTCCAAGCCTTGTAATGCAAATTCTTCAAGAGAATAACAAGTGGTGCATGCTTGAAATTTATTTTTAAATCAAGAGCAAAATGAAACCCTTTAATTAATCTCTGAGAATTTAGCTCCTTCCTTTCAGATCTGTCTTTTTGCACAGTTAGATGCTTAAAATAATTGCATCCGCTCGTGTGAAACAGCAGCAGTAATTCAGTGGGTTTATACTTGTGCAACCTTTTAAAAACGGGCCTTAAAACATTCATCTGTTGAACCAATTTACCAGCTTTCAATAAAGCATCTTTAAGATACTTTTTGTTACATTTATATGACATAAGCTATATTATTTTAATAATCTGTACTTGAGATATATGGTGATGAGGGAATTATCGCTCACCTGGGGAGATGGTGTAATTAGAAAAGAGGCACAGTCGGGGAATAAAAATGATTAAAAAAAAAAAAGGCTTTCTGAAATTAACCAGCTAGGATGCTACAATGTTGGCTTAAGTTGTTGGGGAAGCAATGGAGTGCAAAGGAGAGGAGAGGGAGATCAGGAAAACTTGTAGTGCCTGAAGTAATTACAATTCCTAACTCGTCATTGCTCACGACTCTCTGAGACTGAAAGCATGCAAGCAGCCAGGACAGGAAAATGAATGTCCAGCAGCAGTGGAGAGGGGCTGCTGCCAGGGATGGGCTAATGCACCAGGGCAGGGAGATAGTAGTGCAATTAGACTAATGATTTATTGAAAGTTTGATTAATTGGGAATTAAGTGAACGTGTAGTGGCAGGGTTGTCATTGCACAGCACTTGGCAGTTGCTGGAAAGATATCCTAACTCCCTTCAGTAAAGCAATTTAGAAATCTTAAATCATGGGACAAACAGCATTGAGAACCTGTCCAACACAGAATGTAAAGCAATGTTCCATATACCCAAAAGGAGCAGGGGCAGTTTGGAGGAAGGAATACTTTAAAACAAAAGGGCATCTACAAAGCCTTATTATTGCCAAATTTCACTTCTGCTTTATGTAAGAAAGAGGTTGAGAAGTAAAAAAAAAATAGAGTATGGTTGCAAGGTGGCTAAGAAGACAATGTGTGTGTGCATGTGTGTATGTGGGGGGTGTGTGCATGTGTGTATGTGGGGTGTGTGTGTATGAGTGAATCTGCATGTTAAATGAGTGCAAGAGTAAATGTGTGTGTACATGTGTGCATAAGTGGATGAGTGGATGTTATGTGAGTGTATACATGCTTCTGTGAGTGTGGGCTTTTGCATGTGTGTGTGTGTGTGTGTGTGTGTGTGTGTGTGTGTGTGTACACCATGTGTGCATGCCTGTGTGTTTCTGTGATAATGTGCACCTCTCCTAGCCCACAGAATTAACCCTTGCATACTTTGTAACACTCACCTTTAATATAGCACTCAGCATCAAGAGAGGAGGGTGTGATGAGGGAAGATGGAAATGCTCTTCAGCCCCAACTTGCTCATCTTCTGCACCAGGTACCCATGTACAAGTGGAAACAAGTGGGAATTCTTCCTATACCCTCTCCACTACCCATGCAATAAAATAAAGACCATCAAGAGGAGGAAAGAAAAAGAAGGTGAAATTCAAGATGCTCCATAGCTACACTGGCTGTCCCTCCTAGAGTCTATCCTACAGGGTCATGTCCCTTCCATCCCAAATTCTGTACCCTCTTCCCTATCCTCCACCTCTGCCTCTCACAGGAACACAAGCAGGAGTTACACATTTAATGTTTTCTGTGTAGTGTTCTGGGCATGGGGAAGCAAAAGGCTGATGCAAATTGAATACATAAATAAGAATTTAATAAACTTTCTCTTTGGGTTCCCTGCATCACTGAGGAACACATAGAATCTGCGATTAAAAGCGAGCTTTGCAGGAAAAGGGGAGGGGCAGTCTCACAAGTGCCTTTGAGGGGTTGCCAAGGCTCCTGACTTTCTAAAAGAATCTAAATCTCAAATAGCTCTGCCCATCAATCTTTCATTTTTGTAAGCATAGATCCTAAAGACAGCTTAGATTGCCCTAAAAATGTATACATGGAGACGTTCGCTGCAGCCATGTTTAGAATAGAAACTCCAAGTAGAGTTGATCAGGAGCAAAGAGCACTGAGGGTACTCGAGGCATGTTCTCAAGTGTTGCTTATGGAAAACAGTGCAGAGGATATTGAGGTGTGTGTGTGCGTGTGTGTGTGTGTGTGTGTGTGTAGTCCTCATGCTTATATATGTATGTTCATGTTCTTGCCCAAGTAGGTACATATATGTGTGAGTGTGGATAGAGACTTTCTTGCCTACGTTTATATGCATGTGTATATGTGCAAATGGACACCTGAGGTCAACATTTTGTATCTTCCTCTAATAGTTGTAATAATGCTTTTGCTTAAAATTAGAGGAAGCAATAGAACTGTTGACATGAAAGAATAGTAGGGATTGAAGCTTTGAAAGGATGAATCTATGATAGGCTAACCAAAACTGAAGATGTATGAGAACATTTTCTTTCCATTGATTGTTTTTAGAAATTTGTATATGAGTGCTATATTTATATAGCACTATATTTATACAATACATATGCTTTCCACTCTAAAACTTCTATCATGTCTTCTCAAGTCCATCTCAAATTCATGATTTCTTTTAATTATTATTGTTTTACACACACACACACACACACACACACACACACACACACACACACAAGAATGTATGCCAGGCATAGGATACCTCCCTACCAGTTATTGGCCAAGGGGGACACAGGGATCAACTAAACAATGTAGACTGTTGTCATAGCTGTTGTTTGCCCACCCTAAGTAGATGATAAGACCCTATTGCTGATGTCATCATAAACTATAGCTGCAGAATACAGAGAAATCCATCTCATACTACACTATTTTTTGTAGAAGGCAATCTCACTGAACCCAGAGCCTGCTGGTTTGACTAGAATGGACAGCCAGCGAGCCCCTGACATCACCTGTCTTAGTATCCAAGGACCAGGGTAAGAGATGGGTGATGGTATGCCTACATTGACATGAGTGTCAATGCTTATGTGGTCGGTGCTTTACCCACTGAGGGGAGCGATATCCCCTCAGTTCCCTTAAATATCATTTAAACATTTAGATGGAGTTTGATGTATATGTATCCACTAGGTGTTATCAGGATGCAGAAAAATGCTTACTGTCTCATTTTGACACATCTGAGGCTCCCAAACTTTGGAAAAAGTCAGTTGAGGCAAATCCTGTGTAGACATAGTTTGAAACATATCTCCAACATCACATTATAAGTTAGCAACATAGAACGATGCTGTGATCCCCAATTTTGAGTTCAAGATTATATGAGGATTAATAACTATAGGTTGGGATCTCTCTCTCTCTCTCTCTCTCTCTCTCTCTCTCTCTCTCTGTGTGTGTGTGTGTGTGTGTGTGTGTGTGTGTGTGTGTGTGTGTAGGATCACAGAGACACCAAAAATCTACCAACAGTGGTTACCCCTCTGCTGAAACATAATTAGAAGCCATATTTTTTCTTTGTTCTCTATTTTTCTGTTTCTGAGTAAAAAAAAATAACACACTTGGGTGATTTTCCTTTTGTTTTTTTTATTTTTTTCTCTTTTTCTTTCCTGTGATTATAAGGTTGCACAAATATCTAGCATTTCATTGTGACAAAGATGAGTGCCCTGGGACACATGGAGGAGAAAGATACATACACCAGGTGACTCCAGTCACCTAGTATTACAGATACCATAAGCAGAACAAGTCCTGTTGTTTCTGAAAACCTGTCAACCCTGGCCATATGTCTTCTAAGACTGGAGCTCTGCCATACACTCTATTAAAAAGGGGGTGGGAGAAGGAGCTAAAGAGAGACACAGCTGTAGCCATTAGAACAACTCTGCCAATTAAAGAAATCTCAAAAGTATAGCAGTACTGTGCTTCCAAAGGCCAGAGCCGGCCAGACCAGAAAACAAGCACAACTCTACAACTCTATTAGGCCAGGGCATCCTTTGCCTCTGGAAAACAGGTAAATCTGTTTTGTCCCTGTGCACAGAGAGGAGAGACACAATTAACAGGGATGCAAAGTAAGTGATATGGCCTCATTACCAGCCATCAGGCTGTCCTGAGGGGTTCCCCCCTTTCAAAGCTGGGTGGGGAGGTTACCAATTACCATGCCAAATTAAGCCTTGATTATTCCCCGAGAGACACCTGTTAATTGGGCTTCTCCATTACATAACACTTCTGCACATTAATAATTGAGTTGCAAGGGCTTGATTTTTCTCCTCGTCAACATGATTTATTTCTCCCTCTCCTCGTTTCAAGTTGTGTCATCTTCAAAACTGGGGCTGCAGGGGCCAGAGAGAGCTACTGTGGCCTGTGACTCTGAGTCCAGTGAGAAGACTTTTAGGTCAGGGTCACGGGGGTAAAGTAAAATGGTGTATATTTGTATGGGATGTGTTTGGGGGTGTAGGCCAGAAAACTGAGATAGGGATCAGGAGAAAGGAGGAAGAGCTCGGAAAGGAAGTATGATATGTAGAAGGTGATAGAAAGCTTTCGACTACAGAACAGAAGCAGGGGAGTTTAAAAAAATAGATGGAGGAGAGAGCTGGTACAGGGAAAGACAGGAGCAAAGGAGAGAAAAGCATAATGATGCCTACATAGAAAATGCTGTAACAAACACCATTTCTCTGTGTGCTAATCTACAATGCAATAAATTAACAAGAATGATGAGAAGTCATGGTTCACATGACTTGTGCTCCATTCCATTCTGGTGGCTTTGTGTTTGTTTTGAGTAAATCCTTATACAATAGAATATTCATTTCTGGGTTCTTTTTTCTCCATATTGCATCTCTAGAAGCAGCCATTTCTCCAAGAATCTCTTCATCTCTTATTGCAGAATGCTATTAGAGGTATAAGAGGAGCCTGGGAAGATGGCTCAAATGTTTAAGCACTTATCACATAAGTATAAGGATTGTAACCCATGTGAAGCCAGAAGCATTAACGTACATCTATAATCTCTGCCAAGATGGAAGGAGAGACTGGAGAGCCCCTGACAGTTCTACACTGGTATATAAGAAAGGCAGTGAATAGCAAGAGGTCCAGTCTCAAACAAGGTGGAAAACAGGGACTGACACTCAAAGTTGTCCTCTGATCTCCATCTGTGTGTCCTCAATCATACACATGAACACACATACATGCACACACACACACACACACACACACACAGTGGGGGGATTAAAAATGAAGCAAAGATCTGAGAGCTAGGAATTTTCATCACATAAGAGAATTATTGCGTAGAGATCTTTCCAGCTGAGAGGTCAAAGAGATGTAAATATATGGCAACTCATAGATGCCTGTTTGACTATACATATCGTTGTATTTACATATAATAGTCTGTGTTCAACCTTGGGTTATTGACCAGTCCTATGCCATAACCATGAGGGCCATTCTAGCCTCCTTCCCTTGCCTCTCTCTTGCCACTCATCCTAACAGTTGGAAATCTCTGTACAATGTGTTTTGGGTGTAATCAAAATCTCTTTGCAATCACACTCACTGGATGAGATCCAGACCATTTGTTCATTTACATGGACCTGGGAACAACCCTGCAATGCCTGAGATCCATGCCCCATGTCCATATCACAGGAACACTTGCCATGAAGGCACTGCCAAGATCTCTGTGGACAACCACATCTAGGTACCTCCTCATTATCCAATGTCAAGCAGCTTTGTGCATCTTGTTGGAGCATTCAATCAAAACAAAACAAAATCCACGCACCACTCCAAGGCTCCAGATGAAAGTTAAAATTAGCCAGGTAGTACCAGGCCAAGTAAAGAATTTGGCCCAACTTGGGTGTGTGGGAACTGATCTTGCTTTTTTAAATCTGAAACACCAAAACAGCCAAAGGAGCAAGAAACTGAAATCAAAACAAACCCAACAATGCTGCCAGAAAAGGGGGCAATGACAGGAACAAAGAAGTGGAGAAAGGAACTCAGCAAAAATAAGTGGAGTTGCCATTCTCAGGAAGGTTCTCTGAGAGCAGATGGCAGAGGCAGTAATTTATCTCTTCACATGTTTCTGCAATACTGACTGTTCCAAAATAATATATGAATTTGAGATAAATACAGAGACACTAGGCAGGCATATTCTCTTTCTCCTCCTCATTCTCACTTTGCTCCAGCTAGGTGGCAGGGAACATGGACGTATTAAACGTGGTCTAAACTATCTCCATCCAAAAGCTGTGTACTCGAGAGAGGTGTTGAACATTAAACCTGAGAAGGCTTCAAAGACCTCCAGGCTTGCTGCTAAGCTGCTCCTGTGAAGGAGACAGACTCAAGTATAAATGTAATGTGTGGGCAGAAATGTAAACATCTAGCCCAGGACAGTGGCTCTGCATCTACTCTGATCAACCAGGGGAGACAGAAGAATGTCTCCCAGCTGGGATGCTGGACCTTCAGAAAGCTCTGGGGTTTTGTTTCAACCCTGGAAACAGAATTAGATAGTTGTAAAGGACAGGGGATATGTACGTTCTTTCCCGGGGTCTGTTGCTTCTCAACTGTGTGAAACACAGGAAGACTTCTAACTTGTGCTGACCTCATGTTTTATCCAGATACTCGGTAGGGAACATATGTCTCTGGAGAGTGGTCTTCAGAGTAAGCAAAACAGAGACAGCTGCCAGTGGAAAAAGAACCCAGTCATTCTCCCACCTAGATCACAGACACCCTGACCAATTCCACATCTCACACATCACATACAGACCTCACCCATTGCTCCTAGAAAGTCTTCATGCAACCAAGTACTCAAGAACGCACTTTGGACTTTCTGGGTACCTGACCTCACTCCAAACTGCAGAGGCTATAGGACAGTCCAATTTAATTTGTTAAGGCCGAGGACCTCTACTGTCTTCCCCACAATCCTCCATCATCCCCCACCTCTTAAAGAATCTAAGAAGACTATAATGAGAATTTTGGTTTCTTAAAAAATATATATAACACACACAGCTATGTTATATGAATGTTTTTATTTAAATCTCAGGTGTAGAATATGGGGCAGCCTCAGACTGTTCACAGCAGCTAAATATAAGGTGTCTTATGCTCTGGCAGGGATGTAATTTCTGTCAGCTGTAGATAGTTTAACTCTGGGAACTCTTGAGAGGGTATGAATGGGAGAAACCCCCGAGAGGGCAGGTGATGGCGGCACTGGAGGTGGAGGCAGCCGCTGCCACCGCCGCAGCCACCGCTGCTGCTGGCTGGCTGGCTGGCTGGCTGGCTGGCTGGCTGGCTGACTCATCTTGCTGTTGTGTTTGTTATTACTGTTTTGCTGGACTGCTGGACATCCTGACAATGAAGATTGGACTTTCCCCCAAGAAACTACATCCCTATTGAGCAGGAAAAAGCATATAGAGTTCTATGCTCTCTTTCCTCTCTAACCTTTCTCTTCTACCCAGTGTTGGGGGATTGGAAGGGATTAAGGTGGATAAGGGCTAGAAGGGAGGTAGAGATAAAAGAACCCCAATAAAGTAGATAAGACAAATGTGCCAAAAGACTCCTTTCTTTTTCTTGGGCTGAAGCTTCACTTTAGAACTCATTGTGTTGGAGGCTCGAATAAATTGAATGCCTGATGAACACTTTTCCCTCAAACCTCTCCTCGCTCTCTATTCCCTGTCGGTCTTACACAGTGTTGATCCAAAGTGGAGACACCTGCCCTGTAGCATTAATAGAGATGTAAAATGAACTTCCACGTCATAGAAGAAGATGCATATCTGGCACTGAAGGACACTTAAACTTGCATCAGAAAGGAGGAGGGCTCCATGTAGGCCTTGAGGTAGAAGTCAGAAGAGACAGATATTCAGACAGGACACAAATCAAAGATGGACAACTGAGACTTGAAAAGTCCTCTTTGCCTTGGGCTGGAGCTTTGAGATGGACGAGCAGTGTCCCAGGTACCGCTGGGTCTGCCTACTCTGTGTTTCTTCCTCCATAAGACAGGGTTAAAATGGGGTCAGCTTACACATAGGGGCTTACAACATTACTTTATATAATAAATGTTATATATACAAATGTTCATCAACAGACAAGCTATATATAAAATGTTCATCAATAGACAAGCTAATAGAAGAATGTGATCTACCTAAACAATAGAAGTTTTTAACCCTAGAAAGGAAATATCATGAGCTGAAGAGATGGCTCAGTAGTTACAAACATTTTCTGCTCTTCGAGAGGCCTGGAGTTCAGTTCCTAGCCCTATGTCAAGTGGGTCATGATTGTTTGTGACTCCAGATCCTAGGGTTGTAAATGGCCTCTTCTTGTTTCTGTTGACACTCACACAGAGGTGTGCACATACAGTCATGTGCATACACACACACACACACACACAAATGCATAAATGTATGTATGTGTGTGTGTGTGTGAGTGTGTGTGTAAGAGAGAGAGACAGTCAGAGAAAAGAGGAGTTGCAGAAGCACTCAAATAAATATCTTCCAAAAGGAAATAGAGGCTGGAAGAGGACTCCATGAGTCAAGCGTTGGGTGCTCACGCATGAAGACTCAAGTTCAGACTCCAGATTCTACGTAGAAACTGGATAGTTTGTATACCTATAACACTAGCACTGCTCATGAGGGCAGAAGGAAGCCCGGAGCTCACTGTCAGCTCAATCTAACCACAGTGACTACTTCTTAGTTAAATGAGAGACCATGTCTCAAAAGACAGGATGGAGAAAAACAAAGGAAGGTATTTAATGCCTATCTCTAGACTCTTTGCCCATACACAGATGAGTAAGACTGCACACATGTGCACAGACACATGCACAAGCCACATACTAAATGAAATCAATACTCTTACATGATATCCCATAGAAGAGTCTTAAGGATGTTATGCTAAGAGAAATAAAAAAGATACATGAGGACCAGTTTATTCAATTCCACTTACAGGAAGTCCTTTGCCAGAGCTGGTCAGGAATGGATGGGTAGTTACTGCAGTATGAGCAGAAAGTTTCAGTTTGGGGAAGATGGAAGTGTTCTGGCAGAGGAATATAGTGGAGAGGGCCATGTAATTCTGAAGCACATAAAGTAACTAGCAAATGGTTAAAGCAGTCAATTTTATGTCCTCTATGTTTTGCCACAATAAACACAATATTTTTTAAGTTGTCAAGGATTCTAAAACTTAAATAATAAAATCAAAAATAAAGAGAACAGTATATGCTGAGGGAGCTTTAATAATGGACTAGGTGGCAAATCCTCTTCCTAGGTACTGAGAACAAAGGCCATAGAATAAAGTTTATTTGTTTGTCTTCATAGCAATCTTTTGAAAAAACCCTCTCAGCTAGGCTATCTTTTTGTTTGTGGATTATAGTAGGATGGTAAGCAGAGAGCTTCAGAACCCAGAGACCCCTTCAAGCCCAGACTTGCTGCCCAGACTAGGGTATGAGGTCATCAGGCAGCCACAGCCATAAGCACTTTCAGCATCTGTCTGCTCCTGCTGAAGAAAGCATCATTGGTTGAACTCATACTGTTCCCATGTTGCTTTTATCCAACAACCAAGAGGACTGGGGGTCCAAGTGCCAACCATCTCCACAGAGATGAAAATTTATAATGGAATATTCTCTCTGGAGCTCTTCAGTTGGTCAGATGAGACTTTATTATATCATGGTCCAAATCTCCATGACCCTGAACCTGTCCCTTACTTCCCATGTCATTTTTTTTCCTGTAGAGCCTTAATAAGCATCTTGCATCCCCAAAGGTTTTTGAGCATCAGCTAAAATGATGGCCAACTAGTCTAAGGTTGCAGGTTGGAGTCTGGTAAAGAGGACATCTGAAACATCAACAGCCTGCTTAGGTGGACTGGAGAGAAAATTCAGTAAACTGCTTGGTGTGCAGACATGCATAAAAACAGAAGTTCGATTACCCATTTTTAAAAAAATAAAAATAAAATAGAGGCATGAGACTGTGTTTCTGCAATCCTAGCTCTAAGGAGGAGTTAGAGATAGAAAGGTTTCTGAAGCTTGCTGGCCAGCCAGATTCATTTATGTAGCAAAGTCCAAGCCAAAGAGATACCTTACCCTTTGTTAGTCT
>JANHMN010000002.1:86178164-86185377 GCA_030674055.1 Rhabdomys pumilio | reverse complement strand
TTTCAGACACACACCCACACACAGGTGCACATAGACATAGAGAGAGAGTACCTAGGTCAAATTTTTATCCCTAGGGGTATTATCAGTTTTAAAGGTTGGCAACTGTTAAGCTTTGTTAATTCCTAGGGTAGAATAAGATAGACAATATGAAATAATCCGTAATGTAAACAATATGAAATAATAAACGTTGAGATTCTGAAATGCAGGAATTCATTGATGCTCATTCTTATTGTTTGTTGACCATACATTCTTATAGACTCAACAAGCCTTGAGTTCAACTACTTAGAGGAGGCGTGGGACAGGATGAAGATGGGGGACGATGCTCTTCCAACAGTGCCCTACCAGAGGCAACAAAAGAGCAGGTTCCTCAACCCTGACTAATTATCTAACAAATCATTTCTGGAAAGGGATGCCAATTTCCTGGCTTCAACCTAGTTTGTGTAGGAGAAGTGGAGTCGGGGAGCAGAGTGACTTGATAAAACAGAAGCTTTTGTTTTCTTTTGTCAGCCATGCGAGAAGGCAAAAAAAAAATAAATAAATAAAACCTCCAAATATTTATGACAGCTAGCTCATCTTTGTACTGGGCACATTATGCTTCGACTCAATAACTCAAGACAATTCATACCTGTACACCAATTTAACATTGCCTTCCAGGCCAAACTGAAGGACATGCAGCAGGGAGGCCGTACCCAGGGCCTGGCACACTCATTTAGCACTTTGCGACGCTTAGCTATTGTGAGCTTCCTCCCACTGCACCTGTAAGCATTCATGCCTTTATGCCTCTTTTTCCCAACATGATCATAAATTCCTTCAGGGCAAGGGCTAGTCCTGATGATGACTTATTTTATGCCCCACAGTCCCATCCCAATGCCTCATCCATAATCGGAGTGAGGCATGGGATGACTGACAGATAAGCAGCTATGTCAGTGGAAACACTCACCCACTGTCGAGGGTAAAGAGGCCATTTGTCTGTCACAGCGAAAAGCTCACTTCAGGGTTTCTTACCAAGGTTCCTGAGCAGTCAGCATTTATGTGTCATTTGACGCATTATATAATATGCTGAAACTAACTCTATTATGATTTTCAACATAGCTTGCCCCTTCGCTGCAGACTTCTCTTGCAAAGGCTAACAGTACTCAGAACTCACAAGCCCAACCTTCAGGAAAGAAGATGGCAGTCTATTGCAAACAAACCTGGTGTCTTAGCCAAGTCTTGGGTTGGTTCTATGATATGAGTTCTATGAAAAGAGGTAATATGATAAATGCAGAAAGAGGTGAGGCCAGAGAGTATCACAGATACAAACCACAGCCAATCTTGCATACTAATGAAAACATGTTTTTAAGTTGACGTGGTAAGGGTGGGTATATCTTTGAGGTTTGGGGGTGTAGGAAAAAATGGCTAGGGAACCACAGAGTCTCTCACGCCATGCTGTGGTAGTTGACTGAGAATGCCCTGGGTTCCTCCAGCTGGAAGTTAGGCCCGGCTGTTCACTAAAGGCCTCTTCATGGTTCCTCATGGTGTGTCCCCAACACATGAGGAAGTCCTTGGGTTTCCAAAACCGGTTTATTGTCATGGCGGATGGTGGATGGATCTGGATGTGTGGGCCCCAAAACCCAGGGCAGACCAGAGTTAAATAGGGAGGAGAAGAGGGGGGAGGGGCTGGGGAGGAATGCTTGATTGGCTCCACACTCTGGCCTTCAGGTACCTCATTAGTATGTAAATCTCTCCAGGGCCTGGGGCCTGCTTATCACGCCCACCTGTGTTCGTGACTGAAGGGTGAAGGTGGAATGGAGATTAGACCTCATGTCAGGCCTGACATGGGGGTAGCAATGATGACAGCTGCAGGCTCATGTTGAATGTCACTCCCCTGAGCACCACAGTGCACGGCTGAGAACAGGAAAGACCACTCCAAAAAAAAAAGTCATTCCGAGTACTATGGCATCTTCTTTACTTTTGTTGTTGTTTCTGTGAGGACACTGGACATTTTCTCTCTTAGTCTACTAGCACACACGCTTGGTACATGATGATGGTTCCTAAGGACGGTTTCACTAGCTTTAATTCGAAGACATCGTGGACTTTGACTGTAGTAACTCCATACTCATTTCTTTCTCCTCTTCCATTAGCCATCTTACTTTTCCTGAAAGCTCACTTCTATTTTATTTAACTTTATTTTTTTATACACTATATTTTGATCATATTTTTCCCTCTGCTAGAGCCTCCTCACTTTCCAACACACCTAACCTTATATTCAAAACAAACCTCAAAACAACAAAAAGGTAAAATCAAAATGAACAAATACAATCATATATAATATAATATATATTATGTAATACATATTATATGTAATTGTATATGTAATATTATATATAATGTTTTATATATTATTCAAAGATATACACAGTTATATTTCTTCATTTCATGACATTTATTTTGTGTGTGAGTATGTATGTAAGTGCCATATGTGGAGGTCTGAGAAACTGATCTCTTTTCTCACCATGTGGATCCCGGGATTAAAGTCAAGTCTTTAGACTTGATAACAAATGCACTTTGCCACTTAGCCATCCTCCTACCCTCCAAAACTTTTGATTCTGTTTTCTTTCTTCCTGTTACATTCTTAGACTCTCAATAAAGGATAGATATGTATGGTGTGATTCCTTTATGGCAAAAATTGAAACTATTAATAAAGTTCCTTAAGGTCTGATCAAGTCGTAAGTGGCTAAGCAGCAATTCAGTCTCAGAGTATGAGATGAAAGTTCTCCAACATGACATCACACTAAAGATGTCAAATCATGGGGGAGGAAAACAGGCCCCACAGAAGACGTGGGATTTGAGAGCTGCTGGGACAGCTGTTAGGAGATGCTTAGAATAGCACAGAATAATGGGATTCAGAACAGAAAGAGGTGGGAGCCCCATGTCTGTGCTGGTGGATAACAGATGGAAAAGTGGCACATTAGGTCCTCTGGGCCCCACACACATACTAATTGATGGCAATGACTTCAAAAGAGCAAACAAAAATTGGAAAGGACAGAAGAAAGAGTTAAATGCACTCTAGGAGAGGCAGAGGCCAGCCAGGGGAGAGATGTTGACGGATCTGGGTCATGGAAGCCACAGAAAGTGTCTAATATGGTGTTATCAGTTAAACTTCCCTCGTTCTGTGGGTGACAAACATCCTGTTCTTTGAAAAAGTCACTATTGCTGATAAATATGGGTTTTATAAATTTTGGAAACAACTCCCTGGCTTTGATGCATCCTCTGTTTGGGTTCTAATGCTGTGTTCTTGTCTATAATATTTCTATTGTGCATTTGTCAAATTGGTGAATGAGAAAAAATAAAATAGTAAGCGAATTGGAAGAAATATAAGTGGAAATTTGGCTGCTAGCTCCTTACTCACAGGTAACAAAATGCATACTTTATGATCTCCAAAGAGTTGAAATGACTCCAATTCACAAACCATGGGCTTTGGGACAAGAAATAATTCTAGTTAGTTCAATTAGTGAGGAAGGTGTAGGTTTTGATCAAGTGATATGGAGTCTTCCCATATGTTAAGTAAATTTACTAAAATACAACAAATAAAAGCATTTTATTTTTTTTTTCCTGATGACATTTGATTTGGCATTGCATTTCTAATGCCTTGGGTAGGTCTAATACCTCTGGAAAATGCTATACACAGTCCATATAATGACCTCATGCCCAGTAAGACACAATAGCAAAGGTGACTCCATTCATCATGGAGGGGGCATCATAAATGAGCATGTGACCTATGTTGGTTCAGTGACAATTAACTATATAATGACACAGGAGAAAATAGACTGAATGGAAGGTGGGGATGGCTAGTGTGCAATGAGAGCTCTGGGATTATGTCAGATCTTGAAGTTACTGTCTTTTTCTATAAATCAATATATTTTTTTCTTATGTTTAAGCCAGTTTGATTAAGTGAGTGACATATTCATTGTGTCTCTGCTTACCATAGTCTTCTTCAGCAAAGGTAAAAAACAAAGTCAGGTGTCATGGATAAAGTAAATGGGAAAAGACATAAGGCACAACAAATTTAAAATGTGTTATGATAGCCTTATAACCACCTTTCTAGGATAACCTTGTGCCAGTGTGTGAGATCAGACAAAACTGGAGAAATACTCAGGCAACCCCATTCCTTCACATGGCCTGAGTATCAGAAGGAACGAGGTATCCCTGGAATTTGTATCTAAAAGGGACAGGACAGATATAATGGTTAAAACCAAAGTGGTTTCATTCAAGTCAGATTGTATCTGATTGATATTAAAGAGTCATATACATATATATACACACATATACATATATGTATGCGCACACACACCTAGTGAGAGTGTACAGTTAGGAAACTTTGCACAGCATGCTATTAGTTTTGTATATTTATGACTTGCTCAGAAAATGTGAAGAGAAAATTGGCCAGGGTCACTAAGGGGAGGTCACAGTGGTGATGACTCAAGATGGTGGCACTCATGTTAAAATACATCCATACAAGAGCTTATCATCATCAACACAAACAAAGGAAAGACTGAATTCATCAGTCCACCCTGAATATCTTCATTAAATATGGCAGACATGAAATATGCATCATAGAGAAAATATTTTCTCCTTACTCAGAGAGAATTCTATAGGAGAGGAATAAGGGATCTTGCATTAGCACAGCATCCATTTGAAATTCTTTCATGGCAGCTTACTAACAGTTGATGTCTGTGGCTGAAGATCTGCAGTTTGCAGCCCCTGCAGCCATGTAAGCTCCTGAAGTTTATTTCAGGAGGTTTATTATTATTATTATTATTATTATTATTATTATTATTATTATTATTATATTTTATTTATTTATATTTCAGATATTATCCCCTTTCCTCACCCCCCTGCATTAATCACCTATCCCATCCCTCCTCTTCCTTTTTTGCTTTTATACCATTTAAATTACATGCCAGTGTTTGGGTCAGTTCTAGGTTGAGGAACTAGCAATAGAATAAATGCAAATAGTCAAGGAACAAGCAAGACAACAAACCCAGATAGTCAAAGAACACACAGGACAATAAACAGAGCCCCGTGATCACTATTTCTAAGGGGTTGAGTTTTTAAAGACAGTACTTTCCAATTTGTCTGCTTAAAATTATTTCTTCTATTTTTTAAAAAATTATATTTATATTGATTCTTTTTCTTCCTTTTCAAACCTTTTATATACCCCTCTTGCTCTCTTTCAAATTCATGTTCTTTTTCATTATACATTATAAAATATACTATATGTATTATACATATGAGAAAACAGATTATGAATGTGAGAACATAAATATGTTATACATATATATGTATATACATATATAGCAATATACAGATATATAATATGGAAATTAATCTCCAATTTTTAAACAAATGATTTATAAAGACAAATTATTATTTCTCACAAGAACACACTCTAAAAACTCAGTGTACCTATATTTCTAAGTCTCATCTCATTTTTCCTATAAAACAGAGCACAGTAAAACAGGCACAAATAACTTCATATTTTAGTGTGTGTGTCTGTGAGTGTGTACATGTGTACATGTACATGTGTGCATGCGTGTGAGTGTAGTATATGTGTAGTGTGTGCATGTACATGTGTGCATCCCTGTGTTCTTGTACACACGAGTGCATTGTACATGACTGCATGTGCATGTAAAAGACAGAGGTCATAATTCAGTGTTTCCTGAGTTACTTTTTGAGACAAGACCACTCACTGAGCCTGTAACTCACAGATATGGTCTGGCTGCCATCTCTGCTGCCCACCTATCCAGCAACCCTGAGGTAGTAGTCAGATCTCTCTGTGCATCCATCTTGAGATCTGAACATGGTTTCTACACTTGTGCAGTCAGTACCTCACCTACTGGGCTGCTCCTTCGCCCACACACTCCAGCTCTGAAAGTTTTATAAGTTAAGCCACAGAAGGAAGTTCAATGAACAAAGAATCCCTTTTGAGATATGAAAATGTTCATATCGGAACAAGAGAGGGCAGTGAGCAGAAGGGAATACAGTGCAATATTTGATAAAGTGAGGTAATTATCATTTATGAATGAGGAAAACTCAATGTTTTCTTAAATTACTCAAATTAAACCTCAAATAAATATTTGAAGTTCTCCATCTAATTCTGCTACGATGAAAAATTGAACCTCATTACCTCCGGATTTACACTGACTAATTTCTAAGATTATATTTCAGAAAGGAAGAAGAAATATTTCTCACTGGGAAGAAAATGGATGGAAGTTTTTAAAATGTAAAACAATGTGAGTTACACGTTACAAACAAACTGTCACCCTAAAACTTTCCTCTGAGGAAAACTTCCAGCCCGTCCTCCCCAAAAAAAATCACAGATATTTTACATACTTCATAGATACAAATTTGTAAAATAAATATCAATAATTTAAACAAGTGATTGTTATGTGTCTCTAATCGCAGAAAAGGCCAACCACACTTTAAGATGACTCCTTAAATAAACTAAAGGTATTATTCACTTCAAAATAATTCCTTGTTCTAACAAACAGTACTCAGTACAGTATCTATGTGATAATGAGTTCCCTTGTGTTTCCTACCTGCAATTCGATTCGATTTCTAAACCTTGCCACATGCAACAACTGCCTTAAGCAACATCTCAAACTCCTTTGTTAGCTGATGTATACATAAAGAAACAAATCAGATCAGTACATATGCATGGCTGCCCCCCTCAAAAGCAAGTTAAAAGTAGTTATCAAAATAGCAGCCATTAAGGATGTAGCTCAGTACTGGAGTGCTTACATGCTGTGTATAAGGCCATCAGTTCTATTCCCAGTACTACCAAAATAAAACAAAATAAAATAAAATAACATTTGAACATATTTGGTGTGTGTGTGTGTGTGTGTGTGTGTGTGTGTGTGTGTGCGTGCGTGCACATAAATATGGAGATATACATGTCTATGTCATATGTGGAGTTCATGAAGTATCCAAAGGTGGATATTTGTGATTTCCTCTATTGCTTTTGACTTTATTACCTTCAGACAAGGTCTCTTACTCAACCAGAAGCTCCATGTCAGCTAGGCTGTGTAGCCAGTGAACATCTGGCATCTGCCTGTCTCTGCCTCACTCCGTGCTGGGTTATTAGTATGCTCAGTCATGTCTGCCTTTTGTATGGGGATCCTGGGAATTTTAACTCAGGTCCTCATGCTTTTGGAGCAAACACTCTTATCCA
>JANHMN010000002.1:86073164-86173164 GCA_030674055.1 Rhabdomys pumilio | reverse complement strand
TTATTCACCATGCTGATAAATGAACCTCTATTTTAAATCATGGGTAATGAAATGAGTGTAACCTCACGTGTCTATATTTGCCTGTATGTGTGCAAACAAAGATCCATGTGGGGTGTGTGTGTGTGTGTGTGTGTGTGTGTGTGTGTGTGTGGTGTGTATGTAAGAAGGCCAGAGAAAACTTCAGTTCTCTTCTCTCAGATGCTCTCCAATCATTTTTTGAGAATGACTAAGGTTCTCACTGGACTGAAACTCACCAAGTAGGCTAGTCTGGGCCCCAGCGAGCTGTCTGTGCCCAGCACCCTGGTTGAGATTACAAGTGTGCCCCATCAAGCTTGTCTTTTTACTGTGGGTTCCAGAGGACTGTACTGAGTCAAGCACTCAACCAAGTGAGCATATTCCTAGCCCTATCTCAATCTCCATACTCTAGAATCTCAAGTCTAAGGACACACTTTAATGATTTTCATGTCAGTCAAGTGTAATTCCTTTTAAGCAGAAATAAAACACAAACAAATAATCAAATAAAGCATACTTTGTTTTTTTAAAATTTTAGTCAAGGAAGATTAACTTGTTTGCTACCAATACCCCAAACTAATTTTCTATCAGTTTGGTTTTTGACCCCAAGGATAGAAAAACTCGTATGCCTTGTGGCTTCTGATTTCAACTGAATCTACTAGGCACATCCACATGCTCAGGAGCACGGCATGCAGACAGCCCTCATTCTGCAAAATGGAAGACGTTGCTGGGCTAAGCTGTGCAAGTGGTCTTCCTGTAAGAAGACAGAAACAAGACAGCTTGTCCCAGCTTATGTCCACCTTGACAGTTGCAAAGAAGAACTACTCAGAATGAAAATGATAGACATGTCACAAACCACACCAAGAGGACTTTCATGACAGCCATCCCCAGAGAGTGTTTCTATACAGAGGAAGGAAGCAGCTATCTGAAAGCATGGATACCATTTATAAAGGACATTATCACAATCAGGCTGACATAGCTTATGGGTTATATCTGATCAGTATCTCTCAGGTTATAGTGAAAATAACTTTGTGCACTAAACACACTACTTGAAATTCAGAAAAAAAATGTTCACTTTAAAGGACGATTTTCCTTTCACTATAATGATAAATGCGGTCCGTAAGTCTAGCGAGTATCTTCCTGTCTGCTGAGCTCCCCACCTGCACTGGTGCATATGAAAACTGCGAGTTTGTATAAAAGCTCCAGCTGTAATCAGGCTTAAAGGATGATCCTGAAGTCGCAAAGCTTTCCAGTCAGAATCTGCAGTGGAACACCTGGTGGACCGTGATGCATGCGTGACCTCTACTGGTCCTGAGAATGAAGTCCAGGTTCCTATTTACTCAGGCTGGAAATAAATCATCTTCCAAGTCCTGTGACAATCTTTATAAACTCTTTGTGCAATTAGTCCACAGCCCTATCCCTGTCAACACAGAGTCTGCAAGAAGGAGTTTGGGGGAAGTGGGCAGTGTAGCAACCCAGCATAGAACAACCTCTCCAAAGTATATTGTGGTTAACAGGTGGAATTTTCTGGAGCTTCTGTTCAGAAATGGGTAACATGGGAGAGAAATCTCATGTGCCCAGTTTTTATTCTTTAGTATTGGCTTTCTATATTCCTTGACAGTTAAGTTTGACCCAAATGATCTATTCTGCCTGATAATCAATGGAAGTATCACTTGGCTTCATTGGACTGGCTTATACTCCATCTGCCCATTTTACTGACATCACTGCCCTGCAAAGCCTTATTATTCTGCAATGCCTTAAGATAAAACAAACAGGTTGAGGATGCAGCTTAGTTTCCATTGTGCTTTTTCAGAATGTAAACAAATGCTTACATTGAATCTCCAATGCTATATTAAAAAACTGGGCATGGAAATTCATAACTAGCCGGGCAGTGGTGGCGCACGCCTTTAATCCCAGCACTTGGGAGGCAGAGGCACATGGATTTCTGAGTTCGAGACCAGCCTGGTCTACAGAGTGAGTTCCAGGACAGCCAGGACTACGCAGAGAAACCCTGTCTCAAAAAAACAAAACAAAAAAAGGGAAATTTATAACTATAATGTAATCATTCAGGCAATCATAAATCAACCACAGCTATATAAGTTCAAGGCCAGCATAGGATACATGAGACCCTGTCAAAAACACACCATAAGTAAAGGCTTCTGAGAAGGAAGTACCGTGACTCCCAATATCTTCTCTGGTAAAACCATTGCCTTGGAGAACTGCTGTAAATTGTGCCAAGCTTGTCAATCTTCAGACACTGAGCTACCCAGGTATCTTCATGACACTGTAGCCAGACTGAAATGGTCCAAGGAATATAAATCAGCAATGGGACACGAAACCAGGAAAACAAGCAATGTTCACTGTAATTAAGTTCCTATAGATGCCCCAAGATTTAAGAGAAAATATCTTTCCACACATGTGATGTTTTTCAGGAACCAGCTGTCTGGGCTTCCTGTGCATCAGTAATACAGAGAGAGACCTGGGAAACCAACCACACAATCCTCTGCATGATAACGTGTTATTCCTGTCCATATAACGAACAGAGTCTATAGCCACACATGAAACCCATCAACGGTAAACATTCTGTGAAGGACTGTTTATCTTTGTCCTGGACATACAGAACAATGGAATCTGCAATGTTAGCAAGTCTATGGGTCTCTAAGGTGTGAGCCGGGATTAGAGAGAATCATGGTGGGGGAGGCTAGGGGTAATGGGATGAGTTAGGACAAATACATAAAAGGATGCTTATCCCTGCAGTTCTGTTTCTCTAGGATTTAAACAGCAAACGTCTACCTTTATGCCACAACATGGTACAGAGTGATAACTGCTTTCTGGGGGATGGCTCAATGGAGTCCGCTGTTGTCGCACCCCTCCACAAGAATGCATTCTCCCCTGTAGTAACAGGAAATATTCCCAAGATGTATATAATTTCATGGATGGTAGAACACCAATTTCACAGAACTTAAATGGCACAACCATGTCATGCTTAAATTATGCAAAAATAAGCTTCATGGAAGGGACAAGGGAGGCCCAGGCTGAACGATGCTGGGGTGTGCTGTCATCTGCATGCAGCCAGATGGCCCACAGGGCTTCCAGAGCATCCACCTAGCAAAGAAGAGAGGAAGGGGCTTGGGATAACCCAAACAGGCTGCAAAGTTCTCAGGTTTCTGGAAGCAGCTTTCCCTGGCTGTGGTACTGGTCAGGGTTTCAGCTGATTTGAAACTTGCCTGAGGAATGAGGAGACCCTGATGGTGGGTGTCAGAGCAATTCAAAGACACAGACATGCTCTTTCTTATGTGCTCCTAACATGAAGGAGATTATGCGCAGCAGTGCTATGGCTGTGGAGCTTACTTGAACCAAGTCACAGGAAAGCACATGTCCCATGAACGTATTCTGAGAATACTTTCTCATGTGGTCCACAGTACCTCTTCAAACACGGGGTGGTCCTCTTTATTCCACACTAGAATTCATCTACTATATAACAATAGAAAAGGGTTTTTTAAAAAAAAAAAAAAAAAACTATGTGATGGCAGTAACAAAGTTCAGAAGGTAAAGATACTTGTCATGTCTGGTGGCCTGGGTTCAATCCCTGGGGCCTACAGGGTAGAAGAAAGAAACCCATGAAGGTATCCTCTGACCTCCACACTTGCACTGTGGCCTCTGCACAGTGAAAAGCATGCACACAAATGAACAAACAAATGTGAAAGAATTAAAATTAAAAAGTAGGATACAGACACATAATGGGAGAGTTTGTATTACAAAAAATCCCAAAACCTATCAACTGAGGCAGGTCCAACTGAGGCAGGAGATATTTTTGATGTAAAAGTCAAACAAAATCTGTAGAGTCTGTGTTGGAATCTTGCAGTCTTCAGATGGAAAAGACAGGAGAAAAATAAATCAGTTTAGAATTTTACTCCTTTGCTGTTTTTACTTGGGGGAGAGGGTCTGCTCTTTGTTGTCGCTGCTATCTCTGGTTTTTATTTTACAAGAAAGATTATAACACTGCAGCCCAGGTGAGCTGGTTTGAATGGGAATTGACTCACATAAGTTCATATATTCAAATGCTTGGTCACCAGGGAGTGGAACTGTTTGGAAAGGATTAGGAGGTGTAGCCTTGGTATGTCACTGGGTGAACAAGGTATGTCACTATGGATAAGCTTTGACATTTCAAATCCCAACCAAACTAACTAGTGCTCTCTCTCCCCCTTCCTCTCCCCCTCCCTCTCCCCCTTCCTCTCCCCCTTCCTCTCCCTCTTCCTCTCCTTCCTCTCCCTCTTCCTCCCCTCCTTCTCCCCCTCCCCTCCCTCCTCCCCTCCCCTCTCTCTTCCTCTCCTTCTTTCTTTCCCTCTCCCTCTCCCCCTCCCTCCTTCCCTCCCCTCCCTCTCCTCCCCCCCTTCTGCCTGGTGCTTGTGGATCACATGCAAGCTCTTAGCTAGTGCTGAAGTGCCATGCCTGTCTTTCTGCTGACATTCTTCCCACCATAATGATCATGGTCTCTACTACGCTCTAGAACTGTGAGCCCCAAATCAAATGTTTTCTTTTACACATTACCTTGCTAAAGCAGTAGAAAGTAGCCAAGACAACAGCTGGCCTGGAACTCACTTTGTAGCCCAGGTTGGCCTTACACTTCCATCTCCCTGTGTGAGCTGCCCAGGGGCTGGGGTTTGGAACCTGTGTCCCTATGTCTGCCTTAAAATAGTGACTCTTGGATAGTGAGACCAACCTAATTACATTTGTCTTTTTGCATTTCAGTATGTTTGATAGGTTCTGGGATGAACATGGATGGCTTTTGTTTCATGAGAAAATATCTGGGATTAGTTTAGTATAGTAGTAAGAATGATTTCAAAAATGAAAAGGAAGAAGAAAAAGAAAGAGACTCCATGCCTTTGGTCCACTTACTGAAAATAATCTTTGGACATTCTTTCATTTACATAGAATCCTAAAACTGATCAACGAACCAGGGTTCCCTCCATCCTCGTCCATTCCTTCCCAGTAGAACTTCAGCTCTGTTACATCCCATATGTGGCACAAACCAGCAGTGTTTGGTTTTTGTGTCTGGTTTACATATCTTAGTGTACTATACCCTGATTCATCCATGGTGCCTCAAATGATAGGAACACTCTCTTGTGCGTGTGTGTGTGCGTGTGTGTGTGTGTGTGTGTGTGTGTGTCTGTGCACACACACGCGTATGTGCATGCACATATTCTCATGTCTGTGAAAGGCAACCTCCGGTGTCATCCTCAGGGGCACCTTTGAGCAGTGTCTGTCACTAGCTTAGAGCCCACCTTATAGAATATATTGCCTTCCCATCGAGACTCAGAGATCTCTAGAGTTACATGTGTACACTACACTCAGTGTGGTTGGACGTGAGCTCAGCATTGTTGGGTGTGACCTCAGCATGACTGGGGATTAAGTTCAGGTCCTTGTGCTTTCAAAGCAAGTTCTTTACAGACTGAGCCACTCCCAGTCCCTTAACCACATACTGTTTCTGAGACAGTTCTTTGTCAAGGTGGTATTGATAATACCCTTTTGCCCTGGTTAATGTGGAGACTATAACAAAAACATTAACAAAGATCTAACTGATGCTTAGTACATGAAGACAGCCTAACATCTCCCCTGCATTCTGCTTCTCCACTCAAAAGACAAAGCAAACAGCTCCAGGAGAGGCGGTCTTTTAAGGAAGGTTTCTGCTTCCACAAGAAAGGCTTTTTTGCAGCCTCCATGATGCAATTATTGTGCTGGATGGTTCATGGTAATTCATTTCAGGGGACTTGGCTATCATGAACTATTTAAGCTGGTCTTCCATTTCTTCCTCCAGGGCCCTCAATCAACTTCTAGGACACCAATAGAGAAACCTGCCTCCAGCCTCCACAGCGGCCCTTTATCTCACCCACAGAGTCAGCAGGCTTGCTTTTCAAGGACAGAGGCCATTGCAGCCCCAGAAGTAATTGATAGCTCCATGCTTCCTTCCAATGCAGCAATTTCGAAGATGGCACAGGGCTGATGATGTTTGCAGGACTAAAGTTCAGGGGGTTGGCCCGGGCCAGCAATTGATTGCCTTTTGATATTCCAGCTCCTCTGATACTTAAGCTGGGTGGAGGGAGGGGAAACCATCTGCACTCAGTGGCTGCTCAGGCAAATTAAAGTAAATAAATAAATAAATAAATAAATAAATAAATAAATAAATGTGAAGCCATACCTGTTTTCCTTTTAGCTAATTAAAACAGTGTCTGGAGCAAGGCAATGGTTTCTTGGTTGCACACTGCCACCTACTGGCTTTTTGAGCCAAGACACCAGCAGCCCACCTGCTCTATGCTTAAGATAATTAGCATGCACATGCCCAGGTATGTTTAGATTCCGAATCTGAAGTAAAGTTATGAAAACATTCAAACAGCTCTGAAATCCATACAGAAATCCAAGGGCTTCTGCACTGCACAAATAAAAAGGCAGATGTTTAAAGGGCTCTCCACAGGCTTGTCAATAATAATGACCGGCATCATCTCACCTCTGCCTCTGTCTCTCTCTCTCTGTCTCCGTCTGTCTGTCTCTCTGTGTGTGTCTGTCTGTCTGTCTTTGTGAGCGTATGCAAATGTAAAATGTCTCTAATACTACCTAATACATATATTAATGTGAGCTTCATAACATGAATTATATTCAAAGTAATTCACATGGCAGAAAATGTACCAAATATTTTCCATAAGTGACATATTCACAATATATATATAAATACAAGTTAATTATCATAAAAATGAACTTTACACTAGGTTTAGCCCTAGTGCCCAGCATCATCATCGCCAAGGACACTTAAAGCCTTTTCAGTACTAATCTCAGCATTGTCTTCAGCTTAGCACCTTTTGTCACTTTTACTTTACAAAAGCATTTTCTTGGTAGCTTTTAAAAAATCCAGGTCTGTGTGCTCTTGTGTGTGTGTGTATGTGTGTGTGTGTACATGGATATGGAAGCAAGAGGTCCGTGCTAGCTATCTATTTCTTCATTGCCTTTCATCTCACATCTTTTAGGCAGTGTCTCTCACTAGACCTGTACTCCCTGACTTGCTTAAAAGAGCCATTAAGCTCAGAATCTCCCATGACTGCTTCCAGGTGCTCTGACTACAAGAGCACACCTTCAAACTGGCATTCTTACACTGCTGCTGGGAATGGAACACAGGCCCTCATGCTGGCATGGCACCACTTTACCGAATAAGTCATGTCCCTCTGCCCTCACTGTTTGGTGTTTCTAGGCTGCCTGACCTCTGTCTCTGTAGTCCTGGGAGTAGAAGAATGATCTGCCATGCACGTACCACCTTTCTATGTGGGTTTTAGGACTCAAACTCGGGTCCTCATGCTTGTGTGGTAGGCAACTGATCTCTATCCGTTCCCTTCCCTTCCCCTCCCCTCCCCTCCCCTCCCCTCCCCTCCCCTCCCCTCCCTTCCTTTCCTTTCCTTCTTCACTCTGCTTTGTTTTCAAACTATGTCGTAGAACGTTCATAACTGGAACACCACCAAGCGTTCACCTTAACGCTAGCTAATGCTATTCTCTACCAGTTAGCTTCAGATGGGGAACCTTCTGTCCCTGCGGGACATATGGCACTCTCTAGTAACAATCTGGGTTCTCAAAATAAGACAGAGGGACGCTCATGGGTAGAGGTCAGGAATTTCTGCCATGTGCGTGTCCCCACTGGCAAGCTTAGAGCTTGAAACACATGGATGAAAAATATGTCCAGTGTAATTAACATCAAATTCCCAACTTTCCCTTTCCTGGAAATGAAGCACCTTTCCCAATCATTTTTGGCTGAGGTCAAACAGAGAGCAATGAAACTGTGCTCAGAAATGGCGCCTCTTGTGGCCAGCTTTCAGAACTGCACCCGGGAACTTGCCTCAGAACAAAGGCGCTGAACTGTTCTGTCGGTAGCTAAATTAGGTAGCAGGCACTCAGTGATGTCACTTGATGCTGTGAACTCACCTCACAGCTGTGAGGACAGAATTACAGCGAGATAAGCTATGTGACTAACATAATCATGTGAACACCGAACATTTAATTTACTCAACAAAGGTGCGTTGGTGGCAAATTGGCTTTATCTTCTGAATATGGAGAGGGGAGAGAGGGGAGGGGTCTTGCTCATACACAGTGTTTGTTCGTTTGCATCTTTAACCAATAGACTAAAATACATGCAATTTGTTATTTTGATTGGTTTTCCTACAGAACATCTTATGGAGATGGAAGATACTCACCCATGTACACCCCCTTCTCTGTAAAATAAGGCCAATGATACACTTCATCTCCTCACTGCTTCTATGATGTCTGGTTGAGTCTCTGCATCTTCCTGAGGGCAGGTCACCATCAATCTAAGCAGTGAAGAGCTTTAACCAAGGTAGGTTTAAAAAAGAGGTTTGCTGACTCTGAAACTACTACAAAGACTTGAAAGTTATATTAAAAGTTACTAAGCTCCAATCAGCCTAAATCTCCATCGGAATTTATATTGAATGTTTGTACGGGAGCTGATTGAATTCTGTTCTCACCACGAAGGTCCAGTTCAGTCAGAAGCATACAAATATTTCAATAATTATGTAAATATAATTTTAATATGAAAACACTTACTGAATAGTGTGTCCAGCCCACTTGCTGTTCTTTTCTACCTTCCATGGGGAAACATAACAATTTAGATTATAATGATAGGGGCTTTCATGAGATGGTGCCTGCCACGGCCTATTTCCTGGTAAATCTAACTTGCACACTAGAAAAGCGGAGTGCAAGTCTAAAGCCCAACATGTATAGTTCCTGTAAATGAGAACCTACCACATCATCCATGAAGAGGTCAAAGACGATGCTGAGACAAAGGGAACCAGTTGCCATAGTTACAGTCTCATCAGTCCCTGGGGATATGGGAAACTCCACCCTAATGCAATCTGGGCAGTTTTCTTTTCTTTTTTTTCTTCAACTAATGTTTAAGGTGGTGATTCTCTTTCAACCCAATCTTATGCATGAGGATATCACAGGGCACACAGCCAAGATTCCTAAGACATCTTTAATTCAACATCATGAAAGTGCACTGAACCATGTCCCAGCCCAAACTCTAAACTCTGAACTGACCAGTCTGGCCTCTCACACAAAGACATTGCTTTAATGGGCTCTGTGAGTCCACCAGGTAAAACTCAGAAAGTAAACAACTAAAAGCTGTGAATTTATGAGGAAGGATTTGTTTGAAAAAAAGGATTTTAGTATTTTCTCTCTCCCTCTTTTTCTATCTCTCCCCCACTCTTTTTCTCCTCTCTGTCTCTGTCTCTCTATGATGAATTAACAGTTAACACAGAGAAATGAGAAGCAGAAAGATTGCAGCTAACAGATACAAGCAGGAAGTACTTGGCTTCCTCAAGAAGCACACACACACACACACACACACACACACACACACACACACACACACGTGTCCTTGGATGAGTGTATTGTCAGTTTGCACTTAGGTGGTTCACTATTTCTACATCTCCAGTTTGTGAGCTGAAGGTGATCAAAGCAAGTTGGAACTGTCCAATCTATTTGTACCACAGACAAACAAAAAAAGCTACCTCCTGAAAGAGAAGTGACCACTGAAAAGGTTTGCCCACAGAGAGAGAAGCATCATTACACCCATAACTTCCATCTCAACCCCAGAGGGACGTACATCTCACATCAAAGAAGCTTTTTCTTGTACTTGGAGAGATTACTGTAGAGATTCACAACTGGTCAAAATACAGCAAGTGACTGTAGGGTACCCAACCCCAGTCAGTTCATTTCCAATACGACCCATATACCTAAGACTCAGAGAAATCTCAGAAAGGACAGAGATATTGTTAGAGACAGAGAACCTGGAAGTCTGCTGCTACAGAGTGTCCTTTGGTCGTAACAAGGAGGCTTCAGCCATGGAATCTCAACACTATGGTTGTATAAAGAACTGTGTAATAATCACGCCAATAATAATAATGTATGGGGAAAAATTCCCAAAGTCCACCCCTAGGTGAAGAATTGTAGGCAGTCAATGGCTTCTGAATGAGAGAAAACCAGTTTACTTCAGGAGCAAGCTCCCAATGCTAAGTGGTTAGTCATAAACACATGCACATATGAACAACACCAACTGAACTCAATAGAATATATGTATGTGTATGTATATCTGTACATGTATATATAAATACAGTATATATATACCTGCATGTGTATATATACATATATATGTATGTTTATGTATATATATGTATACCTGTATATGTATATCTACATATAGTATATGTATACCTGTGTATATACATATATATGTACATGCATGTATGTATATATAGTATATATATACTATATATATATGTATGTATATATATATATATGTATGCATATGTACACATACATATGCATATATATGAAGAGGTCATGCATTCTAGAAGGAGTAGGAAGAACATGGAAGGACCTGGATGTCAGAGAGAGAATAACGAGGGTTAGAAATGATACAATTACTCTGCACTCCTGTGTGAAATTCTAAAACCATAAATTTAAGAAAATAAGACAAAAGAACAAACAAATGGTTTTTAAACGACTGTGACTAGAAAACATGATCCCGACATAATTATGAGGCTTGGGAAGGTAAACTGAGTCCGAGCTCTGAAGTGACTCAGTGGTATTGAGAAAAGCACAGACAGGTGTCCTCTCAGTTGTCTCCTCTGTGACAGGAACATGTGGGCTCCACTCCCTGACTTAACGTGGCTTACCCTTGGGTCTCCTTGCCTTGTGCTCACTGCATTCCTCTCAGTGGCCTCCTATCTGCTGTAATAAACTTTAGGACACTGTCTGGTAATATTATAAAACTGCAAATCTTCCACAAATAGACTCTCAGATTAAATGAATTGAAAACAGCACTCTCCCTCACTTATTAAATCCTCACTTGCTATTCTGTCTGCAGGAAGCTGGGTTCTCTATTCAGAGAGATTAGCGAGCGTGCAAGCAGTGCTGGAGTCAGAGCAGCAGCACACAGAGAGCTGTTCATCCTGACGCATGGGAGACAGGAATGGTTTGAAACGGAGATTATATTCTCGCTGTGTGATTCAGTTGTGCTCCACAACACACCCTGTGGCACCAACCAAATCACTATCATTATAGAAGGGAAGACTTAGGTTTCATTTGGAAACACCCCTATAAGCCACTGGGCCATCCGGTTTCAGCTGGCCTTCTGAATGAGCCACATAGTGAGCCCCATCAACTATTCATGGGCAATGATTAACTTCCGGAGATCAGATGGGGAAAGTGAGAGCTACTCTCAATCAATTGGAACCTCTACTCTGAAATACAAGGGGCTTAAAGGATTCCTCCCATCCATTCCGTGCATCTTGGGCTTTAGATGTGGTATATATTAGAAGTACATCATTAAGGGAAAAGCTAGTCTATGATCTTTCCTCAAAATACAAGAGACTCTTTTGTTATCAGAAAAACCTCTAGGGATCTTTCTTGTTTTATTGCTGTGTTACTTTTAAAATTTTTTGCTTTAATTGGCCAAAAGAAAGAAAAACATAGGTTGAAGTACCATTTATTATATATCTATGACTTCTCATTGTAACAAAACCGCTTGCCATAGATAAGTTAATGAAGGAAGGGTTAATTTCAGCTCGTGGTGTCTGAGGGTTCAGTCCATCATGGACCTCAGCACATCCTAGACAAGGGTATCTGTGTCCTTCACAGCAAGCTGGGAGGCACAGAGAAAGCATGTTAGCATATATCTGGTTTTCTCTTTTCTCCCAATTTATTCTACCTGGATGCTCAGCCAATGTATAATAATTTTTATATAGACCATAGAGTGAAAACATAAAGGATAAAAGGAAATATGTTGGTAAAGTGATTTTCATTTCTTCTTCCTGTCTTTCCTGGGAGAAATGCATGGCTGGTGTCATAAATCTCCTGCACCAAACTATAACTGGTGTTTATGTTTGGTCACATGATGCTTAACCTGTCCGGTAACATGACAACTCTTCCTTAAAATTATATAATGCACTAGAGGCTGGGGAGATAGTTCAGTTGGTAAAGTGCTTGTTACACAAACATGAGAATCTCCAGCACCCATGTAAAATTCCAGTTGTGGAAGGGTATACCTGTGATTTACTCACTGGAGATGGGTAGACAGGAGATCCCTGGGGATTGCCTGTCAGCCCAGTCTAGTCAAGTTAGCGAGATCCTAGCTAAATGAGATACCCTATACTTAAAATGAGCTGGAAAAAGTTAGAGGACGAACTTGAGTATCAGCCTATGGTCTTGCACACAGATAAGCACACACACTTGCACTCCTATATTGTACTCAAGAAGTGCACACCATTTAATAGGCAAAAGTCATTGGCAGACATACCTTTGCTATTTCTTGTTCAATGTCACTTTGTATTAATCACCTTTAATGTCACAAGATAAATAGCTCACTACCTTTTAAGTGAAGAAAATAAAGCAAAGATTTCCCATAGCCTGTCTGTTCATGGATTGAGCCATCCAGTGCTAGAGTGGTCCAAACTTTCCCTAATCAAAGACAGACTTTTAATGAGACTTGATCTTTGATTGAAAGGGTTAGGCTGCATAATGAACTTCTGGGTCATTACACTGCTCCAGGCCTAATTTTTATTTAACTCCAGTTCCCTGATGTTTGTGGTATGGAGTTCTTAATTTATGTTGGATCTTTAAAACTTTCTCTTTTGAGTCTTTGATGTCAGTTGCCTTTTGGGGGCAATAAGTCCATTTTGAACTTAAGCGTAATAAAATCAAAATTCTAGTCTCCATAGAAACATATCATTTTCTGTCTACATCATTTAACGTGTCCACATTGCTATTGGCCTACTGGCCTCTTATTACAGAAGGACTTTTAAGTAATGTAAAGCGTGTTATGCATCCTAAATTTGGGGAATGCCTGGATGAGCAACGGACTAGCTGCTGTCTGGCCGAAAAAACTTTGATGTAGAATGTAGCGTGGCTACCTGTGTTACTCGGTAGTCAAAGTCACCATATGCCTTATGGTGTGACTTCGTTGCTTGTCCTCGTGTGTGTCTGCATGCCAGACATACTTGTGTGCATATGTATGTGATGTGTATAGAAAAGCGAGTTAATATCTTGATAGGACCCAGGTCTCGTCATTCATAGGGCATCTGTCACCAGCAGGCCCTTCCTACCCTGTGCATGCCTCTCTGCAATGCTGCTACAACTTCCTGCAGCATAACTGATGATGGACAGCTTACTGTGGACCAGGGCCCATGATCTGACACATACTGAGTAGGAATTATCCCTGTATTGCAGAACCATCTTGGAATTTGTAAGAAAGTGAGATAATATGAGATACTTTAAATCATGGCAGGCCTCTGTCCAAGGACCTGGTGAGTAGAATTTCTCCCTTTTGGTGTACTATTCTCAAGCATAGTCACACAACCAAGAAGCCTACTTAGGTGTCCTACCAGCCCTTTGCAATATGGTCAAGTTGAAACGAAAACATGTGAAACGCGTGTATGTGGTATGTACCTGTAAATGCATATGATGTGCATATGTTTGTGTGTGTCCAGCATTGTATACATGTGTGTACATATAGTGTGTATCTGTGTGATATGTTGTACCCTACCTCCCTAGCCTTGAGCAGACCTGAAAGACCTTGTTTACCACAATAGACCAAATAATAGGACCCAGGTGGAGTTACCCACACTGGCTGCACATACAACCTGCTACAGAAACTTAGAAGAATAAACTGCCCTCTGAGCTTGCCTTGAGACATCTCCAGCAGTGACTAAGGATGGGTTCCCCCACTCATCTCCGGCTGAAACAAGAAGGGGTTCAGTGGGGCTTTCCCTTTAAATTAGAAGAGCTGAATATTAAACTTCGAGCCTTGATCAGAAACTTTGTCTTGGCTTCATGCTTTTCTCACCTGTCCATTCCCCCGCCTCTTTCATTTTCAGACCCCCTTTCAGTGAACCCAGTTGGTCCGTGACCGCAGGCAGCTACAATATGTGGACATGCGTGTACAAGTGGTTCATACGTTTGCTGTGAGTATGCGTATGTTCATGCTATTCAAGTGTGTGTACTTACATAAGATGTACATATATATGCACATATCGTACATGCATGTGGGTGTGTTCGTGCTAAGTGAGTGACTGATCTCCTAGGCTGTTCTGTTCTGCTCGAGAATGATTCAGTTTCTCAGAGATGCTACAACAAATTATCATAATCACAGCCCAGGGAATTTTCTTAAGATTCTGGAACCTGAGTGCCTAAAACCAGGGCACCGGGAGAACTGATCTTTCCTTGCCCCTTCCTGGCCTCTGACAGTGGCCCTCCATCATGGGGTCCTTGGACTGAGCTCTCAATTCTCTGGCCACTGCCTCTATGTCCACTCTTGTTTCTCTCTTCTTTATGTATTCAGTGAACCACGCCCTGCCTAATCCATGTCCATCTGAAGTCCATGAAGCTGTTATACGCCTGTGTGAGATGCTGTCAGAAATAAAACTAAATTCCTTCATTGCTTTTCTCCCTGCCTTCTTCTCTCCTTCCTTCTCTCTATTTCCTCCTCTTCTAGAGCATACTCTCCCCTCAAGAAAACAATCCTTAGTTTAAAACCAAAACAAAAAATCTGCTAAATAAATAATCTCAAATATTCTTCTCAAACACCTTCATACAAAAAGAAACAAAAGACAGAAATTAAGCATGTCTGCTTGCTGATAAGACATGCCCTTGGGAGGCTGAGGCAGGAGGATTGTAAATTTCTGGCTAGTCTGTACTCCATAGCATGATATTTTACAAGAAGAAAAATAATCCAAGAGGGAGGGAGAGAAGGAAATAGACTCATAGTCAGAGACAGAGAGAGAGAAGGAGAGAGAGAGACAGAGAGACAGAGAGAGGGGGGAGACAAACAGAAAGAAACAGAAACAAAGAAAGACAGAGATAGAGACACAGAGAGAGAAACAGAGACAGAGACATAGAGACAGAGACACAGGCACAGAGACACAGAGACACAGACACAGTGAGATAAGGAGGAACAGAGGCAGAGAGCCATATGGTGGACGTGTTTATTATCTTACTTACAAAATTACTTCACAACGCAATGAATATCAGTACAATATGCTCATGCCTGAAGTGTACAAAGATTTTTATTTGGCAACTATACATCAAGAAATCTGGAAAGCCTGGTAAATTGATTTTTACAAACTCTCCACCTGAACTTCAGAGACGTGTGCTACACTTGTAAGCGTGCATGGATGCAGCATCCCAGTGGCACACCTCCCCCAGCCTTCCGCAAAGTTCTGCTGATGTTGCCTGAGGTCCCATCAAAAATCATTTCAGCAACCTAGTTGCTGAGATGGATGGCATCATCTCAGAGGTTTCTGACCTTCATCAACAGGAAAAAAATTCAGCTGAACTCTGCAAAAGCGCCAGGACAACATAAATCACATTTGGACAGCCTGTGCTTTCTCTCTAACACGTGAAGACACCCAATCATACACTGAGACCAGGATAATGAAATGTACCAACAGAACAGAAAGAAAAATTAATTAGCGCTCACTCTGCTCATCATGTAAAAAGCAACTGGCCTTTTTTTTTCTTATTAAGAAGAGATGGCAGAACTGTCCTGAAAAAAAAATGGCTTGCACTTAATTAAGCATTTCTTAAATACATTTTAATTCACAGTTTAGAGGAAGAAAGCACCACTAAAAATTATACAAAGGAATAGTCTCGCCTCTCTTAAGCAAAATAAATGACAACTGAAAGCAATAGCTGTAATTAATGATACTAAATGCAAGCAACTGAGCCCAATATGTAATTGTGAAAAGAAGACAAATCATGCTTTTAAAATTAAGGGATCAAAACACAGCCCTGTTTATCTAGACTGAAATCAGGTTGCTCATCACCAGAGTGGAATCAATAGAACTGGCTTCTCCAGAGTCTATGCAAGGACACCTAACAGAAGGCTTTTGTTTGTAAGATTTTTAAGCCATGTGTTATCCATGAAAACTCAGTGCGTTTATTGGCTGCAAGTCTGTAATACAGTATGAAAAATGCACAAAAGGGTGGATGTCTGAAGAGGAGTCTTCTGTTCCACCTTGGGCTAAAAGTACAGGGCCTATGGATTTGTTTCAGTCCTAGTTTGACAGGTTTGATGATAGGAAGAGTCTACACAGAGAGCATGTAGTGCTGCTACCATCCCTTTATTCTCTGCAGGCATCACTAATCAAACACACACACTCATTCCTATTTTTAAAAAAACATGCATAGTATGTATATTGCTACTCCAATTCCTTTACCCTCTGGAGATATCATTAATCAGTTATACATCATTAGTTCTGGCAAAGAGTATATCCGTATATAACACATAGGCCACTACCTCTATACCTTTACCCTATGCAGGAATCCTTAATCAATCATGCATTTGATCATGCAGAAGCCCTGATTCTCACTTTCAGTCTGCTGTTATCAGCAGGGCCATTCTGGCAAGACCATAACCAATCAAAATAGAAGCCACTACAATCTATCCTTAGCAACCCTCTCTACACAGCCTTATCCTGACTGGAAAAAAATTCTACAAGATGCCTGAGTTCTCAGTAACTGGAAACTTGAGATATTGTGAAAGCTGTGTTATTTACTTTGCTGTTTACTAACGGGCCCCGCATGTGCCCTCTCTGGTCTCATGACCGGGGTAACACACTGAGTCAGTGTTAAAATTCGGAAGGAAAGCAGGGTAGTAGTAAGCTGGGCAGTGGTACATACTTGCAATCCCAAGCACTCTGAAGACTGAAAGAGGAGGGTCTTGAGTTCCAGACAAGCCTGGGCTACAATAAAGAGTTTTAGAGCAGATTTGGCTATCAGAATTCTTGTCTCAAAAATTCAACAAGACGAGTAACTAATAATGTAACTTTAACTTTGGGAACAAAACCCTATACCCAGCCAAAAGAACAAGAGCCTCAAGCATGTCAGCTCACCAAGCCCTTGGTGACCGCAGAAAAATATCCCATCTCCATTTTTCATGTTCTCATGGCACTTGAAGAATTAAACAGCCAGGATGCTGCCGGGCTTGGTGTTCAAACCTTGGCATTTGAGAAGCTGAGCTAAGCTAATAGCCATTCTGCTAGACCACAGTTCTGCGGACTGGCTCCTCACAACCAGCTTCAAGGCCAAGAATTGTATGCATCTGACAGCCTACTCCACACTTCCCCACTGCACACTGTGGGGGTACATCTGGGCTAGCAGTATTGTGAATGTGCCCAGTGTTCCCTCATCATCTGACACTTGGGTTTCTGGCCCATTAGAGACTAATGGAACTTGACACCACAACCCACTGTAGAAGCTCCACCAGTCTCACAATTTTACTAAAAGACACGAAAGAGATGCCCTCTAACATCTCATTCTCAAAGATAAGATGACCCACACATAAAAGGCAGGCACCAAGAGGCATCCTGTGTGGAGATGCTCTAATCTACAAAACTAACTCCCAGCCAGACTGGAAAGGCAAACACTGACCATCCATCCCGAAGAACCTGAGGTGCCTATGCACTGAGGACTGAGACAGGACCTTGGTGTTAGTGAATGAGATTAAGTTCAGCACAGAAAGATGTCACAGAGCATTGTTTTGTATTGGCCCCAGTTGTTTCTGCTCTGTTGAGTCTCTGAGAAGGTTCTCATGTGTGGAAGCTACTTCTATGCTAGAAGGAGTGAACGCTTGAGTGGTATGCACTGATTTTGTTTGACTTACTTTCCCCACAGGATTGTATAATTAGGAAAGAGAACCCAGTGGTCAGCAGTCAAAGGCACACTCCCTGTGCTGAAACCCATCTCTCCTCTTACCACCTGAGGGATCTGAGGAACGTTTACTAATCCCCTTCCATCTCTTGTCTCATTCGGGAACATAATTATCTGGCCCACAAGGCTTTTGGCAAATGTTTGATAAAAGATTAAATATAAAGCACTAAGACCTGCCTATGGCATTCTGTAAGTGTCAACTAGATGCTGATGTTATTATCTGGTTTTTTTTTCCTCTTATGAAAAACCATTTACAGTGCTGGGGATGAGAAGCAGCTGGTAGATATGTATAGAGATATGCCTAGAATACTTGAAATTCTGAGGTAGATATTCAGTACTACATAAACCTGGCATGGTGGCTGTAATTCCAGCATTGAAGGCATAGACACGGGCAGGTCAGGGTTCAGGACTGTATTTGGCTCCATTGTGAGTTCAAAATCAGTCTGGGGTCCATGAGATACTGTGTCAACGGTTATTTCTAAACAGAGGCAAAAATCAGGCTGTATCCATTTGGAATGAGTTACGTCTGACAGAAATGGGTGAGAACAAGTCACAGCCTTGGAGAACCACCTTGAGATGCAAAATGTGAATGATCAGAAAAGCCAGGGAACACAGAGGGTACGTCGACGGCAAGGACAGGAATGAGCTGACAACGTCCTGAACAAGCAGAAGCGGCAAATGGATAGACATCGTCTGGCCACAAGAATGTGTTCAGTCCTCTGATCCCTCTGTGAGACTTTACCAGGTTTCATGTAACATGGATTTGTAGTCTATGCAAGGGATTGTAGGACACTTGTGCTTTTTGGGCTTTTTTGGGCTGGCCTGACCTATTTTCCGTCTCATCTTCAAGCTCAATACCTGTTTTCTGTTGTGTCTTGAGTCCCAGTTTTTAGGGCAGCCATTCATTTGCTGCAGATGTCTACCTTTGTACCCATCCTAAGATCCCACTTGTTATGTGGCTTTTTGTGGGGAAATGTGGACAGATATCTACTCAACCTAGATAGAATACAGAATAATTTGACTGAAATCCAACAAGGCAAAGCAAGATTTGTCAGGCTTATTCATGGAGCATTAGTGAGGAGTTAATTATAGGTCATAGATGACTCAGAGACCACTGCATCAACAAAAAGGCCACCCCAGCATGGGTTAAGACTCAAGACACCTTCACCCTTGGAGCTCTGATCTATTTCCACTACAGGACAGGAATGGACCCTCATACCTGCTGATACAGGTGTTCAAGACTACTCGTCTCTCTCGCAGAGCAAGTGCTGGCCAAAGATGTATTCTGAGTGGGTAATGCTAAGCAAAATAGGTCAATGTCTCTAAGCATCACACCTCCAAGCCCTCACAAAGGAAACTTGATCTATAATTTTCAGAAGCACTCAAACCCTTCCATACAATTTTCTCACAGTTCTGAAGCTGTTTAGCTGCGCCAGGCCAGGTACAAAGTGGGAAGTGGAGCCCCTGCCTGTGTTTACAGCCTTTGACAAATAGGCTCTTGTCTTCTCCTGACAGACTTTCCTTGACTGATGCATGATCTTCTATGCTCATCACCAGACTCACCGTCCTCATCATAGTTTGAAATTCAGATGGATTTTATACCACAAATAAAAATGAATTCAAATGTCTCAGTTCCCAGAGCAGGAACACAGGTGCTGTAACGTCATGCTTGTTCAGCTGTACAGTCAGGCAGGGATGCGGTGTGATAGGTTACCTCCCATCATCTTTGCTGAATCCACACTAGGCCTTTGGCATTCGGCTGTGGGGAGGCATCATCCACAGTCCAGTAACAGAGCACCACACTCCCCATGCCTGTAATATGTTCTGGTGGCATCTTCCAGGAGATCAAAGTAGATGGAAAGACCCTTTTCTAATGTGGGTATAGTCTCAGGAGCTCTACTCATCCATATGATCAGAACTCACAAGAATAAAATAAGACCATATCTTGGTATCCACCATGAAACTTTCCTATAAACAACAAGGTGAGGTTTCCACATGACAGTGAGCTTTCTGTTATCCCAAAAGAAACCAGACAGTCAAGAAACAGGCAAACAGGAGAGAAAATGAATGCCTTTTTACTCTGCTGAATCTCCTCCGGGGACCACTAAGTCTCTGCAATGGTCAAAGTAGAAAACCAACTCCTAAAAGTTGTCCTCTGACCTTATACATGTGCTATCATACACACACACACACACACACACACACACACACACACACACACACACACGGTATATAAATGGTATATCTATGAATATATAACATATATGATAAAAATGCAAAAATAAAAGCATCTCCCAGGGGAGTTTTAACTGAGTGGTGACTGTCATGGTTCTTCCAATCATCCCAGGATACAACAGGGCAAGGACTCACTTCCAAATGAGCCATCACTATCTAACCAAAAGGAACAAAGCGAGGCATGACATTGGAAGTAAAATGTCTGGGAGTGTGGCTCATTGGATCGGGGGTGCTTGCCTCGCATGCACAAAGCCCTCAGCTGGATCCCTAGTGCCACATTATTAGGCTGTGGTAGCATAAGTCTATAATTCAAGTGTTTCAGAGGTAGAAGGCAAAGAAAATGAAATTTAAGGTCATCTCCAGCTACACAGCAAGTCTGAGGCCAGCCTGGTCTAAATAAACATTATTGAGAAGGGGAGGCACCGGGGAAAGAAGGCAGCAGGAGAAGAAACATACTGAAGTGTTGATACTTCAAAAAAAATTTCTACCAGCGAGAAAAGCAGTGAGGTGTATAAGCAAAGGTAGAGATGGACGGGCAGAGCCTGTGGGAAGAGAGAAAGCAAAGGAAGATTTAAAAACAAGCAAACAAGCCGGGCAGTGGTGGCTCAAGCCTTTAATCCCAGCACTTGGGAAGCAGAGGCAGGCGGATTTCTGAGTTCGAGGCCAGCCTGGTCTACAGAGTGAGTGTCAGGACAGCCAAGGCTATACAGAGAAACCCTGTCTCAAAAAACAAAACAAAAAAACAAAACAAAACAAAAAAACCAAACAAACAAAGATGACAAAAATGAAAAGAAAATCAAAGTTATTCTCAGATGCTGCAAGCTCCTGCAAAGGCAGGAGTTGAGGGGCACTGTCCAGCTTTCTCCCCTATCAGGAGCCTAGCTTTAGAGAAAAGCCTGCCATGCCTCCACCCAGAGTCCTCATGAGTTGTAAAAATCCACACGGGACAAGGAATCATAGCTTCTGAGGCAAGGTTGCTTACTACTGTGGCACCTTTGTCATCTCTTGTCACTTAATTCTGCTTTATCAATTTACCAATCTTTCCTGAAGCATTTAGGTTGCACAGAAAGGGTCATGGGGGTGCATGCACACAACAGAAGAAGGTCTATCTCTTCAAAGGTATAAAGCATGGTAACAAATTATATGTCATGGTAGCAGAAGGTCTGTGATGTCTTCTTAGACACAAATGGCAGGCACGCCAGGGGCTACAGCAGCCACCTCCCTGTGTGGTCTCAGGTTGTGTCTCCAGCAGAGTGTCTACAAGACATGTGCTTTTCTGATGTGGCTGGAGGTGTTTCCCTTCTGAGATACTTAGATTTTGATAAAGACTTTTATATGAAAGGAAAGAACTCCAGGAGATACAACATCCTTAGCCAAGGATATGTAGTCTGAGCAGGCTTCTCTTTGTGCACATCAGGAAGACCCATCACTAGCTGCTGTAACTGTTGGGTTCATTTGGGAATTAGTCATGTCAGATCAATCTCAAGGAACAAGTGAATAACCTTTCAGAAATGCTTCATCTAACATTCCCAACATAAGCCAACATAAGCCAAGTCTATGTGAAGAGAAAAGGCTGTGTGTGGCATGCACACATGAGAATGTATGCGTGTGTGTGTGTGTGTGTGTGTGTGTGTGTGTGCATATGTGTGTGTTTGTGCCTGTGTGCATGCATGTGCATGTGTACACAAATGTGTGCATGTGTGCACAAATGTGTGCATGTGTGTGCACACACATATGTGTGTGTTTTCATTTTTCCAGAATTAAAACTATGTAGAGAATGACCCTGTACAATTTCTTCCCCCAGTAAGCATCACTGATAAGTCATAAAGTCAGGTATTGATGATGGATAGACAGACCACAGACAGAAAGGGCAGATGGAACAGAGCCAGGGTAGCTTGGAAATCCCAGAACAGGTTTCAGCCCATTTGTCTTGTTCACAACAGAGCTGAAGTTATTCCTTCAGTACCTACTACCCTGGTAGCTTTCAAACTCTATCAGAAATTTTATTTCTTAAAAATTACTCTGGACATAAATACACTTGTGGACGTTGTAAACTTTGCAAGGAAAGGCAGAGCACCTAAATTTGGGAGCCAGCTTTCTGAGGACAGAGATATGAGCTCAATGGCTGGAACAGGACACGCTGGTAGGGAAAGTCTATGCGTGTATGTGTCGTGTAAGTGGCAAGTTCGTGTGTCCCAGTCATAGATAAATAAAACAGAACGTGCTCAACAGAATGCTCTCTTATAGCACATGTGCTACTTCAACATTCACGTGGGAGTGAAACTTAAGCAAAACTGTAGTGTAACATGAACTGCTGTAATGAACACTCTATAAAACTGTGCAGGCAATTGCTTTATATGGACAAGCAAATCCTTTCCTGTGGAGTCATCTGACACATTAATCAGCAGATGTTTTGGCCATGATGAAATTATTGCTCAAAATCTTATATTGAGACAATGACCAAACAGGGTCACCATGGTACCATTGCAAAGAGAGACATTGTCCCAAACCCATAGATAGTGTCAGAAGTAACCATGAGGTCCATATTCTTGCATCAGCACCTCCTTTGTGTTCCATTATGCTTTGTCACAGAAACTTCTGTGAGCTTTTGCTAATAAAGAGTCACTGAGAGCAATGATCTGACAGTTGCTTCTCCTGAGGGAGCCAAAGCTAACGAACAAAAGAAATGGGCAGAAAACTTATATAGGTGATAAGTCACTTTCCACTGGTCTCCCATCTCAAATAGGAAGTCACTGCTTATGCAGATAGGTCCTGGAGGGAATTAAGGTAAGTTCACTTTCAAGTAAATACACATGGATCAGATACACATAGCAACACCTTCAGATTCCAGATATAACCTATTCTATAATACATGTAATGTTATGCAATGGTATATATGATACATAACATACGGCACATGCATCAAACATCAACCACATTGGTTTAAATTGTATTACGAAACATCAATAAGTTATTTCTTTCAGAAAAGAAGAATAGTAGAATAAAGCCACGGGTGCACATTCTTGTAAAACTTAACTACATTTCACACATACACACACACCCCTCTGCAGACATTAGAAACAACACAGGCTGTGGGGTGAGGGGGCATAAAATAACGGACAGTTTAAGCTGTGTCTGTCTGCAATTTTCAATGCACAAGTCATCCCCAGAGTATGGTCTGGTGAAGTGCACCTGAAACTCCTGGGTTGTAATGCTACCATTACAACATTCTTACTGTGTCTGAAACCAGAAAGACAAAAATATATCGACTTACCTTTTTGTCCTCTGTCTCCACGCAGTTATTGCAGTCGGCTTTGATATCCTGGAGGAGAAGAAAGAGCAGGAGTCAGGTTTGTACTTGGAGGACCTTCTGTGGTGCTGCTGAGGTGCCCTTTTTTATTAATAAAGGGTCACACTCCCAGCAGCTCTTTCTCGAGTCATTGCCCTTTATGGTGGTTTTTGGAGGTGCATACAGTGGTGTTTGCATTAGAGGCATGTGAGTGTTGTAAGGAAGTTTTATTATAAGCAGATGAGGGGTGAACCTGAATGCTATGGGTCAGAGATCAGTAAAGAGAAACTGAGGGCCATTAAAATTATTTCTCCCTTCCCCTAGTACCTTTACTTGTGTGAGAAGAGACTTTTAAAGTAGATTTAATGTACTCTCTTACATTATCATATGCAAATATATCTGGCTTCAACGTGAGCTATCACCATGTAGTTATTGTTTTGTTTATTCAGCCATCTTTCTATTCATCTATCTGTCCAGACTTCTATATGCTATCCTCCTAACCATCAATGCATAGATCCACCTACCCACCCAACCAACCACCTGTCCATCCCTCCATCAGTCTGCCTATATCCATCTGTCCCTCGATTCAGCTAGCCACTCAACCATCTCTCCATTTATCCATCCATCTATCAGTTGATCTCTTTCTTAATTATACCTTTATCCATTTACCCATCCACCCATTTATCTGTTGGTGATGCCTGCCTGGCCATCTACTCATCCATGTACCTATCTATTTATCTATTCATCCATCCATCCATCCATCCAACCTTATATTCAATCACATATACATACATACATACATACATACATACACACACACATACACAAGTTCATCCATCTATCCATTCATCTAGCATTCCATCCATTTGCTCATCTATCCATTGACCTTTCTACCTGTCCATCTACCTGCATGGCTGCCTGCCGACTCACCCATCCATCAGTGCACTCAGCCACTCATCCATTTATCTATCCACCCTTCACTCTGGTGTCATGTAGTCAACTATATTTGTTGCCTTCCTATATCTAATCATTTTTGTTGTTGTTTTCTCATACAAAGGTGAAAACTATGGTTCCTAACTTTAAGAAACTTGCTAGATAAAAGGAAAGACGCATTCACATAAAAAATTGTGGAACTGATTTATTTATGCAAAAGATTCAGGGTTCAAAGGATGTATCATTAAGTAAAGACATCTGTGCCCAAGCCTAAGAAACTCATTAAATCACCAGTATACACTTAGTAAAAGGTGAGGTCCAACTCTAGTAAGGTTTCCTCTGACATGTACTGATATTCAATGGTATGTACTTGTCCCCCACACAAACATGAAATGAATGAATAAATGTAAAAAACCAAAAGAGGGGTATTTAATACCCACTGATATCAGGCCAGATTCTAGGTACAAAGGACCCAATAGTGTACAAAACACAAGGAAGACCCTGCCTTGGCAATGCTCATATTCTGGGGACAAAAGAAACAATACAAAAGGAAGATGGGTAAATGTACCTGGAAGAAGCTATGCACTGCTGTGAGAAAACCATTTGGGGAGAGGTTGTGAAAAGCTCAGTACAGGAGCCTCGGGTTCCAGTGAAAGGAAGTGGCCTTGAGCTGAGGCCTGCTGGATGGTCCAGACTGTGTGATGAGCTCCCAGGGTGAAGCCTGGGCAATGCAGGGAAACATGCAAAGACCATGGATGCTGTTTTATGTGCACTCTAGCAAGGAGGATGGGCCTTCAGCAAGAGGGAAGCTTCAAAACTGTGATTGGGATGTAACACATGAGAGAAGAATATATAAATATTTTAAATACATTTTTATGGCCATCTTAGGTCTCAGGAAGTTTACAGAGGTTCCTAAAGAAAGAAAAGAGAGGAAAAAAGAGAGAAAGAAAAAATGAGGGAGGAGGAGGTTCTTTGTAAGGCACACAGGTATGAATTAGATTTACTGAGTATATACTCTTTCAAATATTCATGCTATACCTGATAAAGCATATATGTCTAGTGCTTCTCCTAAATAAGCAAGTAAGAGGTCTTGTACATATGAGTACAAAACTCTGGGTTGGGAGCTCATGGCTATGTTAGAAGTTGCCCAGGACACCTTTAGCATCAGTCCCCCTCTCCACCCTGGAGCATCTGTGTGGACCTTGGTACACGATTTTCTGTTCAGAATCCCATGTCTGTTCTCTGCAGTATGATGTTAACGTGCACACGAGCTGGGTTTCTAGCATGAAGCTGCCCTGCCCCCCAGCCAGGTAGCATCATGAGAAAACCAAGAACAAGAACACACCCTTCCTTCTTCCTCATCTCAGTGTCCTGAGACAGAATCTGCAATATAATCATTAGTGGCCAGAACAGGTGCTCCTCCCCTGCCAGGTCCCCATGCTGGCTAAGTCTTGGTGTGGTTTTACACAGAAAGGGGACTTTGAGGGAAGAATTCAAGGTAAATCAACTCCCTGAGGGTGAGGTCTGATTTAGTAAGATCAGTGTCATTGCAAACAGAGCCCCCATGCTTGGGGATGGAGGTCAATTGATTGAGTACTTGCTTAGCATGCAGGAGGCCATGGCTTCAGTCCCCAGCACCACATAAACTGTGTGCCTAGTTATGAATGTGTGTAATCAAGAATTCTAGGACATCCTCCACTAAACAAATAGCTTGACGTTAGCCGGAGCAAGTAAGAACCTGTTTCCAAAAGATTTTTGAAAAATCCAAAACAGAAAGCTATTGCTATGTCTTTCTGGAGGCACAAGCCAGAAAAGAGCAGAATGTAGAGCAGTCCCAGAATGGCACACATTTGCACAGGGCATCCTTCTCTTCCTCTCTCACACACTCCTTATTTAACAGCTGTAGGCTCTGATGCTGAACTAGCAAACACAGTGCTCAGGAGTGCTCACCTGTCACAGAACAAAAGCTCTGGATGAGCTAAGTTTCGAGGAAGGGAACAGACAAGGCGCATCTTCCCCATGGGAAAGCTTATGGAGAGCTGGGCCAGGAGGAGCAGGCCTGGGTGCTGCTTGCCTGTCATCCCAGCTACTGGAAAGGCTAAAGGTAGAAGGTCACATGTTCAAGCAGGGCTAGCCTGGACTACAGAGTCAGTTCAGTGTAGGGATAATTTCTTGAGAATTGTGTGGAAGCACCACCTGTCAATAAAAACCTAATGGCCCATAAGCTGAGGTAGAATTGAAGGGGGAACTTCCAGCAGGAAGAGAGGACTTCTGGATTAGAGTTAGGTAGGAGACCCACTGCTCAGACTCAGAAGAAGTCAGGCAACTGAAACTAACGAGAGGTAGGTGACTGGCGACATGGCAGACAGAATAGTAGAAAGAAATTAATTGAATTACAATCTAATTGAGGAAACAAGCCTAGCTTAAAGTCTAGGCATCTCTTAACAAGTAATAAGCCTCTGAGTCATTATTCAGGAACTGAGGTGCAGGTAGAAAGCCCCTGGGTACAGTTCAAGCTCAGCTGGGGCAACTTTTTGAAAGTAAGACACTTTCAAAAGTTAAAACAAATCAGAGAAAGAAAAGTGTAGCTCTGCGCATGAGTGCCACTGGGAGTGTGTAAGACCCAGGCGGCCTGTGGCTACTGTTACTTTAACCACTGGTACCATGAATTAGTTTAAAAGCCACCTAGTGACCCAGTGGACAGCCTTAGGGTACTGTCTGCTTTGCCATGCTCTGATCAGGTGAAGCAGGGACTTTCTCCCTCCTCCATAGTGAAAACATGTCAGGTTAGAAATGAGGGGTCAGATTCTGCTGACCCTGAAGAAGTGACAAGGTGTTCATCAATAAACCAATGAAATCCAGGAACCCAAGGCAGGTCTTTGTTTTTAATATGCTATGGAGAGCCCACCTAAGCGATGAAGAGGGAGTGGAGAGGGAAAGTGCCACCTGGCAAGATAGGAGCCCTGCCGTTTCTCTTAGATTGTCCAATTTATTCTTGTCAGGATTAATTTACTAAACCTAGGCTAGATTTTTTATTTAGATGATATTGTTGGTTTGTCATGCGCCTCAGATCCACACTGAAGGCGCCCCAGGGGACGGCGCTCGCTTCTGAACAATGTTGGGCTCAAATTGGAAAAATGTCACTTTGGGCTCGAACAAATTATTGTTCAGATCGCTCTGCACAGAGCAGGCGTCTCCGGATGGGTTCCGAGGTGACCTTTTCTGAACCCAAGGCGTTGCATAAGTACTTCAGCCCCACTTGATAACTTCGCTTGGAAAATAACTCAATGACTTAAGTATTAAGTATGAATCTAAACGCTTGTACTCATTGCCAAGCAATCAATTTTCCTGCAGAAGCAGCTCATTGGCTTCCCGGAGCAGACAGCTGGACCGCCTCCAGCAAGGACTCAAGTTGCTGGCCACAGATGAGACTCAGAAGAGCATGTGGGGCCGCTGTATTTAGAGTTAGTTACACCATAGTGGGGCCTCCGCAAAAGCAGACTGACTGAGCGCTGGGAGTTTGCTCAGTCAGGGCTTACCATGCTGGCCTGAAGATCTGAAGTTGATCCCAGGGACTATGTTTAAAACAAAAAATAGCCAGGTGTGGAGTTGTGTGTGTGTAATCTCCACATCAGGGGGACAAACAAGGGAGAAGCCCTGGAGTGCATAGGTCAGCACATCCAGATGAACTAGTGAGCCCCAGGTTTAGTGAGAGACTCCATCCCAAAAAAACAAGACAGTGCACAACTAAAGGCAGCCAGCTGAGGGTGACCTCTGAGCATATGGATGAATGTGCATACAAAACCATGAACGTATACACACACTTCTCAAAAAGAAGAGCTGAGGCTAATATCTTTAATGTGATAGTGACAACAGCCACCTCCCTGGTTGGAAGGCATGGTTGGTTGGTTGCCTTTCTGTAAAAATGTCTTGGTATACGTGAGCCCATCAATGGCTTCTTTCATAACCTTCATAAATCCCAGTTTTATATGGAAAGCTGAGACCCAGCATTTTAAGATTCTTTAAAGTGTTCTCTTCTGAGGCCTCTGTGTTCTTCCAGCTCTCAGACACAGGGATTGGCTGTCCAAAGGAGTCTGATCCTCTTCCTGCTTCCCAAGATAGATTTCTTTACTTCTGTGCTTGACATGCTGGTTGTTTCTGAAGAGTACTGTAGGTAAGCGTTTCTGGTCACAGTGTGGGGACAGCATGATCCTGGGTCATCTATGAGACTAATGCTCAGCTCCAAAGGGCTGGGACATAAAGCCCCCTACCAATAAGGTCACAATATGTTGCTATTAAAACCCCAGATACTTCACAGTGTGCAGAGGAAAGGACCTCTATATGGTTGAATTCTAATCACCAAAGATAGATAGATAGATAGATAGATAGATAGATAGATAGATAGATAGATAGATAGATAGATATAAATCCATCCAGACCACTAAATCCCATAATTTCATAAAGATGAGAGAATTTGGTCATGGGGTATGTGCAGGTGTGACTGAGCTCATGACACAGACAAGTTCTGCATTATCCAGTGAGTCCCAACCCCCATAGGTGGTGACTTCTGATGAGAGAAGTGGCCGGCCACTCAAAGACAGGCAGACACTGGAGCAGTGTTGCAGTCAGCCGATGGACTCCTGACTCCAGAGGGAGCACGGCCCTATTCGTACCTCAGTCTCAGACTTGCAGCCTTCAGAAGAGAGACAGAATGCATTTCTGTTGATTAAAGGTGCCTGTGGTCATTTGTCACAGTAACTGTGAAGAATTAAAACACAAATTCAAGCTGCTGCCCACTAAAGAAATGTATGGTCGAAAGATCACAGACAGGGAGAAAGATACACTTTCTGAGCAAGAATACAGAGACGTTGTGATGCCCCATGTACTTTCCTACCACAGAGCTGAGCTGCTGAACTCATGATGTCAGTCATGTATTCAGGGAGTGCAACAGGAAGACAAGAGCAGGCTGCTCGCACTTGGTGACATGACAGCTAAGACTGGGTCATGAGCACCGGGTACAGTGTCTACCTGCACCAGAAGTGCAGGGTCCTTGAAACCTGGAGTCAGTACTGGAGCTGGGTTTGTCTTCGAATGCAGGTTTTTCTGATTGCCCACGTGCTGGCCTTCCCTATTGTCCTGAAAACAATAATTGCTCATTTACAAGCAATTCCTTGAAGGGCTTCAGATATGTCCCTATTTAAAAAAAAACTGCACTTGCCATGAGTAAGGATTTCTGTATCTCTACACGTGTGTGTGTGTGTGTGTGTGTGTGTGTGTGTGTGTGTGTGCATAGACATACAAATATAGAACATATGTACAGATTTATGTGTATGCATGTATAATGGGTCTGTAGCAGTATACATGCCACATTATTCCTTATCTATAATTCCTGTAAGGTGGAGGCAGGAGGATCACAAGTTAAAGGCCATCCTAGGCTTCATGCTAACATCCTTTCCCAATAGACAGATAATTAAATGAGGCAATAAGTCAATCCATGTGAGCTGAGACGCCAAGACTAAAAACATCTGGGCAATTTTATGAAACTTCAATTTTGGTTTAATTTTTTGTTGTTGTTGTTTTGTTATTTATTTTCACTTCCAACGCAGATTATAGAAAGAAACTTCATCTACAACGGCCATATAGCCCAGCTCTTCCCTTCTGTAGATGTCAAAATTGAGTTTCAAGGAGAATGAAGAGGCAGCCTCATCCACTCAGACAGCTGGTGGTATAAGACATTCAGATCCATCTGGCGCTCCTGGGATGTGTCTTAGAGCCCACAGCAGAGAATGCCACTGAGTTTCAGTATCTCGTTCAAGGACCTAAAGTCAGTCACCACGTGGAAAACAGCTCTTTAATTCTCATCAGGTGTGGGGCTGTAGGTGTGATCCAGGCATAGAGGAAGCCCAGGGGTCAGCACTGCATAAACCGAGTGTGGGGCAGACCATCTGTAATTTTCAATCTGGGAGATGCAGGCAGGGGGACCAGAAGTTCAAGGTCACCCTCGGTTACACAGTGACTTCAAAGCTAGCCCCAGTTCGGTACCAGAGACTCTGTCTCCAACCAAATAAACGAAATGAAGAATATGTGTTCCCCTCCTGTGTGGACTAATGCTGTCATTTCAGCTTTGACGCTCAACAGAGATGTGAAACACCTGCAGACATTAGGCACTTTGACGGGACAGCTGTCAGTCTCCTCTTGTCATCTCCTCACCTTATCACTGTAGTATCTCAGTTCTCTTCAAACAGTGGCAAATACAGATTTGTAGAAAAAACTGCATGTTGTAATTATCCTATTACTATTAACCCCCTTACTGTGTCTCACTTGCAGGGTAAGCAAATACAGTTGCCTTGAGGCTTGATATTCTTGGTGGTTTAGGGCATGCCCTGCGTGTCTTGGAAGGAGACATCACCATGTAGATGAGGGGTGCTGACAAACTCCATGTTCAAGAAGAAAAATTGGCACACCTCTGAAATCATGCCTTTCAGCTGCATGCTTCAGAGTCTGAATTCACTTGTTTGAAATGTCAGGATTCAAATCAGGTCATAAAAACATAAAATGTATTCTATCTACCTCCTTAAAAAGCTTCCATTCACAAATTTGCTTAGCACATACAATATCACATCTGGCCAGCAGATGGCAGCAGGGAACTTTGTAAAAACTATCAAAACCACCAAGCAACCGACAGATCCCTCTATAACTTCCTGAAATAAAGCTCTTTCTGTACCCTCGAAATTGTGGTCTCCAATAACTACATGTTTTAATCGCTAAACATGATGTTCTTTCCAAAAATGAGATGGTTAGAAGACACATTGTATTAACATATACTTACCAAAGTGTAGCTTATTAAAGGTGATCCCCTTCAAGCAATAGGTATTGCGAAAGGGAAAAAGCTAGAGTTTTGGCCTAAAAATGAAGATCACCAAGAGTCTATAATTCATGTCACCTGGTATCAGGTGGCTGGGAAGTTAGCATATCAACTTTGTAAAAATTAACAGAAATGGATTCAACTGCCCACACACTGGCCTTATAGGAAAGCATATGATTGTTAGAAGGATTTAAAGAACATTTCTTTGAGAAAGAATATTTCCTTTGGAAGAAAAAGAAAAAGCCAAGAAAGCCTAGGGTCACAAAGGCTTCCTACAAACAAAGCTTTTCTGAAGACAAAGCAAGCAAGATGCTGCCTCTGCCTTTTCTCCTTCAAGACTACCCGCGGATCTCACAGGAGCCATTTGGCTGGCTTTATCCCAAGGTTTTGGTCACAGGGCTTCAGTGCTGTCAATTCCAGCTGTGTACACAAGCTTGAGCTAGTGTGAGGTTGGGGTGGAGGGAGAGGGCCCCAGCTAAGGTGGTGGCTGATGGTTTCACACAATGTATCTGATCCCTGGGAGTCAGCTGTTCCTGGGCAGGAGCCCTGCGATGAAGGTGAGCTCAAACCCAGGGTCCTTTAGCAAATAAGAGCTATGCATTGGTGCCACAGCAGGGGCTTAATGAGAGTGCTTTTAATTAACTGTAAAAGTAATTACCCATATTAGATGTAAATCACACTTGTTTCTACAGGAGGTGAATGATTTCAGCACAGCTTTTAAGAATACTTCTTGAAGGGCTGTTAGTTGCCAACTCTCTCCAGGAGTCCATGTGCTGAACTGAAACAACATAACAGGGCTTGGGGAATCCAGCTCTGAGCTGTCTCCTTTCTTCTCTCCCAGGCACCAGAATGCAGCCACACCCTCAGCAAGGCTGCAGGCTCCAAAGGGCCAGGCACACTGCGGTCTAAGTGTGAAAGCTAAGGTGTTCTGTTTTTCATTTTAGATTTTAGCCATGGGAATGATCTCCAATCCCCCCCCCCCCCCCGACTCCATGAATGGGGATATTTGCATGACTCAGCCAAAACAATTGGAAGGAGGCATCTGGATGATAGCCCACTCTGTAGAGTGCTCTCGCCTTGCCAGCACAGGGACTTGAGTTCAATCCCTCAGGTCCTACTTAGAATGCAGGACACAGTGGCTCCTGCACACTTGCAATCACAGGCTGAGGAAGCAAAGCAGAGACACTTGGTCCAGGAAACACACTGGTCAGCCCATCTATCTGGTGGATGAGACCAATGAAAGGCATCGTCAAAATAACAAAGGCACACAAAATACCTATTGTAAGATGAGTCAACAGGGAAAGACTCTTGCTGCCAAGCCTCACTGACTTGAGCTAGGGCTCACACTATAAATGGGGAACAATGCCTCTAACAAATTGTATCTCCATATATACAAAGACACACATTTCCCCATATACATTCACAGACACACACAGATACACACACATGCACCCATGGATGCATCACACGTACATGCGTATACATGCACATATTCACACACATTCACGTGTACATGCACACAGGAATACATACTCACGAATACAGAGGCAAACATGCATGTGTGCACTCACACAGGATCATATACACACTAAAGCAAAGGATACAGAAAGAAGTCCTTGGTGGTATGTGCCTGGAGTGAGCACATTCAAGGTGATAATAATATAACCCAAGGAGGAAATAAATCAGCGAGGGGTGACTTCACCCCATGTTCCCTGCAGGTACCTCCCACACATCCTCCTGTAGGACTGTACTTATCACTGCCATAGAATCAAAACAGTGAGTTAGAACAGCTGGAGAAGGGCAGGGGTAATGGGATCCAGGGGAACTGGGATGGGGTGACTGCTCTGAGCTGCTGCCCTTGACATTCCAGACTTCTACAAGTGTGTGGGGAGTGCCCCTACCTTTCCAGGAGGATGCAATTGGCAAATACAAAATTACCCAGCAATTATTTATGTGTTGATAAACACCTTCATTAAAGAATCTGAAGATGCAATTACCAAATTGAAGTTTAATGCATTTGACTCAGACACAGACAGATGATGGAGAAGGGGGAGGGGGGCTTTATATCCAGCTAGACAGGGACTCGTTAGACAAACAGATCCCCTCTGAAAAGATGCCTACCTCTCCCCATGTAAAGATGCCTACCATACCCATGAGAAGATGCTCACCTTTCCAGGTGAAGATGCGCACCGCTCCCCATATGAAGATGCCTGCCTCTGCCTAAATGAGGATGCCTATCTCTCCCTATGTGAGAATGTGGGGAAGTATTGTGCTTTTCTTGTCTGAGCTACCATTGTGTTGTTCATCATGGTGAACTAAGGGGATCAGAGATACAAGTAAGCTAATAAGGAGGGAAAGAGGCCCCTCCCTCTGAAATCTGGTTGAAGTCTTTCCCAGTCTGGGTGTTTAAGACACAAACAACTAACAAAAGTCTACTAGGAAGGCTGGGCATGGTGATGCATGCCTTCAATCCCAGCTTTCAGGAGTCAGAGGAGAATGGATTTCTATGAGACTGAGGCCAGCTTGGTCTACAAAGCAAGTTCCCGGCCACCTAGGGCTACATAGTGAGACTCTGTCTTTAAAAAAATCACTATAAAGATTACTACATAGAATAGAGAGAAATTCTAATGAATATCCCAAGGGAGCAATGAGCCACGACTGAGGCCTGACTCTGTGTGGCTTTGTCTTCCACGTAAACCTGTAAATTTCTGAGAATCTCACAAACATTAATAACCTGACTTTTAGTCAAAACATGCCTTGGCTTTTTAAATATATGTTTGATTTGTTCTCTGAGTACTTTGGACATGTATACAATATGTTTTGATCATAACCAATCCTCAACTTTTCTCAGACCCCCCCCCACTGCCATATCACCCTCCCAACTTTGAGTCTTGTTGCCCACTGAGTCCATTTTATAAGTGCATAGGTGTAGGGCCACCTAGAGCATCATGGGCAGCACAAAGAAACTTGGCTCCCCTTCTGCCAGCAGCCATCCTGCCAGCCAATCCTCGGCTAGGAGTGGGAGCTTCGTGAGCCCCTCCCCTGCCTATGCTATCAGGTTGACTGGCTTGATCTTGTGTAATGACAACCACTATAGGTCCATGTGTGCAAGAATTCTGTCATGCCCAAAGTACTACATTCCCAGTTGTCCCCCATTATCTCCGGCTCTCATAGTAGTCCCACCTCCAAGCTAATGATCCTAAGCCACAAAGTAGTTCTGGTCCTGAATTCATACTCAGTTATAAGTATGCAACATTCTTTCGACTACTGCTGACATGCCTTCATCTTTGCAGCTTCTTGCAATCCTGTCTGGTGATCCCTAGACAGCAGCCTCTCTAAGGATCACTTGCTAAAAGAGAAAAAGGCATTTCCTTAAAAGTCTGAGAGCATTATCACCTCAAAAGCCACCACAAATTTATACGTGGCCACCAGAAGCATGCTTGACTTTGTGTCTCTAAGACTATACTCACATCCCAGTGTGCCCGCTGCTGTTCTTCTGTCTTTACTTATTATACCCATGCTTAAATATATGTCAACGTTTTTCTTAATAAACCCCAGATCTTCCCACACCAACTCATCTGGAAATTCTTTCCTGTGGCCAAGTTAAGACTCTCAGGTGTGGAGTCTCTACAATGAACTCCTCTGGCTGCTGCAGCTGGCAGCATAAAGCTGTGTCTCCCTCTCTTCCTTCCACTGAAGTCAGGTCTTTGCTTTGAGACAACTCAAGAGGAGGCTAGACAGGAAAGGCACTGGCTTGACGTGGTTCAAGGATAGTGACAGGAGAAGCTGAAACAAGATTCTTCTGACAGCCCAGGCATGTGTGCTGGGTCTCCTACATCGTATAACTTCTATGTGTGTAGTTACTGTTCACACAGGGGAAAAACATAACCCTACCAACCCCTTGGGGAAACTTGGTGCAAGAAACATTGTGAGCACAGGGCTAGTGAATGCATTCCATTCGATAGCTAGAATATATATTCATTAAGTGTTCTCGTGAATATTAAAGAATTTACTAGTATGCAATGCATGTGCATATTTGTGCAGGTGCACACACCCACACTTGTACTTTTAGAGGCCAGAAGAGGATGATAGGCATTCTGCTCTTATCTGTCTCTACCTCATTCCCTTGAGATAGGGCCTCTCACTGAACGTGGGGCTAGGCTGGCAGTTAGCGATCCCCACAGACTCTACTGTATCAGTTTCCCCATCATCTCTTACCTCATCCCTCCATCATAGCTCTGGAGTTACAGGCTCACACAACAATGCCAGGCCTTTTATAGCAGTTTCCTGGGTATCTGAATTCAGGTTTCCACATTTAACTAACAAGTGCTCTTTCCCACTAAACCATGCCCCAACTCTGGTAAAATGAGTTTTATCATATTTCAAATTCAACACGATGCATAAGACTTCTTTAATTCTTCCAAGTCATTGCCAATCATTTTCTTAAATGTACCCATTGAGGCAACATTGGGTGAAGTTTCCAAAAACACATTATTATCCTCTGAAATGATGCTGACAGAGGTTTCTAGCTCAATACCCACTGAACCAACTGCCTGGTAAGAGCCCAAAGCTATGGAGGACTCAGCAAAAACCATTTAATTCAATATTTAATTTCCTCTTAGGAATTAGACATGCTGGAGAGACACCCAACTGTCAGAGTAAGATTTATGCCAATTAAAAAAGGAAGCAAACAGCTGAAGGTCAACTGAGCTGGTGCAGAGGATTTTTAAAGAGAAGAAATTAGCATGCTTAGACCTCCTGTTGAGTAATCTGAGCTGACACTGTCCTCTAGGATGTGACCCCTGGTGGGTGCCCCCACTATCTTCAATGGTCTCTTAGACCACAGAATTGGACCATGGTCTTAGGTCCTAGTTTCTTGAGAAGTAATGTTCTCTGCCCCTTGAACCCGTGGCTTAGTAATTTAGTTCTTGGTAGGAAATGGATAGCAGTATTTGCCACAGGATTCGGTCACCAACCCCTCATGGCAGAAATGTGATCGTCCTGATCTATTCTTAAGCAGTTGATGTGTATCAAATGGTCATCATTACTGCCACCTTCCCTGCCCCAGTAAATGAGGACAGAAGTAGAACTGGCAAAGGTCTGTCCTGAACAGTCTATACTGCGGGAATGGATATTATTAACATGACAACACTGCTTGTGAAATGTTTGTCAACGGATGGATCAACATCAAGTAAATAGTATAATAAAGATGGTTCCAGGGTTGGTGAATGGTGGCTCCATAGGCAAGCTGCTCAGACATAAGTACCCAAGTTGAAAGCCCCAATATGTCTGCAAAATGCCAAGACATTGCAGAAGTAATCTGTATTCTTAATGACCTAGGGTGGGAGGACAGAGACTGAAGGTCACCAGAACTCCACAGACAAACAGTCCAGCCCAAACAGCAGACTCCAGGTTCAGTTAGAGACCCTGTCTCAAAGACTAGAGTGAAACCAAAGTCCAAGTCCCATGATTCCAGGTCTAAAGTCCTGGTCCCATGGTGAACTCAGAGGATGCAGAGATGAAGGGGAAAGAGAATCTACTAAAGCACACTGTGTTCAAAACTGCATAATAATGCCTAATGCCTTTTATTCTAATTTAGAAAATTAAATAAAAATAAGATGGGAAACAACAGACTAAGACATGTGCTGTCAAACTGCCTCCCCACACATGTGTCCACATGCCACACTTTACAAACAGCCCACGGAGCTGGCCAGTTTCTCACTTCTGTTTCCCAAACCTTTACAATATGTCAGTACACGCTGATATGATAGAAATAAATCACAGTGGTTCCTTTTGATTTTTAATCCCAATAAACATGTACATCTCAATACACAGGCTGTGAAATTCTGACCCCCAAGGGTAAAGCAAGAATCCACCATGGATGGAATAGAGTCCTCTCTGGAAACTCAAATAGGGAAGACAGATGTACACATGCTGGTCCCAATGCCATGAGGCTCGTTCCACAAATCAGTCATCTCATCCTCTCTTGAGCACAAGATAGATGTAACTTAAAATAGACAGTTCAGGAAATCTACACTTCCTTGTCTTTTCACCCTTTCCCGCAAGGGCCACATGTACTCACAGAGTGGGGATTTTGCACTAAGATGCAAGAAGAAAACTCAAGATATGTTTTTTTAAGTTTTGGGTTTTTTTATCCTGCTCATTAGCAAGCCTGCTTCCCACCCCAAAAAGAGAGTCATTTTTGTGCTGACAATGAATAACAGAAATCCAAGGCATGCCCAAGATGGCCTGGACACCATACTTCTATATGTTGTCCAAAGAACAAGGGGAGCTGCACACAGGGAGCATATACAGACAAACAGGGACTCATACATACAAATAGTTGACATTTGAAGTGAAATAAGATGAAAATGGTCATAGAGTACAAATGGTGACTGGCCCCAGTCATGAAGGCTGATGGAATTAAGCACAGTAGTTCTGTCATGTCCACAGTTCTGTGCTAATCATTGGGAATGTGGAAGTCTAGGCTCCTCCACGACTCTAGATCATAATACCTATCACAAGGAAAGTCTATGACAATGTGGTTACTATGCAATATTGTTTTGGAAATGACAGAGGAAACAAGACTGAGGATATTGAATACAGATGCCTTTTTTTTTCTCCAGCTACTTTGATTCCAAGGTTATAGAATCCAAAGATATGAAAAGAATGTGCATAGAAGACTCTTACTCCTGTAAAGGGGCTCTATGGCTCGTCCTCTTTAGAGGGAACAAATTCATGAAGATGGCATCTCTCACTCGGGGTCAAAAAGTTGATGCAGACCAATAAACGCTGGCTCTGAGAGCTGAACCTGGTTTGTTTGGCTCAAAAGCCATTGACTGATTGGTTGATGTTTGTTTGTTTGAAGTTTTTCTTGATTTTTCTTTCTTTTTTGCAGTGTTAAAGTGCTAACCTTGGGTCTTGCACACCACTCACTCTGGGATGCAAGCACACTGCCTTCAGCTCCAGAACTGGAGACTTGGTGCTATGCTAATCTGATTCCCTCCCCTAACCATCCTTTTCCTTTCTTTTCGTCTTACTGTGTGCACGTGGTGCTATATGTGTGTACATGGATGCAGAGTCCAGAAGCCAATGTGGAGTGTCTGTGATTGCTCCCCATCTGACTTCTCAAGACAGGGTGTCTCACTGGACCTAGAGCTCAGCAGTTTGGTTAGACTAGTTAGTAGACTGGCCCCAGTAATCCTCCCCTGTGTTTACCTCTTCAGTGATAGAATAGAAAGCATGGACCTTCACGCCTGTGTTCTCACTTGTGTATTAGAGGTTTGAGCTCAGACACTCATCTTTGTACGGCAAGCAATATGGACTTAACCACCCCTCTAGCCCTTGTGCTCATTGTCTTAAGTAGTAACACAGCATGAAAAAAAAAAACCTGTTATTATAATCATCATTACAATCATCATCATTATCATTACCATAACCATCATTATCATTATTGTTTATTGAGACATGGGCTCATGGGCTCGCCATATAGACCAAGTGAGCATCAAATTTAGAATCTTCCTGGCCCCATTTCCTCTGTGCCACAGTTTAGGGTAAGTGCCACCACATCTACCATCTACCATCTACCATCGTAAAGTTGTTTTTTAAATGGATCAGTAAATGAACTCGTGAAAGGAGGCGGTTGGTCATTCGTTAACAGGTTCGAACCATTTTGAGGCTCTATTAACTACTTGATTCGTACATCTCTGTTGTGAAAAATGCTTATGAAGGGTTTAACAGACGGTCAGGACACCAGGGCTGCTAATACAGCTAACCAATTGTAGTCAACACCAAATGGCTTTAAAACGAGTCACGGAGTGTCTTGATATAGAGGCTCAGAAACAGAATCGTGATATACAATTTCAGATAAGAGGAGTTAAAACCATGAGATCTACTAGATTATTATAAATAATCTACATTATTTATAATAATGTTTGAAATTTTTCATCATTGTTTAGAGCTGGATATAAAGAATCATCTCCGTGGACACAAATCAGGCAAAGAGGGAGGTCACTGAAGTGTTAAGTTTAGCTCAATCCATGCAAACTTAAACTCATGCATGTTTCTAAGGATGTTGGGGAGAATGAATACACAAATTTTATTTAGAAATACACTTTTTGAAAAAAAATGGCATAAACATTTCATCAGCTTTACAACAAATGCCAACTGCCTGCCCCCTTACAGACAACAGCTGCTTCTTGGTCACATGCCTTAGTATAGCTATCAATCTTGGGACACCTTACATGTTTTCCTTACACCCTATGAACACTGGTATTCACAGGCTGCTCAGGAATAGAGTCAATGTCTTTTTCTCCAAAAAGTGGAGAAAAGCATGACCATATTGAAATGAGCCTAAAAAAGAGAAGACACTGCACCCCAATTTTTCTCTACCCCTTTTCTTGTTCCCTCTTTCTCTGAACTTCCATTAGGACCTGGGGAGACATGAAACCCTTACTATTCATCAGGCGTCGTACTATTTCCCATCATGTTCCTGGCTACAAGCTCAGATGATCCTCCTCCATTGTTTGAAGCTAGCAGGTGTTAAGAGAGCCATTAGCTCCAGTAATAATAAATACTATGAGAAGAGCCACAGCTGATGAAGTCAACTGAACTCACCCTTTGAGATTGCAGACCTAGTGGCCACTCAAGATCACCCGATAGGTCCCAGGCTCAGGAGGCCTGGCAGCGGCCAGAGATAAAATGAAGCTTTTGTGGGCTACCAAGGGATAAGGAGGCCATCAAGGGTCCATGCCAGACGACCCAGTCACTCCAACCAGTCCTTTCTGCTTCACTGAAACCTGCCAACAGTGGTGAGGGGTTTATTTCTGTCTCCTTAAAGGGATTAGTGTTCAAGGATAACAGTTTTAAGAACTTAGGCGTTAATAAAATATTATTCTAATAACAGTATCAGGGGCTGGTATCAATACTAGGACTGAATTTTATTCCTAACACCCACAACCATCTATAACTTCAGCTTCAGGGGATTCGACACCCTCTTGGTCTCCATGGGGACTGTGCTCACATGCACATAAAAGCATACAGTCATATACACATAATTCAAAAGACTAAATCATTAAAATATATGAATGTGATTCCATAAAGTATTGCATCTAAGCAGTCACATGATTCCAACGTTTAGATTTATTGTCTTTTCGTTCCTCCATTAGGTCTCAATCTTTTTTCCTTCCTTGTTATATTTAAAACAAGCAATCTATATCAGTTACGTCTCTTGTTGCTATGACAACTTAAGGAAGAAAGGTTTCACCTTTGCTCACAGTTGGAGAGTACCATCCAGCATGATGGGAAAGGCATGGAGGCAGGAGCATGAGGTAGCTGGTCCTGCTGTATCTACAGCTACAAAGTAGAGAGTGACAATGCTGCACTCCACTCCTTCATTTTCATCCATTCCAGGATGCCAGCCTATGGTATGGTACCGCCCATAGTTCCAGTGGGTGTTTTCACTTCAGTTCGCTAAATCTAGAAATTCCTCTCCCCAGAGATTTGTCTTTTCTGTGATTCTAGATGCCATCAAGCTGAGAGTTGGTTCTAACCATTGCAGGGGCCAGGAAGTCCCAGATCTATTCTAATTTCTTGTTTTTATGTTTAGTACATGCTCAATGTACTGGGACAGTGATGTCCTCTCTCTCCTGATGTTGGTCTGTGGAATCTCACTAATGTATGCCCTTCAGGGAGGAATAAATGTAGGTTCAGGTGAGATTGCTATCTCTGTTCCAGATTCTCTACTAGTGTACTCATCACATCCTCATCCCTTTATCGCTCACACTGGGGGGGGGGGTGTCTGTCTGAAACTCCAATGCTTCTCTTACCCCCCTGACACCACCACCAAGCTCCCTCCATGTCTCAGTCACTTCTTTCTTCCTACCTGCACAGATAGAACTCAGGTCATCAGGTCAGGCAGTGGGTATCTGTATCCACCGGAGCCATCACTCCACCCCCATTTATCTATTTTTATCACCACACTTCTTAAATGCCTTGATAGTCTTTACTGTTTAGTCCTCACATCCATTTGGTGCATAAAGATAAGGATTTCCTTTTTATTTTTTGCTGGTTTTATTGTTGTTGTCATCGTCATCATTGTTTTGTTGTTTCAGGGTCGTTCTCAGCTCTAACACTGTAGCTAGTAATTCCCACTTGTCCAATGACAATGGGAAGAATCTGAAGAATGTAACGGCTGTGCCCAACTTTGACCCATTTCCTTTGGCACCTGCCTCTCACACTAAAACCTTCCTGTTTTAAAAGGATGCTTTATTTATAAAGAGAGGACCTTAAAACATACTCTACTTCATCTTCTTGGTAGGAGTCTCCCTTCCTTTGAAACCTTCACTAACTGTAACTCTTTATCCCTTCTTATTGTCTCTGCTCCTTCCCATCTGTGAGTCCTCTCTCTCTCTCTCTCTCTCTCTCTCTCTCTCTCTCTCTCTCTTTCCTTTCCTCCTCCCACATGCCCCTTCCACATAGGTGTTCCTCTCTTTAATTCTTACTTACTCCATCTCTCTCAGATCACAATTCCCAAGGCTCTGTTGTAACTACTCAGGCTTTGGCTTTGTAAAGATTTTATCTCACCTTTTGTATTTGTATTCTTTGCATGTACACTGTGTACCTCCCTCCAAATATCTCCTTCTATTTTCTTCCATATTAAGTGTTTTGTCTTTTATTTACAGCTAGGCTGAATTCAACTCATTAGGTTCAGGAACGATCTCTGCCTTGACCAAATCCAAACAAGCTCAGCACAGTTATGCACACCTTTCATAGAGTTAAAGAATACAAACACAGGCTGTGAATCATCCCTGTGTGCCCAACCATTTACAGAAGTCCACATCCTTAGAGGATGAGAAAACTTGACCAGAGGAGTACCAATTCTCTCTTTAGATGCCAGGTGGTGACAGATCAGAAGATGGAAGTGACCCTTCATTTCCCACCTTCTTCCTGGTTTTGCCAATATAGGAACCACCCACCCCGTACTTGGGGACTGTAAACTTAGCTATAAATACAGAAACATATAAGATGCTTTTTCTGATAATGTGTTAAGAAACAGTTCGTTGTGAGATCAAATTAAATTTCTGATGCCTATACGCTACACACACCTTGAACAAGTTCATGATTTCAACTGAGCTGTAGTTTTGTGACCTGTGAATGGGAAACAAAACCAGTACTTATCTAACACAGCTGTGAAAGTAGCAAGGGAGCACACAAGAGAGATGCTTAAGCCAGCAAGCACCTCCCAGCACCTCTTCCCATGGTCAACCCCACCTTTTTTCAGGTATAATTTCATTAAAAAAGAAAATAGAGCTGGAAGCATAATTCAGTGGTAGGACACTTGCCCAGTGTGGGTTCTACCTCCTCCAGCACAATGCAATAATAATGATAATAAACTACTCAACCCTTCCCTGTGCTGATGCGCTTCTTCCCCCTCTTCTTGGTAGAAGGGAAGAAGGCAAGTGATAGCAGCAGGAGGGTGGAGTGATGGAACAGCTCCATCCCTCTCTGTCACAGAGGAGAATCAAGACTGAATAATACATTCAATGAGTTACTTAATTAACTGGGTGAAGGTGACGCAGAGGTAGCTGGGTAAAATAATGAGATGTCAAAGCAGAAAAGCTTAGAACAAGGAGGGATTTGAAAACCTTCCTGTCAGAAGCCATGGGATTTTTCAGGCAGATGACACTAAGGGGTTTAATCTTCCCATTTTTTTTGTCCTTCTGAAATAAATGGTCTTAGGTAAAATATATTTTTTCCCTATTCATATATTTAAGAAGAAAAGAAAAAAATCTACAGAAATAAGGCCAAATGTAAAATTAGCATTTGTGCAGGCGAGGTCATTAAAATGAGTTAGTCCTGGTCTTTTATAACATTAAGCTACTATAAAAATGAGAGGAATCAAAACTAGAAAAAAAATAGAAAGGTCTGCTTAAAAGGATCTTAAATGGGGAGGCAGCTGCTAATGGCATGGCCATCTCAGAAGGACTAATTAAGCTGGAAATAAATGTGGTTCAGAGGCGAGGAATATTCCATGATCCACCTAAATGTCAAATGGCTGACCACCCAACTCACCCGCTGTTAATTAAAATCTAGTCGTCATTCCCAGTTAAGAGGCCCTGAGCATTTCCTTCTATATCTTCCTTCTAAGAACATTTCAGTCACACATGCCCTCCCCACACTCATTGATCCTGCCAATTAACGCTGATTTTTAAAAAATCTACATGTTTTGGGGGTCAGAATGAAAGCACAACCTGTCGTTCGAAATGAAGACAGCCCATACCACCATAAGTATTTGTGACATTAATGAGTCTTTTAACAATAAGTCCTAAATCAGGGTGACTTTGAGAGACTGTAACTGTTGGGAGACTGGGGGGGGGAGCCATTAAACATCCTCAATTAGATGAATAACATGGTGTTTCTTTCCCCTTGCCATGGACATGATATCTGCATAGTCTCATAGACCTTAGACACACGTGTTCCTTTTGAATACCATGCCAAGACAATCAAGTTATCTCTTCCCTGTGCCTGTTCTTATAGCTACAGAGTAGCTCTACCAGAGTTCTCTGTGTTACATCATATGAATCCAATATCCTCTTATGTATCTATCATAAATGGATATTACATGTATAAATTCACTTTTTACTTGATTAATTCTTAAATTACAAATTTAGCTTGGCAATACTGCTTCTAATACACACATAAAAGATGCCAACACTCTGGAGGACAGTCCATTCTATACCTGCCTGAACTTGCCAAACAGAAGTCAAAAACTCATCATATTGTCCCCTAAGGTTTATGTTTCAATAAAACTAAATTTTACCTCAACAACAAAAAGTCTGTGTATAGCTATGGACTCACATTAAAAAAACCACAGTTCTTTGAAGACTTGAGAGCACTGATATAAATTTAAAAAATAATAATATAGGTTGGTAGAGGAAGAAATTAATAGACATGTTATAAAATATAGAAGTACTATCACATTTTCTAAGACTGTAGCTCAACCAGGAGAATGTTTGCATTGCATGCACAAAGCCTAGAGTTCAATCCTCAATACCACATAAACCAGGTGTAGTGATGTACACCTGCCAATCTAGTATAAGGGAGATGGAGGTAGAAGGACCATGAGCTCAAGAAGGGCTTCAGCTATATGGGAGCCTGAAGCCAGCCTGGGTTTCTTTGAATCTGTTTCAAAACAAACCAAAGATGTATGCAGGTATGTGCACATGCGAGCACACACTCACATCCATACCCACACACACAAGCATCAATTAACCAACTAATCAATACAATCACTAAAAATAAAACCGTATTTCTGCTATTGCAAGCGCACTCAGGCTCTAAGAGAAAAAAGTAAGGATTGTCAATAAACAACTCTTATTTCTTTTTCTCACTTTGTACCGATTCTTTGTGAATTTCACATCCTGCACCCCAATTGCAATCTTCTCCTCATCCTTCCATATCTGCCCTCTGACCTTGCAACCTCCCCTCCAAAAGAGAACAAAACTATAAATTAATTAAATTAAAAATTATTGTGATGACACACCATATACCCCTTTGTCCAAACAGCTTCAAGAGGATACCCAAGAGGAGCCTGGCGAGGATTTAGTAGTGATAATGTAACAGAAGCCAGAGGACTCAAACCGAACCAATGACTCATTGCAGTGAGCATTTGCAAATCAACAACTCTCTTTGGAGAGGCTACAAAGTTTTGAACACGGAGAAAAATGCACTGCATTTGCAACAAAGTACAAATTCCTAAGATTCTAGATTCCATTCTCCAGGGTGCAAGGTGAGCACAGAAACTTGTACATCTGCAATAGGAGAAACTAATTTAAGACAAACAAACAAACAAACAAACAAACAAACAGACAAAGACATTTCCTTTTCTAGAAAGTGGGGGCATGTGGCCTGTACAAGCAGTAAAGTGGTTTGGTCAAGTTCATACACATTTATGTTCAATGACCTGCTGACACCTTTATGAGCACCCAGAGACCCTGCTCACTGCCGTAGAAATCATGCCACTACTGCTATTGACACATTTAGTGATGTTGAGAGCCAGCCTTACCCAAGAAGTGGCAGCAGATGACCCCATCAAAGATGATTACTTTTAAGGTCCTTCGTTGTTACAGGGTGTCCACATGCTTTGAGGGCATTCCTCTTTAATGCACACGTCTGTTGTAATTTTGCCCAAGCTTATCCCTGCCTTGAAAGGCACAAATTATGTCTTCTGGAAGGTGGACTCTTACTTCATCTTGCACAGAATCTTTACTCCCAACTCTGGTCTCACGGGACTGTAAACTCGGCTCAATTTTTCAGGTTTGTCTTTTTAAACATGTTACTTATGCATGTGGCGATGGGCTTCATACATCATAGGTCACAGGAGAGTCAGGCACAGTCCAGGAGAGGTCCTTCAGACCTTACCACACCAAATGCTTCCCTTGCCCATGGCCAAGGGTCTTACCATAATCTTTTACCATGTTAGGGACTTGTTTTGTTTGGAGGTACTTTTGTTTTATTTTGCTTGATAGTGATAGATGTCAAATCTAAGGTTTTGCTTTGGCTAGGCATGCATTTTACTACTGAACTATATCTTCAGCCAAGGACTAGCTTAGGGAGCTCAAATATTCCTCTTCACCTAAACCGATATCACAAGGTAGAATTGAGTTTCAGGTACATGATTTCTATTAGGGGGAGTCTCTCTCTTTCTCTCTCTCTCTCTCTCTCTCTCTCTCTCTCTCTCTCTCTCTCTCACCTGTGTGCACATGGTGTGTGTGTGTGTGTGTGTGTGTGTGTGTGTGTGTGTGTGTGTGTATGTGTATGTTTAATTACACTAAAGAAAACCAAGATCTAGAAAAGGGTCCTATAGCCTCTGTGTGTGTCTTTATTTAGTATATTTTTGTGGATATGTACAGATTCCTGTTTGTACACAGGTGTGCAGGTGTCTGTGTCTAGAAGCCTAGCCAGCAATGGGTGTCATCCGACATTTTCCAACTTTTTTTTGTTGCTCACTACATTTCCCCCTAACCCTTGTTGAATATTTTGTTTGTAACTTTCCACTTCTTCAAAATATTTTTGAAACAGGGTCCTTCATTGAACCTAGAACTTACTGATTCAGGGAGTCTGACTGACTAATGGATTCCAGTGGTCTGCCTGTCTCTAATCCCCAGGCAGAGGTTGTATACAGGTGCAACCATGCCCAAACGATTATTTGAGGTCTGGAATCAGAACTCAGATCTTCATGCACACAAAGCAAACACTTTACAGATGGAGCCATCTCTCACCAGCCCCTATCCACATAGTTCCAAATCAACTTACAAACTCATGGGGAAGACATAGCTTGTGTAATGTAAACACCCTAGTCTCTGGTTGGTAAGACCCCCTTCTTCCACCTCTGTGGTCACCTCTCCTGCTTTCTGGAGTAGCTCAGGCCTTGGTGCACTCAAAGGACACCCAGAAAACATCTACCAAACAGGACACAAAACTCAGGGAGTAAAACACTTCATTCCCACTCATACCAGGAGGTCAAGGGCACTTAACTACCATGCAATTTACAAATAACTCCTCCAAACAGAAGCCCTGTACACACATAGACCTTGCTGAGATGTTGGTAAGAAACTAAGGGGTGCGTGTCGGAATGACTTCAGAGCCAGGCAATGCTATAATCAGGAACTGAATTTCCAGAAGCTCTTCCTTTATTCCCATAATTTGATTGCACATAAATCAATTTTGATTAGACTCAAAAATTACTGAACATGCACCTCAATGAGCTGTCAAGTATTATCTGATAATGCAAACTTTACATGGGATCTGAGTTAATTTCTACCTAGAGCCAATGTTCGAATCCCCAACAACAATGGCAGACATCATTAAATGCTGCAAATGGAGAAACATAATTAAATTAGCTGATAATCATCATTCTCCTTCCAGAGAGGCTCCAATTTAATGCACTTGCAAATGTAATGAGGCTCGCCAGATTGAATAATATGGTGGAAATAACAGAAACAAGATTACATTAATTGAAAGAGATACTGATAAGGCAGGTTGTTCTGCAAATTTGGGGGTGGGTGAAAGACCACAAAGTCTTGAAAAATCATGATGAAACTGGCTTCCATCATAGTTAGAGAGGATTTAGAAAACATTAGAAAAGGAAAAAGAAGTAGAGGAGGAGGAAAAGGAGGAATGGAGAGAAGGGAATAGAATAGGAGGAAGAAAAAAAGGAGGGAAAGTGAGCAGGAAGAATAGGAGGAAAAGAATAAAAGGATGAAGACAAAGGGCAAGAAAGAGTGTGTGAGCTTGAGGGACAGTGAAAGCAAGAGGATTTCTTCAAGTTTCATAGTGAGCTGCTACATCCCAGATACCCAACACTTCTCTCCTAGTTTATGACTGAAGTTCTAGCACTAGACCAACCACCCCCATACTCAGCATATCTACCCACTCTCCATGTGTTCATGCCATTGAGGTGTGCTCAACCTTTGAGGTCACAAGGATGAGAAAAACAGTAGTGTTTTTCAGGTATGACTGATTTCAATTGCCTTTGACTTTCAAGCTTCTCACTTTCTCATTTGACATAACTGCCATCAGATACATGATGGTACAATCGTTTGGGGTTGGTCTCCTCCACCATCCTCCACTAGAATGTAACTTCTGAGAAGACAAAGCAAGTCTTTATGGATTTGCATGGCTGTGATGTGTAGTGTATGCTTGTTAAACATCTACTCAATAGACAAAAGAATTACTGAAAAATTATCTTCTGGGATTTGAGATAAGGCCGTGGAAGAAGAATGCAACTTTCTCCTACTGTCTTGGTTCTTTTGTCACCTCTACTACTTTTCAGTGACCTCAAGAAATGACCTCAAACTCACCAAAGTCAGTGCACCAATTGATTCCTTTCAAATACTGTAGCTACTTTCAAAAAGCATTTGGAATGACTGGCAGAGATGAGGACCTAAGTTCAAACCCTCAGAACCCACAGAGAGTCAAATGCAGCAGCACACATCCTTAAACCCAATTCTACTATAAGATGCGGGATGGCAACAGAAGAAGCCCTAGAAGCTTATTGGGCACCTAGTCCAGAACTCACAGCAGTGAACAAAAGACCCAATCTCAAACAAGAGTGCAAAGTGAAAAATCACTGCCTGAGGCTGTCCTCTAACCTTCTCATGCAAGCTATGGTACGCATATACCTGTGCTTTTATGCACACACAAACACACACACACACACACACACACACACACACACACACACAAACTTCACTCCAGGGTAGTGAAATGCTTGCAAATTTGTCTACAAACAAAAGTACCTGCCTATAAATACCACCCTGCCTTTCCTGTAATGAACAGCAGGGGCAGTGTTAACAGAGACAAATAGGACTGAACATGTCTCCTTTCTTGGAGACACACCGACCTGAGGAAGCCACAGATTCATCATCACAGAACCTGAAATTATAGTATCTGCAATGACCATGTCAGCCAGTGTCTCATTTCTGAAGGAAGAAGGAGACACAAGTTATCTGAAGCTTCTGTCCCCTCACTGGCTGTCTCATGTATGCTGTTGCTGTCTAGATAAATGCCACATGTACATGGTAAGTGTCTGGAGTGCATTTTAATGGGAATGCAAGTGACCCTTTTGGAGCTCTTTCCTGTCACTGCCTATGGAGATCTCCAACTCTAGAGGAAGGAACCAAGCCCTTCCCAGCTTAGGGCTCTGCACTGCAAATCATCCTCTTGCATCCCGTGTTGTGTTCAATCCAGACAGCTTCATTTGTTGAAGACTGTGCTCATTGTTTGTCTACACAGAGGATGGAAGCAAGAATAACAGAGCAGTGGTCTCATCACCAATAGAAGCTAGACACAGTGGCACACAGGTTGACCACAGTGTGAAGAACAGGAACAACCCCCCTGAGAGTCGCCCAGGGGCACCTAAGAAAACCAAAGCTTTGATTTGTCGGTTGCATCTGCTTTTAGATATCCTCAGACTTCCAAGCCTTCTACCTTTATCTGAATCCTGGTCACCCTCTTAAGGGGATGTTCCCTGATCTTTCTCCAATAAGAGAAGATCACTGAGCTCCAGTCCTCTCTAACTATTGCATTGTCCCATTTCCTTCAGTCAACATGAAATAACCATGCTAAGTTTTCCCATTTTCACCTTCCCACCACCTGATGTTCATGGCAGTCAAGACAAACCCTGTTTGCAATCCACTCCATCTCATCTTCAGCACCAAGACCTCACCCAGAGCCTATAGTAAATACTTTGGATTGTGTCATGTTTCCCAGATGGACAATCTTCCCCTTCACATGTTACTGTCTCTGTTTTGTAGGCAAAGGATACTTATCACCCCTGTAGTAGACTCTGTAAAGCAAAGACCAGGTTCTATTCTAGTTTCTAGGCATAGACGGCTTCCTGGCATCAATGTATTTTCCAAGAAAAAATTACACTAACAGTTGCTGGATCTTGTATTCTAATACTGACATCTATCAACTCCCTCAAGGTAGGTATGAATACTTCAAATGCTATATGAAGGTTATAGATGTAGCAAAGTAATCAATATACATTTTCTTGGAAGAATTGGTGATCATGAATCTTCCAAGTTCAACTCTATTGTCCCTGGTGCAAAAACTCAACAATGGTGCCATAGCAACTACAAACAACGTGAATAAATGAATGTGGCTATGTTCCAACAAAACTTAATTTACATCAGCAGCCATAGGCCAGAGGGGGTGCCAGATATATAGTCTGCTTTGTCTGGTATACAATCATCTCAGCATTAGCCAGAATGCTCTGCTTCTTGCAAAGTGTCAAGAAGTGCCATTAGGATAATACTGATCATAATATCTCTCCAACGAAAAGAAGTCCAGAAAAATTTTTTAGTTATAGTTAGTTGCTGAGGCTATTATGTGGAATGTATCTTGAGAATTTGATCTCCCCTATTTTTTTTTTCCAAGTAGCATCCAATGTTATTTGTTTACATGTGTGCTACATTTCCCAGAATACTGTAGACACAGATTTAGCCACATGGTTAGTTCTTAACAATGAAATGTAACTGAAGATATGCATGTGCCTTCTTGCACACACTAGATACCGGCTACAAAATGATGTCAACAGCAGTGGTGATGATAATGATAGGTGTGGTGGTGGGACGATGGTGGTGATGATGTGATGGTTGTGGGATGATGGTGGTGATGATGGTGGTGGTGAGCAGGCTGATGGTGCTAAGGAAAGTTTACATTGGCAGAGATAATCATGTGAATGAAAAGGTGAAGCTAGTCAGGTGGTTATGATGGTGACATTGGTGGGCAGATAAAGATGGTGGTGACTGTGGTGATGATGGCGATAGTGCTAGTGGTCATGTTTATTGTAAGGATGGTGGATGATGTTATCGGTGATGATGGTGGTGGTGGTAGTGGAGGTGGCATTAATCATGTGGCTATACTGATGGTGATTGATCTTGATGACTGAAATAACAATATTGATCGTGATGGTGGTGACAGTCTGGGGATGATAATGGTGATGATAGTAATAAGACTGAGGAAAACTTACCCAAAGATGAGGAGAACTGAATCCTTGTCACTACAGTGATGAAAACCAATCTCTGATCACGACTTAACTACATGCCAAGAGTTGGAAATGTAAGGAAACACAAAATTGTGAAAAGTAGTGTTTCTGAAAAGAAGCTGAAAATCTACACAAAAGGACTGGACTTGCAGATGGAAGTGTTCCGTTCTGATCTTGCTCAAAGACTCTCCTATGTAAGACCATCTAGGGACTGTCCCTGAGTCCTCATATAGATCGTGTGCTAAAGCTTAGCCAGTGAAACTAGAATGTCAAGGTTCAATGGTTTCCAAATAGTTCCTCTACCTAAGTAGGGAAAAAATGGGGTGTCAGATTCATCCGTTACACACAGATTAGTAACTGAGATAACTGGATTCCAGGAGCTATATCTCCTACATCTGTGAGAAGAGAACATGATCGAGGCTCCATTCCTCTGCTATTAGGAGCTACACCAATACACAGAAGCCATATATAGAACCTTTTCAAGAAGAAAAACTTGGACACCTGCATTAATTTTCCCATGGACAGGGAAAGGTTTCAGAAAGCATGTGGGCATTCTCCATGAATTATTTTATTTTGTTGGGAAATGAAGTCCTTTCCTATAACCACATTAGTGGGAAGTAACACTTCCGGGATGAGTGTATCTCTGAGTTAGAAGCAGCCAACATCTCATTTAGAGGGGAAAGTGGGTACTGGAGAAATAACTATTTTGAAATCTGTATTTCTTATCATGAGTTCTCATCAAGTCAAGTCAGAGTTGTCACTGGAAGTCAGCTCAATGGCCTTTGTCTGAAGCCTGGTCCCATGAATCACAACACTATACCGCTTATCTTTTTCAGTAATCGAGTTCAGAAAGCATCACTGATAATAGGATTGTGTTGGTGGGATCCAAGCATTTATATTGTTAGGTATGAGCAACCTCAAGTGTGCCGAAGGTTATCAATTCCAATCAATCTATCAATTACAAATGCAAAATGATTTAGAGAAAGTCTCACAACAGGGCTGATGTAATTAGTTAAGATGATATCATAATAGAGAAGGGTGGGGCCTCATCTGATGAGTGTTGTCATTATAAAATGACCTGGGAAGACAGAGACAGAGGGAGAAAGTGAGGTAAAGATGAAGTCAGAAGGTCGGGATGCATTTGCTAGCAAACAAACATTAAAGTTTTGTGGAGCCAGTAGATGGTAGGAAAAGGCTGAGAGAAGAAACTTCATCAGGACCACAGGGGGAAGAAAAGCTGCCACTGCTTTGTTGGTTTCCCTTGTTCTAAACCAACTATCTTGTGGTATTTTCTTATAGTAGCCACAAGACACCACAAAAATGTCTCATGTCATCAGCTTACCTAGTCCTGATCAATATGCATCAGCTAATCAGGTCTGCTTTTCTTCATTTTAATAATTAATTAGCAAGATGTAGTAGAACTCACCTGTAGTCTGAGCACTCAGGAGACTGAGGCAGGAGGATTGTTACAAGTTTGAGGCTAGCCTGATCTATACAATAAGTTTTCCCCTGGTGAGGGATACAAACAATGATATTGTCTAAAAATCAGCAAAACAGGGTTGGGAATATAGCCCAGTCTGTAAAGTGCTTACTGAACATGTATAACCCCCTGAGTTTGATTTTCAGGTCTGAGTAAAACCTGATAAATGTTCATAATCCCTTCACTCAGTCATGAGGCAGAAGCATGACAATAATAAGTTTAAGGACACACTTGACTATATGGAGAGTTCGAGCCTAGCTTATGATGCGTAAGACCCTATCTCAAACCAACCAATCAATGAGGACCCCATTAGGGGCTGTGGTGGTTCAATGTGCTTGGCCCATGGTAAGTGGTACTATTAGGAGGCGTGGCCTTGTTGGAATATGTGTGTGCGTGTGTGTGTGTGTGTGTGTGTGTGTGTGTGTGTGTGTGTGTGTGTATGTGTGTGTGTGTGTGTGTCTTTGTTGGAGGAACTGTGTCACCATGTAGGTGGGTTTTGAGGACTCCTAATGCTCAAGCTCCTCCTACTGCAGAAGAGAGAACCTCCCCCTGGCTGCCTGTGGAAACCAGATTCTCTCAAGATGTAGAACTCTCAGCTCCTTCTCCAGAACCATGTCTGCCTACAGCCTGCCATGCTTCCCACCATGACAATAGACTAAATCTCTGAAACTGAAAGCCAGCCCCAATTTAATGTATGCCTTTATAAGAGTTGCCTTGGTCAGAGTGTCTCTTCAAAGCAATAAAATCCTAACTAAGACAGTACTCAGGATATACATATATCCACCTTCTTCATGATAAATTCTCAATGATGACAATTACTGACTCACAATATTAAGGTGGTTTGAATTCAGAAATCCAAATGAACACACTACTCAGACTCAATGAAATATGTACATTATAGCCTGTCACTGTCCATTACAAATATGCTTATGGTGCAAGAGGTCAGAATATATAAAAAATCATAATTATTTCACTATTTGATTTCTAGAAACATTTACTTATTTTGCATGTGGGTATTTATGCATGCTTATACTAGAATGTGTGGCACTCTCCACTGTGCCTTCTTATCAGTGGAGGAAGTCACGTCTCTCCTTCCCCTCTGTGTTGCTCAGGTATCAAACCTAAGTTCTCAGGCTTGTGAGTAGGCACCTTTACACGTGGAGCCACCTCCAGAGCCCCAGTTTATTCTGCAAAAGAATATTCTCTGACAAGATATTTACTGGAGAAATGCTATGTTTCGTGAGCAAATGAATCTTTCTCTTGAGTCTCCAAAACATTGTTTATACATTTTAGAATCCCCAAATCGTAAAGAGAATTACTCTGTAAAACAAAGAAAATTTTCTTTAAAATTTATCTCCAAATAAAGAACTCTAGTTAGTAGGGTGTGTGTGTGTGTGTGTGTGTGTGTGTGTGTTTATGTGTGTGTATGTCTGTGTTTGTGTGTGTGTGTGCCTGCATGCACAAGAGCATGAAAAGTTTGTGCATATGTGTACATGAGTGTGTTGGGGCCAAAGGCCACACTCAAGTGGTATTCCTCAGGAGTCTTTCATTTTGTTTTACACACAGAGCCTCTCACTGACCTTTTATTCAGGGATTAGGCTACAATTACTGGTCAACAGATCTCCTTGTTTCTGCCTCTCGGCACTGTAATTACAAAGATGAATCATGTATTCTACATAGGCTCTGGAGGTAAGCATCTGACCTACTGTGCTCTCTCCTCAGCATGGTTACCATCAAAAAAAATTATTATCTGCTTACCATCCTATTTCAAACATGAGATACACTATTCTTCATCTTGCTCATTCCACTCAAGGCAACGTGAGCATCTTCACATAGTAGAACTAGGTTAACACCTAATTATGTTGAAAACGGTCTAACACCACACAGCATGCTGTAAAGGTGTCATGTTGTGTATGCCAAACATGAGAACTGTTTAGTACAGTTGTCACTGTGTAGAAAACACAGTACTTCTATGTATTTGTAGCTGTTTAAGCTTTTGCAGTGGGAGACGTTACAGCTGAGATGTGGTCTGAAGCTACTGGCTTCATCAATGCATTAGAAATTGGCTAGTTGTGTGTGTGTGTGTGTGTGTGTGTGTGTGTGTGTGTGTGTGTGTGTGTGTGTGTCTGTGTGTGTCTCTTTGTGTGTCTCTCTGTGTGTATTCCAGACCATCCTCCATTCTGGGCATTCAAATCACTCACACCCCATCTTCCCCAAGACGATCCTTCTAGCACATTCCTTTCCAAACTGAAAATCCATTTGCAAAGATGACAGGAGAACACATGACAGAGGAGAGAAGCTCTTTGTGGGAAGGCTGTTTGGATGCTGCCGCTGATGGCTGCTGTGTGGGGACCCACACAGCAAGCATTGTGTGTATAAATCAAGGCACACACACTGCCAGCATGAAGAACTAATCAGGCCTGACAGATCCCATGCCCCGGTATTCATCACGTGGATGCCAAGCATACCCAGATGCTGAGGCCTGCACCTGCCTCCATTCACTTGGCTCCTGATAGTGCCAATGGGGGCTTTGTCTAATTGAGTTCAGTAATCTTGATCTTCGGCTTTGAGGAGACAGCTTCCTAGAACAAACAAACATCTTAAATTCTCAGGAAACTAACTGCTCCGGCCATACAGAGAGTGAACCATCAACTGTCCTGTATCCACAGTTTGTGTTGAGACAATGTATGACTAACACTTACCAGGAATCCATGTTTAATTCAAGATTTGTCCATGTTCATATTTATGCCTGCTATGGAATGTATTTATGCATGCTATGTGCATATAATTGTGCATGTGAGTGTACTTGGTGTTTTGGGGAGCAGAAGCATAGTTTATTCTATTAAATATGCATAATAGGGTAGTGGGGGATTAGCTTGGATATAGAGTGCTTGCCCAGCATGCACAAAGCCTGGGTTTCACTCCTAACGGTGCATAAACTTGGCATGGAGGCTTATGCCTGTAAGCCTAGTCCATGGAGGATGGAGACAGGAAGAGCAACAATTCAAGATCACTCTTGTTATTATGTAGTGAGATCCAGGGCAGCCTGGGCTACACAAGCCCCTGGGCAGAAATAGCCATCATAGTAATAAAAATGTTCAGTAACTCAATAACAGTGCACTGACTACAGACAATAGACTCAAATATTTATTGGATGAGTAAGCCTATTGTCTTATTTTGTATAAATTTATTTCTGTGTGTGAATATGGACATCTGTACATCTTGTGAGAACACGTGGCAGCTGACATCAGGATGTTGTCTTCAATGTCTTCTGCATCTTTTTTTTTTTTTTTTTTGAGACAGGGTCTCTCACTGAAGCCAGAGCTCACCATTCTACCTAGACTGACTTGCCACCCAATCCCCTAGAAGCCACGGGCTCCAGGATGATAGTACACTTGGTGTTTTAACTGAGTCCTATGGATCTGTGCTCAGATTTCCACTGTTCACACAGCAGGTACTTTACCCACTGACTCATCTCCTCCGCCATTTGTCTGATGGTGGCGACATTAAGACTAATGGTGAAGGGCTGGAGAGATGGCTCAGCAGGTAAGAACACTGGCTGCATTTCCAGGGGTCCTGAGTTCAATTCCCAGCAACCACATGGTGGTTCACAACCATCTGTAATGGGATCCAATGCCCTCTTCTGGTGTGTCTGAAGACAGTGACAGTATTCAGTATTCTCATATAAATAAAATAAATAATCTTTTTTTAAAAAGACTAAAGGTAAAATACAAACCATTAAAAATTCAAGCCATTCTATCCTAGAAGAAATGTGTGGTGCTAGGTCTTAGAAAAGAAAAGGAGGGGCAGTGAGCAGGAAGCCTATTGTAAAACAGATGGTAAGGTTGCCTTCACTGAACAGAGGACTGGGCACAGTGCTGTCCATACACACATTGTGTAGCATTAGTAAGACTGGAAAATAAGGTGACATCTTCTACAGTGTAGACGAAGCTTTCAGACATCAGGCAACTGAAAAATATATACAGTATATAAAGTATGAATATAAAGCATATGCAGCATACAGGACATAATCACAATCAGTGGGTATTTGGAGCAGTCCAATTCATAAAGATGAGGCTGGAGAGACCTGAAGAAAGAGCAAAGACTAGGGAGCAACAGGGTGCTAGTCTAGTGAGCAAGTTGCCAACTTTCAGCCTGCAAGGCTGCAATGATACAGCTCTGTTGTTTGGAGCTATGGGGAGTATGAGAATTAATGACGAAACAACCAACAGATGCGTGGAAGACCTGCTTACCTTATTTTGCATACAAGAAAACTAATGGGTTCAAAAGGGCCTCAAACCAGCAAACAGTATCACCAAGACTGAGACCAGTCATTCTGAGGTGATCAGGTGTTCCCAATCCCCAGGGGCATCATGTGGACATGTGTGTGCCTGCACTTACAAATCAATGGTTCACTGGCACACAATAATTTGCAGTGGTATTGATAACTTCAGTCACAGTTGAGAAATAGGGTCATGGAAGACTTCTATAATAACCCTTGTCCTCCCAGAGTAAGAGCCCAGACAGAAAGCCATTGAAAAGAAGTCTTTAAAATTGTGAGAATGTTACTGAAGCGCAGCTCTCCACAGTTGACGGCTTCTGGCTGCAGTGTGGGTGGGGAGGGACGCAGTTCTCTTTAAAAGACTGGCCGCTGGGAATTTGACCATGCTCTAGTGAGTGTATGGGCCGCACAAATTGAACTTGTGGGTGTTTTCATTTTCTTTAGGGGCAGGTAGGAAAGGGCTACAAGTGTGGGTTGGGGGCATATCTGGGGGGACTTGGAAGTATGATCAAGGTGCGTTATGTGAAATTCCCAAATCATCAAAATATGTTGAAAAATAACTTGAGCAAAAGAGATTATTTTAAAATGACACATTTAATGGGCTGGTGAGATGGCTCAGCAAATAAGGGTGTTTGCTGCCAAGCCAGATGACCTAAACACGATCCTGAGAACCCACAAGGTTGGGGGAGAGAACTACTTCTAAGACGTTTGGATTCCCACACAAGCATTCACCTCGCAGTGCACATAAAATCGCTCGCGTGAACTCAATGAAGATTTAGTGGTAAGAGATGCAAATGCAGAGAGTGGGTGTCAGGGAGTTTCTCCTCTTTGTTTCTGGCATTCTCTAAACACATTCTCACTAAATTCTTTCAGCATTCCATTCACTGAAGTATGTGTTATTTGGTTGGGGGTTGGAGGAGATCACGAACAGAGCATCAAGTAGCTCAAACTGGCCTTCATCTCATTAACTATCCCAGGTTCAAGGTGATCCTCCTGCCTCAGCCTTCCAAGCACTGAGATTTCTCTCATGCAGCTCGGCTCATTCTGAAGATTAATTTTTCAGTGTGAGGAGGATAGAACCTGCGCCCCCTGGTGGTAAAGACAGCCCAAAGGTCCTGGGTGAGCTTTTCTCAGTCTCCACGTTGCCCCACATTGTGTTACTGTCAGCTGCCAATTTCAGAAGCAGAATGTTGTGGACAACAACATTTACAAAGCTGAATAAACGTGCAAGATGTGTGAAGCATTCGCTCCCCATTCTTGGACTGCACATTAGCAGGGGCATCATGGCTATTTGTAGTCCTTGGCATTGCCAGCGTATTCTGGAATCATTTAACAACGTGGGAAAACCATTAAAGGCTGAAATAGTGCAGTTCTTGAATATGCATACAGAGGGTCAGGTACAAAGAAAGGGTGGTTAGAGATGGAGAAGAAGGGAGGAAGGGAGCAGCTAGAGGGTGGAGCATATAAAGATAAGTAAGGGAACTGAGGCTGAGCTACTAAGATTTACAAAGGGAATGATTTCTGTGTGTGTGTGCCTGTGTGTGCATGTGTGTATGAGAGAGAGGGAGAGAGAGAGACAGACAAAGAGAGACAAAGAGATGGGGGAAGAACACAGTGAGAGATGGTCTGGTCATTATAACATTCACAGAGATAAAACACTGTATTCTAATGCTTCAGTTTTAAAAATTCTAGAAGCTAGAATTTTTCTTCTCCTTTAGCCCTAATAACCTAAATTAAGATGTTGTTAGAAAATTCAAATCCATTCCCACATCTTCCTCTAGTTGCCGGACACCAGTAGCCAGATGACCAATTCTCTTGGGAACTTGTTAAAAACTCAGACTTCCAAGTTCCTATCAAGACATTGTTACTGAGAAAGGCCTGGGAGATAATGAGCTGGGGACATTTAAAAGTGTGTATCTGGAGTTCGAGGCGTGGAATCCTGGGTCTATGAAGATAGATCGTGCCTGAGCTGGGGAGGTAGCTCGGTCATTTCAGTCCTTGCTGCACAAGCACTGGGACTCTAATTCATCCCTTGAACACCTGTAAAAAGTTAAGCATGGTGACATACCAGCAATTCCAGCCCCAGGAAGTGGAGACCAAAGACCCTGGTAATCTCTGGCCAGCCCTACCCCCTCAATGCAGAACTGGTTCCTATATAATAATTCAGGGACAAATGAAGCCACTGCCTTCAGTTGACTGCCCATTGGTGACTCCATTAGGCTCCAGTCTCTATCCTGGACTATCTTTGGTCAGCTTGATGACAAAATAGTCACCATTCAGGAATAAAGACTTCAGGTAAGAAAATGCCACCATCTGATTGCCTGTAAACAAGTCCATGGGAAATATTCTTAATTAGTGACTGATGTGGGAAAGTCTAGCTCACTGTGCCTGTTTTCACCCCTGGGCTCCTGGTCATGGTCTGTATAAGAAAGCAGGCTGCATATGCCATGGACAGCAAGCAGCTAGGCAGCATGCCCCTATGCCTTCTGCTTCACTCCTGACTCCAGATTCCTATCCTGAATTTCTCCCACAACTCCCTTCATGATGGACTACAACTGTAAACTGAAATAAGTTGATTTTAGTTGTAGTGTTTTATCACAACAATAGAAAGAAAACCAAAAAAGCCCCAGTGCACTGCCACAGTGGAACAGAAGGGATCACACAGTAAATACAGGAGCCATGAACTGGGGAAAGAGAGAGCCAGGAGAAGGAGGATGGCAGAGCTGGTTAGGAAGATAAGACAGGTTGGGGAGATAGAGAACCTGGAATGCATTAAATATATGTCTGAAACTGTCAACGAACTAAATTGTAAAAATAAAAATTTTAAAAGCTGCAGAGGTGCAAGCACTTCCCCCAGTCAGCCCACTCGCTCCAGAGAGGTGAGAAATCACAAAGTTTATGATCAAAACTTTATGAAGGGAACACCTGGCAAATGGAATTCAAGGGACATCTGTCAGCATCTATAAAACAAACAAACAGCAGGACCTGAAGCAGGAAATGCAGCCAAGCTTCCAGATGTTAACCCTAAAACCAGACCTCTCTTTATACCCAGACATCACATCCCAGCTGTCCTCATCTAAGGGAGAACAGTGGCAAAGTGGGACCCCACTCTCCTCACCACCAGCACAGCCCCTTGAAATGTTGACTGTATGCTACCCTCCCCAAGAGCCTCACTTATCATGATTCCCAGCACGCACCCACGGGAAATGTGTGCTTTCTGTCTGGAGAGGGACTAGAACACTGCTTGTCTGGGTTTTTTGTTTTGGTCTGGTTCTTGGGCTTGAACCCATTGCCTAGAGCCCATTAGCTGAAAGTTCTACCATATAGCTATAGTGCCAGTCGAGCACTGGTGTTTTTAAGAGCTATCTCTGTGATTCTGACATATGCAAGTTTGGTAATCTAGCTGCAAGAGTACCCAGGCTCACAGGGAATGTACACAAAGGCCTTTTCCTTTAGAAGACATGGCAGCCAGATTTATCAGCAGAATAATTTCAACATTTAAAACAGCTATCACATAAGATGATATTTTGGATGGGAGGCAGTCAGGTGAACATCTTGCAACCTATGCTTCATTCCCAGAGGCTACTCTGCCCTTTCAGCCACTCTGTCACACTAGGATCTTGCTTCTGAGGCAAGTTTTGAGCATCCTGTCCTTAATCAAAGTCAAGATCCAGACCCAGGTCATGGCCCCTCTGCAGAACAGGGAAAGAATGATTCAACAGGTTTGCCATGGCCACGGCGATTCTCCCACCATGCAGCTCTATACTCTATCACTTATGTACCTTTGCTACAAGGATGCAGGAAACGGTGTATTGTGATGTGATGAGGGCTTACTGGCAGAAATTAATGAAATCATTATCCTCCCTTTTTGTAATCTCTGCTGATGCTAAGCAGTGGTGATGAGCGCTCTGTCTATCCCAGGCATGATGACTCTAGTGCGTTGCTGCCCATCTATCCGAGGGGCGCAGGAAGTGGTCTTAATTCCTGAGAAGTGTGGGCTCCTCTTGCCTCTTTCTAAGATGCAACAAAAGCGATAGGACGTCACAGTAAGGATGAAGCCAGGACTGGAAAAGCCAAGCTCAAGTGATGAAGTACTTGCCTCACAGGCATGAGGACCTGAGTTCAACCCCAGAACCCATGTTAAAAGTTGGGCATAGTGGTGCATGCCTGTAATTCCAGTGTTGAGGGGATAGCAACAGGATCCTTAGGGATTACTAGCCAAGTCCAGTTAGTATTGCATAATTGGGGAGCTCCAGATTATGGTGAGAAATCCTATCACAAAACCCATGGCTATGGCATTTAAAGAATAGTACCTGAGGCTAATCTTTAAACTTTACATGCTTTTATGTCACACACACACATACACACACACACACACACACACACACACACACACACACACAGATGTGCACCTACACATGTATATACACACACAAATACACATACCATACATATACATATGCATACATATATGCACCCACACAAACATACACATACATGTACATATATACACAAACAGCCACACATACACAGGCACACATACACAAATACACACACACACTCACATTCAAACACTACAGAAACACATATATATACACAAACACACATATCACACAGATACATACACATGCATACACACAGACACATGTGCACATACGTGTACTCACACACACACACACAAAAGAGCTAAGTTCTGATTGCTGCAGAATGATAGCATTTCCAGCTCATTTTAAGTTCAGATATGGTTGGTACAGGAGCACAGGAGCTGTCTGCACCTCAGTAGATACCAAGATATGTTGCAAAAATGCCAGGTGAAAGTGACAGAAGGAGACTTCTCCAAGGCTCCTAATTCCATCATTAGCCAGCATTCTGTCCTTCAGGTGGGCTCTCTGAATGAACAGTGTGAAATCCTAAGGTCAGCACTGGGGTTGAGCACTCACTCATCCCTCTACCTTCTGACCAGATGATCCACTCATTGACCCCCCCCCCCCACCTTCTAGCCAGAGAACCAAGCGCTGTCCTAAGGCTGGGTTATATCTCTTGTTCAAATGTAATTTTTTATCATTGGAACCACAACCATGCGAAACAAAAGGTCAAATACAGACATATAAGACTTTATTACATTTAAATAAGATTGTTCACTCAAAAACTCTATCGAAGCCACCCTCAGAATAGGGGACAGATATTTGTAAGTCAAATGCTTGACAACACATTAACTGATATCCTAAAAGCCAGCAATGCAAATGGAAGTAGACAAAGAATTCAAATGTTCACTTCTCTACATAAAATGTGTTAACGAAGCTGGGGCTCAAGTTCGTGTGGCCCAGTACATGAGTGGTATGCATGGAGTCCTAGGCTCAGTCCTCAGTAATACATAAAAGTGACTAGTGGTGCATGGCTGTAATGCCAGGTGTATGGAAAAGAAGGCAAGATGATAAGTTCAAAGTCATCCTCAGCTACATAGAGACCCTCAAAAGAAAAGGAACATGAGATGGGGCAAGGGGAGGGAGAGAGAGGAAGGAGGGACTGGGAGTCTGGGGAGAGACAGAGGGAGTGGTGGGTAGAGAGGAGGGAAGGGTGATAAGAGGGGTGGGGAGAAAATGGAGGGCAAAAGAAAATATACAAGTGGCCAGAAAGCACAGTAGGAAATGAATAATGCAGAGAAGGGGGAGAAATGGAATTCATCCCTTCTCCATGCTAGGCTTGGTCATTTTGCTTCAAGCCTTGATCCCTGGCCAACATAACAGAAAGGAAAAGTTACTTATTTCAATGAAGTTGACATGAAGGATTTGGTAGCATTATCATGGGGAGAGCACTGCTATGGAACACTCATTCTGTGGCTCCCCCTCCTCTCTTCATCCTCTCTCCATCCTCCTCCATCCTCCATCTCCCTCCTCCTCTGTACTGTGTAGGACAGAAGTAGGAAATGAATAGACTCCTTTGTTCAGGTCCAACCCAGACTTACCTTTTCCCTTTTATGATTCTTTTCACAAATATATCTGGGAAACTAAGTCATGATGGAGCTTTTCCTATAGACCTGTCCTGCTTTCATCTCTGTGCATAGATGAGGTCTAGAGGGACCTTGTTCTAAGGACTAGGGTTGGGGATGGGGGGAGAAATAAACTTCCCGTCTCTAATGTGAGCTGACTTTAGAGATGAGAATGGGCAACGGGCAGTAGCGTGTGTCTCTATCCTGTCTTGATCCCTGTACGTAGAGTTCTGCTGTGGTTCTAATAGGAGAGGTAAAGTAAAGGTCACCTTAGGGTTCCTCTGCAGTCTAGCTGTGCTATTGTCATGGTCAGTTTCAATTGTAAACTTGGCTCAATGTAGAATCATCAGTGTAAAGAGACTCAGTGTAGGATTACCTAGGTCAGGTTGCTCAGTGAGGGAGTTTACAAAGTTGGCTTAACTAAGGTAGGAAGGAAGGAAGGAAGGAAGGAAGGAAGGAAGGAAGGAAGGAAGGAAGGAAGGAAGGAAAGGAGGGAGGGAGGGAGGGGGAGGGGAGGAGGAAGGAAGGAAGACCAACCTTCCTGAACACAGTGGTAGCATTTCATGGGCTAGGCCATGAACTGTGGAAGACTGAAATGAAAGTGAGCTGTGAACTAAAGCGAACTTGCATTCGTTGGTTTTTCTCTGCTCTTGACCTTGGATTTGATGGGACCAGCTGCTTCAAGTCCCTCCCTGATGTGCCCAAGGTGATGGACTGTACCTGGAATTGAGCAAAAAGCAAAACCTTCCTTCCTTAAGTTCCTTTCTACCAGCTTTCGTTTCCTTCCTTCCTTCCTTCCTTCCTTCCTTCCTTCTTTCTCTCTCTCTCCTCTCTCTCTCTCTCTCTCTCTCTCTCTCTCTCTCTCTCTCTCTCTCTCTCTCCCCCTCTTTTCTTCTTTCTTTCTCCCATCACAGTAACAGAAATGAAACCCAAGACAAGCACTTACAAAGCAACTTCCACTGAAATAATGACCAAGTGAATAAGAAATGCTCAAAAAACCCTCCCTGGACACGGAGCTCTTAAATAGCTCAAAAGCCGCAGGCTTATCTCTCAGGTTAGAGCCCAAGCTGGAATCATACACTGGCTCAATTAGTCACTCAGAAAAAAAAAAGACTCTTCTATTTCATGATCTTTTTTTTTTAAAAAAAAAAAAAATCCCAAATTGGGTATCTAATTCCTTTCTATTCTTCAATTTAAAACACAAAAGCCTTAGAATTGGGTGAAAGGGGTTATTTAAATCCCTGAGCCATTGCTACTCTCTGATTTCTGGTTTGACACAAAACTTTTAAAGTGTTTTCTTCTTTCATTTCTCTGCCTTTGCTGCCCTTTCTGCAGGGAGCAAACACAGCTCCGGCTGTAATCACATTTAAGGGGCTGTTTTCCTCCAAGTCCTTAGATTCCGGGCATCCCTTGAGCGACTTTGTTTAGTCCGTATTAGCAGGGTTTTACAGATCTGATTCCCCAGTTAATATCCCCAGGTATAATTCACAGAGGCAGCAGTTTAGTGCCATTTAAAGAATTTTCTCTCTCTCTTTTCTTACATCGCCCATGTCCTTGATCCACATAAAAGAATATAATCCTGCTTGTTCCTTATATTGTGTGTCCAAGAGGACAAATGTTTCATAACGGGGCTGTTTACTAAGCACTGTGTCCGTAAACTTGTAATTCAGCCAGACCAAGATATTTAGGTGGATTCAGATTCATCCCTTCGTTGTTTCAGCCCTGCTTCCCCTAGAGCTGATGACAGGTTTAGAAGTCATATTAGCTGTCCTTTGAAGTAAATTACATCTTGTAATCACGGTGCTGTTCATCGCTGGCCAGAGCAGTTATCAGCTGAAAGAAATAAAGGGTTTGGAGACCGTGCTATCTGTTTCTTTTCAGGAAGCCAGAAGTCCTCTATCAACACAAGGGTGCAGAATGAGAGGGCGTCTTTTGAAAGCTATAATAAGACATGATTGTAGCCGCACATGTGAGGGGCTGCTTTGGGACGGTCTGGCAGCCAGTGGTTCAGCAGGAACAGGATGCAGCAGGCGAAGGGAGTGGGAGTGTTGGAGGAGGGTCAGGTAGCAAGGAAGGAAACAGAAGCTCCCATGATTCTCTCTGGCAGATGTCATGTTCATTAGCACCATTGAAGACTTCTGTGTGGATATGCATATGTGTGCATATATTTACGTGTGTGTGTGTGTGTGTGTGTGTGTGTGTGTGTGTGTGTGTGTGTAGACCAGAAAACCAACCTCAAATTCTTTCCTTGGGTGCCTGTCAGCTTTTCAGAAGGGATCTCTTATTAGCTGGAGTTTGCCAAGTAAGCAAGGCCAGCTAGCCAATGAACCCCAAGGATCGACTTGTCTCTTCCTCTGGCACATAAATTTCAAGGTCTCCCCTGACAGACACTGCTGGCTTGAACAGAGTTATGGTAATGGAGCTCTGGTCCTGTCATTTCAGTAGCAAGCACTTCACAAACAGAGTCATCTCCTCAGCCATAGTACCACTGATTTTAAGGAAATATTTGAAAGACAAAAATTTAGAGAATATATCCTATGAGCGTAGATGTTGGTCCATTTAAAAGCTAAGGAAAGCAAGCTGGAGTCCTGGTCTTCATTCATATGCACATGCACACATGCATACGCGCTTGGATACACACACACACACACACACACACACACACACACAAATACAAACATGAGATATTTGAATTTAAAAGAAAAGGGAAATGATGCCAACAAGGCAGTGAAACTTCCCTTCTCAAATTATTCCATTAACCCCACAAGGCTCTGAAGACGCTTGCTGTGGTTCTGGGACATCTTGCCAGTGTTAGTCCACTGAGCACTTATAGCCCCAGATACTGCACACCTTTGATAATTTCATTTGCAAAGAATAGCCATGAGAAGTGCACAAGGCTTAATATGCTTTCTTCCCTAACTTTGGAGAAGCATCGAACAGCTAGAATTTGGACCAAAAGAGTCTAATCTCCTCCAGACCCCACTCTTAATCACTCTACCACATGGTCACTAAGTAGAAAGACTGAACATGGTCGGGAGATACAGCATAGGTGTGTTTGTTTACACAGGAGAAAAAACTAAGTCCAAATAGGTTAGGCAAGCTTGGTTTCTGTTACTGGACTGTGAACTGGAGTCCCTTACAACTTCTGAGATATGCCCAAGTCTTCTAGACATGTCAACCAGCTGCTTGTGATGGTCTCTTTTGATTCTGAGCTGTGCAGGGATGTTGAGACGTGTAAGGCTAGCACTCAGCATACCATACCTCATGGATAGAAGTAGTCTGGAGCCACAAGGTATTGGGATGGCCCTTCACTAGCCCCAATTTATTCATGTCAAATTCACTTTCTAAAACAATGTTATTGCCACCCACCCATGAGTTTCTAAAACCCAAGCATGAGAGATCTCTGGGGCTACAACATGGAAAGGATTCAAGTCACATAAATCTACTTTACCTAAAGTCCATGCAGAGCAACAGTAGTGTTGCTATTGATATCCATATTTCCCACAATGCCTAGAAATATATTTGATGTGTGCAGTGAGGTATTTGGCTGAGGCAAGTTAATTTCAACCAAAAGATTATAGAAGAGTATTTGATAAATACTCAGGGCCTTCCCCAGAGAAAATCAGTCTTACCATCTTTACATGATTTCCGGTTTTAAATTTTTTCTAGGTCTTTTGTTTCCAATTATTTCTTTTGTCACTAAATATCCTTAAACTCTTATAATGATTTACCCATATACCTCTACGATTATATGTATGCACCCATTCACTTATATATACTTATATATTAAGAATAAATAAGATCTTCTTAAAACAATAAATATTCTTCAAACCATGACTTAGTGATTTATCTAAATACATCTATATTTACACACAGATGTATACATACACACACATATATATGCATATATACTTGTTAGTAATGTAGTATAATATGTATGTTGTCATATATATATGTATATATGTGTATATATGTATATATGTGTATGTATGTATATATATATATATATATATATATATATAGAGAGAGAGAGAGAGAGAGAGAGAGAGAGACTAAATATATATAATTACTAACAAGTCCCCTTGTAGTGACTGCTCAGTGTGTTCTTCAGTTCAGGCTGTCACATATAATCCTAGGCACGTGGCCTTTTTGCTTTCCTTCTTTTTCTTTTCTAAGGATTAATTATGGGAAGATGGCAGGAATAACAGTTTTATAATTTAGACTGTAGCATTACTTGTAATAGCCAATCAATTAAAGTCTAAGTGTTTATTAGGAGGATAATGGTTAGATAAATTGGGTCGGTGCATAATACAAAATAACATGCAGTCATTTGAAATACTAATTGGAAATTTATGTCCTGACAAAGATGTCTTAACATGTAACTGAATTTTTAAAGTGTGCAATAAACAGGGAGATTATGAAGACACGTGAAAAGCCTAAGTAAGTACGTGCATATGACTATGTATATGACATACATACATGTACACAGGTGGATGAGGACAAGGTTTTTTTTTTTGGGAGGGGGGCTACCACATCTGTGTCTGGCTGACAATGAACTTTATCCACAGTGACCACAATCCTAAAGACACCTACTCTGTCTTTTCTATGTCAATCAAGTGGACTACCAGCCCCAGGTAACCTTACAATTCTCTGAAGGATGCAAGTTCCTTCTAGCCTTCTGCTTCACATGGTTAGTTCAATGGATTTTGCTTTCAGGAGTCTCACAACTTGGTACTCTGAAAGCCCCCCCATATCACCTTCTAAAGCTGTAGGTAATATACAACACAGTGAAAAATAGGCTTCTGCTGCAGCATGCTCCATGTGTGTGCCTGTGTGTGCACATATGTGCTAGTGTATGTCTGTGTGAGTGCACAGTAACATTGGTATACAGACAGCAGAAGGCAACTTATTTTTAGGGTGCTACCTACTTTGTTTATTGAGACAGGATCTCTCATTAGCCTGGAACTGAGGCCATTTTTCTAGGTTGGCTAGTGGGCAAGCTCAGAGGATCTTGTCTCCACATATTCAGCACCAAGTTTACAAGTGTCCAGCATCTTTAGATAGGCTACCAGGATTAAACCCAAGTCCTGATGCTTGGATTTGTGCTATCTCTAACCCTAGCTCCTTTTAAAGTGGGACAAGCCTGGACCAGAGTTTCACCTTCCCTTCCAGGTATCTTCCCTTCCAGGTATCTAGATTCCCAGCAGGTATCTTGCCTGCTACAATTGTCTGGCTTGTTTCAGAGAAGACTGTAATGGTGAGGGTCTTATATTCATGGACAAAGGAGAGAGAAAGGCTAGGATGGCTTTGGGGTCACACAACTACACAGTACAACAGCACCCCAACAGGAACTGTCTGGGTGAATCCTTGTGCAGTTACTTCCCAGGCTATACTTGTATGCTGGCATCTACGTGGCGATCAGAAAATTTTCCATAGTGAGTCATAAAAATTGCTAAGTTATATTTAACAGAAATGATGTAAGAGGAAGAAAATAATACATCAATCTTAATGGCAGTTTTGTTGACAACCAGCAGCTAAGAGGAAGGTGAAAGAAAAATCACATATATTTTTGAAATTTAGAGAAGTATTTCCAAGACATTCTCTTGAGAGCTTGTTCATTCATAAAATTGTACCAGCAACTGCTTAATTTAAAGCTGTGTGTATATGAATGTGTTATGGGTATATCTTTGTGTGATCATATATTTATCTGTCTTTATACATTTATATTTATTTATATCACTAACTCAACTAGAGATGAATTCCCTCACCAGGAGAAGGGGGAAGGGATAGATGCCCTTCACTATCTATAAAGGATTTCAACCTCAACTCCATTTTTGATAATTAAATCTAAGTCCATTAAGTAACTTCTGTGCAACCTCCTGTAAATTTTCAATAATTTCTAAATGATTTATAATGCATGACATAATTTAAGGTCATACACATGAGGCACTTGTAATGTTTTGGGGAGTGGTAATGACAAGAAAAATAGTCTGTACATGCTCAGCAGAAATGCATTTTTTTTACAAATTATTTTCTATCCATGGATGGTTTCATCTGTAGGAGCAGAATGCACAGACTCAGAGACAGGATTCACAGCAAAGAAGAAAAGATGCCTTGCTCAGAGCTGTGCTAACATGTCCCTGGATAGCTATCTCCCCTTGAAAGTAGGCTCCATAAGGCTTCAGAAAGTAAATAAAACTCATATGCCTGAGAGCCTCTGTACCTTAGAAGATTCATATACTGCCGGTGAGGATAAAGTCCACCTACAAGACTGCTACATGTTCTTCAGGGAGCTCCAGCTCCAGTTACATGAGCCATTGCTGTGCCAGGGCGACTTCTTAGTAATGCAGCTGCCTTTAAGTCACCCATGATCCTGTAAATAACCCCTCACCCATACCACCTCACATAACCACAACAAACTCGGTTGATTCACCAAGCTAGACATGGGCAAACTGTTTTTTTTTTTTTTTTTTTCAATCTGTTGTCCATGCCTATCTGGGATAAATATACATTTGTTCATGTATCCCAAAGAAGAGACATACAACAGATACACAAATTAAAATGCTTTATCAAAGTCAAGTATATCCCCTATGATTATTTCAGCCATATATAAGACTGTATATGACTATATATGTGCATATATATACATACATATATATGTATATATATGTATACACACACACACACACACACACACACACACACACACACATATATATATATATATATATATATATATATATATAGAGAGAGAGAGAGAGAGAGAGAGAAAATTAATTGTGTTCCCAGCCCCCTACTTCCTCATCTCAACTCCCATCCTCATTGATAAGTACCCCGCTCATCCAGCTAAGTTAAATACAATGCAAAGGAACATGAGAATAGGAACAGAAAGGAGGTAATCTGCATTTTGTAAAAGTTCATTTTCCCCAGAAGACAATGAAAAATAACTTACATATTTAAATTATCCAAGTGATTCATATCAGATAGGAGCCCAGTATCAAAATGGATTCAAAATGCCTACAAAATTCAAGGATAAGAGCAGTCTTTTCAACAACTAATGCTGGTATGTAAATCTATCTTTGTCTTATAGCCCAAACAAATGGCACATCAGTCTGGACGACAGCGTTGAAACTAGAGATCTCTTGAAAGTAGACGAAACTTTTGCAGACTTGGACTGGACAGCTGACTCTTTCTTAACGATTTATTTGCTTGTATCTTACATATTTGAGTGTTTTATCTACATGTATAAATATGTACTCTGTGTGGCAGGACCTGAAGGCACCATCTTGCCACATTGAGGAAATAACCTTCGAATACAGGAAGAGGCTTTCCTGTTGATACCACTTGAAGACTTTGATTGGACCTTGCTTTATATCGAGATTTCGCTATCCTATTAGTTAATGCAGTTTTCTTAAGCTGGTTCTAGCTGTATGCATAGCACCGTGTCTAAAAAATATCTGGAGATATTTTCTGGAAATAAACCATAAAAATATAAAGTGACAAATGTTTGAGACATATAGTTATGGCAATGGACAAATGCCATGGACAGTTCACTTGGGTTGGCAGCTACTTTCATGTGTGCTCATATGAAGGCATGTGTGCATATGTGTATTCACGTGTTTGGAGGGCAAAGGTTAATTTGGGACACCTTCCACATCACTTCTTCACGTGTTTTTGGAATTTGGTCTTTCATTGAACCCAGAGCTCAGTGACAGGAGGGAATGGCTGGCCAGTGAGTCGGAGCAGTCATTCTGCCTTCACCTCTCCTATAAGATGACAGGTGCAAAGCATAATGCCTGCTTTAGTGTCTGGGTGCTGGGAATCTAAATTCAGGTCCTAATGCTTGCACTACCAAGTCAGCTATCTTTCTAGCCTCTGTAGATGCCTTCAGAATTAGAATAATTTGGTTCTTGTTTTGGCTTGTTTTGAGTTCTGAGTAACAATCCCATAAAGCATCAGAGGCCTGCCTAGAGCATGTTAGGTAGCTGATGCTGACCTGGGACTTAACAACTGTACTGACTTCTTCCCAAAGTGGAGTTCATGTCTCTGCATCTATGCACCAGAGACACTACTCTGAGAGCAAAGAAAGGACTGTCAAAGAGAAGAACAGCTTCTCCCTGCTGCCTACCAGAGTGAACTGGGATCTCCAGATGCTGTGGAGTCCTTGTGTACCAAAGCAGGGCAGCACATCTTCCTGACTCTAGACACTGGGGGAGTCATCATACACATTGCTTTTGACAGTGGAGTCTTAAGCACATGGTTATGCATTTCTAGGTACATAGAGCTGTTTCTTACTAAAATACTGAGAATATTTGTTTCGTAGACTGCTGTATACGATTTCAGTTGTTTGCAAAACGCATACCACAATTCTCACAAGAAAACTCTGTGTTCTACGTGTCAAACTATATTAAAACACTTTAATTAGAAGAAGAAGAAGAGGATGCCAGGTCTGCCTTACGCTCCAGCTACACCATCACATATACATAGAAAATTCTTTCTAAGAATTTTCCATTGGCAAGACAACTTTGATTCCAAATGCCTGAACATAACCCCCCCCAAAAAAAACCCAACAATACAAAAAATCTAAATCATGTCTATAGCAATGGGCAGCAAGGGCAGCCCTCTGTTGGCTCTCTCTAGACTATAGAGAGCTGCATGATGAGGACAGCGAGTATTTGTCACTTGGAATAATCAAGCTGTTTACAGCACCATCCAGAGAGCAGAGAAAGTCAGCGTCTTTGATCTAGCCAGCATTCAAGCCAGGGCTCTGCACAGTTGGTAAAGCCCCACAGAGGCATCTCGGGGAATTAGACAGGACTCTACATCACAGAGGTGAGGGCCTCCCAAGACATGTCAAGATGAAAAATGGAAGATGAAATGTCTTTTTTGAGCACAACATGGAGGAGCTATGGTCTGATTCAAAAGGAATGGAAAACAGTCACAATAAAAGCCAAGCCAAGAAGGAGGAGACAGGCTGAAAAATCATCTCACTGCAAGAAAAGCTCCTGGGTTCAGGCATGTGGGTAATTAAAAAGCAGCTGACTGACTTTCCTGTTATTCCACACATGTGATATCAGGATTTCTGATTTCCTAAGACAGGACAGATAATAACCATACCTGAGGAAAATGCCCTAGAACACACTCCAGCACTTCATTCTACTCTGAAAGTCTTTCTTTGCTTGTATGAGAATAGGCGAGAATGACTTTCTAACCACTGAAAATAGAAATTCAGAGAATCTGGGACCTTCTCCATCAGGGAGAAAGTGACGCCTGCAAAATCACTACCTTAGCCTGGGAGGCTGGCTAGCTTGCTCTTTTCCTAACGGTATTCTTGGTATTTATTCATTACTCATTATCGTTTATCTATTACCATCTCTTTTGCACACTACAAAACATAAAGATTTTACTGGTTTTCAACAAAAGTCCATGATTTGAGGTCCTGAACTTCTATCTATAGTTAAATCTGCATCACACAGGCAGGCGATCACTTAGAGGCTGCTGGGAAACTACCTGGCCTCCTTCCTGTCTCTTCATAATCCGTACCATATGGTCCTGACTGTGGTGGGAGACAATCCTTGCCAGGCATAGGGCAGAAGACCTGGAAACAGCTAGGGGTGGTCACACCATAAAGAGAAACAGCTCAAGATGCTGTTCGTACGTTTTTAGCTACTTCATATCCAAAAGTTACATGTGTATTTTGATTTGCCATGATTGTCACCTTTGCTGAAGCAATGTCTCAAGGTTATTGCCCCACCTTAATGGACAGGTAATGTGTAAATGCAGGTTTCGGTGGCTGCCACATGTAGTAGGTTCACAAAACACATTGGTGGACTCTGGTTTGATCATGTCTTATTTGGAACAGACCTGTCACTCTCGGGAGTCACTTTATAGAAAGAGAGTCTTAGGAAAGTGAGATGACTCAGCGGGTAAAGGCACTTGATACTGAGACTGACAGCCTGAGTTCTATCTCTGGAGCCCATGTGGTGGAAGGAAAGAACCAACTCCAGGAAGTAATCCTTTGTCCACATGTGCTCATGTGCACTGCGGCACCCACAGATACACGTAAATATGGATGAATGAATGAATGAATGAATGAATGAATGAATGAATGAATGAATGAATAGACAGACTACAGATCCTCAGTCTGGGGACATGGCTCAGTTGGTAGAGTGACTGCATGAACAAAGCCCATTGTTTGGCCTATGACACCACATAAACCAGGCATGGTGGCACACACCTTTTATCCCCAAAACTTGAGAGATACAGGCAAGAGAATGAAAAAACTCTAAGCTTATCCTTGGCAACAGACTCAGTTCAAAGCCAGCCTGGGCTATATGAGACCCAGTTGCCAAATCAAAAATGCTTTAAATACGAGGCTCGTGAATGCCGACTTTTTAAAGGTTGTTATTTACATTGCTTATTTGTTTTTTGGCTCTCCAGCCTTTCACCTGCCCTGACCATGATACAGTCACCTTCCCCACCACGTTCAGCCAGCCTGATTAGCCTCTAGCATTTTCCAATCCCATTATTTGTAGATTCCCCTCCTTTTCAATGAGTAAATAAAACAAGCAGGGAATGGAAAATTTATTTTGGCATCACACCAACCTAATTAAACTGCAGTTTCATTAGACTGCAGCAGGCTGCCGAAAATAATGTAATTGACCTATTAAAAGTTACTACTTTGGTTCAGTTTTCAGAGCTGGGAGAAATTGCACTGTGATTTAAAATGCCTAGTTACCTTGACAAAACAGCCTGAGAAAGCTGGGGGAAAAACAACCAGGAGTTACAGAGAAAGGAGAAAATCTAATTAAAAAGGAGACAGGTAACAAGATGTTCTCCACAGCCACAATTACTTGAAGGAAAGCAACAAAATGAAATGGGATCTAATAAAGTTTCTGTTATTTCCCTGATTGACTGAGCACTGCTCATACAAAGGGGCTGGAGCGAGCTGCTATCCCAGAACACAACAGTAATGGGTGGAGCAGGCATTCCATCTTTATCTGCTCCCTTCTCCCTTTGTGGTTGTCAGCACACCCTGTGTTCATGCACTTCTCTTCCAGTCTCATGCCACCTGGCTCAGAGGATTAATGCCTGATCTTCATACTACGTTATTATTCGAGACTGGCCAAATCAGAACACAGGATAGCCCTGACTTCAGTGACTGATGCATTCGGGGACCAATCCCGAACCATTACTGGGACTTTGTGTACGCTCTTGTGCATGCGTGTGCCTATGTGTTAAGTATGTGCACGTGTGAATGGAAGAAGTAGGTAACAGATGTTCTCTATCTTTTAAGACTGTGTGTCTCACTGAAGTTATCCATTTCAGCTAGGCTGCTTGGAAGGCCAGCAAGCATCCAGGGAGCATGCCTTTTGTCTAGATGGGCTGACAGCAAGCTCCAGAGATACTCTAGTCTCTGCTCTTCAACTCTAGGCTTATTGACACATGCACCGCTGTATCTGATGTGTACTGGGCTTTTCAAAGATCAACTTGGATCTTCCTGCTTTTGTGGCAGTCACAATAGTGACTCAGCCATCAGGAAGACATCAGACAGAGGTGAGCACAAGCTGAGTAAACCCCACACAGTTTCACTGGGAAGATTGTCTACCCTCCCTCCACCATTAACTACAATGTACAAAACACAGGGGAGGCCCTGCATTAGTATTCCCATGGAGCTCTGGAGATAACATGCCAGCTCTGGGTACCCTAGATCCTACCCCTAGATCTCTAACTGAGATTGAGAAGACGTAACTGGGTACATTCCTAAACAACCTGCTTATTTCCTGTATTGGGATTGGGGTAAGAGGCATACCCTTTTGATGATTCCACAGACAAGGCAGATTCGGATGCTGAGTTCTAGGCCATTCATTCCTAAGTGAGCAGATAAGGTCAACAGGCCTCTCCCCAAAGACTTTCTTAAGATTACACGAACCATATTCACTCACTTACTCACTCACTCACTCACTCACTCATTTATTATTTCCCTCATTCATTCATTAATTCCCTCATTCATTCATTTATTCCCTCATTCCCTCATTATTTCTTCAACATGAATCATGTCCCCTCCTCCTAGTACAAAGCAAGGAATATAAGACCCAGGAGAAAGTAGCGCACACACACACACACACACACACACACACACACACACACACACATTCTTTGACATTTTGAACTTAGGGTTGGTCATTAATAAAATAATCATGCAGGTTATCTGTCATTATGTGGAGCTGAAGGCATACCTTGGGGCTGGGCTACCTCTGTGCTGGGCTGCATAAATCAGGGAAGGCCTCTCAGAAGTGACACTTCTCAAGATGGGCCACATCTTTCAGTGAAGGATTTAAGTGACAACACTCCTTTTTTTTCCTCCCTCTCCTCCCTCTCTCTCCTTTTCTCTCTCTCCCTTTCTCTCCTCTCTCTCCTTCTCTCTCCTTCTCTCTCTCTCTCTCTCTCTCTCTCTCTCTCTCTCTGTGTTTGTGTAGGTCTATGTATGTGTGCATGTGCATCTGAGTACACATGTGAAAGAGGAGGTTGGTATGCCTCTCTTCCTCTTTCACTCTTCTAGTTAGTTAGTTAGTTAGTTAGTTAGTTAGTTAGTTAGTTAGTTTGTCTGTTTGTTAGTTGGTTAGTTAGTTTATTGAGACAGGGTCTTATTAAAATCAAATGTCAGTGAACTTGCCTGATCACTGAGATCCAGAGATCCTCCTGTATTTGTCTCCATAACACTGGGATTATAAGAAAAGTGCTAATGTGCCTAGCTTTAATTTACATAGACACCGAAGATCATGCTTATTCAGCAGGCACTTCTGACACTGTACTGTCTCCCCAAGCCCCGAGAGTATTCTTGATGAAGTGGTCCAATGTCGGCACCCATGGGTAGGGAATCCCAGAAATGCAAAAGACTATGTAGACAAGATGAGGATAGAATGGTCTGAGCTCTGAGCTGAGGCCAGGCCATTGCAGCAGAGCCTCCAGCATCTTGTGGGAATGGAAATGACTGCAACTGAACACTAGACATCTCCAAGCACCATGAACAATGTCTGGCTATGGCTCTGAGTAGGAAAATGTGTTGTTCTTCTCTTGGATACATTATAACACTGTACAGCGCTGGTCCCTGATGCAGCTGCTTAAGGCAGTTCCCAAGTAAGTAGGCCAAGGACATATGAGTTAAAGTTTATTTCATTTACCTAACTCTTAGGTTGACCAGCTCCCTCACATTTTCAAGGCAAGTCAGGCATGTTTGAAGACAGAGAATCAAGAGGAGATGGACTCTGATATTTCAGGCAATAAAGTCAAAATTAATAACTGTTTAATTACATTTCCCAAAAATGCAACATTGTGTCAGCATCATTGACTGTTAAATTTAGGAGTCATAAATACTTTATTATGTTGGAAGACGAGTTGTGAGGTAGGAAAATCTACATTTCTTCAGTGACTGCTGAGAAATAATAGCTAATCACAAATTAAATGAGTTATTAAGTGCTAATTGCCTTCAGTGGAAGGCTGTAAAATTCCTCCAGAAACTTTAACTGAAAGTATTTTCAGTTTTATATTAAAACTGGCAGCAACTTAATGTGGTTTACTTTAGTATTTTTTTCTTCTTAATTGTTCTTTTAAATATTTATACATATATAAAATCGATTTTATACATGAACCTTTCACCTCTATTGGTCTCCCTGACCCTTCTATTTTTAAATATTTATTTGTTTAAAATCATATATATATATATATATATATATATATATATATATATATATGAGGGCTGTGCATGTGAGTTTAGGTAGGTCCAGTGGCAAGAGGTTTGAGATCCCCCTGGAGCTGGAGTTGCAATCAATGCTGAGCTGCCAGCTGTGGTTGCAGAAAACCAAACTCAACTCTGGTGTGAAAGCTGTAGGAGTTCTTAACTGCTGAACCATCTCTCTAGGCTAGGCAACTTCCTCCATTATTAACTTTAACACATGATACCCCAGGGATTAGATAACCCTTTACTGAGGTCAGGCTATGTACCTTAAAGGACATGAAGCCATGGTTTGTTCCCACTAGATGTCAGTAGCACCTCTTCAGTGGTGACAAACAGAATTACTCTGAACATTGCCAAATGTCCCCTCTGGAGCAAAAGGGCCTGGGCTGATAATGGACTTGGACCAAAGCCTGTACTTTTGTGCAGGGATGGGCGTGAGCCTCACAGATATCCAACTTGGTTAAGCTATCAGCATCTCCAACTGTAAAGGCATGTCTCCAGTGAATTGTACCTGTCGTCCCAGACAACTTCAGTAAACACAGCCAAGAGGAGTTTGCCCATAAGGGAAATAAGACCCAGAAGGAAGATGCTACCTTCAGCTGACCAATACATGGGCTATGTGCTTCTAAGAAAATCATTGGATGTTTTCATAGAGAAGTTGTAACCACAGTGGAAAGATCAATGTCTGTCATCTTCAAGGGAATACTGGCTCTGATCTGTACTTGCTCACATTCTCTTACAGAGCTCATTGGTGCTAAGGACAACTCTGCAGGAAAGAAGGGTCTCTTCCTCAGAGCAGCACACACAGGACAGTCAAAGGATACTTTGTGTCAGCTCTAAATGGAAAAGCATGTCAACAAAGATCCGCAAGGATAAGTGGGTGGCCACCTTCTCTAGAGAAAAGGATGGCAAGACCATCAGGAGAGCAAAGAGGCAGTGCCTGTTATGGGTCACAGATTCCAAAGTGCAATGGGACTTTACCAGTCTTCAGAGAACTAGCTTCCCTGTGCCTGGAAACCTAGCCAAGTAACCTTTCTTAGCAAACAGCACACAGGGCCTTGTGGGTCTTTGTTGATCTATGTAAACCTTTTAAGCCAATCATGTAAATTGTATTAGTCAATTCTCAATCATTATGACAAAAAAAAATACTTAAAAATAAGTTTAAGAGAGAAACTTTTAGGTTTTATTTTTGTAAGCATGTGTCCTTGTGTCATAGCATGTGTGTGTGTGTGTGTGTGTGTGTGTGTGTGTGTGTGTGTGTGTGGTGGCATGTGTGTGTACAGGTGTGTGTCATGGCATGTGTGTGGAGGTCAGAGGACAACTTGCAGAAGCTAGTTCTCTGCCTGCACCACAGGGGCTGCAGAAGTGGAACTCAGCTCAGCAGCATGGAGCAAACACCCTAGCTTCTAAGCCATGTTGTCTTCCTGAGTTATTTATTTTTGACTCATAGATTTAGAATATTCAGTCCACTCTCTTTTGACCCCACACACTTGTATGAAGAATCACAGCAGTGGGATCACGAGGGTTGAGAGAAAGCTTTCTCTTTCCTCACAGAGAGAACAGAAAGAAACAGGAAAGGAAGGCCGGGATACGTCAGAGCCCTAAGGCCACTCCCCTGGGGCGATTCACTCATGTGCATAAAATGTGTCCTTTCAACTGGGCCCTCCTATCTCTCTTTCAGGGAAATGCCCTCATATCACAAGTTCTCTGAGGCATTTACACAGATCAAGGTGGAGACTTGGCATCTAGACGTTTCTTGAAATTCTGTTGTGGACACCTCCAGAACCAGGCTTCATTTTTTACATGGTTAAGGGTATGATTGAAATTCATCATCACTAGCAAAGATGAGCCAATATGTCCACTGAACACTTTGGAACGCTGGCTGAGGGGGAGAGAAGGCCAAGAAAATTTGGCTAAGGGATCACCTATGACATTGAAGATTTGAGACAGAATCTTGTGTGACCAGGCTGTCTTTGAATATGCTAAGTAGGAGGACTTTAAATTTCTGAACCTTCACTCTCCATCTCTCTAAAGCTTGGGTTACAGGTGTGCACCGTCATTCCTGATTTACATGGCGCTGGTGACTGAACCCAAGGAATCAAGCATACTAGTCAAACACTCTGCCAATTGACCCACATTCCTAGGCCCATGGGTGACATTTTCTAAAACAAGGTCATTTTTGATATGGTTCATCTAAAGCAAAACATAGAGTCTGAATAACTTCTGCAGTTGGCCTGGTAGTTACAGTTTGGGAGAAGGCGAAAACTTCCCCAATGAGATGCTCATGAAAATTGGGGTGGTGCACCTTTGTCTGACTGCTGGATTCACCCAGATCTGTTCAGGTGCCAATCAAAGCTTGCCTGAGCTGAACACTGTCTTGGGGGACACAAATCTGTGTCTGATTATCAACCTAGAAATTCCATAGCCATATGCACCCTTGCCAACAGTCTCAGTCTATCTAAGCTCAGTGCAGCCTCATCTGTAGAGAAGGGCCAGAGATGACACCTAGGTGTGATCCAGGTAAGTTCTCTGGATAGATCTCAGAAGGACTGGGCCAAAAGCAGCCCCTCTCTTCAGTTGTTACTATTCATCCTCTGTGACATTTCTGATTTAGTAACATTGAGGAAACATGTGCCTATCCCCTTATTTGTATTCATGAGCAGACCCCTGTGGGACTGTGTCTTAGGGAGTTCCTGATCTTCTGCCGTGTTTATTAGTGTGGCTTTGCATATCAGTTGGCCTAATGATTCACTGGCCACATAATTAGAAAGTAATGCTTCTCTCCAGGTAATTGGCACGCTGGCATTAAGAGTCAAAAGTATTTGGAAGTCACTATGGGGAAACTCATGTGAATCAAATGTAGTGATGGACAATTTCAAAGAGCACCACGGCTGCTTAAAATGTGAGCATATGCCAACCTGTGTGGAATGTGCCCCGAGCCTTCACAGAGGATCAGGGACTGGTCACATGGCTAAAGCCTCAGCTGCATTCCCATGAAGATCTGAGTTTAGGTCCCAGTACCCACATAAAAGCCAGAAGTGGTGTTATGTCCCAACTCCTCTCCCTGGAAAGGCAGAAAAAAAAGGTCAATTCTTGGGACTTGCTGGTTAGCTAGTCTGGCCTAAACAGTCAGGTTCAGGTTCACTGAGACATTGTGTCTAAACAAAATAAGGCAGAGATGAATCAAGCAAGACATTTAAGGTCTACCTCTGACCTCTGTCCTTACACAGGCAGATGTTCACACCCAGTTCCACAGCCTTCTCTCTTCTTGCTTTCTCATCTTTCTCCTCCTCTCTTCCTTGGCTTTTCCTTTTCTCTTACTTTCTCTTCCATCTCCCTCCATCCCTGTTCCTCTTCTCCCTTTCTCCTCTTCTCCTCTCCTCTTGCCTCTCTCTCATTCTATCTCTCCCTCCTCCCTCCCTCTCCCCCCCCACACAAACACATACACACACACACACTCACATTCACATTCAAACAGCACAGCACATCTCCCTGTGAAGTTCAGAGCCGAAAGCCTATGCTGAACAAAATACAAAACCAGAAAATCACTTTCACTGTCGATTTCAATTTATTTCTTCTCAGCACCCACTGAAGCAGGTGCATTTTCCACCAACTACTCAGCCAAGGACAGAGAGAAGAGGACACTGTCCATCTCTAAGTCCGTGAGTCACAGCACCTGTCCTTGCTTCTGGTTCTCCCAGGGACACCAGTTTGCAAAACCTCCTTTACCCTGGTCATTTCAGGCCAGGACTCACGTGATCCTAGATATAACTGGATGGTGGTGACTTGCAGAAGTGTCCTCAGAGTCTCACTTCACAACATAAAGATTATCTATACTTGGGCACTGCAGGTATGACAGTGAACACCTATGACCCTGGCACCCAGGAAGCTGAGGCAAGATGACCTTGAGTTTGAGGCTAGTGTACACAGTGAATCAAAATTCTCTCATTCATTCCCCACCCCCCACCCCACTCCCTACACACACACACACACACACACACACACACACTAACCATGCCATCTGATGTCTGCTGTGAGTTAAAAATCAGGCAACTTCTTGTTTTGTCTATTTCCAGAGCCAAACTGTAAGACTCTTGATAATGACCACTAATGCCCGGCTTTGTTATATAGGGAGAATTCCAATACAGAGCTCTTAACAGAATAATCCCATTTAAGGGCACATGCTTCTGAGAAACACAGCCTATTCTTAGCTGTGTCCCCTTGGTCAGATGGCTTAGCTTTCCCTGCCCTACCCCTCCCCTTTATATTATCATGGTCCTCCCTGAACTATGCCTTACTTACTAAATTTAAGGTGCCCGTGACCAGTTGTGGTCCCAAAATATGATAGATAAACAGTACTATTACTACTACTACTAATAATAATAATAATAGCTGAAATTTGGTTTTCATCACCCACACTGAGACATTTCACAACCACTAGTAAGTCCAGCTCCAAGCAATCCATCCACACCTTCTCTAGATTCTTAAAGTACCTGCACACTTATGGCATACACTCATATACATACATACACATACATGCATATGCACTGAGATATAAACACACAATTAAAATAAAGAAAAAATCTTTAAAATCAGTATATATGCTTGTGAAAAAACATAAGTATTAGACCTTGGTACTAGCCAATGTTAGGTACTGGTCGTGATTTCAGGTATCCTGACTGCAATGGAGGTATTGGAGCTTACCCATCCCAGATAGAACTAGACTACTGTAAATAGCAAATACCCATAGTTCCATTGTCCCCCTGGTGTGTGTGTGTGTGTGTGTGTGTGTGTGTGTGTGTGTGTGTGTGTGTGGTTAAGTAAGGGAACATCCTCATTCCTGCAGTCACTCAGAGATTCATGCAGATGAGGAACACTCCATGCTTAACAGAGAAAGGTCTTTGAGAAACAATCAAGTAGGCATCAAACAGTGGTGAAAGAAGATGGACAGAGGATGCCGTGGGAGCAACTGTAGTGCGCTAGTCTTTATAGTGACAGTGATTGCTTTTCTCCAGGTATTATGGGGGAAACAGTCACACATCACTGTGTTAATAAAAATTAGACTGTCAATGAGTCTCCAGATATGCCTTCATTTATCAGGGGTTTTTCTATGCTGGAGCAGGACACAAAATATTAGTAGATAGTCATCTACTTTGCCCAGAGTCTCTTAGTATGTTAGAAAACACACACACACACACACACACACACACACACACACACACACACACTAAAATAAAATAAAATAAAACAACTTTGCAAATTCTGTGTAATATTGCCTTCCTGAACATCTGGAAAGTTCTTTTTAATTTGTCTCTTTTGCACTGATAAAGTACTCTCTTTCATGAGTGGAATTCAATTATTGCCTCTTTCCCACTTTCCACAAATGTAGAATAAATTCCCCCACCAGTTGCCTTTTCCTTCTGGGTTCAATCCTAATAGAATACAGAGAGACAAGTCTAAACCTTGCCAAGGTGGGGGCAAGATTGCTCAGTGGGTAAAGACACCTGTTTCCAAGCATGATAATCTGACTTCCAGCCCCACTACATGGTGGAAGGAAAGAACTGGCTTCTACAAGTTGTCCTCTGGCCTCCATATATGTCTAGTGTCACACAAATGTCCACACACATATCCATGTAAACATACCTATGTTCATGCATAGATGTCATTTAAAAATAACATTCTAGAATATCCATAATGTAGATCAAGAATTACCTCATTCTAACATTCTCAAGTGTCTAAAACCCTCATGGAAATGTACAACTGAGAGAACATTTAAATTTAAAGAAAATAGAAATACCGCATACCAAAGACTACACACATGCTTCATGAAGCATGTAATTGCTTTTAGACACCCAGCTGTAATTATGTTTATCAGAGCTATGATATGACACGCAGAAAGTGACTCACAGACAGAAACTTAGGCTCTGCCTTTCTCAAAGGTCGATCTTAAAGACTGTGTTGGGATCTGGCCTGTCACCTTAGGAAGAAACACAGCCTTCCCACTACAAGTGTCAAAGTGACCATATGCTGGCATTTCTGGATGTCAACTCTTCAAAGAAGCTTCCGACAGAAAAATATCACTTTAACCAACTACTGCAACCCATCCTGTCCAGCAGATGGATACCTCCATCACACCTCATGGCACCCACACTTCCAGTATGAAATCTCAAGGGAAGATAGCAATGGTAAGAGCACATCATATGAGCAAGTGCTGGAGTGATGGTAACAGCTGGCATGAGCCATGTGCGTGATCATGATAAGTGGAGTCTCAGCCTTCTGCAAGAACTAATGGCAGCTGTGCTAGTCAGATAAGGAAACAGAGGCTGGGATAAGTGACATGCTTAGGATCCTACAGATAGCATGGACCAGGAAGCCATGGGAAACAGAAGGCCACGTCTATTCTTGGATATTCCCCAAGTGTCCACCAGTTTCAGCATACCTGCCAAAGAAGCAGAATTCTCTCAAGGAAAGAAGAGTGCTGCATAGTCAAAGAATCACACTGTGAACAGACAAGGCAGGCGTCTTTTAGAACTAAGCCTAGCAGAGCAATCTGGTGCGTTCGCCAGAGGAAGAAGGAAGTATGTGCCACTGTGTCCCCAAATGCACCCATTACATCCATGCCAGAAAAAAAGGCTGGAAGAAAAGATGGTTACTGGTGTGTCTCTGAGACGCCAGTGGGTGTCACTGCCTCCCCACAGAGCTCTGAGGGAACCTGCAGCAGACTGCTGCTGCCTCAGACACCCTACTTGTTCAGCACAGAGCCCTAAACCTGGAGCCTTCTATACCAAGTGACCTTCTCATCCTAGTGTCTCAAAGAGTAGATGACAGAGATGTTCTCTCGGACATCGCCCTCAGCAGTATGCCCCTAGAAAGCTGAGATGGATCAGAGGTAGAGGAATGACAGAGATCTGGATTCCCGCTGACTGAGAGAAATGCTAATGCTTTTCCAAGTTACCACAGTGAGTAGAAGACAAGCCAGGGTAGCAGAATAGCCTTAAAGGAGCTCCTCAAACTTGACCAAAAAAAGGCATACTGTGCTGCAGGAGAGATCCCTCCCTGGCTCCCACTCCCCCAAAGTAGGAAGTAGATTCCCCCAGTACCGTGCACAGAGGGATGTTGGGGGATATCCTTGGGTATCGGTACTCTCCAAGGTTTGGAGAATTGCTGGGGAACATTCATGGGTAGGGGTTCTTTACAGGATCTAAAGGGGTGTGTGGGGTAGCATTAGCTAGGGAGATCTTCAAGGTCTGAGATCTAGCAAAGAAGCTTAACATGACACCTGAAAAGCTTGCCCATCTGTGTCTGGCATGATGATAGGACATGTCTGCTCTGCCATTGGATTGAAGTCCAAGGTCACCCATGGAAACTATTTACAGTGCAGATGAAGGTCTGAGGATACTAAAGGCATAAATCATACTGAATGAACATCCACGAAGGCAAAGGTGGGAAGCCATGAAGGACCACAGGCAAGCTTAGGGCAGCTAGGCATCAGTTTGTAGCTGTGTGTGCAGTTTTGATCTTGTGGCACACCAAAAGCCACTTTATGTGTGTGAAAATGCCACAACAAAATGCATTCTTTTCCTTTTGTAGGCTCACTTAAAACAAAAGTAAAGAAAAGAAAAAACTGCTTTCAACCATTGCCATTTTTAAAATACCACATACCCATTAAAGAACAGGTGCAAAATTCATAATTGGGTGATTTGTAGGGCCCCACTGGCTTTTTCTTTGTCTCCTACAGTGCTGGAAACAGGTTAATTAAATATGCATCATAAAAACAAGCAAGTATTCGCATACATGATACACACCTATTTTATACACACAAATAATCTAAACAGCACATATATAAAAATTACATATCTATGCAAATAATACAGTCCTTATACGCATAAAAACACACAACATGTAATATCTTTTGTACTTTTTGTTTTTAAAGCAAGAACTGAGTTGCCTAGACTGGCCTTGAATTCATTGTGTAGCTCAGGCTAGGCCTTCAACCCTTGTCCTCCTGATTCAGCCACTGAAAGAGCTGCAGCCACTGTCACTGGCATCACAAGTGCATCACTGTAGAAGGTGACACATCATTTTAAGATGTTAGATAGACCTTGGGGCGAGAGCAATGGCTGATGGTGAAATGTGTTTGTAGCTCTTCCTAAGGACCTTAGTTCAGTTCCTAGTGCCTATGTCAGGTTGTTCACAGCTACCTGCAACTCCAGCGGTAAAAGATCCAGCGCCCTCTGCTGGCCTTTTTGGGTACCACACACATGTGCCCATGCATGCATACAGACATATCTACACACATAAAGACCTGAAATAAACATTTAAATGTAAGACAGAACTTCCAACACTAACAAGTATCCAGGAAGCTTACCAAATGCGAATGACACACTCTGTAGTGTTTCCATCATATTAAGTAAAGCTTTGTTCTTATGTATAGAATGAGTGCTGGAAACAGTACGCAAGCCTGTTGCTGAGCTGCCCGTCTCTGCAAACCCTAATGATGTCGGGTGGTCATAATGATTGTGGTAGAATGAATAGAACACTGTGGAGAGTGAGAAGTGAGGAGAGACGAGGTACCATCAGTGTGACCACCTACCATGCTCCATACACAATTTTTGTCATAAAGTCATTACAGGAAGAATAATTTAATGTCCTTGATGGTACCAGTGCTCTGGCAATCCATCCAGCCCTCTTCTTTCTATGTCACAAGTATTACCTGTTCACACTTTTCCCCATTCAATCGATAAAAGGAAGTGTACCAGCAGGAGTCTCCAGGGAATCCTGACAGTCTCCATATTGTGTTGGTTAAGGATAAGGATTCCCAGAGAAAAAGACCACTCAAGGTTTGTCATGTCCCCTTTCCAAATCCCTGTGTTCTAGTAAGATTTCTGTTGCTGTGATAAAAACAGCCGCTTAACGAAAGAAGAAGGGGAGGGATTTGTCTCACACTTCCAGGATGCAGTACATGGCCAGGGAGGTCCAGATAGGGACCATGGAAGAACACTGTGAGGGCTCATACCCAGGCCTATTCTTAGATAATTTTCTGGGACCATGTTTCCAGAAGATGGTGTTGCTCATAGCAACAGCAATTAATAACCAAGACAGCTCCTCTGGACATACTCACAGGACCATCTTATTTGGGCAATCCCTCAATTGAAACTACCTTCTCAGGTGGTTCTGAGCTTTGTCAAATTGACAGTTAAAGCTGACTCGGATACCATTCCAGTAATCTGTCCACTCCTTCTCTACACCTGAGGGGAAAGGCTCACTACAAGGAAGAAAGCACACTCATAACATGCTCAGTATAGAAACCCCTGTGAGTACTGGCCATGTACAGACCAAGGTCACCTCACTGAAGTTCCTGAAAGTCATGGCTCTCAGAGTTGTCCCCTACTCTCCAGTGTGGCATTTCCGGTAGTCACACCTACCCTCCTCTCCAGTTTTTGGTTCCCCTTGAAAAAACAGCTCATATCATTAAGGGGAAGAGGCTCTGACAATTTCCAAAGAAGCCTTTGGGGAATAGACCCCTTTTGTTTGTAGTTATCAAAACAAATTATGCGCTACATGCCTGAAAGGATGTTGACTTCAAGATGTCTTCCCTGGGGACCCTCAAAGTCGCAAATGTGAATTCTGAACCTTTGTTTTATAAAGGCCAATCTGAAATGTGCGCTGATCTGAATAGGGCTTGCTCCTTAGTGATCAGGAAGGACTCTATATTTGGAACACAATAACACCATTTAGAAAGCAGGGTGCTCTGGGTCCCTGATTAATGAACTAGAGCGGATCGCTACAGTCAAGGGCCCTGCAGCTTGAAGTAAAAGCCATACACAATATTTCTGCTCACTCCACCTCTCCCAGAGCTAGCTGTGAAGGATGGTATTTCAAAGTCAACCCAGTCTATAGAAGTAAAATAGTTATAATAATTGAGGAAAAATATTAGTGATTTCCATGCTTAAACAAATGGCACATGGCACATAAATTGCACCATCTGCTATGACTTTCCCCGAGTAGGAAGCTGGCAAATATTGTATAATCATCTACATATGACGAATAATTTCCAGCCAAGTCTAAATAAAAAACTGCTTTGTCTTCAGGCATCATTTTTAAAAAGCCAGAGACATAAAGTAAACAATCAAATGTTATCTCACTGTTTACTTTTCTCCATTAAACACACACAAAACCTGGTTTTATGGACATGTATATTACGTTATACATAGAGAAAGACTTTCTAAATTTTGATTTGTGTGTGTGGCTACACACGTGCAAATGGATATGCTTGCAGGTGTCCTCGCAGACCAGAAGAGGATGTTGGATCCTCTGGAGCTGCAGTTGCAAGTGGTTGTGAGCTGGCCAATGGGTGTCGGGAAACAACTCGGGTACTCCAGAAGAGAAGAAAGTACTCTTAACTGATAAACCATCTCTCTAGCTCCAGATATAAGTTGTAAGTTGTGTGTGTATAATGTGTGTATGTATAATAGATAGATAGATAGATAGATAGATAGATAGATAGATAGATAGATAGATAGATAGATGAATAGATAGATAGATAGATAGATAGATAGATAGATAGATAGATGATATAGATAGATAAATGAATAGATGATAGATAGATAGATAGATAGATAGATAGATAGATAGATGAATAGATAGATAGATAGATAGATAGATAGATAGATAGATAGATGAATAGATAGATAGATAGATAGATAGATAGATAGATAGATAGATAGATAGATAGATAGATAGATAGAGATATGCTGAGTCTATCATGCTTTAGTTGTTTTCCTCCGTTTTCTTCTCTTTTTTGGTAGCTTAATTCAATTTATTCATTCATTTGTCTGCATGTCGGAAAGAGGATCTCACTGGGTAGAGAAAACTGCTCTTGAATTCACCATCCCCTGCTTGCACCTCATGAATGAAAAGCTATGTACCCACCCACACTAGCTGTAATAAATATCTGGACTGTATATAATAACACTCTGTTTAAAGTACTTTCTGTTTACACTTATTTGTTTATTTGGGGCTGGGGAGCACATGTTTCAGCCTGTATGTAGAGGTCAAAGAACACTTGTGAGAGTCAGTTCTCCTGGGGTCATCAAGCCTGGTGGCAAGAACCCTTATTTACTGAGCCGTCTTACCTATGCTCCACTGACTTTATTTTTAACCTGTTCCGACAAAGGCTTTCCGTACAACTCTTGTTGGCTCACAGTACCATAAGAATTAAAGCAATAAAAATACTCGATATTAGGGAATAAGTGTATGTTTCGGTGGAGGAGGTATGAGGCACTGTGGGGATAATTTGCACAAACTGAAAAAAATAAATCCGCTGTCAATGAAATCGTGTCCTTGCAGAACTCTTGAAGTTTCCTAATATATAACAGAATTAGTGTAGTCAGATTTCATTTAGGCACAAGGCTTGGCCGTCCATTATTTAAACAGCACTGTCAGTCATGAAAGAATACTTCAAGCACATGACAACACAATTCTCCCCACACTGAAGGTCGCCCTCTAAATCAGAAGAGAACGCAAGGGCTTCCTAAGGACTCCTTCTCAAACAAATTACCGGCTGGCCGCACCAAAATGAATTTTATTATTGAGGACAAGTGAATTGTACAGTACTTATAGCAAACACATTAGAGGATTAAAATTGATTGAAGGAGATTGGATTTGAAAAGATATAAATAGGGAAGACATGAAAAATCTGCTCAAAGTGAACTTATCAAAACAGCAGTGGAATTCAGGCATTGGCCAGTTGCCTCTAGAAGCCTCTTTCTGATTGTCTCTAGAGAGCAAAATGGAAAGGCTACATTGTGGTGGTGTTATGTGATAATACACTATGGACGCAAGATAGGAGCTCACAGAAGGCAAACGCTAACCTGGAAAGACTACATTGTGGTAGTATTACTGTGAGGATGAATTCTGGGTGTGAGATGGGTGCTCATGGAATGTACAAGCTCACAGAGACCAGCAAGCCATGAAACCACCATGACCAACATTCTGTTTTTCTGTGTGTCAACCGCTTGAAGTGCCTTCAAAAGAAGTTTCAAGCAATGGTAAATAGAAGGTATAGCTGGAGGTTGTCTGCCTTTTTCTTATTATCTGCAGGAAGTTCATAATGCTTCAATGTGGATTGCCTATGGGGTGATCAGACCATAACTAGCCATCCTTTGCATATACCCTGGGTTTAGCATTCTTCTATTGGCTTCCGATAAGCACAGGTACTAGACCCTAGCAGCAACCCAATGTGGCGTGCACTACCAGTAAAACAACAATGATGTACAGTGAAACAGTGGAGATCAGGGCCAGAGAACACAAAACTTCCCTTGTTTCCAGCTCACAAGGACATCAAAAGACATAGAATTTAAATCTCACGCTGCCCAGCTGAGGCAAGAGCTCATTTGTAAATTGCTTGTCTTCCTAGTAACAGAATCAGAGTTCCATCCTCAGAACCCATGTAAGAAAAGCCAGATGTGACAGTGTATATTTGTGATCCCAGTTATGAGGAGGTAAGGACAGGTGGGTCACCCAGCCTTGCCTCTTTGGCTAGATTCAGGCTAGTGAGAGACTATGCCTCAAACATCAAGACTGCTAGTGACAAATGAATAATGAGGTCATCTTGGGGCAGTCTCTACCCACATGTGTATGAGAGCACACACACACCTTGCCTATTGATCCAAGAGTATCTATTCTGAAATATTAATGTGTCTGCTAGCTTTAATCAAATAAGTAACTCAACTTTCCCCACAACTGGCTCAGAGAATAGAAGAGGAGTCAGAAAATGGCTAAAGTATCATCTTACTGCTGCATTCAGGAGAACCTGAACAAAATACATGGCAGGCAGCTCCCAAATATAGCCACATGAACTCTGTTCTGGTACCCATTAGCTGTTTGTTGATTCCTCCATAATGTTTCATAGCTGGCCTATGTGGATGATGGATTATGAGATCTGTGATATATGTAGGTTAGATGTCCGCATAGCTTATTAAAGATTTGTAAGAGCTACATGTAGATTTAAAAAGCACCGTGGCTTCCGTCTTTGAGGCTGCCTTCTACATCCTCTTTTTCTTTCCTCCTTTTATCCTCTCCTCTCCACCCCCTACCCTCTCTCCATCCATCTCCACCCTTTCCTTCCTCTTATAGCTCGTTTTGGGGAAAGCCATCTGCCACATTTCCAGGGCATTCTAGCATCCTGCAGAGAGGCCCTGTGGTGAAGAACTGAGGTCTGCCAACAGCTACACAAGAGAGCTGGAAAACAGCTCTACAGGTTTACATTTCCTGCTACCCTAGTTGACAGCAAAATAACCACTACTTCAGCGGATCCCAAGCTAAAGGCACCCAGGACCTTCAGAACCCCAGAGGAATCTAACTATGTGTCATTTTAAGATGCTAACCTACAGGACAATTTGTTACACAGCACTAGGTAGCAAATACATGCCGCTCCCTATAGAACGGATCTATTAAAGACTTCCTAGACATGTTTACTCTATGAAGACTGTAGCATGTTACTGTCATCTTCACAGTTCCTGTGCAAGAATGGATTTCGTGTTGAGCTGGATTCATAGTTATGTCAGGCTGGGTGAAGCTCACAGGATGCTGCTAGGACATGGCTGTTAGTGAATGAGGTTTGTTCATCAAGTCTACAATGTTAATCTATTGCTTTAGACAAGCCAGTAGGATGTCACACTTGAATTCTTTCCTGAGACTGACAGTGGAGGATGCAAACTGTATCAAACTCTGGATATATTTGAACATCTCTGGGTATTAGGTGCTGTGGTAGTGCTGCCACAGATATTAAAAACAAGCCACCCCCCATTCTTTGTGTTCTCGGGGATGTAGGCTGACATCAAATTAAGAGATACATAAAGAAAGGAATAAATAGTAACTTCTATAAAAGCAACAGAAAGCAGAAAGTAGAGACAAGCATGTCTTTGACTATGGCATTCACCCAAGTCTACCCTAAGGAGGAGAACATTTAAGAAGATCTAGAAGGGCTAGGCTGGCTAGCTACCAAGAGGTCAGGGCCAGGAAAGACAATTCAAACTTCAGCTAGAGAAGTTTCAGTTTCTCTATCTCTAAATTTGGAACAGTGGCTACTTAGACCACAATACAGAAAACTGAAACAAGAGTCTACACAGGAATGACATTTGTAAGTGTAGAAGCAACTAGCTACTTACAGTTCCACACTTAAAACAACAGAAGTGCTGGAGGTGTAGAAGCACCTATCTGCAATCTCAGCACTTGGGGATGAAGGCAAGGGGCTTGCAAGTTGGAAGCTAGAATGGGCAATACAGTAAGTGCCTGACCAAGGGAAAACAACAAATATTAACAATCGCAATCATTAGATAACCAGGACTACTTTGATATGGCTTTTAAGCCACTAAGCCTCGGGCATCCTTATCCTCATCCTCAAGGCAACAGCAGGGATATTTGCACAGCCTCCAGACTTAATAGAGTATCAGTCTCGGGGGAAACTAACTCAGTTACAGAGCGCCTGACCATTAATTTCAATGATTTGACTGTGTAATATAATGTTTCAATCCTGGAACACAATTTAAACTGGGACAGGTAGTCATTATTTAACTCAGAGTCTGAAAATTCATCTCCAACATGTCAAATTTTTTTGTAGTCTCTATTCAAAGACTTGCCAAAAAAGATATGGGGTGAATATTTCAAAGTCTATGGAATTCAGTACCTCAATATCAAATAGTGCCCTGGGTTGTTACTGAAGATAAAAATGGTGATAGGAGATTTTATTAAAACAGTAAGCAAAGCAAAAGGATGCTTGTCAAACACAGACCTCATCTCCCATACAAATGAGGGTGCCAAGAGCGGACGACAGAGATGGGAAGGGATACTGACTTTGGTGACAGGCATGGAAAGACTGGGTGAAGGGTCAAAGGGATACATGAAAGGCACCAAAGATAATGGTAACAACCAGGAGTCATTAAGTTGGCAAATGAATGCTTAAGCCAGTCTATAACTGGAACTGGAGAGATGGCTCAGCAACTATGAGCACTGGTGGCTCTTATAGAAGATTGAGGTTCAGTTCCCAATATATACATGATGGCTCACAACTGCCTGAAAATCCTTGTCCATGGGGGTTCAATGCTGACCAGGCACTCACATGCTGTTCATGTTATTTGCAGGCACAGGCACACACAAACACACAGACACACACAGAGAGACACACACAATTTTTTAAAGCCTGAGATTTAAGAAAAACTCATAAATGTCATTGCATAATCACCAGTGAAGTAACTGAAGGAGTGGTTTAATATTTCCATTGAGAGATGAATAAAAACAGAATATAAGGAAATGTCAAATCCAGTGTCTGTCAGTATATTTATCTATAAATATGTCTCACCACACAATTCCTAATAGTCACCTAGTTCTGAATTAAAACACTGTTGAGTATTCATCTTTAAAGTATTCTCTTATCTGCATGTGTTTTTGTGATCATTTATATCCAGACTCCATAGATCAACCTCTGGAAAGCTACCTACCACCTTCGAGACAGAATTACGCATTAGCCTGGGTCTTACCAATGAGGCTAGACTGTCTGGATTACAAGCCTCAGGGATCCTCTCATCTCTGCCTCCCAAATGTTGAGATTGTCTACCACATGGCCTCCCCTGGCATTTTTTACTTGGATTCTCAGGGTAGTACTTAGCTCCCCCTTGTACTTAAAATGCAAGAATTTTACTGACTGACATCCTTCTGGCCTCATATATACAGGCATTCCTTTTTGTTTGGTTTGGTTTGGTTTTTTGAGGATTTTATTTTAATTCTGTGTACACTTGTTTGCTTCATGTATGTATGTATGTATGTATGTATGTATGTATGTATGTATGTGTACATGTTTGCAGTACCTACATAGGCCAGCAGGGGGCACTATCTTCCTTGAAATTGAGTTATAGATAATTCTGAGTTGTTGCCTTGTAGGTGCTGGGAATTGCACTTGAGACCTTTACAGAAGCAGCAAGTGCTCTTAGAAGCATATTAACCACTGGGTGGGGTTGGGTGTGGCCTCAGGTCAGGTCTGTGGCTCTTTTCCTCCTGGTGGTAGATCAGACATGATGTCACCAAAAGCTTCAGTTTCTCCCTGATAGCACACTGCAAGACTGTGCCTCACAGCCTGCTGGACTTTAGCCACAGCTGAGAGTCTTGTTTTAGCAAACATAATGTAAATAGAAATGACACGTGTCACTTTGACATGGAGGCTTGAAAAGGCCTTTGTTCTTTCTCTGGCCCAGTAATTGTCCAGTCTTGGAGTTGGAGCCAGGAACCCTGAATGAGGAAGAAATAGTGTAACCCTCTGGAGCAGCACACAATACACAGAAAGAGTTTAGAGAAAAGAACAAAGCCTTACGCCCCAGAGATCTGGTCTTATTTTTTTTTTAGTACACTATGACATGCCTTATGCTAACTGGTTTTTTATTGGGCTCTTAACCCTTCTAATTTCCATAAGATAGAGCATAGAGTCAACTGTTAGGGAGCTATTTGATTTTAGGGATCCTGGCTATTATCTGCAATGTGTGGTTTAAACAGTGAGTAGTCTGTTATCATTGATGTGTGCTGAAAATTATTTCTAAAATTTATTGAAAATATTTAATTCATGAATAAAGACTGAGTATATTCAAGATTCACAAGGTCTCTGTGTGAGGATCACTCCAGAGTGAATTCAGACATCTATCAGCACCATTCGACGCAAGAGAGTCTCAGAAGTGCTCTCATTACCGACAGTTTGAATCTTCTGACCAACCTGACTATTGTTTCTTCCTGTCCTACCCCCATAACATCTGGCAGCCACTGTTTGTCTATGATTTCACCTTAATTTTATTTTACACTGAATATGTGTGTAATCATGTGTGTAGGAACACAGGCATGTGCATATGTGTGGAAGCCAGAAGTCAAACTCCAGAGTCAATTCTCAGGCACAGTCCTTCTGTTTATTTTGTGTCTTTCACAGAGATGAGAAATTTGTCCATGAGGCTGGCCTGCCACACAGCACAAAGGATCCATCCCCATCTATTTCCCCAGTGATAGGACCATAACCATGTTCCATCATGCCCAGCTTCTATGCCGGTTCTAGAAATCCAACTCAGGTCCTCATATTAGCATGAGACATACTTCCCCCACTGAAGTCTATCCACAGCTTTGATGACAGCTTCACATTGCACACATCCAGGGGGCAGATCTTCTAGCATTTGACTTGCTGTGTTCGGATGTTTCTCGTAAGATAGTGTCCTCTGTGTTCATTCACATTGTTTCAAACAGCATGCTCTTTTATGAATAAATATGGTTCTGCTGTAGTCCCTGTGATGAGTCCCACTACATACATATCTCAACTTCCTGAACTATATGTACTTAACATACACAGCCATGTGTCTTTGAAAAAAAAAAAAACATTCTGGAGTCTTTGAGTTCTAGTCCTCAAATGCAAGGTAAGGAAGGTGTCCATGGTCTTTACCATGAGCAAGCCTACAGTCTTCTGAGAACAGAAATGTTAGCTAGGTGAACAGTGAATGCTATGAAATTACAAAAGAGACTTTTAAGTTTGTGGTTGATAGGGACAAAGTGAGAAATAGAGATAGCCTTGCTGGGAGAAATTGAAATAAAGCAGAAGAGGCAAAGGCATGTGGGGACTCTTTGGTCCAGGCTGTGTAAATGAGGCAAGAAGGAGCACAGCATTGGCTGCAGACACTGCAGAGCGATGCTGGCAAGCAGAGGAGCAGTAGATTAGGACAGAGTCTGAGCCGGGGATGGAGAGTGTGCTGGAAATCAAGTACATGTTGGACATGATCTGAATAGAAACATAGTGCCACTGATCAAAAGGTAAGATGCATTTCTTTTCTTCCTTTTCTTTATTTGAATTTATGTGTGTAGCACTACATACGTCACGGTACATGTGTGCAGGTCAGAGGCCAATCTACGGGAGTTGATTCTATTCTTCCATCATGTGGTCTCTAGGGATCAAACTTGGGTTGTCGGGCTTGGAGGCCAGCACCTTGCATTCCTTAGGGATCTTCCTTTAAAAGCATGTTAGCTGTACTTAGAGGGCAGCAAAAGAGAGATAGAAGGAAGAGAGAAGATGGAGACTGATACCAGGACATTATAACTAAAAACTGAGACATTGAGATGAATGTCTACATTCATCTATGACACGCTTGCCAGAGTCATGTTAAGATAGAGAGCAGACCCAAGGCTGTGAATCAACTTTCGAGACACCAGTGGAGACATGAATCTTATTCTATTATACAGCCTATGAGCTAACAAGAACATGGCATTGTTACTCATGCACGGCACTGCATGTTGTTCGTGGATCCTTTAGGATCAAAGAAATAACTGACATTTTACCTTATGCTAATACCCTTTAAGATCTCTTCTACACATATGGGGACAAACATATACAGGACCCGGCCATGTTGGCATCGGGTTCAACATAAGCGTAACGATGACATCTAGCTGTGCATTCATCAACGTGTGCATAGTCAGCATTCCGTCCTCCCATCATAGCTCATGCTTTATGAAGAGGTATTTATAGCTACTTCCATTATGCAACTTGAACACAGTATAGGGAGATAGTAGACAGGTACTCAAAACAACACATAGCACTTAAATGTGGCCAACAACTTTTAATAAGTGTTTTGTGACAAAATCTCTTATAGCCTAGGCAGGCTTCAAGTTCACTATGTAGCTGAGATAACTTTGAACTCCTGATCTTTTTGCTTCCAAGTCTCATGTGCTAGAAGTTGCATGTACACACAAATATAAATATGCGCATGTGTGCACATGTGCACCACACACACACACACACACACACACACACACACACACTGTTGAACCTGACTGAAGGTGTATGACTCCTGGGTGAGGTGAAGGGGTCTCCCTGTATGGCTCTCCACTAATAGGAAAAATCAAAACTGTACAAGAGCAGCAACAAGATCCATCATCGCTTATAAAGGCTACACATGTAGCTGTGTGCTCAACTAGGAAGAAAAAGAAAGCAGCTTGTGAAGACTAGGAACTTCAAGGAGTTTGAAGAGTCTCATTAACAGAGGCTTCCCTTGGTTAAAAGGAAGGCAGTCAGCTGCTTTCTCAAATGGCCACTTAAAAGCACTGATCAGAGCACGCATGGTGGTCATAAATGGTCACGATTCCAATTCCAGCTACATTAGAGAAACATCCTGGCATACATGTTTGCTGCCTGGTCCTTCCATTTACTTATTTAGACAGGGTCTCATGTACCCTAATTTGACCTTGAACTTACTCTATGGTCTGAAATGACCTTGAACTTCGAGGGCGCCTGCCCCTATTTCCTGAGTGCTGTGATTACTGGTATGCATCACCATGCTCAGTTCACGTGGTGTTAGGACTTAATCCCAGGGCCTCATGATTTCAAGACAAGCACTCCACCAATTGAACTCTCTCTCCAGGGCTTTCTCCACCCACTCTTAAAGAGGAAACTCAGAAGTCTAGATTATCTTAACCTTGCTACTTCTGTTACGTCAGTATATCTGGGATTCTGGAATTCGTTATCATAGACAATAAATAGTTTATTATGTTCATTAAACATTCAGTATGAACTCAGAAAATTAGTGAATGATGTATGGGCAGCATATCATTCAAGGAAACTTTATTAAGTGAGAACAAGTGCTACCTCTATTTTACAGAAGAGGCAGCTGAGATGTGTGTGTGTGTGTGTGTGTATGTGCATTTGTGTGTGTGTGTGCGCAATCTGTGCACATGATTGTGGCCATGCATTCCTGTGTTTCCAGGTGTGTGGACGTCAAAGGTCCACTTTGGATAGTGTTCCACGGGTACTGTCCACCTTGACTTTAACCCAGGTTCTCTTATGGGGATTGAGAGCTTACTAACTAAGCTCAGCTATCTCTTTCTCCTCGACACTGAAATGACAAGCCCATATCATCACGCCCAGCTTTCCTACCTGGGTTCTGGAGATGGTACTCAGGTCTTGTGTTTGCATGGCAAGCATATCAGTGACTAAGCCAACTCCTCAGCTCACATCAGTGGAGTCTTAAGGCAGTTAATGTATTTGCTCAACTTCAGGACACAAACTTGCCAGAGTCATTTCACTACAGGATTACAAGTTCTTTTTTTTTTTTTTTTTTTTTTTTTTTTTTTTTTCAGGGTTTCTCTGTGTAACTCTGGCTGTCCTGGAACTCACTCTGTAGACCAGGCTGGCCTTGAACTCAGAAATCCGCCTGCCTCTGCCTCCCAAGTGCTGGGATTAAAGGCATGCGCTACCACTGCCTGGCTGGATTACAAGTTCTTATGGCTGTTCTCCATCCACTCAGCTCTCTACCCCAGTGACCAACAATAGCCAAGTGACAGCTCAACATCACTTATGAAAATTAAGAAAACTCCGTGCCTCCCAGCCAGGAGATGACCTCACCATCATTTCTTCAAAGTTCATTCCTATATGACTTATTGAGATAGCTAATGAAACTATGGCTGTTGTCTGTCTGAGGCACCTAGGCTCAAATAATGCATACTCAATTAACGGAAGTGCTGCTGATACTGTGTTTATACCTTCCATCAGAATCCAACATCTGGACTCCTCCAGGGCTGTGAGATCAGGAAGTAGAAAACCAGCCCTCACACACATTCAGAAATGGACATAAGAGTCATGTTACAGAGCTATATTACATTACTTTTGAAAGCACCCTGGTATCTTTTAAACGCCTTGTGATATGAGAAAGAAAACAGACAAAGCAGTGAAGAGAGGGATGAAGGGAGAAAGCAATGGAGGATGGGGAGGAAGAAGAAGAGAACAGAAGAATCAGGAAAAGGAGAAGTAGAAATCAGAGGAAGAAGCAGAGGAAAGAAGAGGAGAGAAAAACAGAGACAGGCAGCAGTACCTCCCACCACTGGGATGAATTCTGTTTTTAAAATTGCTCTGTTCTACATGACAACTCCTTCCTGTCTAAAAAGCACACATCTTTTTATTCATACCATGTTTACACTCAAAACAACATTAGAACACATCCACTACATCTGCTTGAAGAGAAAAGAAAGCACCTCTGAACTGTTACAGCCTACTGGGTAGACACATACTTGGTACACATCCTAATTTTAAAAATCGTGTTATTTATTTACTAGACTGTAACAGTTTTGCCAAATGCTTGCAGAACTACCAGCTAAATATGTACCTGGAAGGCAAGCCTACAGATTATAAACCATGGATCATTAGTTGAGCAGAGCCTGCTCCTCCATAGATAGTCCCTGCCTCTTCATGAGTTACTGTCTTATGAAGACCACTTTCTTGGACATAAAGTGTATTTGTTTTTAAGGAGGAAGTTAGATTGGAGAGATGACCCAGTGGTTAAGAGCATTTGTTGCTCTTGAAAAGACCCAAGTTCAGTTCACAGCCCTTACATCAGAGCTCATAACCACTGTAACCCACACTGTAGAGGACGTGATGTCCACTTTCGCCCTGTCAAGGTACCTGCATTTATGTGCACAGACACACAAATCAAAGTGAAATAAAAACTTGAGGATGAATGACTATAAATTAGCAATCAATTTCTTTTGGTTGGAAATAACAAAAGTTCACAGATCATATGTTAATACGGGACTGATTTGAAGCAATAGCCCAGAACAACTAGATCAACAGCTGCACATAGACATAGAGTTAGGGATTTGATGAAGGCTTTTTTTTTAACAAGGTCCAAGCAAGGAGATTCTGAGCCTTCAGTGCACACACGGGCTATTTGCAGTGCATGGCTGGAGGGATGAATGCCAGTAAGTCTCACCTTGATGCACCCTCTGTTTATTTGTCCTTTGATGTAAACATTTGCTATTTAGGCATCAGTGACATGAAAACACCAGGGTGAATCCTAGGAGGTCAGCAAGGATCAGGAAAAGTGTTCTCCAGCCCTTTCACAGTCAATGGCGAATGGACAAGACAGGTTCAAACAATTCATTGCTCAAGTGTATGGCTGCAAATGCCCTTGAACTCTGTTCTCCATAATAAAGCCCAGTCATCAGTTCAAGATGCACATAAAGTCTCTAGTTGACAAAAAAAAAAAAAAAAAAAAAAAAAAAAGCCCTGGCCTCAAACACCAGAGTCCTATAATGTCTGCACCTCTTCTCAACTCCCATGGACCCAAAACTCATTCCTTGTAGCTATACACACTAGTCTTTTTGGTCCTCTTGTAAAATACCTTGGATGCAGGATATTCCCCCAAGCTTTCTATCCTTTGTTTGAACCATTTCTTCTACTTGGAATGCTATTTCTCCATACAGCCAAACAGTTAACTTCTTCATCTCCTTCTGGATTGTGTTGTGCAGGGAGGCCTTTCCCAAACCCTATTCAAAGTGAAGTGCAATGGGTTCTTCCACCCTGCCCACCTATGTTCTCCTTTTTCAGCTGATCCACGACAAAGCTTACATATCAAGACTGGATTATACATCAAGGCTATCTGTCTTCTCTCCTGCAAGACCTTACATTACATGAGGAGGGTATCTCCTATTGTTTGGTATCTGTTATTGTTTGTTTGTTCCTTTGATTTCCTCTAATGGATTCAAAAAATTGCCTTCAACAAAGTAGGTGTCAAATAGGCAAATAATAGATGACTAGAGTCAGACATCAAAGCCTTAATGCAGATATGCAAGTTCTCTTTCTCTTTCTCTCTCTCTCTCTTACTCTCTCTCTCTCTCTCTCTCTCTCTCACACACACACACACACACACACACACACACACACACACACACACACACATACACATACACACAAGTACATGACAGTGAAAAGTACAAGTGACTATACAACCACCTACCAGTAGATTCTCAAGATTCTCATTTATCCTAGGGATCTGAGAATCAGGAGGATAGGGATTGCATAAAATGATTTCTTGAGCATTTGTGAGCTGAGATGGGATGAAGAAGGAGCTTTGTGGGAAAGGATTCTAATCTAGAGAGGGTTCTGCTGTGACAGAAGTAGTCAGTATCATAGACAGAAGAGTAGAATGTTTATAATGCTCCACTCCAGGAGATGGACAGATTTGAAAAGGTTTATATAAAATAGTCCAAGTGCATAGCTGGCAGGAGTTCCTGAGCAGGAAGACAACACTGAGGGCATATTTATGTTAATCAGCTTAATTGAAATGTGATTTTTACCTGATGGAGAGACAGGGGAGAACAGGGAATGAGCATGCCTTTGTTTGGGTGTTTTGTTTAACTAGCCACTTTGGGTTATGAAGCACACTTTGTCTAGACATTGACATGCCAGCTGCCATAACCCCAGGACAAAAAGCCACAGCCCCACAAAGAGGTTTGCAGGTGAAACTTCTGAAGGTCAAAGTTCAGAATGAGGCAGAGGATTCCCCATTGTCCTTCCAAGGTGGCAGGTGACTCAGGTTAAAGAATACAAGCCTGCCTCCATTTCCTCAGCAGGAAACTGTATTTCTCTAGAAACCACACAGTCCAGGTACACTCCCCTCTCATCCTGCAAAGGGAGATGATGTTGGGATTATCTCAGTGGTACATCTGCTGTAGCGTGTAGCTCTGTGAACCCTTCTACCTTACCCTCCATTTATACAAAGCTTTCTTTTGTCACCTGGAACAATGAGAGGCGGGACCACAAGAAGCCATTTCACCCATCACTGACCTAATACTTTCACGTTCCTCTGTTTCTATCACAGTCTTCCCAGGGCTTCAGGAAGAAGACAGTTTACTGTGGAAGCCTTGTGATACACTGGTTTGGAGTGCATAACAACTTAGTATTAGCTTAAAGGACTCATAACTCATACTTAGCATCTTAAAAAGAGAGTAAAGGGGGCCCCATGCTATATCATACACACACACACACACACACACACACACACACACACACACACACACACA
>JANHMN010000002.1:86025168-86072113 GCA_030674055.1 Rhabdomys pumilio | reverse complement strand
AGAGAGAGAGAGAGAGAGAGAGAGAGAGAGAGAGAGAGAGAGAGAGACTGTATTGCATGTGAATGCAGTACTTCTAAAGGCCAAACAAGGCCATCAATTCCCGTCAAGCAAGAGTGTAAGAGTGTCAGGGAGTTGTGAGCCACCCAGAGTGGTTCCTGAGAACAGAACTTGGACCCGATGGAATAGTAGTCAGTGTCCTTGACCACTGAGCCATTTCTCCAGCCTAGACATGTACTTTCTTATAAGCCCCTAAGTATCTAAGGAAACTGTCTTACTTTCTTCCATTTTTTATTCTCTACACAAATTTCCAAGGTAGACCATGTATTTAATTGTCTAGATTATGCCATTGTAACAAAACAATTCAACCCCGGCACTGGTAGTATCCCATCATTCCAGGACATGCCATCTTATCTCTTGCTGCACATTAATCTAAAATGGAATCTGAGAAATGACAAGAGCCTTCATAACAGAGCACACGGTGAATGGCAGATTTGCCTTCCATTGTTCCAGAGTCTTAATGTGCTCTGGATGTCCGGGCGACAAACGAGACCTCAGAAACATGTTTTCATTTTATCATTTTTATTTAAGATGACTGAGGACATCCAACATTTGCCATTGTGAGAACAAAAGGTGAGCAGGCAGAGAGGGGACAACGTCTGGTAACTCTGAAGAGATAGTGTCACTTGAAGAGCAAATGAACCTTTAGTTAATAAACCTCCCCTGGCTGACGCAGTTGACTTTTTGGACAAGTGCAGACTCCAGGAGAAGCAGATAGAGGCTTTCCATTAGGAGCCCTGTATCTTCCTGCACCAAGTCGATACCGCCCATGTTTAAATAAAGACAGGGCTTATTACTGGCCTTTTATGAATCCCGATAAATTAAATGTCCTGAGTTCTGGAGGGATAAAAGATTTAAATTCTAATTCCAAAGACCATGGGAAATGTGCTCTACTACCTCAAAGTAAAAATAACATTACCAAGGGGCAAAAGAAAAAAAATCTGGCATTAAGAAGGAGCCTCTTTCATCTAGTAATGCCTGGATTAATAGAGTCCTGTATTTTGAATATCTATGACCTGAAGTCCAATGAAGCCGGCATTTAACAGCAATCTTCATAACCTGGCTCTGTGCTAGTGAGAAGTGGCAGCTGGAAAGATGGCTCAATGGTTTGTAGCACTTGCTGCTCTGCAGAGGAGCAAGGTTCGGTACCCAGCACTGAAGTGGCTGCTCACAACTGTCTGTAACTCCAGCTTTACTTTGTGGTCTCCAGTGATCTATTCTGTTCTCTATAGGCTCCTGTATGCATCTAGGGCCCATGAACTAATTCTCATATTCTCTCTCTCTCTCTCTCTCTCTCTCTCTCTCTCTCTCTCCCTCCTTCTCTCACTCTCTCTCCCTTCTTCACCTCCTCACCCACCCTTTCTATTTCTCTTTTTCACACACACACACACATACACACACACACATACACACACAGAGAGAGAGAGAGAGAGAGAGAGAGAGAGAGACCTCTGCTATATGAAGAACTGCAAGTCTACTATGCACTAAAAGATACATTTCTTTAAGATGTCTATCAAGCCTACCATCAGACTTATAATCATGGCTTACACTCAGTGTCTATAATGGAGTAAAGGAGATTAGAGAAGCTATTAATATATTGGATCTTAGGTGATTGGCTGATAAGGGATGACCAGAACATTCCCAGAGTAAGGATTCCAAGCCTTTTAAGTAGATATTGATGACAAGGTTGGGTTATGGTTCAGTCAGTAATGTGATTATCTTACAAGCACAAGGATCTGAATTCAATCTCAGAACACACATAAAAAGATGTGTAAGATGACACATGCTTGTAAGCCCAGCACTGGTGAGGGAAGGACAAACAGATCCTCAGAATCTGCCAGCCGGCTCATTCACCTAAAAGCAAGTGAGCTCTCTTCCCAGACCCCTACTTAGTTCCTAATGCTAACAAATGCTGATTTTAAACAGTCAATGCTCTTATTCTCCCAAACAGTGCTACATATAATAAAGTCTGAAGTGCAAGGAGGTGGCTCATACTCCAGGGACTCAACTCTGTCTCCTTCAATGTCTCTCCAAACATCAGTCTTCCATATCCTGAAAGGAGTGTTTTACCTGATTGGCTACTTTGGGAAGAGACCTTGGCCTTTCTCAATTTACTCACAAAGGTTTTTCCCATTTTCCAGCTGGCAAGAAAGGGAAAGCATGGTTCCAGTTCTTTACTGTAAGACTCCAAGTGTGAGCTGGAGGCTGAGGAAGGGCTAGAGTGTTGTAGCTTGTTACTGACTGATAGGACAGCTACAGGGTGCGTTCACCTATAAGGCAATACCTGAGACCGAATTGCTTATAAAAATAGAAGTTTATTTTTATAAAAATATATCTTCCTCCTCCAACCCTTCTCTTCCACTCCCCACTCCATTTCTCCAACACTCCTCCTTCTCTTTTCCTCTTCTTTCAAATTTCCATGAACTCTCTCCTCCACAGGACTGTCATTCATCATAATGCTCTTCCCCGCTCTCTTAGTTAGGGCTTTGCTAACATCATGACCAAGGCAACCCATAGACAACATTTGATTGGGACTGGCTTACAGGTTCAGAGGTTCAGTCCATCATCATCAAGGTGGGAGCATTGCAGCATCCAGGAAAGCATGGTGCAGGAGGAGCTGAGAGTTCTACATCTTCATCTGAAGGCTGCTAGTGGAAGACTGACTTCCAGGGAGCTAGTATGAGGGTCTTAAGGCCCATGCCCACAGTGACACACCTCTTAATAGTGCCACTCTGTGGGCCAAGCATATTCAAACCATGACACCCACCAAGGAGTCAGAAATAATAGAGCCGCCATAGACTGAGACCTCTGAGACCATGAGCCAAAAGAAATCTTAACTATTTTCTTGAGTACCTATCTCAGTAAAATAAAGCTAACAGATCAAATGCCTCTACTTTTCCCCTTTTGACTATTATCCACTACTTCATGTTCCTCAAAAATGAGCATAAATTCTTTAATCCACTCATGACATGGTTTCCAAGTTTTCCCAGGAGCCTCAGCCTTGCCCCTCCCCCCCCCCCACACACACAGCCCAGCTTGCACTTCACTGTCTTTATTTTCAACCAAAACACTGCTGTCAGCTTGAAATCTATGGCTTCTTGAAAACTATTGATTTATGGTGATAACCCAGCCTGCCTGCTCACATCTCAAATCCACCCAGTGAGAGAGGAGCCCCAGAAATATTCATTCAGACAGATAAAAATCCTCCGTATTTAGCAGAACTGACTTCTATGACCCGTGGGCACATTCTGTTACCTGGGGACATTTCCGGAGTTATGCACTCAGAGATTCTGCCTGGGACTCAAAGTCCCTGCCACCTATTTGTCAAAGTAAATAGCATTAAATGCCAACGCTTGCAGGACTGTGGGGTGGGTAATGCTATTTATTTATTTAGAGACAGCATCTCACTCTATAGCCAAAGCTGGCACAGAACTCACTGCAAGCCCTACCTCACGTCCTGAGCGGTCAGATAACAGCCATGAGGCACTATGCCTGGATGTGTTCTTGGTTTTATAAAGGTAATTTGTTATTTGTAATTAAGAAAAAGACCCATGAAAGACTGTGGGCTCCATAAAACCTATACAATATTAAGTATTTTATTATATATTTGCACCATGCAAGAAAGGATGTAAGTAAATATTCTCTATATTATACATGTAGGTATATTACATAGGATATATGATATACATTATTGTATGTGTTTGAATGTGTGTATACTTTCCATATACTTTAAATTTTAAAATGCATACATTCTTATATGCTGGGTTGCTAGCTTTTTTGGTAAAATTCTTGCCTTTGTAAGCATGAGTTGGACTAAGAATCCAGAACCCACATGATCCTAGTACTGATTAGTGGAGACAGGTGTATTTCTGGAACTCTCTGGCCAGCCAGCCTAGCCTGCTTGATGATCTCTGGGCCTATTAAAGACCCTCTCTTTAAAATTTTGTGAATGGGGACAAGAAAAACAACACTCATGATGTGTCTTTGTGCTCCATATGCATCTATGACCTAACAAGGAAGATCGTTAATTTCACACTCATTTATAGAATTTATATGAAATTCCATATCTTCACCATGCCTTATTTTATGGACAACGAGAATCAAGACCAACACATCTGAAATATCCAGCCATTTTGTTCAAGGATTGGCTCAAAATTAAGTGCAAATCACCAATAACCCAATCAAACTTTCCTGAGAGTTTTGCCATTATCTCCAAGAGAATTCTAACCCTTCATAGAAAACGTACACTAGGAAGAACCCTAAAAATAATGCTATTGAACATGAGTATATAAAGTATCATCCTTGTATTTCCAGATATAATTTATTCCTTATAGTTTTAGTATATGTTAATTGTACATCATGGTCTTTTCTATGAATTTTCTGTCTCTGTTTCTGTCTCTATCTCTTTCTGTCTCTCTCTTACAAACAGACACAAATAAATAAGTAAATAAATAAATAAGTAAGTAAATAAATAAATAAATAAATAAATAAATAAATGCAATTTTAAAAATAACCTACTGATAAAAATAGCAGGGGACCTAGAGTGCTCCAGGAATCCCAGGAGCATTTTGAAAAGGACCTCTTTGAAAAGGACTGCATTTAAACCATTCCTCACTTTGTGTTCTAGTTTCCTTCTTTGTTGTGATAAAAACACTACAACCAAAAGCAGTTTATCAAAGGAAAAGGTTTCCTTGGCTCACAACTCCAGGTCCATCTTTGAGAGATGTTAGGGCAGGAACTCAAGCAGGGCTTGAAGCTGAAACCATGAGGTCACATTTCTGCTGGCCTGCTCAGGCACTTAGCTACCTTTCTTGGACATCCCAGGCCTGCATACTCAGAGAATGGAGCTGTACACTGTGGGATGAGCCTCCTACACCAATGAACAATCAAGATAATCACCATAGACATGTCCACAGGCCAGTCTGACCTGGGAAATCCTTTAATGGCAACTCTCTTCTCAAGTAACACTGAGCTATGGCAAGTTGACACTCGAGGCTAGTCAGAATATTATGTAAAATACATGTATACTTTGTGGAATACATGTTAATTATAGGTCTGTGCAAATTGTGGTTCAGTAAGCTGTTGAAATTATCGGTAAAACCACCAGCACCTGGGGTTAAAAAGATATCTTCTAACCTACGGGCAGTGTAGCTGCTTGCCTCTTCCTTTTCCTGTTGAGGTCTAGCACAGCCTAGATTCCAATCTAGAGTCTAATGGGCATCTCAAAACTGAGGGGTGGGGGTGAAGTGAAAGCTTTTCCTTCCTTGAGTTCAAAAGACTAGCTCTTGAAAGCCAAGATTTAGATGTAAATGTGAAAGATGTGTGTGATCCTGAGGGGAAATATCAAAAAGGACCCAGAGGGACTACCACTGCCTGCCTGAGGGAAGGTGTCTCTGGATAGATTTTTGTCTGATCTCTGCCTTAGAAATGTGGCCCTCTTATCCAAAACCTCAAAAACTGTCATCGTTGTATTTCCAGAATTGTTTTGTCCTTTTCCTCTCCCTCAGGAGAGAGGGGGAAAGAGATGTCATTTTACCTGACTTCAAGAAAAATTTGTAAGTATCTAACAAAAAAAAAAATAGAAGCAGAGAAAAATAACCACAATTTGTCTTGATATCAGCAATTAAAGACACTTTATCTAATTACCATGGAGGATGGTACCATGCAACAGTCATTTCTGACAAAGCAATCATTATCAGTATTTTATGAGCAGTTTCATAGTTAATTGTCTTTAGGAGAGAGCAAAAATCATTTGTATAGAGCAGAAGTAGTCCTTAGCAACAGAGGACCAGGCTGGAGATAAATCACATAGTATATCTGGTAAAGGCCCTTGAGAAGAGGGTAAGGGGGAAAATACAGAGGCCAGATCCAACTTCAGAGAACTATCCTGAGGGAAGAAGCCCTCATAATGAGCTTTCCCCACCAATTAAAATGAAAAAATGGCTTCCTCTACACTTTGCAGTCACATCGGGAACTTTCTTTTTTAGTTGCCAGAATGAGGCAATGAGGAACCCAGCCCTGCCTGACTGTGGAAACCCACTCATCAAGCAGTCAGGCTCCCGGAATTAAGACTGATGGAATCAACCTCTGACTACACCTTTAATTTCAGAATGTGGCAACTGCTTACCTGCTTTATAAGCCAAGCAGAGTCTTGGAAGTCTAGACTTGTATTTAAGCTTCCGTTGCCCAGCACATGCCGAGAAATTATGAGCCTTCTATGGAGCCTATGACTCAGTTTGCAAAGATGGAATGAGCTAGGGATGTACAGTCGGTGGAACAGCATTCTCTCTGAAAGCTGTGGTAAACTCCTAGTAAATGCCTGGGAATTCGGCCCTACTGTGTGTTAGAGCATCCTCTAGCTCAAGACATGTGGGTCATGACCCCCTTCAAGGTCACATATTAGATATCTTGCATATCAGATATTTACATTATGATTTACAACCGTAGCAACATTACATTTACGAAGTAGTAACAAAAATAATTTTATGGTTAGGAGTCACAACAACACGAGGAACTGGAAGAAAGTGTTGAAGTATTAAGTCAGTTGAGAACTGCTGCTCTAGCTACTTTCTCTTCCTTAGACCAAACCATACGCCTACACCCTGCAGTCTCTCTCAAAGCCAGCTACAGAGAGCACCAGGACATGGCAGCTCTCACAAAGCTGAGTTCTCTCCAGCCTTGCAGCTACGGTCTACCAACCACTGCCTAGTCCCCAAACAATACTGAATTATGATTTAACTCTTTCATCAATGCCTCTGGACTTCTAGACTAGGCTAGGGCATGTGGTATGGAACATTCTATCCATTTCTGCTGGAAATCTGTAAGAGTGAGAAGCCTGGTTTTATTCCCCAGATCTGGAGGGAGCTGCCAGTTCAACAGTCTGTTTCTCCCTTCAGGCCCACCATGTTGTTTCTGATGTGGACTTCTAACTCTCCTAATACTCTGGGAACTGAAGGGAATGTAAGACTCTCTCACTTTAGAACCTTTGTCATGATGTTATATGTGATGACTGTGTCTTTTAGTCCTCTTCTTCTTTAATGTATCTTCCCTCTTGCCTATGGTGAAGGTTCTCTTCTGAAGGGTAACAGCATCTCAGTAGGCTCTCTATGAACCATAACATTTCCCTTCAGTTCTGAAACTTCACACGGAGATTCTTTGCTAGACTTATCAAATTCAGATAAAGTTACCAGGATTGGTCCCAATCTAATATAATAAATATTCCTAGTGGAGTCTACATAGAAACAGAGAAGGAGAAAGTTTTAAATGCATGAGGGGAGTGCTGGGTCACCATGAGCACAGAGAGAGCCTTATACAGCATCCAGACAATGAATGTTCCAATTACCAGTGGCTAGGAAAACACAGCAAGTCCCTTTCTGTAGGTTTCAGAGAAGCTTGTCCCTGCCCGACACCTTGATATATGAGGCTCCTTCTATCAGAACCGTGAGGCAATACATTTTAATAACTGTTACCAACTCAGTTGGTGTCCCTTATTGTTGCAGCCCTAGGAAAGTAATGCGGTTCCTTGTAAGCTCTTTGTGTGGATAAGAACAGACTTAGAATGTTCCAGGACAAAGTGTGGCAGACACATGCAATCAGTGAAAATGTGTTCAGGTACTTCATGAATGATGCCTACTCCTGGACACACAAAAAGTTTATAGACCATAATTTAGAGAGCTTTTAAGGTGCAGTATTTAAGCCAAAGGTGTCATTGGATTGCCACAAGAAATCTAAGATTCATACTAAATTCTATTTTCATGTCTGCTGCTGTCATAAAATACTCCGACAAAAAGCTGTAGATTTGTTATAGGTTTATTTGACTTGCAATTCCAAGATACAGCCAATCATTTTGGGGGTGTCAAGGCAGGGACATAAAGTATCACAGCCACCATCAAGAGCAGAGACAGAATAAGTTTATGTAGCTTTTTCCTCTTATACAGTCTACACAGTTCAATAGCCTCTGTCTTGGGAATGGTGCTGCCCACAGTGGACTGGGTATTTTTACAACAATTAACAATCAAATCAACCCTCCACAGAAATGCCCATAGGCCAAATTGATCTAGATAATTCACATTAAGATTCTGTTACTATCTGGCTCTAGATTTATCAAATTAACAATTAAAATTAACCATCACAGATCAAGTTCTTCCATTCAAGTTCACCATTCATTGTGGTGAGCTCTAGACTATCCATCTATACCAATGGCTCACAACCTTCTTAATACTGAGACCCTTTAATATAGTACCTACCTCATGTTGTAGTGTTCCTCAGTTATAAAGTCATTTCTGTTGCTACTTCAGAACTGTAATTTTTGCTACAGTTTTGAATCATAATGTAAATATTTGTGTTTTCCAATGGTCTTAGGCATTTGACCCCCCAAAGGAGTCATGGCCCACTAGTTGAGAATCTTTGTTCTATACCTTTGAGACATCTAGGATGTGTCTTCCTAACAAAGGTGCTATAAGCCTCAACTAAGATATCAAATAGAGAAAACCTTTTATAGTCCGTAGCACCTTACAATGAGCAATATCACTAAGAAGCACTGAGCAGTTTAACAAGAAGCCATGGAAATACAAATGCACTTAATACAGTGAGACTGAGGGGCAAGAGATTGTTAATTTAGGGTCAAAGGATGCCTTTCATTAGAGATCAAACTGAAAAGACACTAGGGCAAACCTTGCCAGATAACTGTAGCAGTTATCTGTACAGAAGAAAGAACACATTTTCAATGCTAAAGTAGAAGCGGTGTGGAAACTAGACCAGTAGGAACCCAGGGTGTAAAGGATTTAGAGAAGGTAGAGTCAGAGAGAGAAATAACAGACCCAGTTACATAAAATTATAGGATCAGAATCTGTCTTTATTGTGTTTGTGAGTTTTTACTCAATTTTGGAAATGATAAAAAGCTACAGTAAAGAATGAAAAAAGCAATTTCATTTAAAAAAAGTTCTTGAGTATGTGTATGTATGTTGTGTGTGTGCAGCTGTATGTGTTGTGTGTGCATGTGTGTGTTTGTGTGTGCATAAGTGTGTATTGTATGTGTATGGGTTTGAGTTGTGTGTGAGTGTGTGTTGTTTGTGTTATGTATCTTTGTGTGTGCTGTGTGTGCATGTGTGTACACATGGGTGGGTGTTGTATGTGAGTGTGAGTGTGTATGTGTGCAAGTGCACATGTGTGTGCATGTATATATGTAAGCATGCATTGTGTGTGTTGTGTGTATGCATATGTATATTGTGTGTACATGTGTGCACATATGTGTTTGTGTGTGTGCATGTGTGTTTGTGTGTGACAGTATGAGAATGGAGTTGGTTCTTCTTCTCTACCATATAATTTTTGGGATGGAAGTCAGGTCCTCAGGCTCTGAGGCAAGAGCTTTTACTCCCTGAGCCATTTTGTCAGGCCCATAATGTGAATATTAAAAGTATCTCTCAGTCCATTATACAAGGATTGTTTTTAGAGGTGATCGTAGGTTAGAGACCACATAGGAGTGTACTGGCCCATATGTGAGCATCTCGAATAAAGTGTCAATAGTGGAGCCAGGGGAACACAGACAGACACTGCCATCTCATTTGGAGGGAAGCCACTATTATTACTTTTATCTCCTAATTTAATTCAGCTCAGTCCTATTGGAATGCCTAAAGCCACTTCTCTAACAGATGGGCAGGCTGTTAAAAAAAATTCATTAGTTTAAATGGAATAACTGTACTTAATCACCCCTTCCCACCATCCTCTGCAAACTGAAGCTCTTAACTAATAACTACCAATGCAGACATGTGCCATCACTGCTGGACAACTCAACAGAATTCAAGGTAGCTGAAGTTGCAGAGCAATAGAAGCAGCAGGGACCATTTGGTACTGATGAGGGGTGTGTCCAGTATCAATTAGTTTTCACATTAACACTAAGCAATGGGCTCCATCGTTTCTATGATGCAAACAGATAACATGAGGTTTGCAAAGGTGAAGAAACTACCAAGAAGTCCCAAGGTGACTTGGGACAGGTCTCAGGTACAGTAGGTGAAACTGTAATTACGAGTTTTCAAAGTATCCATTCTTTCCTAGGACATAGGAAATCAACTAAAAAGGCATCCCCAGGAGCTGAGAGCATGGCTTAGTTAGTTAGTAGAATGCTTTCTTAACTTACATGGAACCCTGAGTTAAGTCTCTAGCACTGCATGAACCTGGTGTGTTGGTGCATACCTACAATCTAAGCACTTGGAAGATGGAAACAAAAGAATCAGCAGTTTAAGGTGTGTTCTACATAGTACATCGTGGCCAGACTGTGATGTGAGTATCTGTGACTCCATCAAGCTGGGAGAAGAGGGCAGTGAAGGGGAGTAGAGAGGAGGAGAGGGAACAGGAAGGGAAAATAAGGGAAGAAGGGAAAGAGAAAACCTGGGCAATCAAAACAACAATATTGGAAGGTAAATACCACCTACACCAGTGCTTAAACTTGATGATCATAACACTAGGTTGAACTCACATGCCATGTTTTTAACAATACACTAAATTAAAACTACCCAAGAATGTCAGTTTTCTAAAACTCCAGGAACATCCAGAGGCAAGTATTTGCACATGGGAAGTGGAGTCTTCTAGAGCTGCTCTTTTGCATCTATCTAGACATCATTTAGTCCGCTCAAAATCATCAGGCGAATTTCACACATTCATTTACATCGTGACCCAGCTGTACTTCTCTACCCACAAAGCAGCACCCCTGCACCATGAAATGAGGGTCACCTTTAACAGCGCTCCACTGCCTGGCAAATGGTGAGCCCAGGAGCCTCCAGGGTCTCAGGTGTCACACACTTCACTGGTGCTGGGGCCAGAGAAACAAACAAGACATTTGTGCTCGAGCTGTCAAGAGCTCGGATTTCATGATGACCCAGGGAAGAACACTGGGGAAATAGATCCACATATTGACTGTTTCCCACCTCAAGGTAGACTTTAACGTTTATAAAGCGAGTATCCTGGCCTTTTCATTCTGAAATACCCACATGACCTTTTTGTCTTGAGCTATGCTTGTATCCCCTCCTTATGCATAGTGCTTATGTGTATGTGTGTTCATGCGTGTGTGTACATGCACCTCTGTGTGCATGTGCACACATGTTGCATATGCATGTGGAGGTCAGAAACTGATATCTTTAATCACTTTCCCCATTATGGTTTCTTTTGTTGTTTGTTTGTTTGTTTTGACAGGGTCTCTCACCAACATGTTCACTATGACTGTTTGCTAGACTGGCCAGCCTGTGAGGCCTTAGCATTCTCTTGTCTCTGATCTCCAGTGCTAGGAGGACAGACATGTTTTGCTATATCCTGATATTTGTATGGGCACTGAGGATCAGAACTCATGTCCTCATGCTTGTGTGGGAAGCAGTTTGCTGACAGAGCTATCTCTCCACTGAAAGGGTTCTGTATAATGCAATTTCTTTTCTCGGGGAAACTTTATTGCACTATTAGTGAGAACTCACTGTATAAAATCTTTAGAAAAGAGAGTCTGGAGTTAGGGATATGGCTGAGTGGGTAAAGTATTTGCTTTGCAAACGTGAAGACCTGAGTTTGGCTCTTTAGCTCTCACCTAAAAGCTGGATGTGTCAGTTTCCAAATGTAACCCCAGATCTGGGAATATAAAGACAGAAAAATTCCTGTGGCTTTCTAACCAACCAATCTAGACAAAGCAATAATGTTCAGCTCCAGTGAGAAAACTTACTTTAAACAAACAAGCAAACAAAGGATGGAGAAGTGATTCATCAACTCCTGCCCTCTACATGGCCCCATAATCCCCTTTCTCAATTTCACTGTAGAGTGTCTTTCCAGTGAGGCAGAAATCATCTAGAAGGGTATCTAATCATGGAAGAAGGAAGCTAGAATCTGAGGCACGGTGAGATATCAAACAAACAAAATTCAAGAAATGCAGAGAGAGGCTCAGAGATGCAAGAAGCCCACATGGAACCTGGAGTGAAAGCTGAGAAAGGAAAGATGGTTTGAACAAACCTTGCTCACTCCATCTTGGTCATGAAGATAAATATAAGCATAGGGTTCTCTGCCCATCCATCTTTTAAAGTTATAGGCAGTCTTCCCTCTTCCCAAGGGGTAGTTTGTGTCAGTTACTGAATTCATAGCTGTGGGTCATATGTCAGAAATGTTAGCTTGGGGATTTTAAAGATTAAGCCAGGATAATTCTCCTTCATCCTAAAGAATACTAACATATTTGACCAAAGGGGTGCATTTAAATATGTTTTTTATTCCAATTCCCATTCCATGATGAACACATAACTCATTCACTTATTTACATTGAAAGGCTTTTTAAAACCCTACTGATCAAGTGGGCATCAGTTTGTGATAATTGTCAAAGGACATCATGGCGCAGGGAAGGAAGAGAGAGGAACCAAACAACAGGTGTCACAAGGAGTAAACACATGTTACACAATGACGACAAGCATTCTCTCCAACTGTGATGTAACACTGCACTCCACAGTAATGGATGAAGAGGAAGTCACTGGAAGGGTAATGAAGGAAGAACCATGTCTGCTCCTTGGTCCTATATAGGGAAGCACTTCTGCTTCTGGGCACAGAGGCAGCTCTTGTCTTAGAGGTCACTAGACTCAATAGAAAGCAACTGGCAGGGTGAGTCTGCACTGGGTGTCTTCAAGTGGATGGACTCCATCCCACCTCCTGGCCCTGGACAGGTGTTACATGATAAACAGGTAAGATGTGTGAGGTGTCAATACTACTTATCCATTGAAGGTGTTGACCAGTTCTGGGTAATTATCTGCTCTTAATACTGTATCTAGTAGGGAGTCCCCATCTTAATGCCCAAAATGCACTGTCTACTTCTGTTCTTAGAGCACTACCACAGTAGCAGAGCCACCATCTTCTGTACTCTCTAACTAGCACTAACTACTCACTGGTACCCTTACTGCCTGGCCTCAGACCCACAACCACTGCATCTCTGTTTAAGTGTCAAATAAGTGTCACATGTATATATGCTTGTGAGTGGGGCATGCATGTGTGTGTATGTGCATACACACATGTACACACACACACACACACACACACACACACAGAGAGAGAGAGAGAGAGAGATTTCTAACCAGTTTAAAAATCTACCCTATCTTTCCATTGTGCTTGGGGAAAATATCTGACTAGAGGATTACTAGTGTCTGTCTTTGCTGTTCTACTTCTGGCACTCCTATAGGACATTATGTTACTGTCCTACTGGCACTTTCTTAGCAGAACAATGATTTGTCTCTTCAACGTCTGATTCCTAGCTACCAGTCATAGAGTCTCATGTCTGTAATCCCTACGATGTGGACAGAATAAGATGCTATTTCAAAAGAAAGGAGTAAAGTAGGAAAAAAAGAATAAAAAGAGATGGGAAGGGAGGGAAAGGTAAAAGAAGGACAAGCAATGTCTGTCTCCTGCAGGTGAGTAAGTTCTCTGCCAGCATGGGAGCAGGGGTTCCAGGTTTAGTCACTGTACAGCCATGTCTGACATTGGTAATGCTCTCAGCAACACACCTTAGTTGAATCCTCATTCAGCTAAGGAACATGGCATTGATGCCAGGTGATACCAGAATATTAGGGGATTTTTGAGAATGAGAGTTAGGGTACTGGAAATTCAATGACCACTAAAGTAGTCCCAAGCCAATGGCTTTTAGGTTCTTGTCTCAAAAATTTGAACAATGAAATTAATTGACAAAAGGTTTAGTTTTAGAGAGATTTTATAGATTCATAGGTAGGAGTTTAAGAGGAGATAGATAGATAGATAGATAGATAGATAGATAGATAGATAGATGACAGACAGATAGATGACAGACAGACAGACAGACAGACAGACAGACAGACAGACAGACAGACAGAGTATATAAGTACAATGGAATCCTCAATAGAGTAACATCAACTTACTAACTAGTCTGGATAAGTCTTTTAAAAGACTTGTCACAGAAACTGGTATGAGGTTTGGGGAGAGGAGTGAGCTGGTTGGTCATTTGTCCTAACCAGGTATCCAGATGGCACCTTTCATGTAGTCAATCATATGCACCCTTTAACAGAGGTGTTGATTAGGAGACAGCAGAGAGAGAAGAGCCAGAGCTCTCACTGGTGTTGCTGGCCTCTCCAAGGGCTTATTCTCAGAACTGCCCCTTTGAAACCCAGTCCTGCTTGACTGGTTACTGTTTCAGATTCTGATCATATGCTCTCTTGAAGACTGTTCCAGGAAAATCTATGATCAGCCTCTCTCTTGACATCAAGGAGGGAGAATAAGAAACCATTGTAGCACTCCCTCATAGAGCAACCCCTGAAGGCAGAGCTGTATATGGAGAAGTACGGGGGGGGATTGTAGAAGCATTTTATTCCTCTCCTGCTATGCGATGTGGACTATTTGGGAGCAGAGGGTTGCTCAAGGGTCGTCTTTCCTATTGAACAATCTAAAAACCTGCATTTGAAGAATGAAACAGACATATTAAGGGATCGGTGGTGCAGAATAATGATATATGTGATTGAAAATAAAATAAGTAACTCACATTTATCTCTCTAGAAAGAAAAAGCTACAACTGTGGGGGCCGGGGAAGATTTATTTATTTTTATTTTAGGTGCTCAGGTATGTGTGCATCATTATGTGCAGTACTCATCTCGTCCAGAAGAGGGTGTCAGGTGCCCTGCAACTACAATGAGCTGGCAGTGAAACACCACATGGTTTCTAGAAACCAAGCAGGAGTCCCCTGCAAGAGCAGCAAGTTCTCCCAACTGCTGAGCCATCTCTCTATACCCTGTGAGGGTTTTTGTTTTTCTTAATTAATCATAAGTCAGAACATGTCTTAAACACCATACGTAAGTCAGAGGTTGAATTTCTCATCCCAGGCAGCATAGCTAATGGCTAACTATGACTAAGTGATTTAACACTAGAGACTCACTCCTCATCCTTCCAAGAATTCTCATGTTTACTACTGACGTACATATTTACGTAAGAGTATACTGCCCCTGTAGTGTCACAGTGTCACAGCATGGGGACCCAAGGCGTGTAGAATTCATCATGCTTATTGTGTAAGCCTGGCTTCTCCTGCATCTTCAGCTCATGAATTACCAATGCAGATCAGATACTGATGAGGAGCCTCCAGAGTCAGGAGTCCGTGAGGGATTTGAATGGAAGAAGGCTCAGGGCTTCAATCTCACTCAACGATTTACATGGATTCGGAAGGTGGAGGTCAAGGCCTCAGGTTTGTGAGCCAAGCACTTTACTGACAGGGCCATTTAAGCTTACAGAGCTTGAGCTATACAAAGGAGATAAGGATATATGGTCTGCTCGTATCATTGGGAGTGGTCCATTATAGTCACCACTCAAATGTTAGCTCTTACACATCACTACTCACCCAATCCATCCAAAGCTGTGGGCTATCCCATTGCTCCTCTAGGTGCAGGACTAGCCCAGGAGCATCCATACACTAAATATATTTTTTCCTAGTTCTCCCCTGCTATTTATCATGTAGTCCACATGGCAGTAATACCACGTGAGACTCAGACCTACCCCAAGTCTAAAAAACAGAATATGTGTCTTAAGAATGTTACTGGAATACACTATTCTCACTACAGTTTGAGACCACTGTCAGGTAAGTCCTTTGGAATGTGCAAAAATAGCTCCCACCATCTGAAAGGTGGTGAAGTCTGAGGCCTGGAGCCAAGATTTCACTCTGCTTTAACTTGCCTATCTGACATTGCCACCATTCTATTTGGATGGTGACCTAATTTATTATTTTCTTCATTCTGTTACTACAAGCATGCCATCAAACTGTGACTGCATATGGAATTTGGGATCATCTAAATCAGTATCCCAGGGCCAGGGCCACAATCACTCTTATTTAGATTCAGAATGTTTAAACTCTCTCTTATCCCCTTGGACGTGAGTGACAGCAGCAAGCACTGAACCACAGTAGATGGGACAGAACTCTTTGGTTTCTTCCCTCAGGAAAGCAGCATACAGAGATGACTCGGCTCAGACTGACAGATGATTAGGAGAGACAAAAAAATAAATCCTTCCTACAAACAGCTGAGATTTGCCATTCCGCTGTTCTTCAAGTTAATCTGAGATTCTGGGGGTATTATCCTGATTTAACTCCCATGCGTAGAATAAGTTACAAGAATGTATTACCAAACTTGACCATGGCTCATTCACATTCCAATCTCTCCTGGAATGCCAACTCTCCTCCCTTTATTCTTCAGATCTCTCTTCGTAGGAGCTATCTCAAGCTGAGGCACCCTGCTATGCAATCCTCAAGATCTCAGAGACCCAGGAACCCTGAAGGCTTGCTCTAGTGGAAGAAATGACGCTGCTTACTGCTAACTACAATTAGCCATCACACCTAAGGAACAGAATTTAAGAACCACTCACACCATCAACAGCAAAAGGCCTCTGCTCTCCTCCACCCCTGTCATCCTTCTGTAACAGAGCCCATTTTAAATGTGGTATATTATTGAAGCCACATTACTCCAGTGAAGAAGAATTTAGAAGGTGCATCCCACTTGGTATGGTGCATTAACCTGAAGCCAACAAGGGAATGTGATAGAGGACACATGAGAATGTGAGAAACATTTACAGTCAGTCAGTGGCATGCTGGCAAACTCAGAAGTCACTAAGTGATACCATTTATTTTCCTTTCTTCAAGATTCGCAGACAACAGAAGTTTGCAAGACTACAGCATATACTTGGAGACTTGCCTGGGATGCCAAGGAAGCAAGTTTTTATAATTGGAGGTTTATTTTGATGCATTCACATAAAAGGCAGCTTAGAGTCTTGCATTTTGTAGCAAAATCATTGTCAACTAACCACTGAAGCACTAATGAGTAACAGACCCAATGGCACAGAAAGGATGGGGAGTTCCTGTTGAGCCTTGTGGGTAGCCTAGAATGAGATGGGAAGTCTTTGATGGGCCTTTGAGATGTCCCAGTCGGGGCTAAACACACATGGAGGCAAGCCTGGCAACCCGAGTTTGGTTCTGCGAACCCAGGCAAATGGAGATGGCAAGAATGGACTCCACAAGGTTGTCTGTCTTCCACACACGCATGATAATGTCCCTGTTCATCCACATACATACGTACACACCACAATAAAAAATTGACATTGAAGAAAACCTATATCACATTTATTAAAAAAGCAGTCTATGAGTAACAGAAGGGGGGGGTCCTCTGGACATGTGAAAGTTTAGAACATTGACAAGAGTAGGTCAAGGGAAGAGAGAAGAATAAATATCAGATCTGTGTTAGCATCATCCGTGCCAAAGGGATGCAGGCATGGGATGACTTGATGGTTGTAGTGACATAGAAAAACAAATGAGGCTCCCTGGGATGAAGCTTGAGGCCATTCTGAAATATTTCACACAAGGGAAAGGAAAGTTCTGCAGGCAAAGTGAATGAGAAGACTGATGGGCTGCCTGTTAACTGCTTCCCTTTCCTAAGGCAGGCATTCCCCAGGAGAGTGACAGCTCCCCTATTACATACAGTCTTGATAGGGACTCCTAAGGAATGTCTCTCCTGACCTCTGTAGAAACTGAAGAGGATCCTAGTCTCTTGGGGTGGACTCAAGAGTGAGGTCTATGACCTGGGCTTGGCCGATGGAGGTTGTTCCCCTGAGACTGAATACTGTAGCCAAGTAACACAAAGACTGAAGGTATCACATGATGTATTTTTTCCCCATTAGGTGAAAACTTGTGGTGGCTGTGTGCCACTTCTGCTACCAGCACAGTTGTGCGGCTCTGTGTCAATCACATCAACTGTCTGATCACTGCTAATAAATAGTGGTTTTTTTTTTTTTAAAGTGGTGCATACAGTTGGGGAGGGGGGTGTTATGTGTTGCTTACAACCAATGAGCCCTAATTGGCTCACAAAGTTGAAACTGTCCCTGTAATTAACTGCAGTTTAATTTCACTCCTTTGCAAATTGCATTGATAGTCATACATGGAGGATAATTACTCTGTTCTCATGTAATCCCTTTTGATGTTATAAATCTCTGTTAAGAAGCCCCGTTTGGGTCCATGAGAAAGTAGCTCTGCTTCTTAGACAGGAGAAAGGAGGTCTGTTAGCACGCATCTGCTTTGAAAATGGGTCAGTTATTACACTGACCTGTGGGAAATTACAGGCCCAGCACTGAGCTTTCTGGATCTACCAAATATAGACAGCTTCCAAAAGTCAATGGAATTAAAATGAAAAACTATCAATTCAAGAAACTCTCTCTGCATTTCTCTGAATTCCTCTGTGTGTGTGTGTGTGTGTGTGTGTGTGTGTGTTGTGCATTTGTCCATAGGCATGTAGATACATTTGTATGTATAGAGCAGAGGATATCTTGAGTGTAAATCTTCAGGAGGAAATCACTTTGCCCTTAGACAGTCTCTCATTTACCTGAATCTTACAAAATAGGCAAGGTGGCCACTGAGCCCCAAGAATTCTCCTGTGGTGGTCACCCAGATGCTCAAATTACAAACGGACACCATCATGTCTGGCCTTTATGTAAATCTGGGGATATAATTCACGTCTTCATGGTTACATGACAAGTCCTTTATCAGCTAAGTTAGTATTGTCTTCAAGATCTGATATTATAAGTTTAGAATTGATGAAATATAGCATGTATATAAATAAATATGTTTATTTAAATGTTTGGTTGTAAATAGTACAGGATAGGTCTCAAGAGAAATTTATCAATTATGTCTTAAAATTTATTCATTTATTTTTGTAGACATTTTGTGTGTGCTGGATACTTGTTTGGAGGTCATCTGAACTTGGATCATCAACCTGCAATGCAAACACTTCTTTTACCCACCAAGCCATCTCCTCCTGGCAACTATCTGGCAACACATTTAAGCAGATAGATCCCACATGTCAGAGTGGTCACACTTGGAGCTGCAGGCCCATGTAATCAGAAGCACTGCCTAGTGACAGGATAGGGAGGCTGATGCTCTTTCCTGATTAAATGTCTGCTGTTCTAGTGATGTGGTGGATGTCTGAAAACAACTCTGTGTTACACCATGAAACAGACTAAGGAAGGACTGGGGGCAAAGCACAAGTTAGGTAGGACAATGGAATACTGCTTTCTACTGAGTATGACTATCGGAGAAAATAAAGAAACTTGCAAGAAATCGTAACCTAGTCACTTCTGATGGCTAAATGTAGCTGTCACCTTGACTAGATCTGGAAGCAGCTAACAGATAAAGCTACTAGGTACACCTGTAAGAGGTTTTCCTGGGCCGATTATTTAACATTGGAAGACCTAGACAGAAAGGGGCAACTTAAGAGTGGCAGCCCAGAGAAAGGGGAGGAAAAAGCTGTTCTTTGTCTTGTTGTCTTCACATCTCACTGGTGAGTTAGATTTTTACTCTATTGCTGCTAGAGCTGAACTTCTTTGCTGACATCAGATCTCAGCTTCATGAAGACGCTAAAGTGGACTAAAGACAGTGTCTCTCCAGGCAAGGCCCATGCCTCCGATGTCAGTTAGGGATGGCTAAGGCACCTAGCCTCATGGACCAAGCAGATAACTGGTTGTCTGCCTCTCCAGTGTGACAGCACTTTGGACTACCCAGACCATACTGAGTACTTTAATCTCTTAATTTCCCTTCTGATATATATTCATTTTACTGGCTCTGTTCCTCTAGAGAGCTCTAATACAATACTTTTGAAAGATAACCCTGCCCCCAGTGGCTACCTTCTTAAACTTACCTTCTTTATGGGTGCCTAGGGGCCCCTCCTTTATATCTGTTAAGCCTAGAGGCTCCATTGCCCCCATCTGAATTTTAGAGTATCATTAAAATAAATGTAAATGCAAAAACAAAGAAATAAATATGACATAAATATCAATTGAGACTTTATAAGCATAACCAAAATTAACAGGAAGTTAGAAAATCTGCTCAGGATATTATTTCAGGATGTGGAGAAATAGGCTACTTAGCCACTGGAAGCAGTAAGCAGTGGGAAGAAAACCATCTCATGTTCACGGTCCACTAATGTCTTCATTCATTCATGGTAATTTTCTCAATGGAGATGTCTTACTTCAACAAACTAGGGAAAATGTTAAATAAAAAGTTATCAACAAAACACAGCACCCAAATGCAAAATTATTAAGACAACTATATGTGTGTTCCAGACAGGAATTCCAGTCCATCAATATTGCAAAATCTGAGGATCAAGGTGTCAAGGTGGCCTGTACCTAAGTGTGTGGGGATTAGCATAATTCCATTCATTGAGGTGTAAAAACCCAGTCCATTGTGGGTGTCACCATTCCCTAGAAAAGCTGTAAGAGTAGAAACAAACAGGCTGAGCACAAGCTTGCTTGCATTCCTTGGTCTGTGTTCCTGAGAAAGGAGTAGAAGGCAAGACACAGATTATTGGGCACATCAACCAGGGCAGAGGGGTGGAGGCTGAGATATTGATTCTAAGGGTATATGTCTACAGACCCACTCTTTTAAGCAAGGAAGTGGGGTAGAGAAAGGAACAGAAGATATATGATAAGAGCATGCCTCTAAGGATCCATTTCGCTCAACAACATTCTAACTATTACTAATCCAGGAGGTTATGAAGCCATCAGTGATATATCCACTGATGAGGTCAAGGTTCTCAAGATCAATTACCTCTGCATACTACTGCTTTGGGCACCAAGCTTTCAATGAATATATGCATATTGGATGGATAGATAGATAGATAGATAGATAGATAGATAGATAGATAGATAGATGGATAGAGATAGAACCAAAAGTGCTATAGGTCAGAGTTTGTACCCTACAATCTGTATGGTTCAAATGACATGAAGTTGAATAACCATTTGCATTCAAGGTGCTAGTAACTATGACGCAGTATCAGAATGACTTCCACCCTCTTAAACTGACACATAGTCACAACAGCGCTTTCCATCAATTCCAGATTCTACCAATCCCTGTTTCTATCAGTTCCAAATATAATGCCTGTAAGAATATCTCCAGTCTCCAGCTGTTCGCCAATTTCTCCTGTTGCCTTTGGAGAAGATGCAGAAAGAAACATGCAAATAGAGAGGGGGAAGCCAAGGTCAGTTTTTATTGGCTCTGCAATGACTGTGCATTGATGGTGGCTTTATCCAAACATTTATAATGTGTTGGAAGCTGTTCAAACAGTTAGGCAGCTTGTCAACTTCCTAATGAGTGAGACATCCTAAGTTTGGAATGTAGGCGTCTAGTTGTCTCAGACAGCTGAAGGGCATGTGGCATATGGCTCAGGATTTTCCAGGCAATTCTTTTCTCAGTAGTTATTAAACACTTACCATAGAAATGGCAATGCCAGTTGTAGGTAAAGGAGGCTGGAGATACAGGAGACAATGCTATGGGAACTGAAGCCCAGGAGAAGAAAGGGAAGGATTCTGGATGAGTGCATTGGGGAAGTGTTTGTGAAGGTGGCAGGGCTCTGGCAGTCTCTGAGGGTGGAAAGGATGTACAGTCAAGTGGAAGGAAATTCAAGGTACATCCATCCATATGGGCCAAAGTACAGAGTAAATAGGGCATGAAACATGGAGAGGAAATGACAGTGTTGTTACAAGATAAGAAAGGGTGACATAAACGGCAGAGGAACACGGATAAAGCAGGCCTTTTTAATAAATAGTTTTGGGTAGTGTATGTGTGTGTTAATACATGGATGTGTGCATGTGCACACACACACATACACACATGTGTGTTTGTGTGTCATGTAGGTCTGTGGTTAATGCCAGGTATCTTTCTTAGTCGCCCTGCACCTGATTTTGTTGAGACAGGGTATCTCATCAAATCTTGAGCTCTCTGATGTGTTTAGCCACGTGGGCCTGTGAGTTCCAGGAATCCTCCTGTTTCTATATTCCCAGTGCAGAAATTAAAGTATGAGCCACAATGGCTGGCCTGTTACATGAGTGCTGGTGATGAAGCTCAGGTCTTTATACCTTCAGAGCAAGCCCTCTGCCCATCTAACTAAGTCACCAACAGCCCCTAAAGCAGAGTCTTCAATAAAACATGAAGTCTTTTCACAGATGAATAAGTTATGACACCGTGTCAGTGCATTCTGCCCTTCAGACACTAGGAAAAATAGCTATCATCTCTTTCTTTCACAAGATGGGGAAAGAGGGGGGGAGAGAGAGGGGGATAGGGAGGGAAGAGGAAGGGAGGAAGAGAAGAAGGGAGGAAGGAAGAGAGAGGGAGAGGGAGAGAGAAAGAAAGAGAGAGAGAAAGAGACAGAGAGAGAAAGAGAGAGAGAGAGAGAGAGAGAGAGAGAGAGAGAGAGAGAGAGAGAGAAGAGGGCACACTTATGTTATGAGTCACGGGGTAGAACATGATAAGAGAGCAGACCCCTTGTTCTCTAGAAGACTGGAGGCTTCTGAAATATATGAGTTTTACTAAGATTAGGAGATTCCATAGCACTGTGGGATGTCATCACAGTTCAGAAGGTCCTAAATAATAAAGCAAAAAGCATTCTAGGTGCACATACGATTCAATGAACAGCTACAAATGGGCAATCCACAAACCACAAAATTAAGCATTTAACTTGAATATTTATCCATGTCTTGCAAGGCTAGAAACAAGAACCCAAAACACAGTAAGCTGGACAACAGTGAACAGCACTCTACATGGGAATTCTGCTTTGTGTAAAAAGTACAACACACACACACACACACACACACACACATACATATACACACACATACACACACACATGCACACACACATGCACATATACACATAGATATTCGTATATATGTATATATATATGAATATATGTAGGTTACAAGATCTTATTTTATAACACATTCACTCAAAAGATAAGCACCCTCTACATAAAGAAAGATGCCTACATGTGTACGAAAGTTCAAAAGCATAAGTTTAAGTCTGCTTCCCAGGTGTGAATTTTCTGTGATCAGAGTGACCCTGGATATATTTAACCCTTAGTTTTGATTTTTTTTTTTTGCAAAGCATCAGCCTTAGGGCTACCACACAAGTGTCCCTGTAGCCCAGGCTACCGTATGGCATAAAACATGACCAGTGTACATAAAGGTGGAATCTTTTGTCTGAAGATTCAATTGTGATGTAAAAGACCCTTCCACAACACTAGTGGCTAGGCTTTGTAGCAGCCCCAAAAGATCCACTAGACCCAACCAACACCACGGTGGCTGCAGCATTCAGGGAACCCTCCCTGTGTAAAATGTCAGAACGAAAGGAAGCATGAAGGGATAATTTCCCTGAAACTTTGTGTGTGCACATTTGCGAGGTGGGGGGGAAAAGTGCCTGTGTGCACACACAAATGGAAGTCAGAGGTCAACCTTAGACATTGTTCTTCAGGATAGTGTCTGCTTTGTTTTCTGGATCAGGGTCTCTCGGTAGCCTGGAACTCACCGTGTAGGCTAAGCTGGCTGGCCAGCAGAACCTGTGGAGTATTTTTGTCTTTGCCTGTTCACTTCAGGGAACCAAGTACATATCACCACAGCCTGTTCTTTTACATGGGTTCACAGGTCAGAACTCTGGTCCTCATGATGTGAAGGCAAGAACTTTTCTCATTAGCTACGTCCTCAAACTGCCACAGAGAGCTGTTTCTTTGAGGAGACATCTGAGTAACCCTTTGTAGGAAATGTCTGAGCTGTTACAAGATATAAACTGAGAAGCTTAATGTTCATTCCAAGAGTAAGATGCAGTATAACATTAACTTGCAAAGTAATACAGAGAACTTAAACACGGAGAATTGGGAGCTTTGAATCAACCCAAAATAAGGAGTGGGTGGGGTGGGTGCCTACGGCACTTCAGATGAACACTGTGGCTCACTTCACCCACGTGGTGAGCATTCTGTCATGTTAGTGATGAAGACACGAGATGTGGATTTTAAAAAACAAAACCAGCAGTGGTAAAGTCCCCTCAACCTAAGCATCCTTGTGTTCAGGCTTCGTTTCTGGTTTTTCTTGTGTCTCTATCACGAAAGCTTCATGCCTGTCGTGGTTTGAATGTGTATAATGGCTTCCCAAATCCATGTGTTGAAACTAAACTCTCACCCTTACAGCACGAATACAGGGGCTTCTAGGAGGTCATCTGGGCATGAGGATCTGTTCCCCTAGAGAGGAATCAGTGACCTTATGAAAGTGTTGGGAGAGCTATCTATTTCTGTCTGCCCATTACTAGTATAATATGGAGACAAAGCCAGCTTTCTCTCTTGAAGATGTGGCCACATGGCATCATTTTAAACAAAGACATCATGACTTCCAGATGCAAAAGTTGCCAAGTCCTGGATAGAATAGAGGTGAAAAGGATCCCCTAACTCTCTGTTGTTTATAGTTACAGTGTCACACACAGACTCACTATTCACATGCACAATTAAATGCACTATTTCTCACAAACCCCAGCTGTACACTGGCTGCCCAAGACTGCTCACCTAAATAACCAGTTACCATTAAAGACTTGCCAATGGGCTTCTCTCTTTCTCCTTTTTCTTTTCACAAACCCCTCCTTTCCTCCCTCCCCCACTCTTCTTCCCTCCACCCTCCTTCCTTTCCCTGCAACCCTTGTCCATCTCTTCTCTCTTTCCTTCTCTATATCCCTTTCTCTCATCCTTCCTTCTGGCTTCTTCCTTCCCTTTTTCTTTTCTCCCTTTTCCTCCTTCCACCCTTTTTGCATACGCCTTCATTTGTTCCTCCCTCCACAAATGTCTATTAAGTACATGTATTTTATCATATAATGCAGTGCATGCTGGGAAAACAGAGTAAGTCAGACGGTCTGGGGCACTGATCTCACTGTGCACACATTCTGGTAGACACAGGCAATCCAACATCTAAACAGGTACATGGGATGACACCAAAGAGCGGTAAACATGGTGAGGGACAGTGCCTTTCAGATGAGAAATACCTAGCAATGCCTAGAACATGAAACTAGGGATATTTTTTAAGCACCAAGAGAAAACACTACAGAAGTCATATACTAGAAAAAAACCTGAAACTAGAGAGATGGTTTAGCAGTTAAAATCATTCCTTCCTTTATAGAGGATCCAAATGTGTTTCCCACAACTCATGCTGGGTGGCTTACAATTGCCTATAATTCTAGCTCTAGGGAATCTGGCCTCCACAGTCACCCATGTATACTTGGCTCTCTCTCTCTCTCTCTCTCTCTCTCTCTGTGTGTGTGTGTGTGTGTATGTGTGTGTGTGTGTGTCCATCTCTCTCTCTTTCTCTCTCTCTCTCTCTCTCTCTCTCTCTCTCTCTCTCTCTTGCTCTCTCTTTCTCTCTCTCTCACACACACACACACACACACAAATGATGCATCTTTAATAAACATAAAGGTCTTGAGTCTAAGAAAGAGCTCCAGTGAGTTCTGTGGAGAAGGGCATGCGGCTAAGGTACAGGTACTCAATGATCCTGCAGAATATAGGCTAAGTAAGGGAAGAGTTGGGTTGCTCTGTCAAAGCAGAGCAGGCTGTTAAGTCCATGGGCTAATCAAGGGATACAATATCTGATTCTAATATGTATCATTCTAAAGAACCGTTTGAGAAGCTCCATCTTCTACCACATTCTTGAGAAACAGTTGGAGTGATCAACCTTAGATAGATCTTGACACTGACTCTTACTTAATCTCAGAACCCAGGTTGCAGTTCCCAAGGGACCAGTGCTTAATCTTCCACTCTGCCCCATCCTCCTATCACTGAAATTAATAAAAGTGGCTTCATCTGTGACTGCTTTCTTTACACCAAGAAGAAGGTTATTTTGTTGTCTTTGAACTGGCTTACTTCACTGACTGAGGCGATGTCTTCAGAATCACACCGCTTTAAACAATTCTCCAAGTACAACAGAAATCTGCATCCTTTGATGAATAGCCAACTTGGGTTTAAATTAATCAATGAGAAGATTGTCAGCTTTGAATGTTCCAGCACATGTCATCTCTGGAACCTGGGCATCCACTCCCATTGCTTCCAGGCTCACAATTACTGACTTTATGGTCTCTTTGTTAGAAGTGGAGTTCATATTTATCAACTTGGAAGCCACAGAGTATGTGCATGGTCACTTTGCAGACACACAGGCACCTGTATCATGGTCCCACAGTGCACTGTTAATGTGTATCATGTAGACTTTGGAGACTGGTTCAAAGAAAAGAGATGCTAGGTTTTCTAGCTGCAAGGACACTTCTACTCTGGCAATTCTCCGAACATTTTAATTAGAAAACAAATATTTGGCTTTGTGGAAGCTGCTCAGTAGCCTTAGTGAGAGCATGGAGGAGAGACCTTTTAATTCTGGGGCTTAGCTGTCCACAAGCCCAGAGGACAACTTTGCATCTATTAGGCCAACTCAAAAGAACTCAAACAGAATTCCAATGGCGTTATAGGAGAATTTCCATGATCAGTCCCAACTCTAAGATGTCCATTCTTTAAATATGAGAAATTCTCATTTCTCAGATGTAAGAAGTTTAGTTTGTGAGAAAGCATACATCATTTTAGATATCATATCTAAGTTTATGGTTCAGAAAATAATTAATAATGATTTTGGCTATCCCAAGGCTAGCCCAAAAGCATGTCTTAGAAATTAATTATGACTTTAACAGGTAAAATTACTTGTGAATAGGGGTAGAATGTAAGGGAAGGGGAAGGGGTAAATGGAAGACGAGAGGGAGGGGTCATAAGAAAAGATGGGGTGGAGAGAAAGGAAAGGGAAAAGGAAGAATAAAGGAGAGGGAAGGGAAATATAAGGAGGAAAGGGGAAGGCAGGAGGGGTGAAGGAAGTAAGGAAAGGGGATGAGAGAAAGGAAGAAAGGAGAGAAATGGAAGAGGAGGGGAGGGAGAAAAGGGGGAAATAAGGGAGGAAATAAAGAGAGAGCAAAGGAGGGAGGGGAAATGGAGGAAGAGAGTAGAAAAAAAGAGGGAAGAGAAAGGGAGAGGAAAAAGAAAGAGAATGAGGATGAGGACAAAGGGCAGAGAGGGAAGGAATTAAATGAAGAAGTAGCATTTCTGTGTGGGTGGAACACGTGACTAGGTATAAGAGCACATCTGTACCCCAGTATCCCTGAGGCTGAGGCAGGAGGTCTGTCAGCTGAGATCTCATCTTAAACAGCTCTGTGACGTCTTTAAACATCTTCAACTGGCATTGGGTCAGCCAAGAGAAGAGATTACATGGCCTTTAAGCTTTCCTTTTCCAATTGTGAACTTCTGTTACGTGACCCACTGTCTGATACTTTCCCTGTCCACTGACACCCAATGACACCTGAATATCCAGCACATGATGTTTTCCTACCCACTTGATTGTAGCCTGTCTCTATTCTAGCAAGTGTAGCCTTGATTAAAAGATTTAAACATTGTAGAAAGGTTTGGATACAAGTTGACAAATCACTCTCCAGAAAATTTATGCCAATTTGTATCTGTCTGGCTTAGAAGTATGTATACGCTCCATATCTTGCTTCCAACTGTGCAGTAGCCACAGTCATATTTTCTATAGATAATATTCCAGTTCCCTTAGGGGAATTTTCCTGACCTATCATATTCCATCTGATGGGATTATTGGTCAATTGCTTTCATCTTCCCAAATGAAAGAAAGATGCATGGCTATAATTAGCCATCCAGAAGGTGAAACTTGGTGTCACTCTTCTTGATGTTATTGGGACAGAGGACCTTCTACTGAGACACTTAAAACTTCCCATATCTAGCCCTCTTAACCCAAACTTGCTTTTACAGCTAACAGGTAAGTCTTCAGGCACCCCTTGTCTTGCGCCATTTGCTCACACCAGGTATTCCCTAGCTGACCTTGAACTTCCTACGTACCTGAGGATCCTTCTATCTCCCCTTCTTGAGTGCTTTGATTTTAGGTATATGTCATTATGCCAGTTTACGTGCTTCTGGGAATCCAACTCAGGGCTCCATGAATGCTAGCACAGCACTCTACCACCTGAGCTACATCTTCCAGTAATTTTCTAATAAAGACCCGTTTACTCACGAGTTTTTCTGCAGACAGTTTTTCTTGTTTGTGCACAAATAAGCCTAAAGACACAGATTCCCAGATTCACAATGTTATCAAGAGAATTTAAGGCCAAGCTCAAATGAATTCTTTGACATAATGGACTCAATTTTTTCATAGTAGATTTTTATGCCCTACCAAGCAACACTGTGAAGATTGTACAAATTTTTATATTCCTTGTAAGAATTAAGAACAGGTTGCCTGAGTACATGTATGTGCAGTATATACATGCAGTACCAAGGGACCAGAAGAGAGAACCAGCTGTCCTGAAACTAGAACTTCAGACAACATCATGTAGAAACTTGAAATCGAAACCCAGCTCCTACCAAGTAATTTTAAAAATGCAATCTCCCCTGTGAAGATGGGATTCATATGTATCAGCCACAAGACAAGGATCCAGTGATTTAAACAACAAAACTTTTACCTGAAATCATACAATTTTCTAACCTACAGAATAGAAGATTCATAACTCTGACATTGGCATTTAACATCTAGATATACTGTAGTCATGGAAGCATGTGTCTGTAACTTCAGAAGCTGTTTATAGAATAAAAGCTGTTTACATGGCTCAGGCTCTACCACGCAATCACAAACAAGTTCAAACTGAGTAGGTGAAGGCAGTAACTGGGAATGCCTGGTGTGTGGACACTGTCACCTCAGGAAAGGGAGAAGTACACAGGCAGCTTCTCCCTTTTCTTTCACTCTCAGGGACAAGCAAGCTTCTAGCTCATCTCCTTCCTGGTAAACTGAGGAAGGTCACTGTCACACTGGTGAGGAGCAGAGGTCCATGTCCACAGTTCGGGTTCTGGTTAGCTGTCTGAGGAGAGATAAGCCCTCTCATCTTTTGAATCCTCAGTCTTGTATAGTGGAGATAGCAGAATCCTGAAGAGATTAGTGAGGAAATGTGAGTCAAGGATGGTAAAGTAGAGCCGGATACAGAAGTAATAGTGGCAACTGTGGGGGCTTACGGGGCTTTCATCAGCGGGAATGGTCTATGTTTTTCTTAGGTGAAGCATATCATATGAAAACCTGGGCTATACCCCAATGACAAATTTCTATTCCCCAAAGAACAAGTGCCATAACCACATGTGACCATTCTAGTGAACTGAGGACTCCAAATACTTGGTTTTCATTTGCTCTTTGGTTATCCCAGTGTGGTAGGTGGGACAGATATCATCAATCACATTTTGGAGACAAATTACAACAGCTGCCTGCTGCCTGCTGCCTGCTGCCTGCCTCAACGGTGGTACTTGTGGTTGGTTTGGCAAAGCCTGTTTTCCACCTCACACCTGCATCTTGAGGTGTAGCAGCTTCTCATGGAGAAGGCAGAATGTGGTCAGACTAAAGCGTTCACCTTCTAACTGTTCTCATGAGCCTGGTGGGGATGTAGTATCTCTTCCATTTTTTCTGCCCTTCTAGATATTAAGCCAGAGAGACAAAGTATGTGTGTGAGTAAGCTTAGGTTGAGTACAGTATCTGCTGCTACTGGATCCAGGGGACAATGGACATGCGTCTTTATACAAATGCACAGAACACATATCTAGATATATAGAGGGACAGACAGACAGACAGACAAACAGACAGACAGACAGACAAGATTACAGAGCAGTGATAACTCTGGGAGACCTCACAGCAAGCACTGGGTGCTGAGGGTAGTTCAGCAGGCTCCAGAGTCAGGGGATGGTAGACACAAGCAATCCAGGGTATTTTCTCGTCATGTCAGGAAGACCCTGAGAAAACCACATAAAGCTGTTCCTCCCTGTGCACCCACCTGTAACATGGAAGACGTCGATTTCGATAGCACAGATCTATCGCCTGGACTTGCAGTTTGTTTCCTTGTGCAGTGCCCATACGAGCCATCTGCTCACAGCCTTGCCACTGCCTCGTGGTCAGGTCATTTTCTCTCTGCCTTTTCCATCCTGCAATGACTCTATTTATTTATGAGCCTCACAGGAGCCTTATATAACTCCCAACATCCTCCTTAAATGGCACACATCATTTGGACCTGCCAACGTTCCTCCAAATCCACACCACTTCTCCAGCACCAGCACAGGGCAGACTTCCAGACCCATCCATCTTGACATTCCAGCAAACAAGTCTTCATTTTTTTCTAACTCAGGAGCAAGAACACTCACTAGACAAAACAAAATCTAGAATGTGAATTATTACAACCCAGCACAAATATGAAGCTAACAATATCTCTGGTACATCGAGAATATCTTTTCAGCCCAAGATCTTATTCGCTTAAAATGTAAAATGTCATCAGCATGGCCAAGGTCAGCAGCACAATCATGAATATGGCTGTCAGCATCACCATCAGCACCATCATCACTGCCACCACCACTACCATTACTATTACCATCATCACAGCCACCATCACCACCACCACCACCACCATCACCATCCTTGCCACTATTACCCTCATCAGCACCACCATAATCACCATCACAACTTTTGCCAGCACCATAACCATCCCCCACCATCATGCCTCCTGATTGATCAAATTATAGACATTCACCATTATAAAACTGAATATTCTGTAAGGTTGATGTGCATTTCCTCAGAAACTAGAGTCATTTCTTATACGTACAAATATAAAATAATCACGACAGTGCAACACACTCCATATCACCTGAGTTAGGGCGTAAGTTACTGCAGGGGCTGTAGCTCTTGTGACACCAGCAGTTGTGTGTCTCTGAGAACTGGAAAATGAAGTTGTGATATATCTGAAGGAGGAAAGTAAAATTTTTGCTACTTGGAGAAACCTCGAGCATGGAAGAACACACTAGAATATGTGAAAGGGCTGTTTGAATCTTGAACCCATGCTGCAAAGGACACTACATAAAAATGGGGTATGTAATCAAGAATGGGGGACAAAAAAGTCATTTTATTTTAGCAATAGAGATTCGGGTGGGGGTTCAAGGGTCACGCGTATTAAATGCCCAAGCAAAGCAGCCTTGAAACGCATAGAATTTTGCTATTCTCCTTGAATATAAACCCTCAGATCCACTCCCACTGTAGCAGTGTAGGTGGGAGAGCAAATGCTGACAGAATCCAGCCCCTGGGGAGATGGAGGATGCTGGCATCCAAAAGAAGCCTCTCCACTTCCCCAGGCAGCTGGGAAGGAGAGGAGACTTCAGGGAGTAATTAACTGTCATGCATAAGATTAATTGACGACCCTCCAGTTTTGCCCTAAACACAGATGTATTGGGATCAGGACACAACCTTGAATGGGAAAGGTGAAGGGGGAGCAGTTATTTCTGGACCGGAGCAAGGTGAATATGCAGAACGGTGGGTAATGCCGAAACACAAGCCGTGGAAGCGGGGCAGGCTATACATCATCATGCCTTCCCATAAAGTGGCTTGTCAGAAACCAGCCAAGGACTTAAATTAGAACCAGCCAGTGCTGAGAAGTTTCTTCATAGCAACTGGTCCACAGAGAGTCTGTTCTCCAGTGACAAGGGCTGGGGCATCCTTCTGCCATGTGCATCCATGTCTGTGTCTGATACAGAGAAAGTTATGTAAGGGAGAAGCCACAGTGACTTACCTGCAGTGGTAGAAGGTGATGCTCGCAACTTCACAGACAGAATGGTCCTCTGTCTCTTACTCCAGAATGCACTTTTAGAGAAACAGAAACCGGTTTCCCCTCCAGGAACTACATGCCAAGACGGGGGTTCTTCACCAAACAGAATATCCTTGTGTAACCCATCATCTGCCCATCCTCCATGCCTTGCCAGCATCTGCTGCTACACAGTTCCCTGAAGATAATGTGGGGACTCATATGTGCATTTTCTTCTGAATTATCTAATCCGTAATGGAAATGGAGAAAAAAAAAACCAAGATTTTTCACTATACCTCAAAATAGCTCAACAAATATTTGACAAGACCTGTTTTATTCTGTGGTGCCTGAGATGGAACCCAGAGCCTTGTACATGTGAGGAAAGTGCTCTCTACCACAGCCATACCCACAGCCTCCCTTACAGATTCTGAGGGGTCAGTTAAAATTCCCTCTTTGGCGCTCAATCTAACCAAGGCAATTATGTATGAGAACTATTCACAATGGCCTCGATTTGACAATAATTATTCTTCCTGATGCCAGTTAGTAGTTTCTATGGGCTCCTTGTCTCTGCAGATATAAAAACTAATTTTGATTCTAAGAGAGCATGTTTGAAATTGCCCCTGTTTGAAATTGCCCCTAGGTGCTGGATTGCCAGCACCTAGCAAGAACTCCAGGGAAACTCCAAGGTTTTCTTCTTGCCTATAATGTTCTCTGTCTACCAAGAAAGACACCTTTCAGGTACATAGTGGATGGTGAGAAAATGCAGGAAATAAGAGTGCATGTGACCAGGTTCCTAGACGTGCACAGGGCACTCCTGTGCGCGCGCTCGTGCGCGCGCGCGCGCGCGCGCACACACACACACACACACACACACACACTTCTATTTTTCTCTTTTCTTTTTTTTGTTTCTTTTGTTGTTGTTCTTGTTTGATTTTAAAAAGCCCACCATGTCAGGCATCAAAACATCTACTTAGCAGCTTCTGCTCTCCTTCCTCCATGTTTATGTTTCTGGCTGCGCTGTAGACTTCTGCAGGCACGCCTCCTAACAGGAGTGGCCTTTCTTTGTTGCGTGTCTGCAGGTGGAAAGCTGGTCTGATCCACTCTACCTTGAGGATCCCAGACACATTTCATCAACATGATGCTTTTCAATGTCCCTCCCTCCTCACTGCTCACGAGCTTGAGAACTAGCCCTTAAGAATACATACAGTAGGGGAGAAGAGAAGAGTGTACCACAGCTGAGACTCCCTATGTCTTAAAATTAACATCAGTTACCCCCAGTAAGCTTAACAGGGGCTAGATCTCACTGGTTTGTTTGTTTGTTTTGTTTTTGTTTTGCTCTTTCTGCATATATAAAGCTTTTCAAGGGTACAGAGCTACTTAAGAAATGATAGAAGCTTTCATAGCCTTGCCAGGTACTGACAACAGATAGTTGTCTGTTTTTAATAGTCTGAGACAATGAAGCAGAGATTTCTCCATGCTTAGATTTGGAGTGCCTCCAGGCTTTAAACGTTATTGCCCAGCAGAGTATCCAACTGTGTTTGTGGGAGGGAGGGAGGCCATTAAAATTCATTTGGTAAGAAGTCTCCAGAGAAACACCAGGCTTTCATCCTATCTGACTTCTCCAATCCGGTGGAATCCAGCAGCCACCAATTTCTCAGGGACTCCAGGAGCAAACGAGTGACAATAATGTGCTGTTGTGTGTGCATGCTGACCCTCCACTGGTCCCCTCTGTGGCCAGAAGCATGCATTTCTTAGCAAGGGAGCAGAGTTGGGTCAGAGACTCAGCATGTTATTAGAAAAGAGAGGAGAAATGTAGGGGAACCTAGGAGTCTGCTTTGCATGTGACCTTCCATGAACAAAGGCAGCTGAGCCTCCAAAATACTTCCAACTCGAGGTTACTGAAAAGCAGGCACCTGGGGATGCCAGCAGAATCCAGTTGAGATTCTACTATGGTTGTTCAGAGTCAGCCACATGAGACAAAGGAACCAATAAAAAAAAAAATCTTTCTAATGAGAAAGAACAAATGTCACGTGTTGATTCCTAAGGAAAGAACTCAGCAAGTAGGAAGTCAGAGTTGGAGCTGTCCCTAACTGAACAGCCAGAGGAAACTCTAACAATGAACTATGTGCCTCTGACCCTCAGGAGAACAAATACAGTCTGGTCCTGAATCCTATGTGGCCACGTGGTGAGGTCAGTCAACCTCAGATCAGAGTTTTAGGAAGTGCATTGTGCTATATGCTATACTGTTAAATTGTCACATGTTCTCCAAGATCACTGGGAAGCTGGCCTCAGAAACAGAATAGATTCCTCATTTAGGATTCAAGCATCTTATGTCAAACTGTCCTGGAAGGTATCTTGCCTAGTCCAGGCTGTACCCCTGGCCCTGTAACACAAGGAAAGGAACACAAACCAAACAACGGTCTTAAACAGTTACACCTCTGAAAAGAGCTCAGAACTAAGCCATTTCTAGCAGGAATTATCTCTGTTCATTCCATGGCATAAAAATGCCTGCACTGGGAAAAGAATCAGAAGTTCTTCTGTTTAAAGAAAGCTCGATCAGTGAGGTTGGCTAACTGCCTCAACTTCCCCAACCAATTTCTGCTGGGTGTTGTGAGTCACCAGTCAGAGGTTTGGTTGTCTTCCAATCAGGCTAGCCTAGTCCTCTGGGATGGATCAGGCTAGTCCAGTCCTCTGGGATGGATGATCTCCACTGCTGAGCTGAGGATGTTGCCATATCTGCCGCTTCTATGTATCTGCTACCTGCTGGGTGTTTTGTTTGTTTCTTTAAACTTTTATTTGCTGTATGTCTGATGAACTCACTCATTCTGCAGTTAAATTCAGCAAGTGTGGATCATTCTGCAGACAGGACAGGACAGGACATCGTAGCTCATGGAGGTGTAGCCTGAAGTAGAAGAGACATGGCTGACACTGTATTTACTCTAAGTTGCTAATTCCTAAATTTAAATCTGTTGTCTAGTCAATCTCCCTTTAAGACAAACAAACAAACAAACTGCTTTGCTCAGTGATGCAATTTTACTTTCTGCATAAACCCCCTAAGAAACATAAAGTGATATGCAAATATCCCCTTTCGCTTTGGAGATCTGTGCCCCTCAAATTCATAGGTAGATTATCAAACTGCATCTAAAAAGATGGTATCATTCTGAAAGGTGGCCTCAAGCCTCATTAAAAGGAAAGCTTATGGAGAAACAAATCCATATATTCTTAAGACAGCAGGTCTGAGACCTGAAGCAAACAGAGCTGATGGTGTTAATGACAATAACTGTGCAAGCATCTCCCACATTGTCATTCACCGTCTTTTTATTATAAATTGCAAGTGCCTTCTCTGAACTTAATCCACAGCCTCAAACACCATAAAAATGATGCCACCTATAAATCTAGGAATGGAGCATTCTGGGTCAGAGGAAGGGCAGATGCAAAGCATTGCAATGACCTTGGCAGGTTTTAGATGAGCAGGCAAAAGAGAAGGCACACAGTATCCTAAAAGACAAAACAAAGCTTTAGAGACATGGGCTCTGAGGCAGGAAGAGACCAGATGTTGAAGGCCCTTAAGACGGACATTACTTTTTTTTTCTTCTTGCCTTCCAAGCATATTAAACCAGTATTGTATTGCCGTAAACATGATATTATAAGGGTACTTTTTATTGTGGTTAAAAAATTTAAAACATTCATTCTACCATCCATCTTCAGTATTGTTAAATACATACAAAATGTTCTGTTTTAGAAGGCTAGAACATTTTAACCTTGCAAATGTGAAATTCTATAGCAATTAAAACACAAGCCCTGGATTTGACAGATGACTTAGTAAAATGTTTGCCTTGAAAGTATGAGGACTGAGTTTGATCCCAACGTTGAAGTAAAAAGAAATCCAGGTATAACAGCTCATGTCTGTGAACCCAGCACTGGGCATGTGAAGGCAGCAGGAATATGGGAACGCTCAGTGGTCTGCCAAGGGCTAATTGCACACCCAGTCAGTTAGCCCCAGTAGCAGTGTTAAAGATGCATAAGGAAGACATTTGATATTGAACTCTGGCATTCACACATGTGTGAATAAATGTAACACATATACACATAAACAATCCCCAAGCAGAACATTCCCCACACTCTATCACCTCTCCTTCAAGGTCCTGGTGACTATCATCCTATTTTCTCTATGTGTCTGCTCTAAGTGATATCATATCACAACTGTCTTTTGTGACCATCTTGTTGCTGACCTCCAATTTCATGCACTGTGTAGTATATGGCATAATCTTCTTTCTTTCAATGACAGAATAATCTCCTGCTATATGGAGAGGTACAACTCTTGGACTACTTGCTCCATCTGGGTTGTACCTCTCTCTGTGTGTTATTATAAATCATCATGGCATGAAGATGGGTGTGTGGTGGCTTTTGATTTACACCTACCTATTGTATAGGTGATGGTTTAAAGGAGACAGAGGTGGAAACTGAGGAGGTCAGTTAAGGAGATGCTGAGATAACAGAGTTATGGGTAAAGAATTCAGATGTAGGTGTAGCCATGAAATTATAGAGGAGTGAGGGGCCAGCCTGTACCTTGAGAATAGGATCTTTAGGACATTCTAATGCTTAGGAAAGCAGCAGAGACCAGGAGATGCTTAGGACAAGGGATTCAGAGCCTGGCATTTTGTCAACCCTCGGTACAGGTAAGCAGCCATTACCTTCATTATCTAAATCTCTATTTTCATTAAGACTGACAAATGAAACAAGAGAAGTGAAATGACTCCATGACAAGCCCAGAAGCATCCCAAGTGTAAATCCAACTCCATTCTCTGACCTATCTCTGTTAACACGGCTGAAATCTTGGTTCATCCCTTCATCCATCTCGGGTACCTTTGATAATGAAGATGTTTCCTGGGTTCTACAAATCTTCCTGATTCACTCATCTGTTCACCCAGGGATTTCTGTAACTGCTTCGAACTGAAAATTAGACTCCTCTTCCAGGTCCTATCCTTATATCTGGGTTTTACATAACTCCTCCTCTTCCTCTCTCAACTCTTCTCTAGATGTTATTCTAAGGTAGACAGGACATTGATCTTGGCTGGTCCTAATTGTTATCTAAAAAGACTCATCCATGCTGCCATCACCTCACAGTAATATTAGCAGGTAATATACCTCCATGATCCCCTCTACCCTCAGGCTCAGCGTCACTCTTTCAATAGTCTATATGCGTAGGCTGTGTGTTCTTATCATAGTGATGACTTTCACTGAGGCATGTTAACTTAAGTAAAATCATTATATTTTGCTTAATTTGCCTTGCCATGATCTGCTTTCCTCTTCTTGCTTTGCTTATAGTTTCAGGTCACGCACATTCCATTACATTTTTCTTTTCTAAATTTTAAAAATTATTTTATTCTATTATTTTGTTCATATGGGTGATTTGTCTGCATATGTATCTGTGTACCACATGTATGCAGTACCCTCAAAGGTCAGAAGAGGGCATCAGCTCATCTGCGACTGGAGTTACAGGTGGTCTAGCTAGCTTATGGGTAACAGGATTGAATTCGGGTCCTCTGAAAAAAACCAGCCAGTGCTCTTAAGTGCTGAGCCATCACTATAGTCCCCTTCTTTCCTAATTTTATCTTCACATTTGTGTGCTGGGCATTATGTATGCGAATGCAAAACCTGTAGAGGCCTGAAGAGGTCATCAGATGCCATGGGGCTGGATATCAGCTGCTCAACACTAGTCCTGGGAACTGTTACAGTCTCCTGTGAGAGCAGCAAGTATTCTTAATCCCTGAGACATCTTAACCCCTGAGACATCTGTCCAGTCCAGTCATTGGTCATTTTTCTTATTCTCCACTTTTCTTCTATTAGGCCTCTCCCACATTCTTTTCTACTCCCAATCCTTACACACACACACACACACACACACACACACACACACACGCACACACACAAAGGCATGCACACACATGGGGACACACACACATAAACACACTTGAACACGTGAATGCACACACACTGGGACACATGCACACGCATGCACCCATGCTTGCACACACACACTTAAATCTAGACTCTACATATGAACACATGTGCTGGTTAGTTTCCTGAGTCTGACTTATCTTTCTTAACATCAAGATCTCTGGTTTTATCTATTTTCCTATAAACATTACCATCTCATTCTTCTTTACAGATGATTAAAATCACAATGTGTACGTGTACTACATGCTCCTTACCCAGTCATCTGCAGATGAATCACTGGGCTGATTTCATTTCTTCCCCACTGTCAACAGTGCAGCAAGAACCATCTTGTTCTGTCTGAACTCAGACCCTTTCCTCTGCTACCAACTTTCCTGAAGCCAGAACAGTTTCTGTCATACCCTCCTCTCAGATGCTCTCTGTGATGATCTGAATCCTTAAGATGCAGACCCCACTGCGAGGAAATAAAGTTTTGTGTTGGTGCTGATCTGTATAGACTTCCTCATGTCTTGTCTCTTTGCCCTAAACAACATGACAACTATCTGCCTGGCATTTACCTTTGTGTGAGTGAGTTTAAACTGTCAACTTGATGTAACCTAGAATCACCAGGGAAGAGAGTGTTAATGAAAAATCATGGAGATCAGGGTGGCCTGTGGGCATGCCTGTAGGGGTCTGTCTTGCCAGTTGTGGGAAGACAGGCCTCAGATGTGAGCAGCACTGCTTTATGCACAGACACTGGGCTGTACAGAGTAGAGGTCTAGCTACGCAGCAAGCATGCATTCATTCCCTTCGCTCTTAAGTGAGGATGTAATGTGACCAGCCAGCTGCCTGAGTTCCTGCCTTGACTTCTCTGAAACAATAGACTATAATTTGGAATTAAAAGCTGAATAAACCCTTTCTTTTCCAAAGTTGCTTTAAGCTAGGGTTTATTATTACAGCAACAAAAATAAGACTAGATTATGCAGCACAGATATCATGAGTCAGCCAGAGGGACTTAAAGCCCTCGGGAAGGATGCACACAGCTCCTGTGAGGGACCAGAGCATCCTTGCCCTTTAGTCTCTCCTGAGTGTCCTGGAACTAACCCCATGAGAATAGCAAAGGGCCTCTATCTAGTTTCTGTTGTAGTCATTCAGTCCTTAGCATCTGCTCACTCCTGCTATCATGCTCAAGAGTCTGTTCCCAGACGCAAGGTTCCTGGTCCTTCTAACTGCTTCAAATATAACATTATGTACACATTGGATTGATCTTCAGATATTTGAAATAAATAAATGAATTTTCTGGATTAGCCACTCCCCAGAACACTTGTGTCATTCTTATAAACATTGCTTCCCTTAACAAACTCCGACTGTATTTCTTCCCTTTCTACCATAGAACCTCACATTGTTGTTGCTGCCACTGTTGGTGTTGTTTTGAAAGGTTCGTATAGGGCTGCTGGTTTGTACACTGGCTGAGGCCAGTAAAGGTGTTTGCTGACAAGCATGACATCCTGAGTTCAATCCCATGTGGTAGAAGGAGAGAAGCCAGTCTTGCAAGTCATTCTTCTGCACTGCCATGTGTACTGAGGTAACCAAGCAAACATGCCCACATAATTAAATAAAATCAACTTTCAAAAATCTTTGTGGAGATTTGTTCTCTCTGTACTCCCATGGGGTGAGTTCTTGAAGCTTGAATGGATGTCTCAGCAGCAGCCTGGCATCATCTCCCTCCTCCAAATGCACCACATTCTCTGGCTAAGAATCTATGCAAGAAACACATGTCTAAAAACCACACTAAAGAGTGTGGACTATGTCCTCCTGTCCTAAGTCTGCCTGGAATTTGAAGACTCATTTTCCATCTGAATGCAACAGAGGTCATTTGTTTCCAAATACTATTTTTCTGTTTATTAAATAAGAGGTCCTTTCGCCTGGACCATTTTCCCTAATCACAAATATGTACATTTTTAGATTCCGTTTTTGTAAACAAGGCTTGGTTAGGAATGGTACAGTGAGAATCTGTGTCTGTGGGTTTTACATTTCTGCTCCCGATGGCGACTCACTGAAAGTGACAGCCATGTAGCAGTTGATTGGCAGCCAGAAGCTTAAAGAAATACTTAAGGCACAAGAAACTACAAAACTAGGGCAGAGTCCCCAAATCTGGTTAAAAAATAAAGATGATGTTCTTAAAACAGAGTTACTCATTTGACATACTTTCTCCTGACTGTGTGTGCATGCACATGGGCACACATGCATGTTCATGTGTTCAAATGCATATGTGTACATATATGCTCATGCATACACAGATGAGGGGCTGAGGAAAACCTTGCCTGTCATTCCTCTAGTGCTGTCAACCTTGATTTGTCTCTCACTGGTCTGAAACTTGACCGTACTGGCTGGCCAGTGAACTCCAAAGATCTGCCCCAGTTGCTCATACCAGCACAGGCGTTACAAGCAGAAGTCACCAAACCTGGCTTTCTTTTTTAACCATGATTTCTGGAGACTGAATTTGGTTATTTATGCATGAAATATAAGCACGCACTGGCAGAGCTGTCTCCTCAGCGTCTCCTCCTCTTGTAGAATATAAACCAAGCACATATGTGATGAAGTATGTGCACATGAGATCCCAAAATCAACAGGGCACTGAGAAAGTTTACATCCAGTCCAACCACGCTATCAATCTACCCAGTGAGCTAGTGTATCAAATAAAACTGTGTACTCGCTCGGAGCCCTCTTTACCTTTAATTGAGTGCCATTCATTTTCTCATCCTGGAGGTACAATCCAAGGGTCCTCACCCCATCACTGCACCTGTGATCTACTCCCACCTGCCTATCAGGGAAGAAAGAGTGAACCAAGTGCCGCACAATCACAAAAGCAAATGCATTAGACTCCAAATGATCTCTGAAATAACCCGGCTAATGCTGCAGGCGTGGGAACACAGAGCAGAAGCTGGATGCACTGCTGCCCCTGATCCAAAGCAAACAGATTCCAGCGGGAGGGCTGTGAGGATGCTGGGAAGTATCTTCACTTGTCAGAACACTGTGGGTGTGTGTTCTATCACACAGGCCTCGAGAGGCCCCTGGAGACATGTGGGGTCTTTTCTTGAGGATCTACTGTGAGGCAATGACTACCTTACCTCTGGGCTGCCACTCTTCTGGAGGAAGAGGAAGAGGAAAGGAGGCATGCTTATTAGCATCAGTACTTAAACATGAGGAGACAATGAGGATGGTGGGTGGGAAGAGGGGGAAGACTGCTTATAAAGCGAAAGGCTACAGATGAACTGAAGGATGAAATCAAAAGACTGAGCTTGGGTCTCCTGGCCTTCAGTGCACATTTTGACACAGAGATAGCTGAAGTAAATAGCACTCCCTCCCCTTCTGTGTTCATGCACCTTTCCCGGGTCCACTCTTCCAAATCTTTCTTTGTTAGCTGTTATTCTGTCTTTAGTACTGATACTGAGCCAGGCTGTCAACAAGACTCATACAAACACAGGCTGACAGTGATTATGAGTTAGGAACGACCTCATTGCTGCACTGGAGCTGGAAGCCTCCAGCTCGCCTGTGTAGTGAGCTTAAGCTAGACAGAGAATGACTGAAAGATGCCACACAGAGAAGACCAAAAGCTCTACAACCCCTCACAGGCAACAAGAGTAAAGTTTCTCAAACCATCTATTTTAATTGGCATGAGTTAGCTCAGGTAGGTTCAGCAAAGAAAATGCCCAGCCCAGCCCAGCCCAGCCCATCCAGTCCACCCACTAGTTAACAAATGATAATACGATTGTTTGATACATGAAAATGTCAACTATTACAATGTCAAAAGTGATATGGAACTCCAAGCTTTTGTGATTACCTTTACAGCATTTGGCATTTAGTCTAGAGCAATAGAAGAGAGCTGATGAGAGGTGGTTGACAGAGAACTTAGCAGACTGTGGGTAGGGCATGCTAAAAACTCATCTTTGAGAAAGTGATGGATGAATACGACGAGGAGGACAGTGAGTGCTAAGGAGCCTCTAGAGAATCGCTGGTCACTGGCCATGAACACTCAGCAATCTTTCTCTCAAGGACTATGCTAATAGCTATGTTTCACAAAATCTCAATGTACCTACACGTACTCATCTTCACAAGTAACAGCCATTGTGAAAGCATCTACATTACTCTATAGCTTCCCTTCTAAAAGAAAGTCTCAGACTGGCCTGAAACTGCTATACATTAAAAATGACCTTGAACTTCTGATTCTTCTGTCTCCACCTCCTGAGTGCTGGGATTACAAACTGTCCTGGGTTCCTGGCTGTAGCCCTGATAAAGTTATGTGACAAAAGTAACTCAGAGAAGGAACGGGTTTATTTATACTTCCAGGAAATAGTCCCTCATTGAAGGAAGTTCAGGCAGGAGTTTGAAGCAGAAACCATGCAAGGTGTTCCTTTATGGCTTGCTGAGGCTCATTCTTAGTCAGGTTTCTTATACACCCCAGAACATTTTGCCTAGGGAATGGTACCCATCAGTAGTGATACCTCTTACATCAATAAGCAATTAGAACAGTCCCCACAGACAAAAGCCCATAAGCCAATTAGTTCTGAGCAATTGCCCCTCTCAGGTGACTGTAGCTGCTGCCAAGTTGACAGTTAATATAAGGGAAGACAGCCATTTTGGTTGTTTTTCACGTGTTTTTACACATGGTGTATCTTCCAGTAATGTCACATGTGGGTCTGCCTCATAATTTAAGGGGCCATATAATGATATTGTGCAGGTTTTAACACAGGTTTTGCTATAAAACAGTAATATAACAACCCCGTTAGTATTCTGATTTAACAGAGAATCAGCAGGAACAGAATAAAAGATTTATACAGAGGATATTTTAGTCCATGACTAGAAACAGGAGCTGATACAAATAACCCATTAGGAGTGCCTTCCACCCTAGAGGACGTCAGCCTTGAACAAGAGGCACTGGGTAGTGATGAAACCCAGAAGAGGTGAAGGAGTGAGTCTGGTCTAGATCTATATTCATAGTCTTGGCAGCATCATTTATGTAACAGTAGTGTGTTTTCTCTCTCTCCCACATCCTGTCTGCTCTTAAGATGACTACTTAGGAGTAGTAATCTTACACCTGTCAAGGATATGAGTCTGGCATGACCATCCACCATCTTGGAGCAGAGGCTGCTGTGGACCTCTTAGATACCTTGGCCCTGAAATCATGGCAACTATATAAGTCAAATATTAAAAGGAGGTATAGGTTCATTGAGATGAAAACTGGGATCACAAATTCTTTATAGACATTTACGTCCGGTTCTACCTTCCACTCTTTCCTGCACCACAACTGTAAGTTGTCTTGGAAGGGGCTACAATGTACAGGTGATGGAAGGTAGATTAAAGGTGGGGCTGTCTCTCTCCTTCATGTTGGATCATTTGCTCATCTTTGCAGATTGGCATGTTAACCACCCAAGGATTATCTGCCTAACCTGTCTCAGCCTCTTCAATGCTGAAAGCACAGAGATAAGTCATTGTCCTAAACTGAAAATCATCTTAGGTTCCAGGGACAGCACAACTTCATAGGACAGAGTGCCTTTCAGATTAGAGTAATTGCCCCCCAGGGCAAGGCTGTGTCTTATAACAAAATTATTCATCACATAAGGCATAGAAGACTCAAAACTGAAGGTAGACCTTCCAGACATTTATCTTGGACCTACAGACCTATAGGGCCAGGTGAAGAGTCAGTTCTTAGCAAATCACTTTCTGAGTTATTGTCTCTTCAATACTCTTCTCTCTCTGTCTCTCTCTGTGTGTCTCTGTCTCTGTCTGTCTCTCTCTATATATATTTATCTCTATCTCTCTCCATCCATCCCTCATTCCCTCTTCTTCTCTCTCCTTCTTCCCTCCTTCCCCCTCCTCTCTCTGTCTCTGTGTCTCTGTGTCTCACTGTGTGTGTGTGTGTGTGTGTGTGTGTGTGTGTGTGTGTGTGATTCAGGCAAGTGCTGGTAGGATAATCTCAGAGGTCTGATCTTAGCCTCTTTTGATCTCACAATGAAAAGTTTCCCAAGAACTTCTGGAAATTCTTCTGTCTCCATCTCCAATCTTGTGTTGGACAAGACTGTACTTCTTGAAGTGCAAATGTGTTCTAATTTCTTCTGGCTTTGTGTGAGTTCTTGGGATTGAAACTCAGGTCCTCACATTTCAAGCCTTGCCCTTATCTGTTGGTGGGGATCTTTCATGATGGAGTGAACTGGAGCTCCTGACTGAATTGTTGGCTACAGGAGGAGCAGGGGCTCCTCTTGAGGTGTTTATATGGTCCTTAGAGAAGATGAGGCAAAAGAATTGGGTAAAGAGATAATGAGTTATGCTGCAAAGATTTTGTTATTAACTTTCATTGCAGCCAAACTGATCATGGTTAGTGTGATCTACAGTACATATTCCAAGTTAGAGACATGGGGTAGAATCACAGGCTTTCTCTATATATATCCTTCCAGTCAATGGAAGTCCAATGACCGCAGGACAATCAAGGTAAGGTTTCAGCTCTAGCATAGGAAAAAATGACCCCATTGTAGGAAACAAGCTTTCACAGCAGGAGCTCGGGAGCAAACCCTCAAAGCCATGCTTTCACGTGGTCTCAGAATGCAAACATGAACACAGAAGAAACTTCTGTTTCTTCTTCACTCCCATTGCTCAGCACCTGCAGGAGCTCTGCATGGGTTTAATGTAACAATGAGTGTATGGATTCAGAACAGAAAAGGAGTTCCATGAAGGCTATGAACATCAAGATGAATCATTCCCAGTGTTAACAGAGAACCTCCAGGAAGAATGACCCATTAGCAGCTTAGAAGAGAATACTTGAGTGAGGTACCTGACTCCCGTCACAGAGCTCAGGAAGTATCTGTCAAAGGAAAGAATGTCTTAGAAATGTACCATTAAATATAATGAAGAAAACTTTATCTAGATTGTTGAACTAGTCACATGTCAAAGATCTATAATTTTGATAGGCAGGAGTAAGATCATTGAACTCAAGACCAGAGAGTGAATGGCACTGTTGGGACTCTTGTTTTAGATACTCAGTCAGCTGTACAGTATTACAACTTAGGCCATCAGCTCTTTTTAGAGCATCTCCAATGGGTAGAGGTCCCCCTGAGGGAGGACAAGAAAGAAGACAGGGATATAGCTGAATCAATAAGCATTAACCACAAATGTAACAAGTTCTAAATGAAGCCTTGTAATCAACAAAAATATTTACTAAGGGGCAGGATGAAAGGCCACGGCCTTCATGTGTAAGGTCTGCTATCTAACAGTAAGATTTTCTGCACACATGCCAATGCTGGCTTATCATCTTTGGTAGAGAAGAATGGAAGTATCTGGATATGCAAGTGACATCTCAGACTCTGCCCAGGTTCACTGCCTCCTCTGAACAGTCTCCATTTTAACTATCTTCAAACTTCTATTGTTTCTTGGCTTGATTCCTTTATACAATCTGGGGTTTCTTTCCTTCAGATAGGGATCTGTACTGTATTTACAAAATCGGGAAACTTAACCATGCTTCAGGGAGGGTTGCCCAGAATGAACACTCTGACCCATGCCTAACTGATGGGCACTAGATATGCATTTTCGATTTTCTATGCACATCTGTGTACGGAAGGTATATATACTGATGAATGGTGTGTTGAAAGCAGATGCTGATCTTCTGGCTGGATGTTTCATTCAGTTCCCAGGTGTTCTGCCAATTAGAAAGATGCTGTCATTACAGCCTCGGCAACATGATTAGGTATTTAGGGAGCATGCACGTTGCTCAACAAGTTCTAGAAAAGTGCCAGTAAGGCAGACTTTAAGAATGGCCCACTCTTTATACAAAATGACACTATCTACAAATGGTTGAGGAAATGAGGCATGGTGGGTGACGACTCAGTGTCTAGAGCTTTCTAGGACAGAGGTCATGATTCATGTAGCCATACTTCCATCTGGCAGCAGAAGAACATCAGAGAAAGCCTTTCTCCAAACACAGTTTGCCCAGTGTGCTCACCCTTCCTGTATCCATTGGCCCACTCTCCTTTGTAATCTGAGCAGGTGACAACTTCATTGAACTGTTGGCAACAAGAGGAGGTATCGATTCCCCCACAAATGCCCTAATGACTAGAGACTGAGACACAAACCATAAATGGAGACTTTCTGATTCCAAGTGAAATTATAGTTTGCCCTATGAGATTGCACAATAAATCAGGGGGAAAACCAGCCAACACAGGACTCTGGGGTCACTGAAGAGATGTTGACACATTACAATAATGAGAACTTGAAATACCTCATGCCCTATTGATTTTCAGGCTGAATCATTCCCACTGCAGAAGATTACAAGACTCTGTCCTGGAATCATGGCTCACGAGGGAGACGCTGATGAAAAGATACACCCAATGCAATCAAAACGAAAAAGTCACTTCTTCTTATTACAAATCTAATACCATTGTCCCTGGGCTGGGTGATGGGTACTTAACCTACAATGGAAAGGGAGGGAAAAAAAACAGGCAACCACTTTTTTTTTCTTTTAATTAAAACATTTTTCCTACCTTTTTTACACTCGGCTTTTTGCTATGCCTCGACAGTATAAAAAGTAACCCTGCAAAGAAAATGGGCAGAATAGCTCAATTAGTGCATAAAAGGCAATTTCTTTATGCTTTTATAATTCCAGGGTGGCTTTCAAGTTCTCTGTATCACCGTATCATTTTGAAGAATGGAAAATCGTGTCCTAACAACCAACTTATTTCCCAGTCAATAGCCGAAGACGCAGCCCACCAATGCCAGCATCTACAGTCAACAAAGAATGCCAGGGCTGATCACTCCTTTTTGCCTGCAAAGTGCTTTGTGGAGCTGAATAAACACAGTTGTGAAAGACCAAATGGTGACATAAGTTAATTACTAACCTGTCACACATGCATAGAATGGTAATAATTTATTTTCCCAATTGCATTAACCATAAGTTTCTCCCTGAAAATGGGGTATATTGAGAGAGACAGACTCTCAAACATGGATGCTTACTATATACCTCGTGCACAGTTGTGTCAATATTTGGAACACAGGTCAGACCTAAACTGCAACACAGTTTTTGCAATGCATATTGACCTGGCTGTAATTCAGAAGCAAACTGAGCCTAGAGAGATGGCTCAGTGAGTAAAACATGAGGACCTGAGTCTGGACCCCTAGCACCCATGCAAAATACACATAGTGGCACTCATAGCAATCCCTGAATTATGTGGGGAAGAGTGGCAAAGATGGGCACATTTATAGACATGCTGGACAGCCAGTCTACCAAAAATGGACAAGCTCTGGGTTCAATGAGAGACCTTGCTTCATAAGATAGTCACAATTAAAGACAACCCATGTCAATCTTTTGTTTTGGCACACTTTCCCAGGGGCAAGTACCCCTATACATACACACGTGCACACATGGACAAAACACACACACACACACACACACACACACACACACACACACACACACAC
>JANHMN010000002.1:86006636-86025158 GCA_030674055.1 Rhabdomys pumilio | reverse complement strand
CACACACACACACACACACACACACACACACACACACACACACACACCAGAATAGAAAAGTAACTTGCCTTTTAGTAGTTATAAATAGCATGGTCTTTCCTCAATAGGACTCTTGATATCGTTCAATTATGGGACATACAACAATTACTCAGACTTATTTGGACTTACTAAATTATCACAACCAGGTGTAACCCTTGCACAGTACATATTCCTGGGAAACTATCATGCAAGAAATGCATGTACTTTGTTTGCTTGTCCTCTGCCTCATTGCTCCTGTAGTTTCTCATAGTCTAGACATTGAGACGAACACTTGTGGCAGAATGCAGACATCCAAGGGGATCTAGTCACAGAACAAATGCCCACATTCTTCTGAGAAGATTCAATGTAATAACTGAAGTTGAGAAAATAAGATGTTGTTTTCTTTTGGATGTCCTAATGATGCTTCCGGGGCATCAAATGACCTCTTGCGCCTTTTGGGATATACATCACTGTTTACGAGTCTTTCCAACATTCTACTATATTCTCTCAGGTTGTCAGCCTGAGACCTGATAATCAGAATTTTTACCCTTGACAGGGCAACAAGTAATGTTCTCTTTGCACATGTTATTTGTGCATTTACTGAGTAAGTGGGAAAGCAAGTGATTAGTTTTAGGCACTTACAATTGTCAGCAGAAAATCATCTTGTAACCAGATAAGAAAGAACTTTGAAGTTAATATCCATGTCTTTTTTTCTTTGACAGTCCTTTTAAAGAACTTTGGGGTGCTGACTAAGCAGGTAAAGGGGCTTGCCACTAAGGCTTACCAAGCCTGAGTTCAACCTCCCAATGACACATGATGGAAGAAGATAAATTCTTACAAGCTGTTTTCTGACCACCACACATAAACCTGTGATCCACATGGGCACTTGTGTGCATCCTTCCCCCCCCACACACACACTAAATAAATAAAATTAGAAATTAAAAATTCATTGTTATTTTCCTTCACCTTTCTAACAGCCTTCCTGTAAAATTCATGAAACTACCAACTATTAACTTTAGCCACAGAGCAATGAACAGTCAAGAACTGAAGGAGAACTCAAGCTCCCTGAAGTCCCTCCCCTTCTCCATGTCTGCCCCTCAAATAACTGGGCCAGGTCTTCTCTTATGTCCCCAGAGTATAACCATGCTGATGGCAACTGTAGTCAAATCCCAGAGCCCTTAACAGCAACTGTATGATCTTGGTCATTGTCGTATGAAATACAACAACCTCATCTGTAAAAGAAGAATGACTCCCACCCTATCACATAAGCCATTGCATAGGCCCAAATGAGCCCAGCAACACATGGCCTCTTGCACAGCAGTTATCAGATACTACACCCAATGTTGTTAGGTATTTTATTTTACTCCCCAAGAGCACAGGTGCCTGAGCTTAGAGGACCTTGCTTTGATTATCCGGGCCCCAGCTTTGTAAAGAGCAATGTGGGACAGCAGCAATTTTGAATGTTTGCTGCACCTAAGAGGATATGTTCAAGTGGACAGCCAAAATTGATTCCCTGCTGACTACCTATTAGCAAGGCTGCGATGCAGCTATTAAAGAGGAAGGTGTGAGAAACATTTCTGAGTTATAGAAACACAACTCAGTGATGGCTGCCACATTGGTGCTCAGAACCAAGCAGTCTCCCGTGCTACCTATTCCAGTGAAAGGGGAGATTACAAGAGAATGAATGAATGAATGAATGAATGAATGAGTAAATGAATGACTCAGATGATATAAATTCTAAATATTGGGTAAGGCCACTCTCTCCTTTCAGAAAAGTTTCTGTCAGTACATATGGTCATCCAGTCTACATTTACAGGGCAGAAGTTAAAGGATGCATGAGCAGTAAGAAGAGTCAGTGCTTTAATAGGCCTCCCAGGTCTCTCTCTCTCTCTCTCAATGATTTCTCTAGTAGTACATATCTTCCTTGTTAATGTCTCATGGAATTGTTCCATAAGCATACGCTTTTTCTTGTTGTCAACATTTTGTCCTATCACTGCAACAGATGGCTTTACACTGAGGCATATGAAAAATATTAAATACTTTATAAGCCAGGGAGAAATAGAAAACGTCTTCAGAGGCAAGGAATCTCCATGACTCTGGTTAAGTGACTCTGGGATTCTGTTACAAATGGCTGTATTGAGCTTGGGTTGGTGATTAGACCTAGTCACCCATCAACTCTATCTCTTTGAAAAATACTGGACCAAGGGGAAGAGGCCAAACTGCCAGAGGAATGATCTGGGCCTTTTCAAAAGGCTCAGCCTACCACCATGGAGAGCTGTCAAATATTACACTGTGTCACCCAGAGAGGGCTGTGAAACCCATTTCTTAGAGATCCAAAAAGCCAGAAGCAGCATCCATCTGTCTGAGAAGGTGTTGTCGAGCACAATCCCCTGAGCCAAACAGCCGTCATCATCATGGGACCAGATGTGCTTGCTTGCAAAAGATCATCACAGCTGGGTTTGTTGGCATTCCTTCATAGCAAGAGGGTGAGGAGCTTCATGGGACACTTACCTGAATAGTCAGTCTCTCCTCCTAGTCCACTGTAGGCAATTATTTCCTAATTATTCTTGACCTCAGGATCTTGGCAAGGGTTAGAGTATATAAGGTAGCGGAGGTTGAATGAGAGGGGATCCATGCACGTAGCTATCCATACTGGGTGAAGACTTCCCAGTACTACAACTTTGCAGTCATCTTTCGTGGATACTCTTAAGGAAGCCGAAAATGTTCATTGGTTCCCCAGGGGGAATTTCAGTGGAACTGAACTTTGGCTTGTCACTGAAATCTTAATAGGAGGGGAATAGAAATACCCAGGTCCTGTCCTCAAGGACAGTGGCTCAAAGAGAATAAGTTTGGGGGCTAAGTAGTGAGTTACAGGACCATGGCGTCAGCCCTCTGGCTGTTGTATATATCCAGGTCCACTGAGGCTTTTGCTACACTCACAGCTGTAAACATAACCAAAATGCATGGTGCCACCACAGAGAGCCCAGAGGTTTCCAGATGATGGGTGTGGAAAAGAGACCGACATGTGAAGTCTTGGTGTTGGATGTCAGTGGTCAAGACTGCTTACTGCTCTTACAGAGGACCCTGGTTCAGTTCCTAGTACCAGGTCAGGCAGTTCACAAACACCCATCAGTCCAGCTACAGTGAACCCAACACTCTCTTCTGATCTCCATAAGCAACTACACTCATGTGGTACATATCCATACATAGGAACATGCACGTTTTCATTTGAGAACTAATTTTTTAAATGGAGACACCCTCACAGCAGTACATAACTCTGAGGGCCACAGATTATTTCATCTCCAGAGAGTCACTTTAGTGTTTTGCACCCCATTCTTCACCTGTAAGTGAAGGGACAGCAGCCAGCACTGCCAGTAAGACTACATGATAATAACAGGGTTTCTGCACAAAACAACCTCAGGATCCAGACTGGCATATGCTAGATGCAACAGAAATGCTGGCTACTCTTTATATTTAGCATAATGTTTACATAGAAATAACATTAGGAAGGGGTAAGATTTTCTTTCCCATACCCATATCTGTATCTGTTTGTGTGAAATTGGCATGCACTTCCCATGGACACAACAACCTCAAGTTTTCTGTACGGGGGAAGAATTAAAAAAATGGCCAAAGCTCATTACTGGGCCTGGGTCCCAGAGAAATGAGATGCATGATCATGAAAACACACAATGTTCACAGCAGCTTTGCGTGTGAGAATATTTTCACCCACATACCCTTCTGCGGGGTATTTATGATGGTGAACACCAGCCATACACAATCTATAAGAAAGGTTGCTGAGCAAATGTGCCAATTAAAAGGCTAAATGCTGAGGGCTGGAGAGATGCCTCCACCCATAAAGGTAAACCTGAAGACCTACATTCTAACCCTCAGCACTCATGAGCAGGCGGAGCATCTGGAAAGCACATTGGTGAGACAGAAGAGTCCCTGGAGTTTGATGTCCAGCCTTCTAGCCAAACAATGAATTCCAGGCTCAGTGAGAGACTCTATCTGGAAAAAATATATAATATGGAAAGCAATAAAGAATATGGACACCAACATCTGTCTCTTTACACACACATGACACCCACCCATGTGTGAGTGTGCACAAATACAAACACATATGCTACACAACACTCAGGCACATAAATTTTAAAACATTTTAAAGGGTTAAATGCTGGGACTATAACTATTGTTGCATTTGTGAAACGATAAAAGTTTAGAGGGGGAAGGCTGTAGAAATGGATGGCAGGGATTTCAGGGTTAAATAAAAGGGAAGGGAAGGAAGGGGATGTGTGGATACAAAGGAACCCTTAGGAAGCTGCTGAGAACGGAGAGACATGAACCTGAACGCGGTATAGAATTAAGCAGACTCAGAGTCAAGCTTGGGCAAATCTGGGGGCATTTGAAGAAGGTTAGTGGATCATAGCAATGGCAACATCTTGGAAATGATGTGACAAATACCAATTTACAGAACCTGAGAATATTATCACAGGAGGAAAGTACAGGAGGGTGTTTTATCCCTGTATAACCTCTTGCATGGGACATAGTTATGCCTGTTTAAAAAAAAGAAAAAACAACGAGAGATAGCTTAGTTCGTGTAGTGCTTGCCACTCAAAGACCCAAGTTTGTATTTCCTGAATCTGCCTAAAAAGGCTAGACATCATGGAGTGTGTACATCTGTAATCCTAGCTCGAGCACCAGGGAAGCAGAGGCAGGAGGATCCCTGGGGCTTACTCGCCACCCAATTTTGTCAAATTAGTAAGCCCTAGATTCACAGAAACACTTTCCTCAAACATTAAAGAGATACGTGATGGGGGAAACTACTCAACACTAAACTCTGGTCTCTACATCATGCATGCACACATGCATTAGCACCTGCACACAAATGTGCACAAACTCATGAAGATCAATCACGCATGTGCAAAATCAACCCAGTAAACACATTAGCCCACACTAAGCAAACATGTAGAAGAAAGCTCTAACTCTGCATTGGGGACGGTAAATTTTCTCCCAGTATTTCTTGTCATTAAGGAGAACAAGGTGCATGTGGATCAACTTGGGTCTTGTACAGATTCACCGGAAATTTATCTTTAAACTTTGTGATGCCTGAGCCTGGGAAGACGGCTGCAGCAGGTAGAAACATTTGCTGCACAAGCATAAAGACCTGCATTCAACCCTCAGCACACGTGTAGAAAACTGGGCATGACCGTGGATTTGTGTCACGTCTGTGCAGTGGTGTTTGAGAATGCACTGGTTGCCAGCCTAGCTCTAGGTTCAGTTAGAGACTCTGTCTCAAGGGTACAATGAAGACAGTCATGGAGCATGGTATATGATGTCTTCCTCTGGCCTCCATCTGTGCAGGGGCACACATACCTGCACATACTTGCGCACAACACATACAACCTACAACACCCACCCAAAAATTCAAATTCTGTTTCCTTCTGTTGGATGTTGTGTGTATTGCACTGATCAGCCCTTCCTTTTGTGTATTCAGATAGCACACTGCAAAGAACGGCACTATGGTCAGCAAAGTGCCCAGGCTTCTGAAGTAAGCTCAACAGTACCTGCCTCTCTCTGAAGTGTTTTATTATTCTAAGTCGGGCTGGCTGCATCTCCCAAGGTATGAAGTTCAGCTCAAGATAAAAAATATTTTATCTGCCCTTACAGCAAATTGAAAGGCTATATAAAGGGTTTTGTTATTGCTGTGTTTTCATAAATATATAGTAAACATCATTCACAGTGGGAAACACAGCCCGGAATACAATTTCCATGCCCAGCCATTCATGCGCCTCGCACGAGAAGATGAAATGACCCAGAGACGAATAAAAAAATAATAGTATACAACTTTTAGCAGCCTGCAGTCCCCGACAGACACACGCAGCTGAGCGGATAAGGATCATGATTCACAGTACTGCCGATGAATGACAAGTGACTACAGCATCAGGAAGATTTGCTTTCCTTCACAGCCAAACCATTCCAGTTAACACTTAAATTCCACATTTCCAGGAATTGCAAAAAGCTCAACCCCTTCCTGCTGGAGAGCCAAAACCACACCTGAAAGGAATTATCATTTCAAATCAAGTCTTTATTTAGGAATTGTTTTGGGTTTTTTTTTTCCTTTCATTTTTTTTTCCCTTAATCTTCCAGAGCAAGGGGTAATCTTTACAGAGCAAGGGGTAGCATGGAAGAGTGGGATCTATGCTGAGCGCCATCAGCTCCCAGGAGAAGAGGTGATTAGAGGTTGTTTTCAAATAAAAGGAGTTTGCATCATACGAGGAATTTTTCAAAATGGAAGTCAATCGCATCCATGGTGGGAGCACGGCTTTGTCTGTAAAGCACCTGCTACACAAGTATGAAGACCCACACTTGATCCCCAGAACACACAGAAGAAGTCAAGCACTAGTAGTGCGTGCATTTCACTAGAGATGGGTTTATCCCTGGACTTCACTGGCAGGCCAGACTTAGCCTAGTTGGAGAGCCCCAGTCCCCAATGAGTTGCTTATCTCCAAAACCATGGTGAGGGTTGCCGAGATTACTTACAAGCAAAGGGGCCTGCCATCAAGTCTGATGACTGGAGTCCATTGAGGTAAAAGGAGAGAGCCAGTTCATTGTGTTGTCCTCTGACCTCTGCATGTGTGCCATGGCATTACACAAGCATGCACATGCAATAAATGTTTTTAAACTGATAAAATTTTAAAAATTTAACAAAACCACCATGTAAAATGAATGGCTCCTGAGGAATAGCATTTGAGATTGACCTCTGACCTCCACATATAAACCCCTGTACTCGTGGACATACTCACATAGATATGGCCATACATCATTACATGATCCAAGACCATTGTTGCATAACAATTACAGAGAAATTTGTACTTTGCCCGGGGAGATGATTCCATGGGTAAGAATGCAGCTGAACATTGTCAAGAACCTGAGTTTGAATTCCAAATACCGTGTAAGAAGCCAGGTGTATACACATGCCTGTCACCCCAGATTGGAGAGGGGACACAGGAGGACTTCTATGGATCTCTAGTGGCCATCCTGGCTCCAGGAATTTCGAGAAATCTTATTTCAAGAGAATAAGGCAACCAGACATATGGATATGTGCATTCACACACAGAGACACACACACAGAGAGACACACACAGAGAGACACATACACACACAGACACACACACAGACACACACAGACACACACACAGACTCACACAGAGACACACATACAGACACACAGAGACACAGGCACACAGGCACACAGGTACACACAGACACAGACGCACATAGACACAAACACACACAGATACAGACACTCACACGCACACCTCACTCACACAACACACACACACACACACACACACTTGCACATATTCCACACATACAAAACAATGACAAAAATATAACACTCTTTTGTAAAAAAGGAAGTTTCTAATCCACATTTTAAAATGTATGCAATGCTTTTAAAGTATGCTATTTTCTAATGTGATATGTGAATTTTAATATACATATTGACTAAATCTATATATGTATGTATATACCTGCATGTATATACATGTATGCATATAAAATTTTTCATTTACTTCTGTTATTATACTTCTCTGAAAACTACATGTCTATAATTTATCAAATTTTCTCCTGCATTATTAATAAATTTATGTATCAACCATTCCAGCCCTTCCTCCCTGTATCTGTCTGTCATCCATCCATCCTCTATCCACACACTCATCCATCCACCCTTTCATCCTTCCATACACCTACATATCCATCCTCATCAACTCATCCTATCCTCCGTTCATCTATGTACTGACTCACATATCCATCACTATGCAATTTTCTGCCAAAATGATATGGTAGTTAGTCCTGGCACAAGGGTCACAGGGACTTTCTAAGATCAAACATGTTATCTGATCATTAGAAGAAATGGACTTTAAAGTTAAGCTTCAAATCTGATCACCAACATTTTCTAAAGACTAACTGTTGGTAACCAGAAAAACTGCCCTCAAAACTCATGAAAAATGAGTCTTCCCTCATGAAAAATAGGTGTCCCAAGGATATTTGCCTCAAAGAGCCTCTGGAGGTTTCAATTCAGCCAGGCTGATCTTGGAAGTAGTACCATAGCGCTCAATGAAAATAAGCCAACCATATCAGTTACAAGAATGACAACTTTGGAGTCTGTCTACTGAACAGGTAGTTAATGAGTTACAACAAAGCCCGCTTTGCTCTTCGGTCAGCAGAATCTGAAGTTTGACCCTGATAACCGATAGCTTCCTGGAGAAGTCCTTCAGTAATTCCAGAGCAATTCATTTCCTTGTATAGCTCACTATCACTACCATGGAGAGCGTGTTGGTTGATGGGCATCTGTTGTAGTTTGAAAAGGACAAACCTCACACAAACTCATGTGTCAGCACCACCTCCTGGGAACCATGTGTGCTATGAGAGAGTGTTGTGGAACCTTTAGGAAGCAGAGATTCACTTGTGAGAGAAGTGCACAGTTGTAGGGCCTTGGGTCTTTATAGCCTGGCCCCATCTTCCACTTCACTGTCTGCTACCTAACTGCAGATACAACACGACCCACCCTCTTGCTCCAACTGCCGTATCTTCCTGTCCACGATGGACAGTATCCCTGTAAACCATGAGCCAAAATAAACTCTCTCTCCTTTCAGCCGCTTTTGTGGGAGTGTTTTATTGCAGTAACAGAAAGTGAGGGCACTATCATTTCTCACAGCATATTTACAGTACAGTAGGGGAGTATATCAGAAATCAATGTCACTAGACACAATGGTGCTTTTTAAAGTACAATTTCTTGGGCTAGAGAGACAGCTCAGCAGTGCAAGGGCACTCGCTGCCCCTCCAGAAGACTAAACTAGGTTCCCAGCACCCACGTTGGGAGATTCATAGCCACTTGCAACTCCAATTCCAGAGAGGCAGATTGATCCATCTTCTGGCCTCTAGGGGCAGTCTATGCATAAGGTATACATACATACATACATACATACATACATACATACATACATACAGTTACACACACTCACATGTAAAGTGAGAATATCTTTAAATGACAACCTATCTATCTTTCTTATCTATGCACATACATACATGGTGTATATACATGACATATATAACTTAACAGAATACACACATCTGTATATAATTTTCATTGTAGCACTACAGACCTATAGCAGCTACAGAACATAACTAGGTAGTTCTGCTGGATTTAATTTCATTTACTTTACCTTTGAGCAACCAATCCTGGCCCCATTTTAAACCATTTCCTCAACCGACACACAGAATAGGTATTCCACAAAAGCCATTCAATGAACTGTATTTAAAAAGGACATTTGACGATAATGGATCCAACATGAGCCTTTTGACAGTTCCAAAATAGGATTTGCTCTTTGCTTTCTTTGTTCAATTCTGAGTTCACTGGGCCTGAAACTCACAAAACAGTAATGGTTTCCACTTGCAGCCCAGATCCTACACTGCCTCAGGAGCTGGGTGGGAGCAAACCCAATGGTCCATTTCACCAGTCTAAGCTTGGGCAGATTCAAGCTGGGCAGGCATGGCCCTTTCTATTTTCCTATGTAAAAAACAAATAAACAAAAAAACAAACAAATCTGTGATTTGCCCCCTGTTTAAAAAGAAAGGATTCATGATTGTAAATTGTGATTAAATACTTCAAAGTCTTTTTCACGTTAGTGGGCAGAGCAATCATATCTATGGACCAAGGCCTAAGCAATGGGCAAGTCTGGATATGAAGGCTAGGGGGATGCCTGGCCTGGAACTGGTGTTTCTCAGATCTATGGTTCACATATGAGAGTGCATTTAACGTGCAAGGTATTGAATGTATAACCTCTCATATGCCTTTGGGAAGACATTATGGAAAATACAAAATCTTCATCCATTCAAGAGTCATTTTCATTCATCAGGTGAGGTCCACTGAGGCCCGCTCTCGTTTTCTGTACATTTTGAGTATCTGTGTTTAATTGCAGCCTCGTAAGATAGCTCTTCTTCGTTTTTCTTCTAAAGCAGAATAAAATGTGTCAAATTGGCACTTCTATTTAAAAATCAACTCAAATTGTTTTTCTTTTCATAGCATTTTTCTACATAGCTAAAAATTCAACATAGGAAAAAGATAGGCATGGTCCCTCCCATAGCCTGAAGGAAAGAAGATAAACAAATTGCTATGAGCAAAAAAGTGAGCCAGGAATCAGCAGCTCCACGGCCGCCCAACCTTGGACCACTTAGGCCTACCAGGACACCAATGAGACTGGTTTCTTTATGGACTCTGGAGAGCTGGTCCAGGTGAATAATTTCTGCTGTCCCAATACCAGCCAATAAAGAAACATATCACTTCTTATCTTGTGTGCATGATTCTGTGTTTGAGTATTGGCACATAACTGTGTTACAGTGTGCCCTTAGCGAGGTCAGGTGACAACCTTGGATGTGGTCCTTGCCTTCTACCCTGAGACAACTTCTCTTCCTCTTCTCTGTTGTGCGAGTCAGGCTGGATGTACGGCTTCTCAGCGTTCTCCTGTCTATACATCTTGTCATAGGATGCTAGATTACCGACATGCATTACCACCTCTAGTTTGGGGAGGTTAAACTTCAGGTTCTCACACTTCACAGCAAGCATCCCACCCACTGAATCATCTCCTCAGCCTGCTATGGTAATTTTTACCCAGTGACCCTCGATGCCTCAGGATGCTGCTGCTGGTGGTGTGATTGAGTAACAGAGGACCTCAGACTCTTCCAACCCTGGCATATGATTATTAACTGCTTTATTTATTTAAACCTTCTTTGCTTTTAAGATTAGTTTTATTTTTAATTTGTGTGTGTTACAGGGGGGGAGAGATGGGGAGAGGGAGAGAGAGAAAGAGAGGGAAAGAGAGAGAAAGAGGGAGAGAGAGAGGGAAAGAGAGGGAAAGAGAGGGAAAGAGAGGAAGAGGGAGAGAGAGAGAGAGAGAGAGAGAGAGAGAGAGATGCCCAGGGAGGCCAGAAGAGGGTGTCAGATTACTTGGAGGTGGATTTACAAATTTACAGGTAGTTGTAAGATACTCCATGTAGATGCTGGGGAATGTTTTGGGGTTCTCTGCAAGAGCAGTGTGTACTGTGAAGCCACCTCTTCTACCTGAATTTTGTTTTGTTCTGTTTTTGTTTGTGATGGATCTCATGCAGCCCACACCAGCTACTAGTAAAGGATGACCTTGAACCCCTGATCTTCCTGCCTCCCAGCCCTTGGGTGCTGGGATTGCTAGTACGCACCACCACACCTGACTGTGACTGCTTAACTGAAAAATAGAGTAGCAGACATCAAGATGCACGCTCTGTCAAATATAGTTAAGCCAATTGTCTTAGTCAACCGTCCCCAAACCAAGTGTCTTTTGTTTGAAAAATCTATTACACAATGGCACCTAAACTCTTCTCCTTTGTCCAGATAAAGCTGTTTCAAGTTTTAATTACTCTGATCAAGGACCCAAGAATATACACTTTAGAGTTGAAATTCCATCTCTGACTGAGAAGGTTGGTGACCTTGGGCAACTCACGTTTCTGTTCATCTGTTGCTAGTGCAAAGAAAAAGAAGAACCCAGCAACTCCAACCTTCTAGTCTTGAAAGCAGAATTAAATTTGAAAATATTTACAGCAGCACTCACTGGGCAAGTATGAAGCAATATGTGTTTAAATAAATAGACCAAGCTAGGTGTCAAAAGTTGAAAGATAAGGAGACAGCGCTGGCATTTGAGAACGGACGGATGCAAACCAAGGCTCACAAACACTGAGGACGACTCATATAGCCACCTTACGCTTCTCTTCTTCTGAATCGCAACACTGTGGGAAGAAACGTCATTGCCCAGAACTTGCCAGACTTAACACTGAGTAAATCACAGGGTGGGAACAAAACCTGTATCTCAACTACGGTGAGACATATCTCATTTGTAAGGGAAACAATCGAAGTAACGGTGGCCTGTGAGAAAATGGGAGCCTTTGTGTACTGCCCCTATGTTGTGTTCACAGAATCCAGAGGAGATTTGAAAACATTAATCGCTGGGATTCTCTGCCCCCTGCACTGGCTTGAGTCTATCAGTATCTCACCCTATGCTACCTAGGACCTAGGGCACCAGTACTCATCCTGAGCATCCAGCACTTATGTGGAGGACCTTCCAGGCTGCCTTGGGAGAGGAAAGTGTCCTCACAAGGCTTCTAGCCACTGAATGCCAGCAGTGACCTGTGCCGAACCATGACAACCACAGCCATCTTCCACAGTGTTATCAAACATTCTGGGTGAGGGATAAAACTGCTATCCTGGGACAATCACTAAGCACCCTTCTGTGCAGCTCTTTTCTGCCCTCAGATTAATGCATTTTAATGGTATCTTGGTATGTTGAATTTTAAATAAAGAATCTGGAATCTGATTATCTGAGTCACCCAGTCTGGAAAATGGTTGCCCGGTCTGTGAATTGGGAAGAGTGAAATCCATGAGTCACAATCACCCTGAGGACCACAGGAAACAGCCTTATGTCCTTAGTACACTACCCAATGCCCAGAGGGACTAAGTACAAGGCAGAACGCACTATGTGAGCGACTGATCTGTTCAGATGGTCACCGTGCCTGGACAAGTGCCCTTCCTGTCCTTGTGTCCTAATACAAACACAAGACCTCTATCTCTGTGTTCCAATAACTATAACAGCTGCGGGGATACCCACTACCACAGCAGCACAATTTTCTGACAAGCAGAGATTTCAATCTGAGGACAAGTACACACATCAACAGCAAATGATGCAGAACGGCTGAGAGAAGCAAAGGAAGGGCCGCAGCAGAGCCTCGTACACCATCCGTGATGCACCGTGTCCTTTCTGCACAGCCAACGGTGGCAGAAATTGCTGCTTGACTTTGGTAACACTGGAGTGAGTTGGAAGTGTGAGAGAAACGGTGCCGCCGGAGGGGCCTCCTCGGGATGTGTGGGTGTGCAAAATATTTGTGTGATGGCATAGAGCAGCCTGGGAAATTAAGCTCAACTGGTGAAAAACTGCCAGCAATTCAGTGGGAACAGATTGGACTAAGGATTGCTCCAGAAGCATGCCCATTTTAAAGAAAAATAAGCTTTGGTAAACAAGGCATACATGAATCTATGATGCTAGACTTCAGTTCTGTAGAAACAGAAAGGTGAACAAAATTGAGAAAAGACAATAAACAGGACTAACATTGCCTAAGATATATTCATATATATCTTGTTATATATATTGTTATATATATTGTTTATATATATATATATATATATATATATATATATATATATATATATTACATATACATAAATAGATACATCCATATATTTGTCTATCTATTCACCATTTCATCTACCTACCAATCAATCTCATCACATTTTTGGAAACATTGGGTATCCTTTTACATTTCTATCTCTGTTTAAGAGTCTCCTCTGGCCTCATTAGACCTGGCCATAGACTCACAGCTGATAAATGCCAGTAAACTAATTACTATTTGTTCCCCAATCCATCTTCAAACTTAACCTGTATTATTTCATGGCAACTACCTGATTGTCTCAAACATCCAGTGGGCCCTATTCGCATCTGTGACATCAAAGCATTTGGACATCACAAGCGAGGGAGAAACGGGAACCCTTCATCACCTATTGGTTATGCAAGCACCTAACCAGAAAGAACACTTTGAAATTTTTATGGAGCAGGAAAAATTGGAAGCATACTAATCTAGGCAGTGAAATTGGGCTTTTTGTCATGTTTAATTGCTTGAATTCATAACCTAGTTCTACTGAATCAAAAGCAAGTTGTTACCGCTGACGTTAGCTGTTTGGGCCTTCTGGGCACACAAGCAACAGATAACCCCCACAACTTCTCACATCAACTTCAGACCAATTAAAAAAATTAGCCCCTGAAATTGTCTGGAACATCAGAGTTATTGAATAATTTAATTTGCAAGAGTTTCCAATCTGAGTTCTCAATGGAAATGCTGACTTTAAAAGATTTACTTGCTTTGGTGTTGTGGAAGATGAGGGGTGAGACACGAGTCCCTGTCTCCAAGGACTAGGATTCTAGTTGGTTCTGTGTGACTTAATTTAATTGCACCGTGGTAAAACTCTCCTTCGTTGTGTTCTCTCCTGTTTACTATGTTTCAAGAATGTTCTGCCGAGCACAAAAATGAAAAGAAACAGAACAAACCTAGACACCCACAAACACATGCAAAGTTTGAGAGTCCTTACACTCCCAAGTCTCTACTACGCAACAAAATCAAGTCTATTGTACAAAACAACAACCAACTAACCACTTTGAAGGGTCCCCACCTTCTCTTCCATGTTCACTTTTGTATTTATCAGAAAATCAGGACAAGATGGGAATTAAGGTCTGAAAGGGGATATTTAATTCCACTGTAATTATTTCATTTTAGAAACTGTATTTTCATATTTTCCACAAAATATACTCTTCTCATAGTCTTTCTTCTCTGTCATCTCCACTCAAATCCTTCCCATCTCCATACAAACCTAAACTCACGTTCGTTTACTTTCAAAGTGTCCCTTTAAATGCCTTTTGTGATAACTTCAGTATTAAACATGTAAAATTCAAAATACAAGAGCTACAAATAAAGTCAAGATTAATAATAGACTTTTACTATATTGTTATTTTATCATTAGTACTAGTAGTGTATAAGACAGGGGAGGGAAAGGCAGAGAAGCACGCATGTGGAGATCAGAGGGCAGCATTCAGTAGTCATTTCTCTCCTTCAACACACATGGGTCCCAGGAATTGAACTTAGGTCCTTGGACTTAGTGGCAAGCTCCTTTATGCCATGCCGTATCTCAACCTCCCAATAACAAACCTTCATTAGATCACACCTTTTTCTTACTTAGTAGAGCACTTTTGACCTCTTAGCTCAAACACCCTGAATCAATGCAGCTTAACAAAATGAACTCTGTCATAGGCTATCTTAGTGTTTACTTAAATGAAAATAAATGCGTTTTTTTTTCCAGTCATATTTTCTACTCTCAAGCAAAGACAATAAGTGGATGGGGGATTTCTGAAAGTAAAGTGATGACTGTCAAATATCCCATTTGTCATAAAATGCGACAATACCACGATCATCACTTAGATGGAAGCAACTGTTCAAACATACCTTCTTTCCTCACACCCTCTTTAACTTTTGCATCATGCTCTTCCTGGAGAGAAATGCAAGGCTCTAAGAGCTCACGCTGTGGTGGGTAATAATCAGCTAGCCCTCTGGAAAAGTGGAAAGACACACTTGACTTTTGTCATGCACCACTGTCATCATAGTTAGGCCTGCCACTATGTTGATGCTGACAGTTACATCTATCAGGTCCAAGGGAAGACAGACTAAAACGGCCCTGCAGTAAAATGCAGACAGGGAACAGAGAAGATAAAAGTTTGAACACAGAGTTACAGCTACAAAACCATGCTTATCTCAGTAAAGTCCTAAAAGGTAAAAAAAAAAAAAAAAAAAAAAATTCTTGCCAGCCACCCAGCCGTCAGGTCTCTCTGTGGGGCCAGGGCCTTTTCCTAGAGTCAGGACAAGAAGAAATGAAAAGTGAAGTTTGCGTGATCACTTTCTGGAGGATAAAGGGGGGAGTATCGGATGCCAGGAAAGTGTTACAGGGGCAAAAGCAAATCAGATTCAGAGTCTCCCTTGGGTGCTAAACATTTGTTAGACAATGAATAGCAGAAGCAACCTGAAAGGCCGCTTGGGGAAAGAAAGTAAATAAGGGCAGGCAACTACAAAGACCCACATGGATGCACAAATGAGGAGAGAAAGGAAGGAGGCTGAGGATGGGGAGACCCTCCCATCTTCTAGGTCTTGACTGGAGCAATTCCGTCTTCCAAATCTTTGGCATATTCCAGTTGAGGTCACAAGGATGGAGTGAGCAAAGGAGAACTGCAGAATCGGCTTCTTATGAGAACTTGCAAGCGCTGGGATGTCTCCACCGCCTGGTGGTAAACAGCTGTGGCCGATACAGATGACTGACCTGAACACAACCTTCTACAAACTTAATCACTGCTTACCTCCAACATAACTCATTGCCCTCCACGGATACTCTCACCCTTTGAGCTATTGCCCATGTGAGTCAAAACTATGGGAATTTAAGCAAGGCTTGGAAGCTATGAGGCAGACCATTTGCTATGTATCTACATAGGACGGCCACATAACAATTTGTCTTACTTCCTCAGAACACACTACACCCATACCTGAAAGGCTAAAATGTAAACCCTGAGTAAATTCTGAGCCATCTCCTGACACCAGAAGTCAACCTCCACTGGTGAGATAATCATTTTACTAAAGGGCTGCTGCCACAAAACTTTGGGTCCAGAATCAAATCCCCCCAAAGTGGGAGACAGAAAAACACAGCTCTCTTGTCAAAAGAAATACACAGAACCCTCAATTTCACCTATCTTCTGGAAGTAATGGCTGGAAGGATGGGCTAGCGTCTTCACAGGTGCGGTTTCTGTTCTAATGAGCGATGTGTACAACCCTATGTGTACATGTTCCCTCATTGGCTCTCCCAGAAAAGACGGCTCTTCCATGAGATGGTAACACAGCTCAGGGTTTATTTATTTTTTTCAATAGAAAGCACACGCTCAATATTGTTCATGGAATGCCTCTTTTACCGGCATCTAGAAACCAGGAATGGGGTAAGAGCAGGAGCCAGAATGATGGGCAGGGTCGACCTGTCTCTGGCAGCATGCAATGCCTCAGCACACGCACGCACAGGCACGTGCCAACTTTCCAAACGCGCGGCCCATCTGCCCATTCACAACCCCCGCCCCATCTTCATTTGCAAAATCCAGCCCTAGCCTGCGGGTCTTGTAACATCAGTCCTTAATAAACGCTTATTCATCTCTGGGAATAAAGTTCAACAGAGCCGATGGCTATTTCCAGGGAAGTTCCCCGCGAACTTCCACTTGGTAAAAGCGAATCGATCCACCCTCTGGTCCCCCAGTCCGTCTAAGCTCCCCGGGTATTGAGGGACCCTCGGGGAGCCCAGGGCTAATCCCAGATCATATCCCACAGGACTCCGGAGCTGAACTTACCTACCCTGTGTAATTCACTGGCTGCACACACATCCGCGTCCTGCCATTGCCTCTCAAGGCTTTCTCAGCTTCATCCACCGCCAGGTCCGGATTCTGATCCGCGGCCCCAGAGGTGCACACGCCCGCCCGCCACCTTCTCTGAGCTAACGTTGGACAACGGCTGGCGGCGGCTCGCCTGCCACAGGCAGCCCCGAATGTCAATTCGCACACTCCTCCCCCTGCCGCCCGCCCCCGTCCCTGCGCGCCCTCCTCCCAAGCATCCGTCCAGCGGGCTCCGGGATGCTCGGATGCTGGTGCCAGCGCTGCCTCCCCTCCCTCCCATCCAGTCTCTTGCTCCCCCTCCCACAGTGTCTCCGTGCCTCCCTCGCTCGCCTTACCTGAAGGGCATCTCCCACGACTGCAATTAGCTGCCAGGATTTCATCGCCCGCTGCAAAAGTGCCTCCTGCTCCCTCTCTTGCTATCTCGCATTGGGAGAAACGCAAGGCGGGAGAAGTGCCGGGGCAGCAGCAGCGAACGATACCCACGTGCTAGCAATGCCAATGATTCCAGCTCTCTCTGCTGAGCCTTTGCCTGCCTGGGCTGTTTTTCTCCAGCCACCAGCAGGTGTTCAAGGCCCCCCGAACAAGCGAGATTGCCAGAGATCCAGCAGGCACCAGGGCGCAAGAGCGAGCGCGCGGTGCAGGGAGGTAATCAAAGCTCTGAGAACACACAAAGACAAGCCTACTGCGTGTGGCACTGACAACTAAGTGATGGACAGACGAACTGGACGCCTGTTTTTTATTTTGATTTTTGCAAAGTCTAGCAACTGAGGGAAAAACTGCAAGCCACCCCCGTTTGCCAAGCACTTGGAAAGTGTAGAAACTGATGGCACAATCTCACCACCCCCCTTCTCCAGCACGTGTCTCTTCCCTTGTTCTTTCAAGCATTAAATATGTACCACATGACAGAATAGGGCACCTTGCACGGTCCCCAGAGTCCTCACTTGACAACCAATTTTAACTCAGGAGCAATGAGATGTCCAAGGCAGGATATCAGCGCTGGCAATTACTTACGCTACTCCCTGCATTATTCAAAATGTCCATAGCCAGTATTTATGATTTCCAATCTGTGACTTCATGGAGGAATTCCGGGAGGCTGGAAGACCCCTCGCCCCACCGCTCTACAGCTCATGGCCTGCCTCCATATCCCCCATGAGGCAGATGTACTCCATTTAGGGGGTTGACTCCTTGGCATCTCAAATCTCCCAGTTCTTGTGCTAAATGAGAAAGCGCTGAACTTTGCTCCTGCTTTGAAGGGCTGAATACTTTTGGTGGAAGTTCAAAAATCGGCTTTGAAATGGATTTGCCTCCAGTAACATCAGTATCCAGCCAAATGATCCAGGCAAATGCCCTATTCCCTCCCCAAAGCCCTCACAAATTCCCACCCCACACTATGGCTTTG